>CM064485.1:34855157-35455157 GCA_032716605.1 Paralithodes platypus | reverse complement strand
CGGACGTTGTATGGAGCAGCTCCCCTACCAACTTAATGAGTATACCGGACGTTGTATGGAGCAGCTCCCCTACCAACTTAATGAGTATACCGGACGTTGTATGGAGCAGCTCCTCTACCAACTTAATGAGTATACCGGACGTTGTATGGAGCAGCTCCCCTACCAACTTAATGAGTATACCGGACGTTGTATGGAGCAGCTCCCCTACCAACTTAATGAGTATACCGGACATTGTATGGAGCAGCTCCCCTACCAACTTAATGAGTATACCGGACGTTGTATGGAGCAGCTCCCCTACCAACTTAATGAGTATACCGGACGTTGTATGGAGCAGCTCCCCTACCAACTTAATGAGTATACCGGACGTTGTATGGAGCAGCTCCCCTACCAACTTAATGAGTATACCGGACGTTGTATGGAGCAGCTCCCCTACCAACTTAATGAGTATACCGGACGTTGTATGGAGCAGCTCCCCTACCAACTTAATGAGTATACCGGACGTTGTATGGAGCAGCTCCTCTACCAACTTAATGAGTATACCGGACGTTGTATGGAGCAGCTCCCCTACCAACTTAATGAGTATACCGGACGTTGTATGGAGCAGCTCCCCTACCAACTTAATGAGTATACCGGACGTTGTATGGAGCAGCTCCCCTACCAACTTAATGAGTATACCGGACGTTGTATGGAGCAGCTCCCCTACCAACTTAATGAGTATACCGGACGTTGTATGGAGCAGCTCCCCTACCAACTTAATGAGTATACCGGACGTTGTATGGAGCAGCTCCCCTACCAACTTAATGAGTATACCGGACGTTGTATGGAGCAGCTCCCCTACCAACTTTGACCCATAAGTAAATTAACATGTCTCTGCCAGGCGCATCAAACTCAATGTACGGGCGAGGTAAATTGTTAAGGGGCTAGTGGTTGGTTTTTTGGTCTATTAATTCATGTATTCATTTATTGTTTAGTTTCCCTGCTAGACCTCCATCAAGCTTAGACAAACACCCCTAGACTTCCCCTTCAAGATAAATGTGTACATTTTTCGGTAGAAAAATTTCCCGGCCGAAGGCCGGGACCTCTTAAAATCACAGACTCGCTACTGCTTGCCAAGAAAAAATCGACACCTAAATGGCACGAAAGGTCTTAAAATTGACAACGAAATGAGGCACAAGGTGTTAAAATCGTCAAACTAATGGGCCGAACGTCTTAAAATCTGAAAACTAATGAGGCTAAACATGAGGAAAAAAGGGGACTAGAAAAAGACCCATCTCCCCTTATGAACCAAGTCGATAACCTTTAACTTCAACTCTCTCTACAGTTCCATGACGCCATTGTCTTTGAATCATAGCTATCATTAACCCCTTCTGTTCCATCGACATCATTTCTATTGTATTCTGGTTACTACTAATCGATTTTATTCAGATTAGGAAGAATCTCTAGCAATTATAAGGCTTCGAACTATCTCAATCAACCCTCTCAATGACCACAGATACTTCTCAAAATGCATTAGATCGTCTAACCATAGCTAGAATACAATGTAACAGACGTAGCTGGTACAGAAGGGGTTAGGACATTTTATTCAACTTAGGAAGGATCTCTGGGAGTCGTAGGGACAAACACCACTACAGTTATATGCAGTAGGCCCTGTATACAGTCGTAGGGACAAACACCACTACAGTTATATGCAGTAGGCCCTGTATACAGTCGGCCAAATAAGTGATGTCGCGGCACCAAGTATATTTCGATCAATAATTGGTATCAGCACTATCTACGCATTACTTTATTGTTTTGAGTGAGACATGCAAACATGTTCCTATCTTTACACACCCTATTCAACATCTGACAGACATTAATACAGCATACAGCGAGCAAAACGTAATGTCAGCGGCGACACGATTTATTTGGCCAACTGTACGACATTGGAAACTTCACCCACCTGCCCTAATAAACAAAGGCACAGAGGTGAGCGCCGCGGCAACGCACAGCCTAGCTTAACCCTGGAACTGCAGGGAAACTCTTAAGAGTTCCCCCGGCGGACTGTGGGAAGACTCTTAAGAGTAAGGGAAAACAAAAATCAATTTAAAACCGAAAAAAAAAAAAAAAAAAATTGCCCCTGGGCCATGCCAAATATCACTCCTCCACCTCCCCTCCTTCCCCAGTTTCCTCCCCTCCTTCAGTTATCACCTATTTTCCCTGTTATTCCCTTTTCCTGTGGTCTATTTTCGTGCTAACATTAGCGAGTTGGTAGCAGGGCGTTGTCATCACTGTTACCAAGCGTGGGAAAGAGCGAGAGAGAGACTATTGCGGAACAGTATCTCTCCAGACAAGGGGAGGGGTGGAGGACAGGGAGGTTGCCTCAGCCATACATTATGTAACTCCCGGCCTGTATCGCAGATTTTGACCATCCAAACACTGTTTCCACTTGTTTTATTGTTGTAACAGGTTAATATCTTTAAAATCAACCTATAATAGGCGCATATGGATAAGTATTAATGCTATTTATGGTAAAATAAATATGTTAGTGATGGGAACAGCTCAAATACGTCAGCACAGGAGTGTGGTATCACATACCCCCCATGCGCACTTCTTAGGTTAAGGGGGGATGGTTGGTTTGTCTGGCCACCCTTCTCCCTCATGTTTAGCCCCAGTAGTTTTAAGATTTTAAGGCGTTCGGTCCATTAGTTTGAAGATTTTAAGGCTTTCCACCACATTGTTTTGTCAATATTAGGACCTTTTGTGCCATTTAGGTGTCAATGTTTTCCTGGCGAGAGAAAGCGAGCCTGTAATTTGAGTAGGAACCGGCCTGTGGCCGGAACATTATTTTACCGAAAAATGTGCAAATTTATCTTGAAAGGGGGTCTTGGGGTTGTATTTTTGTAAGCTTGATGGAAATCTAGCAAGGAAACTCAATAATATATAAATAAATAAATAAATAAACAAAAAACTAAGCCCTACCCCCTTCAGCTCGTTATTACCTTAAGTTAGTCAGCCCTATAAATTACTGACGACCCTTGACTAATGTTGTTTTCTGTGGTCTGACTTCTGGCTTTTAGATCTAGGCCCATTATACTCTCTCTCTTTCAACAATGTTCATAAGTTGTTAAGAAGGCAAATACAATAATTGGCTTTATAAGTAGGTCATTCGAGCATTAATCCAAAGATGTAATCCGCAAACTTTACAATTCACTAGTCCGTCCTCTTCTGGAATATTGCGTTCAATCCTTGTGCTCCTACTACCAAAAAGATATCGATAAACTTGAACGAGTTCAACGTACAGTTACCAAATTTATACCTAATCTAAGAAACAAACCATACGAGGAGCGTCTTAGATAATTTAGTGTATTTCCTTTAGCCCAGCGCAGATTAAGAGGTGACCTAATTCAAGTCTTCAAAATCATCAAAGGCATCGACCATATGAACTGTAATAAGTATTTTACAATCGACCAGTCAAAATACACATGGGGAAAAAGTTGCAAAATTATTGGTAAATCTTTTAACTCGCACGAGTCTAAGAATTTCTTCTTCAATCGAGATGTGAAGTTGTGGAATTAAATGGGCTTCCTCGAGATGTTATAGACCGTTGATTCCTTTAAACATCGCCTAAACAAGCACCTCGCCTTAAACCCGTGACTGATTGCATTTGTAAATTAATTACCTTTTTCTCAGATACATTGTGTTATGTTACTAACCCAAATTGTTCCCTACTAACATCTCCTAACCCTGCCAAGGACATTGGTCTTAAGGCAGTGCTTCCCTTGCCAATTGTCCCTTACCCACTGTGAACCACTGATGAACACTTTGAACAGCAGTGATTTAGAGGGCATGCAACCTCGAGGGGTCGCTAAACATGTTGTTGCTTGACTTCCATTGTACCCTTTGTACTGTCTCTCTCTCTCTCTCTCTCTCTCTCTCTCTCTCTCTCTCTCTCTCTCTCTCTCTCTCTCTCTCTCTCTCTCTCTCTCTCTCTCATAAGATTTCCCACCTTCTCCTGTCCTACATTTTCTCCATCAGGACATTAGGTGAAGCCATTGGTGTTGGATATTGGATATCAGGTATTAGGTACTAGGCATTATAGGTATCTGACGGTACAATCAATGGGGAAATTGTACCTGACATTGAGAAAAGAAGATAACAATGATGATGATGAACAAAATGTATAATAATCTAATTTATTAATTTCACCCCTAACACCAAACACCTCCCAATTAAAAATATGAAAGCATGTGATCCTCCCGGGATTTGAACCTGGGTTACCACATACATATTTTATACACTCTAACCATTACACCATCAAGACAGTTAAAGGTTAAGTACATGACTACGATTGTATATCCATTTATCGAATACTGGATATCAATGATGTGTGGGAAGCAACACACTACCACCACACTCTTAACCGTACTTACTCAGGATGCTATGTTTGGACCTCCCCTGTTTCGCCACATCAGTTTAGCGATTCTAAGACGCTTGATCCCATTCATGTCTTGATTGTCATGGGCGAGCAATAGCGGATTAGATACAGTATGTATATAGTTAGGTCTGTACTATATATAAGATGTCACAAACCCTTACAGAGCAATATTTTTTAATAACTATGGATAGGTAAACACAGATGGAGTGATATTCATCTACTAGAGAAAGAAAGTGACTGATAGATACAAATAGAATTAGGTACACATGGAAAAAGGCATACAAATACGAACAACTATGTATAAAGCAATACATGTATTAACAGACAACGATAATATAATGGATGAATTCAAAATAGTTGCGTTTAAAAATTGATAAAATATATACGTGAATAGGAATAGTGGAATAATAAGAGAAAAAAGGTGAGAGAGAGAGAGAGAGAGAGAGAGAGAGATAGAAGGGGGTGCAATGAAGAAAAGCGATGATTATCCGTAATGTTATAAATATACCTTATGCAGGGAGGTTGAAGAAATTTGCATTTGTTATGCCCCTTTCCCACTGGTGAGACAACTCACGATTTTCGTTGCCGATGACTTCTTTTTGACAAATTCGCAAGTATACGTAAGACGAGACGTTACCGATTTTGACCGTTTCAAGAGATGACAAATTATACTCGGCGAAGATGTCGCCGATGTCGGCGACGCAATCGCGGCTACGTTATCGGGGAAGTGAGCGATGTTTTCAAAAATCTCTTGTGAGATCATGGGAGGATGAAAGAATACTCGCCGTATGTTCTGGGACGTCTTCGGCAATCCAAGCGATGGTTCGATGGTTCGGCGTTTACTTCGGCTAGGTGATAAGAGTATTTTTTTAAGGCACAAATTCTTGCATGAATGAACGATTCATCGTCGAACATCGTCGTTGGCATCGCACATACGTCGGCGAGATCGGCGAGGTGTGCGCAGCTGAGCGAATGTAACGTGAATGTGCTAATTGCAGAGTGGAATTAGCATATCACGCCAAACTCAAGGGCCGAACGTCATAAAATATGAAAACTAATGGGGTTAACCATGAGGAAGAAAGGGGACCAGAAAAACGACCCATCTCCCCTTAATTCGGAAGTTGGCAATGCTTCGCCGGAGACATTTTTCTATCAAATAATGTACAAATTTAGCTTACTCTCAAAAAAAAAAATATATATGTTGGCTCGCTACCGCTCACCAGGAAAATATTGAAACCTGGATGGGGGTAAACATCTTAAAACAGTAGGCTGAACGGGGCCGAACGGATACAAGGCAAAGAGAGAGGGAGAGAAATAGAAAAAACGAAAAAAAAAACGAGGAGAGAGAGAGAGAGAAAGAGTAAACTAAAAAAAGCGAGGTGGGCTCAATTGTTAAGAAGTAACGCAAACATTGAGCCCACCTCGCTGTTTGTTGTTTTCTCTTTCTCTCCCTCTCTCCTCGTTTTTTTATTTTTTTTTCTATTTCTCTCCCTCTATCTTTGCCTTGTATCCGTTCGGCCCCGTTCAGCCTACTGTTTTAAGACGTTTATCCCCATCCAGGTGTCGATTTCTTCCTGGCGAGCGATAGGGAGCCAGCATTGTATCGAAAAATTTACAAATTTAGCTTACTCTAAAAGCAAAAATATATATATATGTCCGCTGAACATGATGGCGGTGTTTAGATTATTCTATCATCATTATTGGATTTTATAGAAATAAATCTATAACGATAGTTTTTCGCTCTTATAGAATCCATTCCGCAGCAAAATATTAACTCTGTCTGTTTTCACCAATAATAAGTGCTTTTTATATTGTTTTGTTTTCATGAACGCAAGAGGAAAGGTTATTCTATAAGATTTCATCAACAACAACAACAAAAATAACAATATGTGGAATTTCACCGTAGGTGAAGGCATATCATCAGTCCGCCCGGCATATCATCAGTCCGCCCGTATTTGCCCTAATTCTCAGTCGGTTTTCACCCATAATAATAGTTTTTTATATTGTTTTGTTTTCATGAACGGCAAGAGGAAAGGTTATTCTATAAGATTTCATCAACAACAACAACAAAAATAACAATATGTGGAATTTCACCGTAGGTGAAAGGCATATCATCAGTCCGCCTGTATTTGCCCTAAATCTCAGTCGGTTTTCACCCATAATAATTGGTTTTTATATTGTTTTGTTTTCAAGAGGAAAGGTTATTCTATAAGATTTCATCAACAACAACAACAAATATAACAATATGTGAAATTTCACCTAGGTGAAAGATATCTCACTATATGCCAAATAATGTTTTTATACCCCACCTCTCCGAAGTTGCTCTTTGGCCTCGGCAGGTGTGTCTTGAGCATTCTACGACGTCGCAAGGCCCTTCGCATGCCTCGTGCGGAGCATATCCCTGGCGGGTATACTCTCTGCGAGTACTCGTGCTGCGCACGTCGACGACTTATCGACTAGGAAATCGCCGATGATCGTCGATGTTCTCGGAACATCCGAGAGCATCGGCGATCCGTCGTGCGACGTTTTGGAACATTTCAATGATTTTTTTCGTGCGACAAACTCCGCGATGTCTCGGCCGATGTCGCAGATGATCGCAGAAACCCTTCGGCGATGCTCGACGATGCTTGCGAGGGTAACCAATCATCGTGAGTCCTCGTCCAAAATTTTGAACATTTGCGACGACCCCGCGAGGGCCCTTGCGAGGCCTTGAGAGGCCTTGAGAGTCAAACGATTTTTCATGAGAGGTGTTGAGACATGTCACAAATGTGCCAATTTATTGGTATCGGCGACGAAAATCGTGACTTGTCTCACCAGTGGGAAAGGGGCATTAGAGTGAAGTAGAATCAGAGGGGATATGGTAGAGGTGTTCAAGTGGATAGGTAGAATTAAAACAGGGAAATTACTTGGTTTGTAGCTAAGTGACATATGTACGAGATAACACAAACACATGGGTACAAAGTGAACACATTTCGCTATCCGATGGTTGTTTTTTTCCTGGCCCCCCTTCTCCCTCATGCTTAGCCCCATTAGTTTTGACATTTTAAAACATTCGCCCCATTAGTTTGTTGATTTTAAGATCTTTCGCACATTTTTTTGTCAATATTTAGACCTTATGTACATTTTTATCCTGGCGAGCGATAGCGAAACTGTAATATACTGTAGTAGTAACCGGCCTTGACATTTTTCTATCGAAAAATGTACAAATATATCTTGATGCCTTAGGGGTATATTTTTAAACTTGATGGAGGTCTAGGGAGCAAATTAAAACAATAATAAAAATATAAGTAAATAAGCAAATAAATACGCCCATCCCTCCTTAAAAAGAGAGATAGACAAGCACCAGTTATACTGTAGATGTGGGGAATGGGTTGTTTTATAATTATATAGTAACTCAAGAACGTTGGGGATTTTCAAGGATATCTCAGACAGACACATGGAAATGGGTAGGGCGTGAGTGGGATCTGCCCTGTAGTGCTTAGCCTTTACAGATTCGCATTTTCTTGAGAGAGAGAGTGTGCGTATGGTGTGTGTGTGAGTGTGTGTTTGGTGTGTGTGTATGTCTGTGTGTGTATATCTATGTGTGTGTGTGTCTGATTGTCCCTCCACCATAATGGATTGTGTAGCCTCCTCTAGAAGGCTATTATAAGAATTTAGGACAGTAAGCAACCGAGCCGCTGTGACGGATTTAAGGTAATAGGGGGGATTTAAATAGAAAGTGTGTGTGAGAGTGAGAGTGAGTTACAAGGAATAGTTAGTATCCCAAAGACCCTGTGGTTCATTCCTGGGAGATACTGGAAGTGGAAGGAGAGAGATTATTTAGTGCACTTGTGACGTCTACCAGCGTTGGCAGAATCGCCTCTCGTTAGCCACTAGCGCTCGCCAGGGCAGTGAAATGGGCTACAGTTATCAGAGAATGTTGTTCTTTATTTCCTAGTACTCGCATTGTCACAGACAGTCCAGTGGTGGTCTTTATTTTCGTCTGTGACAACGGGAGGTATTTTATATCATTGATAGAATATAAGATGCTTTGTGTAGAGTTAAGGAGAAAGAGAGATATAGGCAGCGAGGTGGTAATATGTGCGTGCGTATGTATGTGTTGCCTCGCTCGGAGGAGTTTCCTGCTCGAGCGGGCTTTCCCTCGCCTTTGATTAGCTGGTGGTTCCTGGCGCGTCCTAGGGGCCTGCTGCCTTGTGACGTATCGGCCCGTGATTGGCTGACCATCGCGCCTTTGTGGGCTCCTGCGGTCCACAGGAGCTGTTCTCCTCAGGACAGGCTTGGCGTGCATGCTTCTAACATCCCTTTGCATACTCTCTCCCGATCACCCCCCTTTACCACTGTCTCTCTCTCTGACCTTCTTCTTTTCCATTGCTCCTCACCTTTATTCAATTACTTATCCCCTTGGGTTCTGCATATGGTTTCCATAGCCAGCCCATTGTATTGCATGCACTGTCCTCTGAGATATTTTCATGTACTTAGAATAGGTTTGAGGGTTCTTAGTTAGTAGAGGTTAAGAATTCTGTGTGTGTCTCCATTATTGATTTAGTGTTCTGCTCTTTTATTTAACCCTTAATTAGCGGCTCACCACATAAGTCGAGTTAAATAAAGCTGGACTATGTGGCGGCGCTCGACATAGGTCGAGTGGCAATTTCAGCAAGTAATGTTGCTGAGAGAGAGAGACAAGTGGTGGCAGGAGACTAGCGAGCGTATGACTGCTCCAGACCACCGCGGCGAACCTACTGACACGAATCTCAGCTCCCTCCTCCCTCTCTCACTCGCTACATACTGAATTATATGGGGAAAGTACCGAATTACATGCTTTTTGTACTCGCGTTGCACGGTTATTGCAAGAAAACTAGCCATCATAAAAGGATCGTTATGGTGTCATTCGAAAGCTCTGTTTATGCCCTTTCAGGGATAGGTACTTGTTTTACGTTCTGGGTCTTATTTAGGCATGAAAATGATCACGTAAACAGCCCTATTTTGGCTAAAAACACCCCGCTGGGCGGTACATATAAATAAACCGCATAGGCCGCTCGTAAGGTGTTAATGCTAGACTGGGATAAGGTTTCTGTAGTCGTTGTCACCGATGTGTGTATGGTTTGCTTATACCTACACGACTTCGACCGGTCCTGTGGTAGCCTGTGTTGTCTTTTCGCTTGCGTTCTTTATGAGTGCAGCATTGTGTTGACTGAGGGCTTTGGCCTGTTTCAGTTCCACACTTTGCTGCCTCTTTGCTTATCTTTTGAGGGTCGCCAGGATAGAACCAGATACTTGTGATCTGGATCTATCAAGAGAGCACCCTAGTCAATTAACGTAACTTAAAGGATGCAGTCTTAAGAACATCGCTAGGCTACGAGCCTGTCTTGCTCAACCACAGTTCCTTACCTAGAGTATCCCAGCTAGACATTATTAATTGAGTAGACACTTATTAGTATTTAATATAAGCTCTTTGATATGTACGCATTATTATTCACAGCATTTATTAGTCTAGGTTGTTGCTGAGCCGCACAACCATAGCAGACTGTTTCGTTGATGAGGAAGTACTTCTTTTAGTGTCGAGCATTACTACCGTTGCGCATTTATAGTATTATCGTGTCAGTTAACATTATATGTCCTATCTTTTGGTGTATTCAGTTTACACGTGTGGTGTCCTGCCTTCTGCCTTTATATAGTTTAAGATATGAGCATCTTATGAGCATCAGACTTTCTTCAGAAGTTTCCAGGTCTATGCTGTAGGACTATACTTCACTTTCTTTCAGATAGGGTGAAGCGTTTATTGTTGTTTAGAGTAACTGTATTGAAGCATCTTTTTATTGTATTAAATCTTGCAGTGATTTAATTGATCTTTCCATAGCTTCCCTTTTATGCATTTTAACGTAACTTGCATCTTGTTTGTTATCAGGCTATACCAGTGTGGGTTAGCCTGAAGTAGAGTACATTTATGCCCAGTTACGGATACCCCGTTATCGCAGATTAACTCTGGAGGGCATAGGTGTTTTTGTTCGCCGGCATATAAGTTCGAGGGTTTGGATCTAGCGTACCGTTGTTGCATAGTGCCCTATTACTAGTCCAATCATTAAGTGCCCTTGTTTTATTCGTAGCCCCGGTCGTAACAAATGGCGACCTTGCCTAGTATCTTATCTTAGTCGTCATACCAAATGAACTAAGAAATAATTGCAGGATTTTAGGACATTTGTTTTTGAGGAATATTTTGGACACGTGGATTTTTTTTTTGACAACGTAGTATAGCACTTGAGTTGTCTTCGAGCATTTTTTTGAGTGAATAGTGCTACATGAGAGTTTAGGTACTCCTTTTTTTTATAAACGTTGAGAATTTTCGGTGGACACTATGTCGAACGACGGATCAATGCACAGTGAGGACACAGTACGGGAAGCAGACTCTGAGGTGCAGCAGCGGGGTTTGTTAGAAGGCATTAGAGTAATAACTAGTGAGGAGGATGCAAGGGAGTTTCTGGAGATGCCTATTACTGTTGACCGGGTGTCGGCGATTGATCGGTATGGTATCCAGTGTTTGGCCACGGTCATGGGGCATGTGGGCACTAGCAGCATGACGAGAGGTGACCTGGTGGCCTGTGTGCTCAGCGGGGTGCGTGGGGCTTCGGGTGGAGCGGAAGCTGGGGCACCTTCGGCCCAGCCCCCATTCCACTCGACTCCTACCATGGCGCCCCCTCGGGCTCCGGAGCCGGGTACGTTCCCGCAGGCCGATAATTCACTGGCAGCGTGGTTTGTCACTGGGTGGGTCTCCAATTGTTGCATCTCCTCCTCCTCAAGGTTTAACTGCAGATATGCTCTTCCAGCTTGAGATGGCTAAAATGCAGGCTGAGCAACGAAAGCATGAATCTGAGCAGCAGCAGCAGCTTGAGATGGCTAAGCAGCAGATTGAAATGGCTAAGATTCAGCAGCAGCAGCGGGAAGCTAAGCTTCAGGTTGAGGCTACGAAGTACTGTGCAGACAGAGATCTTGAGAAGTCTCGGGTGGAGTCGACAGGGCAGCGTCTCGGTTCTGGGAATCGAGGTCTTGATCAGTCTTTATCGCACCTTCTTAAGTTAGTCCCTGCATTTGACGAGTCGGGTGTCACCGAGTTTTTCCTGTGTTTTGAGAAGAAGTGCCGGGAGCACCAATGGCCCGATGTTAAGTGGGCAGCCCTTGTTTCCTCTAGGTTGGTTGGCAAAGGACTCAAGGCTGTTCTGCGGGCGTACAAGTTACAACCAGAGACATATAGGTTGAAGTTTCCGGGTGTTACTAAGGGTCGTGAGTGCACTTTTCTAGAACATGCCCGGGAACTGTCTGATGCATTGAGAAATTGGCTGAGGTCAGAGAAGGTGACGACGTTCTAGGAGATTAAGCAGTTATTCCTTCTAGAGCAATTTTTCAAGTGCACAGGCGGCGACCTGACTTTGAACCTCAAAGAGAAACGTCCTAAAACTCTACAAGAGGCAGCTGAGATGGCTGACCTGAGATTATCACTGATCCGTGGGTGCGGGTCTGCACAACGGACCGATGCAGTTAACAAGGGGCGCAACACTCCACCCCCCCGAGTCAGTGATACCACATTTAATAACAAGAGTAAGAGCAATGATACCAATTTTGATCACAAACCTAAAACCGTCCCGTTTAAGAAAGGTCAGGGCCCTTCCCAACCTCAGGGGAAGTCCAAGGGTGAAGTAGAGTGTTTTAAGTGTCATAAAAAGGGGCACTTTGCACGTTCCTGCCCTAGTAACCAATCTACAGCAGTCGTGTCTTTGGCTAGCAATGTTGGGGTGTCTCTGAGGTCTTCTGCATTTACCCGGGGTCATATGTCAGATGCGGGGGCACAGCCAATGAAGGAGTGTCCGGAAGGCTCGAAACCTGTCCGCGATGCTTTTTGCGACCATAGAGGGCGTGGCTGCGTGAGTTGGGCTGGTTGCAAGCATGGGCTGGAGTTGTTGCGTGATACAGGTGCATCCCAGACTCTGATGAAAAACTTTACAGGCAAACCTATAAATGCGGCACGGGTAGTTGTGGTGCAGGGTATTAATGCTACACGGTCATACCCGTTGGTTCGAGTAGAGCTGGAGGTTGAAGGTGTGACACGAGAGTTGGATGTGGGAATCATGGAGAAACTGCCAGTAGAGGGCGTCGACCTTCTTCTCGGCAACGACTTTGCGGTGCCTACTTCTGAGGTTCCACCCTTAGTCGTTGCCGAGGGGGAGGCCGACGTGAGTAGGGAGGGGCAGGAGTTGGTCGAGAGGTGTCAACTACAGCAGATGGCGTGTGTTGTCACCCGTTCTCGTGCATCTAAAGTGTCACAGCCTATTCCTCAGTCTCTAGACCAGCGGAGGAACGGTCGAAAGGAGAAGGCTAAAGTTGGAAAAAGTTTTGAGAGTTTTGATCCAGCGGCTCTCCTTGGTGACTCAGTATTAGCACCTATGTTAAGGTCTGGAGTGGCCCCAGAACCTGTCACACTGGTTGAGGAGGAAGGGAGTGTGAAAACTCCGAGACAGCACCGTTACTCGCAAAAGCAGGATAGGATCGAACAGTCCAGTACCGGGGGAGGCCATAAGTTGCTCCGGGAGCATCTCGATAAATTAGCTCCTTCGGATATCTGTCGGCTGCAGTTGGGTGATCCTGAGCTTCAGAAGTGTAGTAACGGTGCAATCGAACTTGAGGAGGACGGGGATGCAAAGCCGGGGGACTTCTTTCGTGTGGGGGGTATTTTGTACAGGCGTTTTCTAGATCCCAGACGGAGTTGGGAGGGTGGGTCGAGTGTGGTTGACCAGTTGGTAGTGCCTAGTGTGTGCCGTGATAGCCTACTGAGGTTGGCGCATGATGTACCGTTGGCAGGGCATTTGGGTGTACGTAAGACGGTAGCAGCATTGGCGAAATTGTTTTGGTGGCCAGGGATGAAGGCACATGTTGCGTCATGGGTGGCAATGTGCAGTACCTGCCAGACAGTAGGTAAACCAAACCAGTGTATTCCCAAGGCTCCGTTACACCCTATTCCTGTTATCGGGCCACCATTCAGTAAGGTTATAATCGACATGGTTGGCCCTCTACCCCCTACTAGTGCAGGCAACAAGTACCTCCTCACCATTATGGATGTTACCACTCGTTATCCGGATGCATACCCCATGCGAAATGGTACTGCTAAGACTTGTTCGTAACTTGCTATTGTACTGTTCTAGGTACGGGTACAAGCAGGAATTGCAGTCAGACCAGAGGTCCAACTTTACTTCTAACCTTTTCAAACAGACCATGCAGCAGCACGGTATCAGTACAGTTGTCTCTTCAGCCTATCACCCAGAGAGCCAAGGGGTGTTGGAGAGGTGGCACTCGACTCTGAAGAGCATGTTGCATTGTTACTGTGTTGAAAATGGCAAAGATTGGGATCTTGGGTTGCCCTATGTATTATTCGCTGCTCGGGAGGTACCTGGTGAAAGCCTAAAGTTCAGTCCCAATGAGTTAGTTTTTGGACATCAGGTCAGAGGCCCCCTCAACATGGTTAGAGAAATCTGGGAGGGCACAGCAAAACCATGTTCCATGTTAAAGTATGTCCTCGAGAGCAGAGAGAGAATGCTGAGAAGCCTAGAGTTGGCAGATAGGAATTTGGTAGGGTCGCAAGCACTTATGAAGGACAGGTACGATGAGAAGACGAAACTCCGGGAGTTTAAGGTGGGGCAAGAGGTGTTGATTCTGTTACCTCTGCCAGGTCATCCTTTGTCTGCCAAGTACGCTGGTCCTTACAAGGTGGTGAAAACGATCTCTGACCTAGACTATCTTGTGGCTACTCCAGATAGGCATAAAAAGAACCAGCTGTGCCATGTGAACCTGGTGAAAGAGTTTGTGAGGCGCCCCCCTGAGCCTCTCGCTGTCCCTGTGTTGACCTGCAGCGGTCATGGAGGAGAAGGAGTGAGGGAGAGTGAAGCTCAGGTGGAAGATAACTGGGAGTGTCATGTCTCTGCTGACCAGTGGACGGGGAACTCCAGACAGGTGGCTGACGATGCTCTAGTGCACCTGCCTGAGCAACAGCGTGTAGCCGTGCAGCGCCTGTTTGATTCATACCCCACTGTGTTCGCAGAGCACCCAGGCCTCACAACTCGAGTGGTGCATGACGTGGACGTGGGAGATCACCCCCCCTTTAAATCAGTACCCTACAGAATTCCACCCATTAAACTCCCAGCTCTCAGAGCGGAGTTAGAGTATATGTTAGAACGGGGGTTGATTGAGAAAGGGGCAGTTAGGTGGACATCACTTGTCACTCTGCAGCCCAAGCCTGACGGGAAGGTTCGCTTCTGCATTGACTTTCGGAGATTGAACGAGTTGACTCCCACCAATGCTTATCCCCTTCCACGTGTTGACGATAGTGTAGACAAGATTGGTAAGGCACAGTTTCTAACTAAGGTAGACCTAGTGAATGGCTACTGGCAGGTGCCCTTGTCTGAGCGGGCGAAGGGGGTATGCGGGTTCGTGGTTGATGGGAACACCTACCGTTGCAATGTGATGCCGTATGGCCTTAAAAATGCCCCAGCAACCTTCCAGAGTCTTATGAATGAGTTAGTAGCTGACATCCCTAACTGCACTGTCTACCTAGATGACGTTATAATATACGATGACAACTTTGAGAGTCACTGTGAGCACATAGAAGCCTTGTTTCGGAAGCTTAGTGAGGCCAGCTTGGTGGTTAATCTGGGCAAGTGCGATTTTGTCCGGGCAACTGTGCAATATCTTGGGTTTGTGGTCGGGTTAGGCCAGGTGTGCCCCCCCCAAAAACAAGATACAGGCTATTAACCAGTTCCCCAGGCCGTCCACTAAGCGGTAGATCATGAGATTTTTGGGCATGATCGGTTACTATCGCCGCTTCATTCGGGGTTATTCTACTGTGTTAGCTCCTCTGACAGATTTACTAGCAAAAGAGAAAAAGTTCAAGTGGGCACCTGAGTGTGAAAGGGCTTTTTCGCTGGTCAAGCACCTACTATGCACTCACCCAATCCTCAGGGCCCCTGACTTTGAAAGACCATTTCAGCTGGCAACAGATGCCAGTGGTGTAGGGGCTGGTGCCGTTTTAATGCAGACAGACGAGGAAGGTTTGGAGCATCCAGTCAGTTTCTTTTCCAAGAAGTTTAATTCCGCTCAGAAAAACTACTCTGTGGTAGAGAAAGAACTGCTGGCAATAGTGTTGGCACTCAGGCACTTTGAAGTATATGTTCCTGCCTACGGGCCAGTCGTGGTGATTTACACCGACCACCACCCTCTTAAATTTCTGAACCAATTCCATAACCGGAATATGAGGCTGACACGTTGGTCACTGATGTTGCAAGAATACAATCTAGACATTCGTCATATTGCCGGTTGTGAGAATGTGATTGCAGACTGTTTGTCGAGGGTGGAGGATCCGGCGTAGATCACCACAGGTGTGTGGGTTTGAGTGGAGAAAAATCAGGCTTGCCCCTGTAGAGCAGCCGTCAAACACAACATTAAAATTAAATAAAAAAAATCACATAAAAACTCTTTCTTTTTTATAGTTAATTGTAAGTTGCAATGTTATAGCTAAAGTCCTAAGTTGAACCTGTCTTTCACTTAGTAGGCTGGGCTCTGTGAAGCTCGCTCAGGGAGGATAGCAGGCTAAAATTATACTATTATGTTTGGGAGGGGTTATAAGATTTTCTTTATGCTAAAAATTTGTTTTATGTAAGAATTGAGCTTTGCATTTCATTTCTGGTGGAGTGGCTAGGTGTGGCGGGTCTTGTCGGCATTCTGCCTTGTCAGATATGATGCTCCCCTAATGTTGAGCGTCCCATATCTTGGGCGGGGTGTGACGTCTACCAGCGTTGGCAGAATCACCTCTCGTTAGCCACTAGCGCTCGCCAGGGTAGTGAAATGGGCTACAGTTATCAGAGAATATTGTTCTTTATTTCCTAGTACTCGCATTGTCACAGACAGTCCAGTGGTGGTCTTTATTTTCGTCTGTGACAACGGGAGGTATTTTATATCATTGATAGAATATAAGATGCTTTGTGTAGAGTTAAAGAGAAAGAGAGATGTAGGCAGCGAGGTGGTAATATGTACGTGCGTATATATGTGTTGCCTCGCTCGGAGGAGTTTTCCCGCTCGCGCGGGCTTTCCCTCGCCTTTGATTGGCTGGTGGTTCCTGGCGCGTCCTAGGGGCCTGCTGCCTTGTGACGTATCAGCCCGTGATTGGCCGACCATCGCGCATTTGTGGGCTCCTGCGGTCCACAGGAGCTGTTCTCCTCAGGACAGGCTTGGCGTGCATGCTTCTAACATCCCTTTGCATACTCTCTCCCGATCACCCCCCTTTACCACTGTCTCTCTCTCTGACCTTCTTCTTTTCCATTGCTCCTCACCTTTATTCAATTACTTATCCCCTTGGGTTCTGCATACGGTTTCCAAAGCCGGCCCATTGTATTGCATGCGCCGTCCTCTGAGATATTTACATGTACTTAGAATAGGTTTGAGGGTTCTTAGTTAGTAGAGGTTAAGAACTCTGTGTGTGTCTCCATTATTGATTTAGTGTTCTGCTCTTTTATTTAATGCTAGACTGGGATAAGGTTTCTGTAGTCATTGTCACCGATGTGTGTATGGTTTGCTTATACCTACACGACTTCGACCGGGCCTGTGGTAGCCTGTGTTGTCTTTTCGCTTGCGTTCTTTACGAGTGCAGCATTGTGTTGACTGAGGGCTTTGGCCTGTTCCAGTTCCACACTTTGCTGCCTCTTTGCTTATCTTTTGAGGGTCGCCAGGATAGAACCAGATATATACTTGTGATCTGGATCTATCAAGAGAGCACCCTAGTCAATTAACGTAACTTAAAGGATGCAGTCTTAAGGACATCGCTAGGCTACGAGCCTGTCTTGCTCAACCACAGTTCCTTACCTAGAGTATCCCAGCTAGACATTATTAATTGAGTAGACACTTATTAGTATTTAATATAAGCTCTTTGATATGTACGCATTATTATTCACAGCATTTATTAGTCTAGGATGTTGCTGAGCCGCACAACCATAGCAGACTGTTTCGTTGATGAGGAAGTACTTCTTTTAGTGTCGAGCATTACTACCGTTGCGCATTTATAGTATTCTCGTGTCAGTTAACATTATATTTTAATGTCCATAATGTTGAATGGCTCACTCATTCAGCCAGGACTGATGATGCTGGTCTTGAATGTGAGCTATTTGCAGACTCATTTAATCTCATTCAACTAGTCAACCAACCCACCCGTGTACCAGATAATCCTAATCATAATTCCCACCTACTGGACTTATTTTTAACAACCAATTCAGAAAATTATGATGTTACAGTGAGGTCCCCACTTGGATCTTCTGATCACTGTCTGATACAGGCCACCTGTCTATCACCTACCACACCTTCCCACTCTGAACCTGTTTTGGTGACTAAATGGCATTACGATAGGGCAGACTGGGAGGGTCTTCAAGGTTTCTTTATTGATATTCCCTGGACCTCTTTCTTTTCTAATGATGCACACTCTACCTTGAGCCACATACAAGATTTTGTAAAAATTGGAATGGAAACTTTTATTCCTCATCAAAAGTACAGTAAAAGATCTAATTCACCTAAATGGTTTGCCATAATTGTGCTAGAGTAACTGAACAAAAAGCAATAGCCTACAATGCATACACAAGATCAAAAACACATGAAGCCTTTAATTACTTTAGAAACATCAGAAATCATGCCAAAACTGTATTAAACCTAACTAAATCAAACTGTCTCCATAAGCAGGCAAATAAACTTCTAAATAATCCAAATGATAACAAAATATTTTGGTCTACTCTTAACTCATTCAAATCCAACTTCACTACTGCTTCATCCATTCCACCATTAAAATCTCCGACTGGCAATCTTGTAAGTGACCCACGAGGTAAAGCTAACCTTCTTGCAGATATTTTCTCCACCAACTCAACCTTAGATGAAATAAATCAAGATGTCCCTGTACTTAATTTTAATTCACCTGAAATTCCCTCACTTAACCCTTAATTAGCGGCTCACCACATAAGTCGAGTTAAATAAAGCTGGACTATGTGGCGGCGCTCGACATAGGTCGAGTGGCAATTTCAGCACGTAATGTTGCTGAGAGAGAGAGACAAGTGGTGGCAGGAGAGTAGCGAGCGTATGACTGCTCCAGACCACCGCGGCGAACATACTGACACGAATCCCAGCTCCCTCCTCCCTCTCTCACTCGCTATATAAGGAATTGTATCGGGAAAGTGGCTAATTACATGCTATTTGCACTCGCGTTGCACGGTTATTGCAAGAAAACTAGCCATCATAAAAGGATCGTTATGGTGTCATTCGAAAGCTCTGTTTATGCCCTTTCAGGGATAGGTACTTGTTTTACGTTCTGGGTCTTATTTAGGCATGAAAATGATCACGTAAACAGCCCTATTTTGGCTAAAAACACCCCGCTGGGCGGTACATATAAATAAACCGCATAGGCCGCTCGTAAGGTGTTAAGATCCACACCAGACATGTCAAAACTATTTTGCAGAATCTCTCAGTAGATAAGGCTCCTGGTCCAGATGAAATTCCTCCAATAGTACTTAAGAATTGCTCCTTGGTGCTCGCTCCTGTATTGGCAAAATTTTTCCGTCTGTGTACTCATACCTCATGCTTCCCAGTACCCTGGAAAGAAGCAAACATCCATCCAGTTCCTAAAAAAGGTGCCTCTTCAGATCCATCAAACTACAGACCAATAGCTATAACTTCCACTCTTGGCAAAGTTTTTGAAATTATATTAAATAATCACATAATTAAGCATCTGGAGAATAATAAATTAATCAGTGATAGGCAATATGGTTTTAGACGATGTCGATCAACTGCAGACATTCTTTGCCTTCTTACGCATCAAATCAACCAAGCTACAGACCAACATGGTGAAACACATACAATAGCACTGGATATATCAAAGGCATTTGATAGAGTCTGGCATCAATCCTTATTGTCGAAGATGTCACACTACGGCCTTGCATCATTAGTTCCACTAATTTCTTCTTATCTTCATAACAGAAAAATACGTGTAATGGTAGATGGCCTTTATTCTCAATTTCACTCAATAAATGCTGGTGTTCCCCAGGGATCAGTTTTGGCCCCAACTCTGTTCCTCATTCATATCAATGATCTCATATCTACCACTCATAATCCAATACATTCCTACGCAGATGACTCAACACTCCACAGTTCCTTCACATTTACCAATTCTTTCACCCAACCCGATCTTATAAATCCAAAAATAAACACTGCAATTTCTCTGAACCGGGACCTTTCTAGAATTAATGAATGGGGACAAGAGAATCTAGTTTCCTTTAATGCACAGAAAACCAAGTACATTCAATTTTCTAACCGACAGAATCTCACTGACTCCCATATATTTTTTAATGACGTAAATATTCCCACTTCCCCTAGTATTGACATTCTCGGTGTAACATTAACTACTAACTTGAGCTGGACACATTATGTTAGAAGCATTGCTAAGAATGCCTCTAAAAAACTGGGACTCCTGTACAGAGTTCGAGAATTCTTCACTGACGAGCAGTTGGCCGTAATATATAAAAGTCATGTGCGCTCTCAGATGGATTACTGTTCACCTCTGTGGGGTGGAAGTGGAGTGGTTGCATTGAGGCAGTTGGACAAAATTCAAAATAAAGCTATTAGATTAATCAATAACCCTGGAATCACACAGGACCTTCCTACAATAGCCATACGAAGAAACGTTGCATCCCTTGCATTATTCTACAGATATTTTCACAGCAATTGTTCCGAGGAACTTGCTTCAATTGTGCCGCCTCTCCACATCTTTCCCCGTAGAACTAGGGCAGCTGAGAGCGCCCATGAATTTACACTTTCTCCTCCACAATGCAGAACTTCTGCTTATCAGAATTCATTTATCCCCAGAGCTACTACTCTTTGGAATTCACTTCCCTCGAATTGCTTTCCACAAACTTACAATCAACAAATGTTTAAATCCAGTTGTTACAAACATTTTATGAATGGAGGATGCCTTTAGGCACATGGACCTTTTTGTTTTATCTGTGTTTTTCCTTCCTCCGTTCATTGTCTCTTAAAAAAAAAAAAAAAAAAAAAAATGTCCTATCTTTTGGTGTATTCAGTTTACATGTGTGGTGTCCTGCCTTCTGCCTTTATATAGTTTAAGATACGAGCATCTTATGAGCATCAGACTTTCTTCAGAAGTTTCCAGGTCTATGCTGTAGGACTATACTTCACTTTCTTTCTGATAGGAGTGAAGCGTTTATTGTTGTTTAGAGTAACTGTATTGAAGCATCTTTTTATTGTATTAAATCTTGCAGTGATTTAATTGATCTTTCCATAGCTTCCCTTTTATGCATTTTAACGTAACTTGCATCTTGTTTGTTATCAGGCTATACCAGTGTGGGTTAGCCTGAAGTAGAGTACATTTATGCCCAGTTAAGGATACCCCGTTATCGCAGATTAACTCTGCAGGGTATAGGTGTTTTTGTTCACCGGCATATAAGTTCGAGGGTTTGGATCTAGCGTACCGTTGTTGCATAGTGCCCTATTACTAGTCCAATCATTAAGTGCCCTTGTTTTATTCGTAGCCCCGGTCGTAACACACTACACTCATTACAGAGTGGCAAAACACTATTTACTCTCTTCTTAAACTGCTGTATTGAAGAACTATTTACAACTTCTGAGGGAAGTTTGTTGTAGGTAAAACAGATCATATATATGAAGAAGTGTCCAACTTTCCACAAATACTAGTGCTGAACCTTTTCAATTATAACTTCCAGCCATGGCTGCTTGTTGTATTCATAGTGAGCCTAACATTTTGCTATAATCCACATTGTCAAACCCATTAAGTATTTTAAATACTTCAATGAGCTCACCTCGTAGTCTGTGTGTCTCCAACGGAAACAGATCAAGAACTCTCAGACAGTCCTCATAGCTTAGTCTTCTGATCGATGGAATAAGCTTTGTAGCCCCAGCTTGTACTCTTTCCAGTCGCCCTATATCTTTCCTGAGTGCTGGAGATCAGAATTGAACAGCCATACTCCAGGAGAGGCCGTATCAGAGCATGCTAAAGTGTGAGGACTATTTCCTTATTACTATACTTAACTTGTCTTTCAATATGGCCCAATAACTTCTGAGCTTTCTTCTCTAATTCAATGCACTGCTCGGAAAACTTTAGGTCACTGCTGATCAGAACACCTAAAAAAAAATCCAAGTCAGTCACTTCCAGAGAGAGAGAGAGAGAGAGAGAAGGATGACCCGACGGACAGAAAGACAGGTGGAGAATGAGAGAGAGAACCTTATCCCTTGCTCATTATTCTGGCTATCATTGGGAGATATTGGATCATTATGGAGTGATAAGTAGGAAACAGTGTTAATTTAGATAGTATGTGGCCATATGACTTTTTCAAGTTATTTTCTACACGAATATAATAACATAGTGTTGTATGTATATGTATGTATAAAATTATACTCTGGCACCTTCCCCAGTTTTCCTATTTATTTTTTATTTTTATTTTTAAATGGGGTGGCTGACTCGAGACAGAGAACGAACAGGGACATCACAACACATGAGAAAAATAAAACACAACAATACATAAAATCTCACACATCTAGGTCGCCCAGGAGAAATACCCAGAGACCCAGACCCATTTGGGGTACCCAGCAAAAGATTCCCAGCACCCAGATCCAAAACCACCGCGTTTACATTCATCTATTCTAAAGAATTCTCCATTCATTGCTGTTTATTACCACTTCCTTTGCCTGATCTATAGTCATTCCTCTATCATCCAAAACTTGTCTTACACAGTCTCTCAATCTCAATGGGGGTCTTCCTGCCCTTCTATCTCCCCTTGTATCTGACTCCCATATTCTCTGTGTAAGCCTTTCATCTTCCATTCGTTCAACATGACCATACCAGCTCAGCACCATTCTGTCCACTCTGGCCGACAAATGTTCCTGCTGCCCCACTCTCCTACTATCTCTTAATTCCTCAATCTGTCTCTATGAGTAACTCCAAACATACTCCTCAAGCAGCTCATCTCCATCACATCCAGCTTTCTTCTCTCCTTTTCCTTCAGAGCCCATGTCTCAGCCCCATACATCACTGTTGGCACAACAATTCCTTGATACATTGCACTTTTTACTTTCATTCCGAGATTTCTCGCCTTCCACATACTTCCCATTGCTCCGAAAACCTTCCTTCCTTCATGTACTCTCTGTTTTACCTAGTGTGTTACTCGGTATATAATTACAGATACGCCAACTTATTGAAGGAATGACACTTCAACATAATGCTAGCTCCATTTGCTGTTAAATGTGGTGTGTGTGTGTGTGTGTGTGTGTGTGTGTGTGTGTGTGTGTGTGTGTGTGTGTGTGTGTGTGTGTGTGTGTGTGTGTGTGTGTGTGTGTGTGTTGTGTGTGTTGTGTGTGTGTGTGTGTGTGTGTGTGTGTGTGTGTGTGTGTGTGTGTGTGTGTGTATATATTTTGGGGATATATTATAAATACGTGGTTGGTTGACAACTATTGAACGATAACATAAATTTAAAAGTACCATGTCTGTACCGAACTCATGAAGTGACAATTTTCGTCAAAAACTATTACTGTATATGACGCATAATTTTCCATCCCACACAAAAAATACAGCCAAACACATGTAAGATCTCGTAATATCCAATAAGTCCTTGTTTATAAGTTGTTGAGGTATTTTGAGAGTAATAAGACACATACATAGATACTTTTTGTTTTTTATGTGCCAAAAGGAGACAAAAGTCAAAAGCGGCTTGTAACAAGCGTTCCCCCTAAAGTTGAGTGAGCGACAAAGAGCCAAAATCAAGGCACATTATAGGTAATTGAGGTGTGTTGGAAAGAAGTGTGGTGTGCTTGTTAACCCCTTCTATACCGGCCACGTCTTTTTAATTATATTCTAGCTATATTTATACGATTGTGTTCACTTTAAGAAGGATCTGTGGCAGTAGAAAGGGTTAAGTGAGATAGTTCGATAGTTATGTGTATGAGGCCCTATTTTAACTGAAGAAAATCATATACAGTATATATATAAATATACTGTATAATTGTATATATATATACCGGTATATATATATATATATATATATATATATATATATATATATATATAGCTAGAATATAATTTAATAGACGTCGCCGGTAAAGAAGGGGTTAAGTGTAGTGAAATATATAGGAGGGGGAGGTGTTTGTGAAAGTAGGGGAGGCACAAATAGAAACAGTGGGGGAAGCCAGGCAAATGAAACAGGAGTTCCAGCAACTCCTTATCACATGCCTCTGTCACATGCCTCTGTGTGGTGATGGGCTGGTCTATCAGAGTGAGAACTGAGCGATCTCTGCCATACCCATAGCTTACTCTGACTGTTCCTTTTACTTATATATTCTCTAGATCTCAAGTGACGGCGTCTCTTCCGTGGATTGCCCTCCCAATCTACCAAGATTGGAAGCCAAAGCGTCACATTTTTCCTTTGTCCCTCAGCTTTCTCTTCATAATTGCTGAGGGGCACAGGGCCCTGGGTGGGGTTTTGGTTTCCCGGGCGTTTCCGCACCCTCCTCAGCTCCCCGCCATGGAGTGGCTTCAGTCACTCAGGCTTTATTGTGGTCGGCAGGGAGGGTTCTGTGGGGGCGCTCGGTTATGGCCTTGGCCTTGCTCAGGGCCTTGGGGCTGTTCGGCCAGGCAGCTTGGGGAACATCAACAACAACAACAACATGCCTCTGTGGCCTCCCCTGGGTACTATCCTGTTCGATTGGTGCCTACAATCTCCCCATTGAATAAATACATACATACTGTAGATACATAAATACATACATACAGTATACATACATACATACATACATACTGTAGACACATAAATACATACATACAGTATACATACATACATACATACATACTGTAGACACATAAATACATACATACAGTATACATACATACATACATACATACATACATACATACATACATACTGTAGATACATAAATACATACATACAGTATACATACATACATACATACATACATACTGTAGACACATAAATACATACATACAGTATACATACATACATACTGTAGACACATAAATACATACATACAGTATACATACATACATACATACATACATACATACATACATACATACATACATACATACATACATACTGTAGATACATAAATACATACATACAGTATACATACATACATACATACATACTGTAGACACATAAATACATACATACAGTATACATACATACATACTGTAGACACATAAATACATACATACAGTATACATACATACATACATACATACTGTAGATACATAAATACATACATACAGTATACATACATACTGTAGACACATAAATACATACATACAGTATACATACATAAATACATACATACTGTAGACACATAAATACATACATACAGTATACATACATACATACATACATACATACATACATACATACATACTGTAGATACATAAATACATACATACAGTATACATACATACATACATACATACATACATACTGTAGACACATAAATACATACATACAGTATACATACATACATACATACATACATACTGTAGATACATAAATACATACATACAGTATACATACATACATACATATTGTAGATACATAAATCATACATACATACATACATACATACATACATACATATATACATACATACATACATACATACATACATACACACATACATACATATACATACATGCAGAGTCACATATAGAAAGACAGACAAACTCAATATAAACAACAAAGAAATAAGAGACATAGTTATATAGTTAGAAAACAGCAATAAATATAAATATACAAACAAAGACCACGGCACAGGCAGACAGTCAGACAAACATATTATAGACAAACAGACGCCAGTGTACACAACAGCTCTACTTAATTAGTGGTCAGAGATGTCAGTAGGAAACCACAAATACGTATTCATAATACTCTTATATTGTTTCCTATAACCCACACACACACACAAACACACACACACACACAAACACACACACACCGCGCGGCTAGCTCAGTAGTACCATCCCTGCCTGCAACCCAGCAGACCGGGGTTCAAATCTCGCTCAGGTTGATGAACGTTTTCTGAAATATAGCCGGCGGTTACCATCTACCTTGAGCAAGGAGATGGGTAATTATCATTGATGATAATGTCTAGAAAGCGGGACAATACGAGCCAAAAACTCAATTCCTGTCAAGCTACAATTATGAATACAATTATGAATACACACACGCACACACATTAGCAAACCAAACACAATAAAGTGCGATATATGTTGTTCAGCCACATCAATATGTTGTTCAGCCACATCAATATGTTGTTCAGCCACATCAATATGTTGTTCAGCCACATCAATATGTTGTTCAGCCACATCAGTATGTTGTTCAGCCACATCAATATGTTGTTCAGCCACATCAATATGTTGTTCAGCCACATCAGTATGTTGTTCAGCCACATCAATATGTTGTTCAGCCACATCAATAAACACAAAAACGTGTAGCCTACATGTGTAGAAAAAAAAATAGTTAGTGTGAAAAAGAGAAAGAGGTCGATAGTAGGGTCATTTGCTTGGAATCCGTGACCATTTTGTTCCTACCTTTTTCTCTCGATGGATTTGACAACCTGAACCATTGTAAAGGAAAAATAGCTCCTATGCCCCTCTGAAAAATGACGGCTAACTCTGCTAGAGCCCAATATTCAAAATGGCCGCCAACGCCATCTTGAAAAACATGAATGTAATATCTCTGGCATCAGATGAGCTACGAGGACGAATGAGGTGTCCTTTTTCACTAATCCTGGCATTACAAATCCACTGGAATGGTTATTGTATTGTATTGTATTGTATATTGTATTGTTATTGTATTGTATTATACTAATTGTACATACTAATCTGCCACTTCACTGTCACTACATGATTCACTGTATGAGCCACTATCAGAATCACTGTCCTCACTTTCGCTGCTATCATCACTGTTGTTCTCTGCCTGCGGATTTGTAGGTAGTGGTATGGATGGGGGAAATGGGGGCTGGGTTGAACGGACAGGCAGACATAGGCCATTTACAAGATGCCATCCATGGCCGATCGGTGAGGGGTGACTTTGGAGCTGGTAATGCTTTTGCAAATGTGCAAGATAGTGTGCACGCTCCAAGTGTGGACAGAGATTGTCCAAGTCAGGCACAAGTCGGATAGTGCTTTTTTTCTTCTGAGCTCTCCACTTCGCTGCCCTCGCATCTCCCAGGGTCTTGCTTTTGGTATCACCATAGACATATCGAATGATAAACCGCTCCAAATCACTGATGACCTGTTCTGTGACTAGGAGCTGTGTACCACATGCTGCTAGCAGGTCGTGTGCCTCTTTAGACTTCTCCAGACGATCTGCGATGAGCTTCTTGCTTGCTCCATAGAAGCCAGAGTTGTGGTCACACCCAGTGAGGACATGAAGTGGTATGATGGATGCAGCCATTGCCTCACTGCACAAACATCGGGCATCGATAAGCTGACGTTTGCGTTTCACACACAGGATTCCTGTTGTCTTCTGAGCAACATATGCCGCTTGCACGTAGTTGTCTGTATCCTCTGTGTCAAGAACGACAGCTGCTGTGTAGGGTTGGGTGTGAAGGGGGATCAGCCGGGTTGGGCCAATCAGCGCTCTGCAGACCCCCATAATCCTGCGTTAATCTCTAACCGTTTTGGTAAGATGATCCTCAGGGTATTAGAGTGTGAAGCCTATAATTGGGCTTTGTAATTGAATTGGGGTTGTGTGGGACAGGGATCTGCCTTGCTTAGGCCAATCGGCTTTCTGCAGACTCCCATTTTCTTATGTTCTTATGTGTAGCTGTCTGACCGGAGCACACTATACATGGTGAGCATTGACGTATCTGCCTCTGCATGGGAGCATGTGAGCTCTGGCACAAGCTTGCCTGTGGTGAGATTCTTTGCAGTGCTGACAACTACACAGTAGATGATCTCGGTGCTAGTTGTTGCTGCTGTTCTCTGGAATTCCGTTTAAAGAAATGCCTGAAGGCGGATTTTGTTCTCAGGTTTACCCAGGAGAGCATGGAAAACTTTACTAGAAGGAAATTTATCTTCTGTCTTCATGAAGACATTGCTGATGGGCAGGGTTTTTTGGCGCAGTATTCTCTCACTGTCCTTGATCGTGTAATTCTGATCATATGAATCATTGACGCAAATGATGCGCTCAGCATGCTTGTGTCTCGTTAGAACGAAGTGCACCAACTTCTCTGCATAATCTCCCCAGGTATACTTGGTACCGTCTCCCTTCCCTCTGTCTTCAATGGTAGGAGTTGTTAGGTGCCAGATGAGGCCCCTATCAATAATAGACGTGTATACATCAGGCTCTGGAATGACAGTCACAGTTAGTTTTTGTTGAAGCTTGCTTTTCTGTGCCTTACGGATGGTTCCATTGACGTTGAAGATGGAAAGGCACTCGGCTGTAACACGCTGCTGCAGGACTTCTTGAAGTTTGAGGGCACCACTCGTTTCAACCAGTCCGAGAACAGAGGCCAAGGCATTACGCTCCATTTCCTCAGTCTTTCCCTTCAGGTTCTCACCATCTGCTTTCTTCAATTCCTGAGTTGAAAAGTTCAAACGCTTGCTACGGGGAACTCTGTCGTTGAGAGACTTGGTCTTGGAATACACTCTCTCATTCAAGAACTGCTTCAGTTTGCTTGTGCCATCCTCCTTTGCCGATTTCATGTCGACAGCGAGAGCGTCTGAGGCTGGGATTCCTGACTGTAGGGATCGAAGTGTCTTGTTTGTATGGTCAAATGGATCACACTTGAATTCAGTGAGACATGCACTTATATCCTGTACAGCTTGTTCATCCTTCTTCATTTTACTCGACGAGCAATCATCATGCTTCCCTTTTCCTTGTTTCTTGCGATTAGCATGGCGATGGACCTTTGTTCTCACCCGATTGATGTTATTCACATTCCGAGTGTTTGAAAGGAGCTGCTTTTCATTGTTCAGAATGACCAACCAACCAGACTTCAGCTTAGAGCCCTTATTCATTGTTGACTCTATCCATATGTTGAGGGCGACACACGACTATGGTTTTCCTGTCATTGACTGTGCAAACATACCACTCTCCATGAATGCAGCCTGATCGACAGGAAGGGTATCAAGCTCTGCGGTGAAATCGGGGAGATGCCGACCATACTTGTCATTATCATAGATTTGCATCAAAGGAAGCATGAGCTTGAGTGAGGACTTGAACTCAGTCCAGTTGCTTGTTCTGATTGCATGGATATTTTGAGTTAGAACCTCAACCATTTCCATGAATGACATCCAGTATTCTGCTTGTGGGGCACCCTCAAAGTCCTTGAAGAGAGCATCAACGAGGTCCTTCAGCTCAGCATTTCTCTCTAGCTCTGCATGTTCATCTGCAAGTTCCTGTGCATCAATCGGATGTCGAAGCTTGGCAAGGGATGCCTTTACTTCTTCAGATAGAGGGGAATCTTTCAAACGTTTGTCTATGACATGGTGGACCAGAGTCTCGTAGAATAGTCGCAAGCAGCGAACCCCACACTTAACATGTTTTCCACGAAGGTCCTGATCAACAGACCCGTCTGCTATAACACCAGCTGCCACCAACACATCTGAGATGCCAGATCCCTTAAACCTCTTGTATATAGTGTAGATGAACGACATTTGGATGTGGAAGGGTGCCATGAATGGTAAGATTTTGCTGAACAGTTCAGCATTCTCACTTTTCAACTCTAGCATGAGCACGTAGACAGGATGATCACCAACAATTATTGCAAAAGGCATTTTTTTTTCTTCGATTGATTTTGCAAGCTTATACATCACATCATTGAGAATTGTCTTACTGGGTGGGTTTGGATAGGTCATGTGGTATATTGCTCGACTCTTCTCATCTGCATTTGACATGCTGGCGTGAAACCCTGAAAACCCAGGCATAGTCTGTTCTTCTGGCTTAGGTCTCGTTCGGTCATCTTGCGCCCTGGCCAATGCATGGATCACACCACGAATTCTTTGCACCGATGTGTCAGGAGGAGGAGTACTTTGATCAGCTGGTGGCTTCCTGAGAGGTGGTTCCCCACGCTTCGCTGTCTTGTATGGGTTGACTTTTTGCATTTCACTTCCGAGCTCTTTGAGAGTTGTCGAGAGGTTTGATGCAAAGCTGGCACCGGGAACTGGTCTATCCTCGTGATTCTCGGAAGGAAGTTCTGTATCAAATGATTCTGGCTGCACATACATGACATTAGTGCGGTGTGACTGGCCAGCACCGGTCAGTGTGTCGCTCTTGAAGTCATTGTTGTCGACTATAGCGATAGCAGGCTTACCCTCAGCTAGTTCGAAGGGGCACTTGAGGTCATTGACCACCCAAAAATCTCGCAGCATAAGTACGTCATTGTAACTGATGCCCAGTCCATCTTTGTGCATTATGTCGACTATCTCCCTACTCTTGGTCAGTCCATGTAGCAAGACAGAGAGATTTATCTCAAATGCAGTGTGTTTTCCAGTGATGTAGCTTGTGAGGATAGATGCAATCAATCGGACGGATGGACTGTCATCAATTGCAGACTTATTTGGGTGTTTCAGCCATGTGAGCAGCTTCAGCAGGAGCTCACTGAGGTCTTCTTCTCTCTCCAACTCGTGTATATATGGGAGCCAGGGAATAGTATTTGTCCTGATGACTTGCTCTTTGAGTCGTGCCACAACATTCATCACCAACTGATCATTGCTGACACCCAATGAAGATATTGCCGCCTCGATGTATGTACCTGCTGCTGTTGTATCATATACCAGTTCACTCACATTCTTTTGAATGCATTCATGAAATCTGATGTCTTCCCCAAATTCATTGATGAGAATTTCCTTTAAGTAGCTGGATTTTACTACTGAGTTATGTCCATGATTTGAGATAATGTGCTTATAGTCCTGCAGCAGGCCTTGCAGTGTGCGAATTTCATGGTCTTTGAAGATGACTTGACGAATATGATGAAAGAAGAGAGCTTGGGCCTCTCGGAGGTTTACACGCTGCAGATGTTGAGTGCTTTCATCTGAAAGGGGCTTGTGGTCGCTTACATATTTGCGCCAGCACGCACGATGGTAGCGGATTTCCAACCCAAATGCTGTTTGACTATCTGGGATGGATGCAATCAGAGTGTCAAGTCTCAATCTCATGACCTCATCTTCCAGACGTACAGTATGTAACTTGAATTTAGTCCAGGCATCTACTGTTGATAGGAGTAAAATCTGCTTGTCATGATCACTACTCTTGTATGCCCCTTTCATGCACCACACACATAGAGTCTTATCGTGAAGGACACCCATACTGGAGCTGAGCCTTTTAGGTGCACTGGCCTCTGGGGAAGGGTCTTGTTGATCTGATGCTTCATCTCTTTCAAGACGTTCCTCGGATTTGTGTTTGCGTTTTTTGGCTTGAGAGAGCTTGCGCTTGCTGGATAATGATGCGTAACAAGTGCTATGCATGTGGTGACCCTTTGGTTCCTTCTCCCAATCCACATTTTCATGTATATGTTGAAACTTATCAAGTTCTTTCCATTGTAAAGACTTTTCCCGGATGGATTCCCACTTCTCAGGTGTAATGTTTTCCAAACGATCATCTGCGGTACAGCTTACCACAGAGTAATATGCACTCGTATTCATTTAATGTCTTGTCTGGTAACTCTTCACTCTCTCTTTTATTATCCATTATTTCGGTCACTTCACAAGTCGGCGATTTTCATCAGATGGGCATGCAATCCATCTGAAACAGTAAAAAAGTAATATTAGATATACACCGCAGGCAGAGAACAACAGTGATGATAGCAGCGAAAGTGAGGACAGTGATTCTGATAGTGGCTCATACAGTGAATCATGTAGTGACAGTGAAGTGGCAGATTAGTATGTACAATTAGTATAATACAATACAATAACAATACAATATACAATACAATACAATACAATAACCATTCCAGTGGATTTGTAATGCCAGAATTAGTGAAAAAGGATACCTCATTCGTCCTTGTAGCTAATCTGATGCCAGAGATATTACATTTCATGTTTTTCAAGATGGCGTTGGTGGCCATTTTGAATATTGGGCTCTAGCAGAGTTAGCCGTCATTTTTCAGAGGGGCATAGGAGCTAATTTTCCTTTAAAATGGTTCAGGTTGTCAAATCCATTGAGAGAAAAAGGTAGGAACAAAATGGTCACGGATTCCAAGCAAATGACCCTACTAGAGGCCATAAGTTGCTGTTTCAACACAAAACAAGATTAATTTAATCCATTTTGGGACCAGTGAAAAATGGACAAGCCGCCCCAACATGCGTATGTTTTCTTCCACCTTGTTTTCTTCGAGTATAATAAATCCGTATTGGATTGTGGTGTATTATAGCGGTGAACCTCTCTCTCTCTCTCTCTCTATATATATATATATATATATATATATATATATATATATATATATATATATATATATATATATATATAATTATGTACACATACATATATATATATATATATATATATATATATATATATATATATTATGTTTTTAATCTCTCAGTGGGGTACAAACCGTCGACCGCCTGGACGATAGCCGACGCATTAACCAACTCCGCCACTGCCGTGGTGGAGTTGGTTAAAGCGTCGGCTATCGTCCTGACGGTCGGCGGTTCGAACCCAACTGAGAGATTAAAAACATTTAGTGGCTCACGTGTATTTGTGATATATACTTTATATATATATATATATATATATATATATATATATATATATATATATATATATATATATATATATATATATATATATATATATATATATATATATATATATATATATATATATATATATACAGTATATGGCGTGTATTAAGTAAGTTCCTTTTCATCTTGGTGTCACGGATGTATATTGAGTTTCATATTTGCTACGAGCTCTTAATAGCAACATTTGATTTGTACGTTTTATGTTTCAAATTAAGTTAACAAGCATAACTGCAATATAATTTAGAACAAAAAATATTGCAGGTATAATATTCTGATAATTGACTACTTGCGAGTTTCGGGCTATAAAGCCATTAGAGCAAAAAACATCGATATTAACACGGACTACAAGCTATGATTAGTTGTAATACACACATACGTCCCATAAATCAACTTTAACACCACGAACTCCATCACAAACTCACATATTGTTGTGCGTATTTCTTTAACATATCGACGTCCACAACTTGAAATTCCTCATATCCCGAAACTCACAATTGAATAATGGACCACTTGCAAGTGTATGGCGATAAGGAATTGGCAAGAATATAGAAGCTATATGCGATTTTGATAAACAGGAGCGTGCTGAATGTTACTGTATGTACTTGTAATTCCACCTTAATCTGCTATTTGGACCCTGAGGTGTGTAATATATTCAGCCTGGTATAGTACTGAACATTATCAAAGGTTAGTCATCTATATACCTTCACCAAGTTTCACCCCTTGGCTCCTTAATTATCTATCCCATGATCTATCCATTAAAGAATGGTTTGGTAAGTTCTAGATACAGCATCAGGAGAATTCATACACCTAAGATAATCCATTTTCAACATAGTTACCGATATTTCAATAATCCACAGAAAACGCTCGTGTGACTAGCATTTCTTCACTCCGTATAGTAGGTACCCTTCCTAGAAATAATGAATGCAAAATGTTCTTTGACTCAAGTTGCTACAACAAGAACATTTTAGGATTTTTTAAAACTAATATTTACAACAATTACTATAAAGTGTCACTGCTATAAATGATTATTACCCAAAAAATATGTTGTTCAAATTTCACACCAAAAGTTATAACTATCAATATTATTCAATTACCAGCAACAAAATTCTATGTTCACAAAAGGCTTAAGTTTTGGGTGGAAATTTTATGGGAGTAGCCTACATGTGAGATTCTGTAAACATAAATAATGAATTATATAAACTGTATAATATACAGTATATGTGTGGGGTGGTAGGGGGGCGTGAAATATGGAAAGATAGAGAAAATACACACACACACATATATATATATATATATATATATATATATATATATATATATATACCGGGTATATATATATATATATATATATATATATACCTGTATATGAATATATATATATATTGTATATATCCCAGTGTCCGGCCTGCACCGTTAATCTCAGGTTAATCTGTGGCCTCCCCAGTGGTACAGGAAGAAGGGAGGAACGAATACCTGTGGGAAATCATAAAGGTAGTGAGAACCTTTTATTTACTAAGTAGTTTTACATTATTTTCTCTCTCTCTCTCTCTCTCTCTCTCTTTCTCTCTCTCTCTCTCTCTCTCTCTCTCTCTCTCTCTCTCTCTCTCAAGGTGGATTTACATAAGCGTTTTCTTCTGTAGTTTCATCCTGGCAATATTTCGGTGTTGGTAACTAAACTACTATGGGTTTCAGAGGCCGTTTGTATCGTTTTGGGGGAATAACTTATTAACAAACAGTTGGATTAGTATGATATTTTGCCAGAGCTCTTTTCACACCGTCCTTTAATTTTCGTCAATATAGTGCATTACCAAAAGTGGAGAATTAAACCACTTGTCCCCGAGTCATGAGGTTAAAGTCACACTTGAATGACTAGGAAACGGACATGGCTACCATGACGTACCTGTGAAAACCACCAAACCATTATTGCTCTCCCATCAAACACGGTAGATATCACCCATCACTCAACCCTACTATCGCCTTTGCATTCAAGTTATCTGTCACTATCAAATAAAAATATACAAAAATTATGTGTTGTTTTTTTGTATTATTATTTGATAGTAGAAGTAGCCTGGTTTGTTTATGTTGAATTTGAAAGGTATGTTGCTTTGATCAATTAGTTCATCTATCCTAACCTCAATGGGCAGTGGGGCTAGCAATCTTCCCCCGAAAGCAAAGTAGGAAATCAAACGAATTGCCTCAGCATATGGAGGTAATTCATTCATGGCCACTCAAGGTGTCTGGCAATAAATTGATAAAACTATAGATATCTAAACCATGCCATCCTATTACTCGTGTATAAATAATGACATTGTAGAGTGAAGAAAACCGTTATATTAATTGTACTACTGTGCTGTGTTTCATAACAAGATTTTACCTTCATGAAAAGAAATACTAAATATTTTTTTCTCATTATCCTGTAGTAGCAAGTAAAAATATATATATATATATTTAACCCTTAACTAGCGGTGCGCAACATAAGTCGAGTATAATAAATCTGGACTATCTGGCGGCGCTCGACATAGGTCGTGTGGCTATTTCAGCACGTAATGTTGCTGAGAGAGAGAGACAAGTGGTGGCAGGAGAGTAGCGAGCGTATGACTGCTCCAGACCACCGCGGCGAACCTACTGACATGAATCACACCTCCTCCCTCCCTCTCTCACTCGCTACATACGGAATTGTATGGGGAAAGTGCCGAATTACATGCTTTTTGCACTCGCGTTGCGCGGTTGTTGCAAGAAAACTAGCCATCATAAAAGGATCGTTATGGTGTCATTGGAAAGCTCTGTTTATGCCCTTTCAGGGATAGATACTTGTTTTACGCTCTGGGTCTTATTTAGGCATGAAAATGATCACGTAAACAGCCCTATTTTGGCTAAAAACACCCCGCTGGGCGGTACATATAAATAAACCGCTAGCCCGCTAATCTAGTGTTAAAAATAATAAACCAAATTTGCCAGCATCATTATCCGGGATTCAAGGTATATTGTATGTGGGGTATTGTGTTGGTTACAAGGGCTGGTCACATATATCAAATGATCATTTAACTGATTGGGCATGAAGAAACTACAGAAAGTACAAATCGTGGCCATTGGTTGTGGCCATCTTGGTGGTGATTTTATCTGTTTTAGTTGTGGCTGTGTATGAATGTGGCAATTTTGGCTGTGGTTGTTGAGAGTGTGGCCTTTTTGGTTATGGCCATTAAGGAGTGTGGCAATTTAGGAGAGTGTTTGGTTTGGTTGTAGCCAATTAGCAGTGTGGCTGTATTGGTTGTGGCTGTTTAGGAATGTGGCCATTTTTGCTAAGGTCATTTAGGAGTTTGACCATTTTAGTTGTGGCCATTAGAGAGTGTGGTTGTTTTGATTGTGCCCATTAACCTCTTGAGTTATAGCGACGACACATGTTATGCGTCGCCTATGTATGTAACGCTAAACCCCAGCGACGCAATGGTTGTGTTAGCGTTAATTACTCTTTTCCTATGGAACCTAGAGGCTTCAGATTTGTATGGGAACTGCTTTAGTATCCCATGCAACAATACTGATGGTTGGAAACCCTCCAAGTCAAGCCGCGTGCGTGTGGGCGCGCGCGGGGGTGACTTTCCGGTATTTTGCCTATCCATTTCTCCATGTTAATTGCGACTTTCCGCCGCCCGCAGGACCCCTTAATGACCTAGGTGAGCGTTTTTTTGTGTTTTTTCCTTCATTACTAACCCAGCCCATGGGTTTTCAGAAGAAACAAAATTACAACCTAGGCCTACCAGTCCCTCGTTGTACATTTGTTATAAATCAGCTGGTGCCCAGGGGGTTAAGGACTGTGGCCATTTTGGTTGTAGCCTTTTAGGAGTGTCACCGCTTGGGTTATGGAACGCTAGGAGTTTGGCCCTTTTAGTTGCGGCAGTTTAGGAGTTTGGCCCCTTTGGTTATGACAATTTAGGAGTGTGACCATTTTGGTTGTGGCCGTTAAGGAATGTGACCGGTTTGATTGTGGATATTTAAGAGTGTGGTTGTATTGTTTGTGGGTGCTTAGAAGTGTGGCCAATATGGTTGTCGCTGTTTTGATTATGACCATTTGAGAGTGAAATACCAGCCCCTGTATAAATGAAGGGGGTTGAGAATAGAGCACCGTATGTTATGAGGTTCTTATAGATCGAGGGGGAGGTGTTGAGAGATACAATGGTGGGTGTACAAGATTATGGTTAAGTTTATTGATACAAGCACAAAGGTATCATGGATGGTTATAGCTATAGTTACATAGCATAGAGCACAAGTACAGGTACAATATACATTGGACATACAATAATTATATATGCACATACACTACAGACAGGAAGATTGATTCCTACAACTCCTAGATATAATTTGTATGTGTGGAGGAATAAAACTAAACTGAATTCTAATGTAATGTATGTGTAAGGCAGGGTACTTCAAATATAAGTATGCAATGGTCTGGTAACTGAATGGTCAAGCACACGTGTAACAGTATACTTATAAGTGAATAGCAAAATGACTGATAGTGTATGTGTGTTGTATTGGCAATTGGTAGGTGATAAATCTTACATTAAAGGGGCCTGAAAGACAGGTCGAACAAGCGTCTCTTAATTAAATTACCCGTCCAGGATGTGCTGATTCAGATAGCAAGAGGCCGGAAAGCAATCTGGGTCATTACCTGTCTAGGATTTGCTAATACAGATATAGATCTAGAGGACGGGTAGCACTCTAGACCACGCCAGATAGCAGATAGAGGTCGGACAACACTCTGAAGGGCCGGAAAGCACCTTGAGGACGGGAAGCATTCTGATCTCAGGAGAGGAAGGGAGATGACTTCCGCTGCCTCGTCTGCTCCCCTATCTTGTATTTATCTGGTTCCTGTGCCCGGGAGAATACAGGGGAAAAGGGCACATCTGTAGATCACTTCTATGGGTGCTGTAGATCCTTCTCGTCTCGGGGTGGCGAGTTGAGGGGACAGTAGTGGAAGGGCCCTTCGGATTCGTCGGCAGATCCCCTCTAGTGACCAATCTGAGGTCCTGCTGGCGGGTGACGTTACGGTGGTGCTATTGGTAGCTGCACCCCTCCCTTGGCCCATCCCGAGTCAGGGCGGGCTGGTAACGTCACAACAATAGTGGCCGGCTCTGGGGATGCAAGACGTCGCCTTTTGGATGAGAGGGCGGCCTTGGGAGAGCTGGTTCGGCTGGGGGAGGGCAGCTGTTTTGTTTGGCGGGGATACTGTCCTATTCTGGGGCCGTGCTTTTCTCAAGGGTACTGCTGCATTCCGTGGTATAACAAAGATGAAATGACGGGGTTGCTACAGCCAAATGCAACAGCCAGTTGCAGAATTGCCAGCCTACAGCTGGGTCCACCAGCCAAACCCATAACCCGGAAACAACGAAGGGACAAGAAAATGCAGGAGCCACCCCTACCGCCCAGAGCCCCTCATTTTCTATGGCACCAAGCAGCAGTTATGAGCATGGGAAACTGTTCCAACCAACCACAGCCCTGCTTTCAAACCACACCAACCAATCACAGGACAGCATCCCCTCCATCCCCAGGTATGCAATATTATGAAGCATTGTTTATGCAAGTTGAACACCAGCGACCAGAAGCTTACAGATATAAATGGACCTGAGCAGGAGTACCAGTTATGCCGGTCCTGTAGATCCAATAACCTCCAGACAAGAAGCACAAATAGGCCAGCAATACACCAGTATGTCTAAGAGTCTGGAGAATGATGTAATCCTTTTAAGTAAGATTTCTCCCAGAATAGGATAAATAAATGCTTTGTATGATATAAATATGTTACCTAGTATATAAGTACACCTATAAATATTAACCAGCCATATCTACTATTAGTATTAAACCTCACAACTTCATCACAACGAATTCACAATACCCCTATTGCCACGAGATTATATAAACGAGAGTCAAGAATTAAGTCAGATATTACTTCAAAGATTTAGGAGGAAAGTATGCAAACCTCCACTGCGGTACTGTACTCAGCCTGAAAAGGACAGGACAGCTAACCACAGCAGAAGCTTGCCCCAGCTCTGCCCCCTGCCAGTGAAAGTGCTAGACCTGTGATGCCCTCTGACGTCTGGAACCTGAAGTCCTGCTCGAGTGACACCCTACCCTCCTGAAGTGCTGCTCTACGAACCTACGCTCTACGTCGACCAGCCCTGCTCTCTCACTACCCTCCAATCTTACCCTAAGTGTCTCTGTATATCTTGAGTTGTGATTATTGTTGTCGAGGTATAGGTTAAAATATGTGAATCGTGTAAGCGTGTGATTATAAGTAGATCTGTGTCCAAGATCTTGTAATTGCGTACATGTTAATCCTTCTGAAACTGATAGTAATTCTTCTCTAAGATCTGTGTTCAAGATCCTATATTCATCCTGTTAAAATATCCTCTAGAACATCCTACGCATACATTATATACTTGTGTTCCTTAATTTATCATGCCACGCACTCACAGATTTTCCTAATATATGTATTCTGTTATGTATGTTACAAGTTGAGGACGAAGTGTATTTCGTGTCTTGATTCCCCTTCTTAATTCATAACTGATTACCTAGAACCTACGCCCAATTTCATATTTAATTTATCTCAGTATTCTCGTTGTGAAGTTTATCATTCCCCAAGTCATATACTTTCCAAGTTCCCAGTTTCTCATACGATTACTTAATCGTTGTTGTGATTATTGTATGCACTAGTATTATCGTTCATGCGAGTATTGATGTAGATAATTTTTATTCTTACTGTCTAGGAATTCTAGCATTGCATAGAGTCTTTTATCTAAATTTTCCATCATCTCGAATACACCACTTATTAAGGTGAATTCTTAGTAAGACTCTGTTAACTCGTTCAGATATCTTGTTAACCCGGCAAGTGCTGAAACACTAATAAGAGTTTTACCGCCGCGCTGCAGAACCCCTTATATAATCCCGGTTTTTGAACGCGTACCAAAACCGCAGTTTTACAGCCAGGCGGCTACAAATTGGTGCGAGTGTAGTACGACTTGGCACCTCTCGATACCACCACCCCACACGCTCGGCCCGCACACAGGCAAGCGGTACACACGCACGCACGTACACACGCATTGGAGTCTACACCACCCTCACGCTCTCGCCCTGATGACACAACCAGCCCCCCTTCTGGTGGTGTCAGCGGCCGTGGAAGGCAGAGAGTGGCTGCCAAAGACCCTAGCTACCATTACTACAGCACGAGTAGGTCTGAGGACAAGGAACCTGCATGTAAAGCACTTAAACATGTGCAAGCAAGGGCAGTGCACAGAGTCATTGTCTTTCTGGGACACTGCCAACACCACCAGGCAACTGCTACCACCACTACCACCACCACTGCCAACACTGCCACCACTACCACCGACGCAGGAGGCCGCCCATGGGCTGCAGGACCTGCGGGGGCCACTGGGAAGGGCATGGGTAAAAAAACTTTTACCTCTGCCACTACCACCGTGCCACCACCACCACCACCACCAGCCGCCCCGCCGCCTCTGCCCTTGCCGCCCCTGCCGGCACTTCTGCCCCTGCCACTGACCCTGCCCCTGGCCGTACCCCTGCCCCTGCCAAAGGGAAGAAAGGGACGAAGGGCAAGGCGACAAAGGCGACAGGGACCACCATAATATTGCCATCCAGGACCTCTGCTGGCCCTGCCGACACTACCCCTGCCGGCCCTTCTGCCCCTGCCACTGCCCCTGCCCCTGGCCCTGCCAAAGGGAAGAAAGGGACGACGGGCAAGGCGACAACGGCGACAGGGACAACAATAATTGCACATACAGCTGGCTGACCTTGGCTTGCCAGCGACTCACAGACACAACTTCCCTCCCTCCCTCCCTCCCACGTTCCACCCACCCACCCACCAACCACACCTCGCCCATAACCTCCGTTCCTGCCTGTAAACTCTCTCATATTTCGCTTATATGTCGCATATTTGGTCCATATGCGGCATATTCCTTGGTATATGGGTGGCCTACATACGTACACATACTTTATATAGCATGAGTGCTGAAAATGCGATATATATACGTGATATTTCAGCCAGCACACCCTGTACTCTTCATACCTTCCCGCCTAAACTCTACCTGTGTTCCCGCCTCTAAACTCATTCAGAATTCGCTTATATGTCGCATATTTGGTCTATATGCGGCATATTCCTTGGTATATGGGTGGCCTACATACGTACACATACGTACACATATGTACACATACTCTACATAGCATAACAGATGCTCAAAATAGGATAAATATGCGGAATTATGCCATAACCCACCCTCCCCTCCCTCTCCTCCTACCCCTTGGGCGCGTGAATATTCACCCGGGAAATCTTGCCGCGCGATGACAATCTGGCCGCGCGATGCCATTCGCTCCACTTTTTTCAACTACGGACCGCCTCCCCACCCCCCACCCCAGACATTTTTTGTGGGGTCAAATATATATGGCTCGATGTGCGCGAACATTCCCTACACGTTAATGTACTTTTCATCGATATTTGCAAGGGGCGCCCAAATCGTCATACCTCCGCACAGGGATGCCTGTATACTATAGGGGCTGTGCAGCGGAGAGGTTAATACCCTTCTGAGTGTTTTCATAGTACAACTTCGTCTTGTGCGTCACTTTTAACATAATTAATATTTTGTTAATCATTTCCTTACGCTATTACATTATAAGCGTTTCCAGGACATCTACTAATTAATCGCCTTTGATTAATTAGACTGTCTTTATAGCCAGTTAGTAATTATTTGTCTTTAATTCAGTTATAATTATATTAATAACTTTACATCTGAATTCCTCGACCGAGTTCGTACTTATTGCATACGTTCGATTGAAGTGAATATACAGTTAAAATCATAAATTACCTAATTTGAGCTACATACATAGTAAATTGTGAAAATAAATAAGTAATACCTTGCCCCCAGTTCCATTGTAATATCTCTGAGATTAAGTTCATATTTACACAAACCAGAATTGTATTTTCTAACCCTGCAGTAGAGTTCTTGACCTGACACGCTAGCTGATTAAAGGTCGCGTTTACCTGAGAGCATTTACCCAGCTTAAGCGCGTGCGCCCCACTCGTACATCTCGCTCCCTGCCTGTGTAGTTATTTTACCCCCTCAATGCATTCATCCTCTCTTGTTTTGAGATTGTACAATTTATCTTTATTGTGTTTAATTCACGAAAGACACTCGACCCGCATCATTATTATTATTAAGGGTTGATGCTATAGGTCACGTGTTAATTTAATTGCATATTTCCTGTTTTGTTTATTACCAACACTGAATTAACATTGATCTCACCTTGGTCTATTCTGCTAGCATATATTCGCCTATTACCTTATAATTCCCATAATTATTAAGGTAATACTATAACCTGAATTACCCATATAAACTAAGCCCATACGTGAAGATAATATTTCTATGCCTTTGAATAAACTTGTGTGTAATTCTCCTGTGTGTTGTTATTGAGTTCTGTAGTACCTAGTTGAATACTTATTTGTGATATTAACACCTTACGAGCGGCCTATGCGGTTTATTATATGTACCGCACAGCGGGGTGTTTTTAGCCAAAATAGGGCTGTTTACGTGATCATTTTCATGCCTAAATAAGACCCAGAACGTAAAACAAGTACCTATCCCTGAAAGGGCATAAACAGAGCTTTCGAATGACACCATAACGATCCTTGTATGATGGATAGTTTTCTTGCAATAACCGTGCAACGCGAGTGCAAAAAGCAGGTAATTCGGTAGTTTCGGTACATAATTGAGTATGTAGCGAGTGAGAGAGGGAGGAGGGAGCTGAGATTTGTGTCAGTAGGTTCGCCGCGGTGGTCTGGAGCAGTCATACGCTCGCTAGTCTCCTGCCACCACTTGTCTCTCTCTCTCAGCCACATTACGTGCTGAAATTGCCACTCGACCTATGTCGAGCGCCGCCACATAGTCCAGCTTTTTTTAACTCGACTTATGTTGCTCGCCGCTAATTAAGGGTTAAGAACGTGTTCGGGGAGTTCCTGTTGAGTTTATTTACGGTCTATAAGTCCATATCTGGATTTTAGTAAAGACTATATCACGAGCTATAATTACTATAGCCCGACAAAACAAAAGAAGTTAGCTATTTTAGTTGTGGCCGTTCATGAGTATGGCCTCTTTGGTTGTGGCCATTTATAAAGTGGATACAGTAGAGAGTGTGGCCAGTTTGATTGTGACCGTTAAGAAGTGCAGCTGTTTTGGTTATGGCCATTCAGGAGCTTGGCTGTTTTGGATATGGCCTCTTTGGAAATGGCCGTTTATGAGTGAGGTCATTTTGGTTGTGGCCGTTCATGAGTGTAGCCATTTAGGAGTGTGGCCATTTTGATTGTGACTAGGAATGTCACCGTTTTGGTTCTGGCTGTTATTGAGTGTAGCCGTTTAGGTTGTGGCCATTTAATAGTGTAGCCAGTTTGGTTGTAGCCAATGAGGAGTGTAGCCTTTTTGGTTGTGGCCATTTAGGAGTGTGTTCGTTCTGATTGTTTTCATTAAGGAGTTTGGCCATTGTTGGTTGTGGCCATTTAGAAGTGTGGCTGTTTAGGTTGAAGCAGCTTAGGTTTTGGAAGCATTGAAAGTAACAAGATTTTCTGTGTCCCAACTGGAGATAGTTGATAGATCAGAAGATGGGCGTGCTATGGCCTCATCAAGTGAGTTTTGGAGTGATTGCATGCTGGGTCGTTGTGGAAAACTATTTGACTACTGTAAGACACAGTCATCAGCATATGAGGTACAGTTGAGATCATTAATGCATATTAGAAAGAAAACTGGAGGCAGGACAGAACCCTGACTAACACCAGAGTTGATAGGTTGAGGAAGTGAGCGATGGCCGTCCACAACAGCAACTATGGAACGGCCAGAATGTAAATTAGAGATAAAGGCATAGATGGAGGGACAGAAACCGAAAGACGGTAGCTTAGAAATTAGATATTTGTCCCAGACTCTATTGAAGGCTTTCAATATTTCTAGCGCAATAGAGAAGGTCTCACCGAAGTCCTGAGGATGATGATCATGAGTAGATAAGATAAGCAAGATTACCAGTACAGCAGCCCTTAAGGAAACCATACTGGTTATCTAAAAGTCGATAATAGGAAGATATATGCATAAGAAATTTTGAATCAAGATTAACTTAAAAAACTATTGAGAAGCAAGCCATGAGACCAATTGGATGATAGTTGGAGGATTGAGAACGGTCACCCTTCTTTAGTACAGGTTGAATGATAGCAAACTTCCAGCAAGAAAGAATAATGTTAGAGGAAAGACAGAGACGAAAGAGTTTGCCTAGGCAGGGAGAGAGTGAGAGAGACATTTGGTGTCAAACATAATAGCTATGACCAGGTTTCGAACATATGCTGGCAGATGCTAGGTCTACTACACCACAACGAAGGTTAAAAGAAGATATTTCTGTACTTCTAGCTCTTCATCTTCCCAACCTCAAATCATGTGGGTGAGAAGCTGTACTTAGTCTAAATCCGACTTTCATAAACATGATAAGTTGTTTATTTGGTGACAAATATACTAACTAGGACCAGAATTTGAACCTATGCAGGCAGTGCTGCACAGCTTGAACGTTTAAAAGTCACACATAAATATCTCGCCCAGAATCTCAAACTGCCTGCATTTGTATCTGAGTAATACATCTTTCTGAGGCAGGTTTATGGAGTAGAGGCCCTCCAGCCTCTGTATGCCACCCCTCTACGTAGAGCACGTAGCACCCGTCTTGCAAAGTTGCAACACAATCCCACCCCTACTCTGTCCAACTCTCCAACTCAAGGGTGAACTGATGTTCCCAATCTTTCTTCTATTCAACAGCTGAGCTCTGGAACTCTCTCCCTGAACCCATATTTCCCTCATCCTATGACTTAAATTGCTTCAAACTCCGTGTGTCCAGACATTTTGGCTAGAAATTTCCTTGATTTTAGCCTTGTCACTCTTTCAACTCTAGGGGAGGCACTCGTCACAGGCAGTTCTGACCTTTGTGTCTCTCATCCACTTGGAAAAAAAGTGAAGATCAGTAGATCAGTTGTTGCTACATAAGCAATTATCTGTCTATTCACCTACCTACCTGCCTATCTAGATATCTAGCTATTTATCTGTCCGACTACATCTCTCTTTGTCCAACTATCTATCCATCCATCTACTTATCCATCTCTAAACCCGGCTGGATCCCTCTTTTACCTGACCAGCTTCTTTTATATGTGTGCCTATTTTCTGATGCTTTTGAGAGGCGGCCAGTTACGATAGTCCCCGTGAATGGTGAACCAATGATCTGATCCACCGCCACAAAAGGTACACGGGGAGGAGGACGGATTATTCAGACGATTGTTGTGTATCAGAGAGATTGTGTGTGGGTGGGTGGAGGTGGGGTATAAGAGAGAGAGAGTTTGTGTGTGTGTGTGAATGAGAGAGAAAGAGAGAGATAGAATGTGTGTGTGTGTGTAAGAGATAGACGAGGTGGGATCATTTAAGCTGTTGTGTGTAATGCTTGAGATATACTGTATTTACATAGGTGTATATGAATATACACAGATTCACCACACAAACCTTACCGTCCAAGCGAAATATTCAGTGCATAATTCAAGTTATGTTCACAAAAGTAACATGACGATATTTTCATGAACTTACATGAACTTAAATGAAATATTCTTGATTTCAATAGGTATTTAATTGCTCAGATTTTCGTGATAAATTCTTGAACCTAATGGGAGATGGGGGCTTTGACCCCAAAATACCTTTGTTAATAGGATATTTCAAAACAACCATAGCTTAACTTTACTTACAATTTAATGACCCTACCTATCCTGCCAACCACTTAATAAACCCTTTGCCATAGATATACTGTCAAAGTATCACGATGCTCACTGTGCTACGTATTTCTACTTAATAAACCCTTTGCCATAGATATACTGTCAAAGTATCACGATGCTCACTGTGCTACGTATTTCCACTTAATAAACCCTTTGCCATAGATATACTGTCAAAGTATCACGATGCTCACTGTGCTACGTATTTCCACTTAATAAACCCTTTGCCATAGATATACTGTCAAAGTATCACGATGCTCACTGTGCTACGTATTTCCACTTAATAAACCCTTTGCCATAGATATACTGTCAAAGTATCACGATGCTCACTGTGCTACGTATTTCTACTTATTTTTACTAATTCATGTTTTATTATTATGTTTATATTTTTAAGTCAATGGGAGGTGGTTCTGTTGACCCTGCATATTAACCAGAGCAATGTCTCACCAACTAAGATCGGAATAACGCCAGAACTAAACTTTTCATTATTTTCCATAACATTACTTTTATTTCAGGGATACGGGCTTGAAGGATTGAGACGAAGGGATGGAACTTCTAAGGGGCATGTCAATGTTAGTGATAATTTCGTGCAACAACACTCCCAAAACTGCATACCTGACGGCTATTTGTGTGTTCTAATGAGAATTCCTTATTCGTGCAATATGATGCATCATATACTGCTACATAATTATATTGTATATATCGCTATCTGAATATCACAAAGCCTTTGAATTTGTTTTGGATCTAATTTATAGATATGAATTAAGAGGTGATTATATAGCTAGGTAAGTACCAAGCGGAAATATACACTATACAGTATATATTTTGAAGCAGCAGGACATTTCATACTTAACTATACAGAGCCTTTCAAAAAACACATCAATGCTGTAGTATCAAATCCTAACTGAATATGGTGACTGATGTCTCATAGTAAATAATTACATTATATATTTAACCTTTACTTCAGATAACTGTTGTATTTATGCACAAATGTTAGAGGAACAATCACTGCCTTCAAACTACAGAACAACATAATGGCTATTAAAAACATTCAATGTTAGCATTTACTGTAAATTTGATTAAATGTATTCAATTGATTGTAATATATCTAATTTTTGAAACTCGAATAGAGAGGGAGAGAGTATGTAATAATAATATATATCTATAATGTATATAATAGAGAGGGAGAGAGTATGTAATAATATATATCTATAATGTATATAATAGAGAGGGAGAGAGTATGTAATAATAATATATATCTATAATGTATATAATAGAGAGGGAGAGAGTATGTAATAATAATATATATCTATAATGTATATATAATTTGTCCAACTCGAATAGAAAGGGAGAGAGAGAGAGAGAGCGTGTGTGTGTGTGTGTGTGTGTGTGTGTGTGTGTGTGTGTGTGTGACATGATAGTTTAGGAATGATGAGAGGAACGGATGACCTATTCACCGGGTAAAAGGGTATAGAAATGTGAGTAGTTTTGTGTGAGAGAAAGATTGTGTGTTTGAGAATATGTGCAAGAGTGACAAAGGCTAAAAGGAGAGATAGAGAGTGTGTGAGTGTGTCTTCAAAATCATATGCTAGTGTATGTGTGTGCATACAGAATGCGTAAGTGAGTAGGCTATGTATGTGTGTTCGCTACAGAAATGATAATAGATTATCAGCCTTGAAGAAGACTTATGCCCCTTTCCCACTGATGCGATTTCATACGATTTTCGTCGCCGAGGACGTAGTTTTGTCAATTCGCAACGAATTTGTGCGACGTCAACGATTTTGACCGTTAAAAACCGTTGACAAGTTACACTCGGCGACATTATGCGACGTCATTGGCAAATTGAGCGATGGTTCGCCGATGACCTCGGCGAGAACTGTCATATTTGAATAAAATATTGCGAAATAATGCAAAGGATGAACAAATCCTAGGCTTATGTTCTGCGACCTCTTCGGCGAATTAAGCGATGGTTCGGCGGATACCTCGGCGAGATTATCCGAAAACTGTTTGCATATATTTCATGGCACAAACATAAGAACATAAGAAAATGGGAGTCTGCAGAAAGCCAATTGGCCCAAACAAGGCAGATCCCTGTCACACCCAACCTCAATTACAAGGCCTAATTATAGACCCAACTCACTAATGCCTTAAGGACTCCCCCCTCATACCCAACACATCTCGTCGAAAATGTACAAATTTATCTTGAAGGGGGGTCTAGAGTTATTTGTTTTAAGTTTGATGGAGGTCTAGTGAGGAAACTAAGAAATAAAGGAATGAATGATCAAACAAACGGTCCGTTTCCCCTTAAGGGGGATGGGCGTAATATTTGCTAATTTATATATTTGTTTATGATTTATTTAGTTTCATCCCTAGACCTCCATCAAGCATATAAAGCACCCCCCAAAACCCTCCTTCAAGATCAATTTGTACATTTTTCGATAGAAAAATATCCTGGCCGAAGGCCGATTCCTCAAAAAGTACAGGCTCGCTATCGCTAGCCAGGAAAAACTCGACGCCTAAATGACACGAAAAGTCTTAATATTGACAACGAAATGGGGTGAAATGTCTTAAAATCGCCAAACTAATGGGCATAACGTCATAAAATATGAAAACTAATTGGGTTAACCATGAGGAAGAAAGGGGACCAGAAAAACGACCCATCTCCCCTTAATTCGGAGATTGGCAATGTCCTTGCCGTATGTTTACGAATTACGGCTTAATTGAGCCCACCTCGCTTTTTTTCTCTCTCTTTCTCTCCCTCTTTCTTTGCCTTGTATCCGTTCGGCCCCATTCAGCCTACTGTTTTAAGACGTTTACCCTCATCCAGGTTTCAATATTTTCATGGTGAGCGGTAGCAAGCCAACATATATATATTTTTGTTTTGAGAGCAAGCTAAATTTGTACATTTTCCGATAGAAAAATTTCTCCGGCGAAGCCGGATTTCTCCATACAATGCTGGCTCGCTATCGCTTGCCAGGAAGATATGATACTTGGATGGGGAAAAACGTCTTAAAACAGTTGGCTGAATGAGGCCGAATGGATACAAGCCAGAGAAAGAGAGAAAAGGAGAGAAAGAGAAAAAAAAACAGGTGAACCCCCTTACGAGAGGTGCATAGAAAAAAGGGTTGACAGGTTCACTATAGGCCTAATCCTTTTTTTCTTACCCACCTCGCCGAAGGTGCTCTTTGGCCTCGGCGAGGTGTTTTCCGAGCATTCATCTACGTCGCACAGCCCTTCGCACGCCTTTGCGAAGTATACCCATGGCGGGTATACTCTCGGCGACGCTTTTTTTTCGTGTGACACCCTCGTCGATGTCTCGCCGATGTCGCCGAGGATCTCTGAGGGCCTCGCCGATCCCTCGGCAATGTTCGACGATGCTTGCGAGGGTTCGGACCCCTCGCAAGTCCTCGTCCAAACTTTTGCACAATCCGAACATTTGCGATGACCCGCGAGGGCCCTTGCGAGGCCTTGCGAGTCAAACGATTATCATGCGAGAGTTCAAGATTTTGTTGCGACATGTCACGAATGTGTCCATTTCTTGGTGTCGGCGATGAAAATCGTATGAAATCGCATCAGTCGGAAAGGGGCATTAAGAGGGTAGTGACTGTGTGTAGCCATATGTTCTAGAGTATGTGGAGCCCAAGGCAAAATACAGTATAATCTAGGAGATCCCATTATATCATTGACGAACGCCCTCATTTTTTAAGCTAAAGGTTAGTGCACACTAACATGACAGCCCCTTCAAGACTGGCACGAACACCTACGACTCGAAAGAATCATGTGTTTTGCCGAATTTACTTGAGATCGCGGCGAAATTGGCTGGCATTGTTAGAGTCGTATCGCATCTGGATGACTCGATAAGACTCTAACGATGCCGATACGGAGGAGAAACGAATGCTATGAAGAAGATAAGAAAAGTCATGCGAAGGGTACATGAATAGTCCACTGAAAAGATACGACCCAGAAGACTGCGATACAACTCAGAAGAATGGTAAACGAACATTGTAACGAAGCTGTGAGACACGCTGTTGCCACATCGCACGTTGCCAAATTTTCGCACGGAAGAGATACTATCCACACAGCAAGCTTACAAACCAGACGACTTTGATAAGGATCATACGACTTTGATACCGGTACGGACCATACGTCTTTGATACGGACCACACAATTTTGATACGACGAGTTCGCGATGAAGACCAGACTCAGACGATTTTTGACAGTTGCCGGGGGATTCTCGTGAACTTTTGAACAGCCCGAAATCTCGTATCGGCCCTCGATACGTCACTTGGATCGTGAGAGTCACCCACGTCTAATTTACGATATCCACAATTATGTTGCCGATTCACCGTATCAGGCTGAAATTTTGAGTCGTGAACTCGTCTAGAGGGGCTTTCGTGTTTTTGTGCACTAACCTTTAGGCTGTCTGGCACAACATTTCCAAGCTCCCAAAAACGTTAACCCCTTCTGTACCAGCGACGTCTTTTAAATTAATCTTTCGCTACATTTAGACGATTTCATGCAGTTTAAGAAGGATGTCCGGTAGTAAAAAGGGTTAAGTATGATAGTTCGAAGTCTATTGATAGCTGGAGGCCATTTTTAGAATGAACAAAATATAAATATAACTATATCAAGCTTAGGCTGCCAGGACCTGATCAAACAAAGTTCAACACGTGGTTAGCTAAACTTTCACCCAAAAATAACAAATAAAAAGGTATCAACATTTAGTCATTTCGAATAAATCATTAACACAATACTGTAGATTTGCCTCTGTAATGTTTCGGTTTACTGTCATTCATGAGATATTGTTTATGAACTGCATAGATGTTATTGATATGCTATAAATTATGTCATTGAATTCACAATGTATATATATTTATTAGAAAAGTGTGAATAATGTGATGATTATATTATAATATGCCTTCTATCTATCTATCTATATGCTCAGGCCCAATATGCCTTCTATCTATCTATCTATATGCTCAGGCCCAATCCCTACTTTTCCTATTTTTTATTTTTATTTTCTATTTAATTCTATTTTATTATTTGTTTTTCTTTTCTTGGGGGTGGCCGCCTCAAGACAGAGCAAGAACAGGGAAAACACAAAACACAACATAAAACAACGAACAAACACAGACAAAATACAAATTCACACACATCTAGGTCACCCAGGAGAAGACCCAGAGACCAGGGTCACCAAGGTCGCTCCAGCACTCCCCCGGCCCCCGACCACCCGGAGAGGTTCCGATCTCGGCAGGCCTTAGGTTTTAAATCTAACAAACACATTCAGTTAAATATCCTATATAAAATGATGGAGCTTTAGAATGATACAATCCAAGAATCTTTTGACTACAGCTTTCTTTCATGCGAAATTGGTAATGTGAACCACACTCTTTTCCAGACGATACGATGTTTGCTGATAGTAATCCCATTCGGCATCCTGAGTCATGATAGATCTTAAATTAGTGTGTAGAAAAATATATTTAGAGAACCCTCTGTCAGCTGTATTCCAGTACACAGGTAGACTGAATTTTAAGGTCGGTAACTCTATAGGTCTAAATCAGGGATATCCGTGATTATTGAGAAAATTCAGTCTAGCCACATTGCTTATCCGGTTGTTGTATTCCTGTGTCGAATGAGATTTTATTGGAGGATCCTGTAGAACTGTGGGAAAACTTTATATGTGCAGCCATGTCAGCAGCTGATGAATGCACTGAAGTCAAACCGAGCTCAAAGAGAGATTTCCTATTGGGTGAGATACTGGGCATAAGAGAAGAGAGTCATGCTGCCACATTAGATGGAGAGCACAGGGTCCTGTCTCCCAGAGTGAGAATTTCCCTGAGGAAAGATATATTGAGGTATGTCAGGGGAATCGATGAGGAGGCCGAGGGACATACTTTTCTCTGTAAATTACCTTCAGCTTAATTAATAAGCCTTCAAGGAACTCCGCTCTAAGCCTACTTTACAAGTTAGTTAAGTTCGGATGGCGGATGGCCAACTTTCAATCTGAGTACTTTGAGTAGTTGTACACATGGCCTGAGTCCAGCTTCATCCACTGGACGTCCAACCACCAGTGCCTGATCCGCCAATTAGTGAAGGCCCTCCCTCCCTTGCCCGAGGTAAGGGAGGCTGTGGATAAGCTGATAGGTGGGAAGTCTCCTGGTATTTGTGGGTGGCATTCCTGGAGAACTGCTGAAAGCTAAGGGTGAGGCCATGGGTTACATGCAGTCCTGACTGCTGTATGGCAGAAAGGTATCATTCCTCCTGACTGGAAAAGGGGTCTGGTCACCCCTATCTGGAAAGGAAAAGGGGATCGACAGGACTGCAATAACTACCGTGGTATTACACTGCTCAGTGTGCCAGGCATCTACTTACAAATGTGAATCTGAGGTCACCTGCTAAAGGAGCAGAGACCTAAGCAATCAGGGTTTACACACAAAATGTAAAACAATTGATCAGATTCTGGCACTCCGGGTTCTCGTGGAACACCGACTTGAGTTGGTAAAACAGCTGCTTTTAGTTCATGTTGGTCTCAAGCAGGCATTTGACCTGTTACACCAAGAGACCCTTTGGGAACTACTATGTCTATGCGGGATTCCCGCGGTAATTATTGATTTTGTGTCTAGACTTAATAAAGGAGGAGAGAGTGCTGTAAAGTGTGGTGGTGAAGCATCCTCTTTCTTCCCTGTGAATTCAGATGTGGGACAGGGGTGTGTTGAAGCATCTACACTTTTCAACACTTATATAGACTAGCTACTGGGCCAGACAGTAGGGCAGAGTTGCTGTGGAGCAGATATTGACAATATCAAGATCACCTATTTTGATTTTGCAGATGACGCAGTGATCCTAGTGGAGACGGATGTTCTCAGATTGGCCCTTGAGGCACTTCATGAAGAGTTGGAGCTGTTGAGTTTAAAGGTCTTTTGGACCTTTTTTTTCTCTGGAGAAAAGGCAAAGCTGCCTGTATCAAGTGTCTCCCCCAAAGTTGAACGAGTGACAGAAAGCCAAAATCAAGGTAGGTTAGAGTCAATATGTCTGGACACACAGAGCTTAAAGCAGTTTAAGTCATAGGATGAGGGAAAAATAGATTGAGGGAGAGAGTTCCAAAGCTTGCTTGTTGAGTAGAAGAAATACTAGGAAAATGTGCTTAATCTTGGGTTTGAGAGTTGGACAGATTAGGGGTGGGAGTGTGTTGAAAGGTGGATGACCCCCACTCTCTGTAGGGGAGTTGATATACACTGAGAGAACTCTGAAGAATATTGATTATTGTAATAGTTGTAGAAGAGTGAGAGAGATTCAAATTTGCGGCGTGTAAAGAGAGATTGTAGTGAATTAGTGAGAAGAGGTGAGTTGATGAGACGAAAATGCTTTTAACTCTACCTTTTCGAGAAGTGCGGTATGGGTTGAACCTTCCCACACATGTGAACAATACTTGATACATGGGTGCACTGTACCCCTATACAGAGCAAGAAGCTGTGCAGGGCTAAAGAATGCACAGAGATGGTTGAGCACACCTAACTTCAGGAAGCTGTTGTAGAAAAAGGGGTAATAAACTAAGATCTTTCCAAGAAAGGCCAGACGAAAAAGGAACACCAAGAATACTGAGAGAAGATGAAGGGTTGATATGTGTATTATTGAAGTGAAAGACCAAGTCCAAGCATTTGGTAACTTATCAGATGATGCAGTGCAATCTGTTTATGTATGTGGAGAGGACTTAGAGATCTTGAATAAATATGCTTATCTTGGTAGCGTGATCCATAATTGTGGTGAGTCAGGATACGATGTTAGCCTAATCGTCGCCTCGGCTTAGCATATGGGGTTATGGATTCACTCAACAAAAGTATATAGCGTTGTCAATATCTGTGCAGATGGATGAAACTGCGGATCTTCAAGACACTGGTGCTCCCTGTTTTATTATATTGATGTGAGACATGGACACTTAGCAGTCAGTTGAAGAGACACATCAACTCCTTTGGTACTAAATGTATTCAGAGGATCATGGGCTGTTACTGGCATTATTACTTTTCAAACCAATTACGTTTCAAACCAGACTACGCTGTGAAACTGATTCAAGACACTTTAGTTGCATGGTCTGTGAACGCCAAATTCGTCTATACGGGCATGTGGTTTGCCTCTCTAAAGCACACTCTGCTCACCTGGTAGTCTCTACAGAGGACAATCCTAAGTGGATGAGGCCTAGGGAAAGACCACGAAACTCATGATAAAGGCAAGTCGGCCAACTATGCGATGGGATAATCAATGATATGGGCCGGGCAGATGCCTGGAGTCTCGCCCAGGAGGATCCACCTGAGTGAGGTTAGAGGGTAAGTGCGGCTACGCGCTGTCACGGCGTATGCCCCCATTGATTGATTGATGAGATTTTCACTATAAATATGGTCATTTCCATATCACATCCATTAAAATATAAGACATTTCAAAAGGTCATGCACAAGTGAGTATATATATCTATGAAATTAGGTATACAAAAGAATACAGCCTTTTGTTTAGTCTAACTCAGCCCTCAGTGAGTATTATCGGAAATGGTATTTTTGGTATCATAATGCTTACGGAGGTTTGTAATGCGACACCGCTACAAGAAGTACAGCCAGAAGCTATAAATTCACTGTCTCTCACTTCACGCACTCACCCCCGCAATTTACCGGAGGATAACAGGTTTTTCACAATACGTAGACGGAGGTCTTTTTAAAAAATAAATAAATTGAAGCCACCTTTGTTTAAAGTAATGCTAAAGCCAAGGTTCCTGAAAGACAGAATTGCTGAACAACCATGAAGCTCCGATCATCCTTCCCTCTGCCACTGTTTTGATCCAGATGCTTGTTAGTAATTCAAGACTATGACATTCCCACACCTAAGAAACATATTTTGTATAAATTATAACTTGATGTTAGTACCTCAGGGCAACATTTAAATAATACTCAGCATTTGTATAATGAAAACATTTAGATATATTATTAAGGTCAGTGTTATTTTATTTATAGATAGACACATAGCTTAACGTAATTTAGTGTATGGTTCATTATACCATAACGTATTAGAATAGATTAGACTAGATTATTTGGCGTTTTACAATTCGTCCATACAAATGCCTAAGGCTTAAGATATAAAAGCATAAGAACGCGAAAATCTGAAGAGGGCCTACCAACCCATACGTGGCCGATCCCTTTCACTCCCAACCAATATCACATGGACAAGGGAGTATTAAAAAGTTAGTACAGTCTCTAGAATGATTCAACAGGGAAGCTGACATTGGCGATGATGGAGTTATTCCTCCTGTACGTAATCCCCACGCTGCTCCACATAATTCTGCTACCGTTGCTTTATCTTTCGCAATCCCGTATTGTAGAACTCCTGCGGCTGTGTCGAAAACCACTGTTTCATTTCCTTCATAACATCACCAGTGGTGACCAGACCTCGGCTCATCAGAAATGGATATGTGACCCATTTGGAATCGTCTTTTCCACTTCGCAACCATCTCCCTATTCACATCTACCATTTCCTGGTGGATATCACAGGCTAAGTTGCTTTTAAAAAGCATTAACTTGATCATGCTGTGTGGTTCAATTTCTCTAGCATGTCTCATGGTGACGTTATCTGGATATATAGAAAATATAGATAGTCAGGAAATACAGCTATGTCTGCTCTGCTAGTAGGGATTAACCCCTTCAGTACCAGGGACTTCTCTTACATAATATTCTGGCAACTATTATACGATTATATTACGCTTAGGAAGGACATCTAGCAATTATAATGCTTCAAACTATCTCAACTAAACTTTGTTTTAACTCCCACAGATCCTTCGTAAGCTACATAATATCGTCTAAATATAGCTAGACACGTCGCTGGTACTCAAAGGGTTAACATGAGACATATTTGGTTAGACCAGCTCTACAATGTCCACACCAAATTTTCCGGATCCCCCTTGCATAAAATGTACCGTGGGTATAGCCACAGCCGTTTGTATTTACTCTAATTACTTATTTAATTCACCTACTAGTCGACACAGAGAAAGGGGTGAGGGAACGCTAAAGTGGTCCCGGACCCTCTGTCTCAAGTCGGCCACCTCCAGCTATGGGGTATGTGCTTGAGTATATACTAATTAAATATGTTATATTCCTAACCTAATACTGTAACCATGAGATAATGTTTTCTTATAAGGCTGAAAATTTTGCATTACTGGTATTAATTAATGTTAATATTGCAAATTTGACACATTGCATATTGTATATATATCTGGCATATGCATTTCCATTATTTATATGGGTTAGATAATAAATTTACAGGGAAGGTGTTAGTAAAAATTACTAAATTAAGGAGATAATAAGAAGTCAGCTGCACAGACTGACTGGCCAACTGATGCTGTAGTCACGTGGTATCCTTCCGGCCTTCTAGAGGGATTAACCCAAGAACGGCGAGCGTCCTCAATTGAGTCTGAATCCTACGAGGGCGAGCGTCCTCATATGAGCCACGGCCTAAAAAAAGCCTTTCGAAACATCCCACTGGCACTCAAAACAAAGTCACTCCTCCACATGTGTCACCTCATAACTGGACGGTCGGCAATAATTCGTCTTTTTCACCCCCCAAATACTATTCCCACTTGTTTTATTGCTGTTACATGTTAATATTTTCATATTAAACGTAAAATAGGCGCATATGAATAACTAATAACAATATTTATCGTAAAATGACGAAATTCGTCGGGATTTACCCACAATACCTTCGCCCAGCGGGACGTTTTAAATACCATAGGTTCGCCGTTCTTAGGTTAAGAAGGTCGTGGTATAAAGAGTAGGTTGAGGAGGGAGTAGGGAGAAAGGAGCTGCCCATCGCTATTTATTCCACTGACTGATGTAGAAATTAATACATACCACACTTACGCAATGTGAGGATAGTTCTACCTAAATCCCTATTATATTTTTAATATCACCAACCCACAAATTTACATACAAATATTAAAATCTAATTAATTAAATCAATGAAATTAATGAACACGTGTGGCACTCCAAGGACTCGAATCTAGGATTCTCGCACAGAAATCCAGCGCACTAACCATTAGGCAATCAAGAAAGTTAAAGGTTTAAGCACACTCCCACGCTATATTATCCACTCTCGAATACTGGATATTAATCTAAGCATGTACTTACACACAACTGCACTATGATAGCCTAATGATTACATGAATGGAAGGAGCAATTGATGGGGCATTAACCACAAGGGAAGGCCTCGCTAGGAACATAGAGAAGAGAAAGGATGAGAATACGTATTTTATAAAATATAGAATAAGAAGTGCATAATTCTGCCAATGTGCAAAAAGCTAGTCACAATCCAGCATATTACAAACTTTTCTCTTCAAACCACGAAAATTATCCCTACAAATACAGCGATAATTCATAATTGCTTTAACTTCTGATTTTGCAGGGTTGGATATTATTATTATTATTATTATCATCATCATCATCATCATCATCATCATTATTATTATTATTTTTATTATTATTAGTAGTAGTAGTAGTAGTAGTAGTAGTATCTTATTATTATCATAATTATTATTATTTGTATACATATTTGATAATTATTATAATTATTATTATAATTATTATTTGTATTATTATTATCAATGTTATCATTTTGATCCTCGTTAATAATAATATTATTACTAGCGTCATAAAACGCACTATTTGTATTTACCATGCATATGCAGTAGAGTCACCCATTAATACCTAATATACTTATTTATATAGGGAACCAAGACGGTAGTGGTAGCGGTAGCAGTAGGGGTGGGATGGGTAGCAGGGGGGCAGGGTAGTGGGAGAGTAATCAACAAGATGACAGGGGAGAGACAAGGCTTCCCTCTCTCTACATCTCTTCCTACCACTACCCTTCTCTCTCTCTCTCTCTCTCTCTCTCTCTCTCTCTCTCTCTCTCTCTCTCTCTCTCTCTCTCTCTCTCTCATATATATATATATATATATATATATATATATATATATATATATATCAGCTAGTGATCTTGAGCTTGGGAAGCGCAGACGTATGAGTAAGATAAACACCAGTGAAAGGAACCACAACTTGATTTATTTCTTACGTTTCTATACTATCCTCGTATCATCATCAGAGCCTAATATAGAACAGAAAACTTCTTTGAAAATATAATACATGTAGATTTACTTATCTAAAATAGTTTAAAAAGAGATACTTACGATATATAAATTGTATGTAAAGATACAATTTATATATCGTAAGTATCTGTTTTAGACTACTTTAGATTAGTAAATCTACATATATTATATTTTAAAATAAGTTTTCTGTTCTATATTAGGCTCTGGTGATGATACGAGAATAGTATCGAAACGTAAGACATAAATCAAGATGTGTTTCCTTTCACTGGTCTTTATCTTCCTTATATATATATATATATATATATATATATATATATATATAATAATAATAAAGGGTCCCTTGTTGGTCATAGGTAGGCCTCAGGTATCTTGTAGACTACCACCACCCTCGAGCGTCCAGTTACCAAAGAATATATAGATAATAATTATAATGTCTAGTTGCCAATAGTGTATGTAGATATAATTATTGGGCACTGATAATCGCATGGAATAGATCACCAGTTGTATTAAATCTGTTTAATATTATACAGGCTGTGTTTTCTTCTCTTGAATGGAATGTCAGTATGTATTGTCGATAATTATATCACTAGGGGTCGTCGTGGGGAGAGACACAGGGGTTGTTGTTGTTGTTGTTGTTCCCCAAGCTGCCTGGCCGAAGAGCCCCAAGACCCCGAGCAAGGCCAAGGCCATAACCGAGCGCCCCCGCAGAACCCTCCCCGCCGACCACAATAAAGCCTGGGTGACCGAAGCCACTCCATGGCGGGGAGCTTGAGGAGGGTGCGGAAACGCCCGGGAAACCAAAGCCCCACCCAGGGCCCTGTGCCCCTCAGCAATTATGAAGAGAAAGTTGAGGGGCAAGGGAAAAATGTGACGCTTTGGCTTCCAATCTTGGTAGATTGGGAGGTCAATCCACGTTAGAGACGCCGTCACTTGATATCTAGAAAATATATAAGTAAAAGGAACAGTCAGAGTAAGCTATGGGTATGGCAGAGATTGCTCAGTTCTCACTCTGATAGACCAGCCCATCACCACATGACTAGAACCCAATCCTCTCAGCATCAGCTAGGAAAGGCCCTAGAAAGCCGCCTTTGGCGGGGGGATAGCTCCCCTATTTCAACCCTTTTCGGGGTTGAGCACCCGCAAGACACAGGGGTTGCTTCCTTTAATGTCTTGATGGTGTAATGCTAAGAGTGTTTAAGATCTGTATGTGGTAACCCCGGTTCGAATCCCGGTAGGATCACATACTTTCATTAATTTCATTGGGAGGTGTTTGTAGTTGGGAGTGAAATTAATAAATTAGAATATTTATTAGTTTATGTATGTAAATGTACCTCTCTCTCCAAAAGTCCTTATCTTCGTAACCTCCTTGTAACTCCAACCACAAATGACGTAAAGCCATTAAGGTTCAATCTTACAAAGTAATTCACGAATCCAAGGGCTGGTTTGATTATAGGAGTGTGTCAAAGATCTCATTACTTCAGCATTTATGTCCTGGTGATATTTCAACATGACCCGGTGTCAAATGTTCCCTTTCGGTCACGTAATGGTAACTAAGGGATTTAAGAGAGTGTTTGCATGTTATCAAGTACTCAACATACATCCAATAGACCGGAATACAACAGGCATACCTCTATAATTAATAAGTAGTGATTTATTGAAATTTGTGATTACATGATGACAATATGATGACAACTATGATTATTCTTAGTTGTAAAGTATAATATTCAAAGTTGGGTCGACTAACTCAATTAAATAACTATTTATTTTAAGTTCATTAAATAATTTGATCAGTTAAGTTAATCAAGAGATACGTAGGAGAGTGGGGCAACAGGAACATTTGTCAGCCAGAGTGGACAGAAGGGTGCTGAGTTGGTATGGTCATGTTGAACGAATGGAAGATGAAAGGCTTACAAAGATAATATGTGAGTCAGATACAACGGGAGATAGAAGGGCAGGAAGACCCCCATTGAGATGGAGAGACTGTGTAAGCCAAGCTTTGGATGATAGAGGAATTACTATATATCAGGCAAAGGAAGTGGTTATAAACATGAATGATTGGAGAATGCTTGTGAATAGATGAATGTAAACGCGGTCATTTAGGAGAGAGGGTCATGCGCCAGTTGGACTAGATTTTAGTCCATCAGGCGCCTGGCCCGGGGAGCCGGTGGTAAGGAAGGGTGTGCCTGGAAACATGGTGGGTGGGCTTGTGGTGGTAAAGCTTTGCTGTGGGTCTACCTACGGAAATCGGTGCCTCTCCAGGGGATCTGGTACCTGGGAATCTTTTGCTGGGGACCCCAAATGGGTCTGGGTCTCTGGGTATTTCTCCTTGGCGACCTAGATGTGTGTAAGATTTTGTGTTTTGTTTTTCTGATATGTTGTGATGTCCCTGTTCGGGCTCTGTCTCGAGTCGGCCACCCCCATAAAAAAAAAACAATAAAAAAAAAAAATGGAAAACTGGGGAAGGTGCCAGAGTATATACATACATACGATAAGTTAATCAATTTATAACTCAATTATTGCGGGGTATCTTGTTTACATCACCGTGGCGCCAGGCGAGCATAATTGCCGAAAATTACCTTCATTCCATGCTCTCCTTTATGCATAAGTAAGAGCCAGAGCGTAATACAATTACATATACGTGAAAGTACAATGATGGAGCTTTCCAATGACACCTGAATCATCCCTGTGCGACATCTGGTTATCTTGCAATGATCGTGCAACAGAAGGCCAAAATCGGTAAAATAAAGGCAATTTTGGCTGGGTTTGCTGTGCGAGACACTGCACATGAGTGAGACAGTCGTATCTCGGGCCTCGCTGTGGCGAGCCCCCCTATGCTCAATCCAATGCCTGGTCTCTCTCTATAGGCTCACAATAGCCTCAAAATAGGCCTATTTTCTCTCTCCCGTCAAATGACTGTCCCCTCCAAACTTACACATTTTGATGAATGCAAGTAAAACTCTTTATAATATAACTTTTATTCATAACAACTATATCTAACATTATGTATCATTTTGATGAATGCAAGTAAAACTCTTTATAATATAACTTTTATTCATAACAACTATATCTAACATTATGTATCATTTTGATGAATGCAAGTAAAACTCTTTATAATATAACTTTTATTCATAACAACTATATCTAACATTATGTATCATTTTGATGAATGCAAGTAAATCTTATAATATAACTTTTATTCATAACAATTATCTAATTATGTATCATTTGATGAATGCAAGTAAAATCTTTATAATAAACTTTATTCAATCAACTAGTATCTAACATTATGTATCATTTGATGAATGCAAGTAAAATCATTAGTATATAACTTTTATTCATAACAACTATATCTAACATTATGTATCATTTTGATGAATGCAAGTAAAACTCTTTATAATATAACTTTTATTCATAACAACTATAGCTAACATTATGTATCATTTTTGTCATTCTTTCATGGACTACTTCATGGAAATTACAATCCATCAAATATTGTATATAATTATTAATCATTAGTAGAACCAAGTAGTTATTAATCATTAGTAGTTATTAATCATTAGTAGTTATTAATCATTAGTAGTTATTAATCATTAGTAGTTATTAATCATTAGTAGTTATTAATCATTAGTAGTTATTAATCATTAGTAGTTATTAATCATTAGTAGTTATTAATCATTAGTAGTTATTAATCATTAGTAGTTATTAATCATTAGTAGTTATTAATCATTAGTAGTTATTAATCATTAGTAGTTATTAATCATTAGTAGTTATTAATCATTAGTAGTTAATAATTAGTAGTTAATAATTAGTAGTTAATAATTAGTAGTTATTAATCATTAGTAGAACCAAGTAGTTATTAATCATTAGTAGTTATTAATCATTAGTAGAACCAAGTAGTTATTATAATTACCTCACTTGGCAAAGCTAATCGACTTGTAGATATTAGCTGGAGAATTTGATGGCAAACTTTTTCCAGAATTGACATCATTTGCTATAAGCTTTTTGGACACCCATATTAATGCATATGATGCTATTAATGCTATAATTAACTAATAATTTAAGCAATTCATTCACATCTGGGGGCAGATTGTAGGCACCAATCGAACAGGAGAGGCTGTAAGCATTTGATAAGGAATCGCTGGAACTCCTGTTTCATTTGTTTGGCCTCTCTTACTGATTCCCTTTGTGCCTCACTTACACTGAGAGTAGTCCAGCATGCTCTCACAAACACCTCCTCTTCCTATCTACTTCACTACACTTAACATGCACACCACACTTCCTCCTTCAAAATTATAAAACAAATGATGAACACAGGCCCAGCCTCGGAGTCCCCAGGGGGGTGGGGTGGGGGGGGGGGGGGGGGAACATAAATACCCCCACACATACCCGACCTTCTCCTGACGACCCCTCTAAATGCTCTGGACCATGGCCTGTCACTCTTACTATCAACCTTTGCAATATTCGCGGCCTTTCCTCTAATTTTCACTCCGTCGAACACCATCTCTCCTCCTCCAAACCTGATCTTCTTTTCCTCACCGAAACCCAGGTATCTGAGACAACTTCCTGCAGCCACTTCTCTGTATCCTCCTACTTTCTCTATCCTAGTTTCAAAGCCAAAGGCAGATGTTGTGCATACGTGCACAACAAACTCACTTGCTCTCGTGTTCCAGATTTCGACTCCTCTGAATTCTCAACTTTATGGCTCAAACTATCCTGTCATTCTCATACTAAATATTTCTGTGCTGTCTATCTTTCCCCTAACTCTACCGACTTTCCCAAATTCTTCGACTATCTAAACTCTAAAGTGGAACACATTCTATCTATATCTCCCTTCTAGGAAATCTCCATCTTAGGAGATTTCAACGTTCACCACCGCCAATGGCTCTCCTCTCACTCTACTGACCAACCTGGTGAACAAGCCTACGTCTTTTCCATCCTAAATGACCTAGAGCAGCTGGTCCAGCAACCCACCTGTATCCCGGATCACTTCGGAGATCGGCCCAACATTCTTGACTTATTTCTGACTTCTAACCCTTCTTCTTATACTGTCAATCTTTTCTCTCCTTTGGGCTCCTCCGACCATAAACTTATCTCTGTCACCTGTCCTATCACTTCAGTACGGCCATCCGATCCTCCCAGCCGGCGGCGCTTGTGGCACTTTGGGGCTGCCGACTGGGAGGCTCTCCGGCAGTACTTCTTTGATTTCCCATGGAATGACTTCTGCTTCCGTGGCCGAGGACCCTCAGAGAGTGCTGAACGCATTACCGAGGTAATCCTCTCGGGCACGGAAGCATACATTCCATTTTCTTTCTCTCAGTCTAATGCAAAAAATCTTGGTTTACTCACGCTTGTTCTACTGCTGTCCACAACAAGGAGGAAGCATTCAAACGGTACCGACGCCTTAAACCTCAAGAATCTCATTCTTCCTATGTTTCTGCCCGGAATCAAGCCAAATCTTTTCTTCGACTTGCCAAGCACTCTTTCATCAATAATATATGCACTGAACTATCCAATTCTAGCTCTTCCCAAGCTTTCTGGCATCTAGCCAAAAACCACTCCAACAACTTTTCTTCCTCGTCTTTCCCTCTCCTTTTCCACTCTGATGGCACAACCATCACTTCTTCCTGTGACAAAGCTGAACTTTTTGCTCAAACTTTTGCCAGAAACTCTACCTTGGATGATTCCAGTGCTATTCCTCCCTCTCCACCCCCTCTCTCCTACTTATGCCTAATATCCTAATCTCTTCTAAAGATGCACTTTCTAGCCTCTCTGGGCTTAATACTAAGAAGGCGTACGGTCCGGAAGGTGTTCCTCCTGTTGTACTTAAAAACTGTGCTTCCGTGCTGACCCCCTGCCTAGGCAAACTCTTTCGTCTCTGTCTCTCCTCTAACGTCTTTCCTTCTTGCTGGAAGTTTGCTCTCATTCAACCTGTCCCAAAGAAGGGTGACCGCTCTCAACCCTCCAACTACCGTCCAATTGCTCTCATTTCTTGTATCTCTAAAGTTTTTTAAACTATTCTTGCTTCCAAATTTCTTAAGCATTTCCCTTCTCATAATCTGCTCTCAGATCGCCAGCATGGCTTCCTTAAAGGTCGCTCTACTGGTGATCTTCTTTCATATCTTACTAAATCTTGGTCATCCAACTTTCGGGACTTCGGTGAGACTTTTTCTGTTGCACTAGACATATCGAAGGCCTTCAATAGAGTCTGGCACAAATCTTTAATTTCCAAACTGCCCTCCTAGTCCAGTCAAATTAGCTGATATTTCCCCGAACCCACCACTAATTGCAACAGAAACGAAACCTGTTGGGATATGTTCAGTAGGGTACCCTTCATGATATACTAAAAGTCCCACAATTTTTTTTGAGTGGATCAATATTGTTATCAGGGTTGAACTTTTGGATTTCGGGATTTTTTTGGATTTTTTTTGGGGGGGGGAATTTTGTTTTTGGATTTCATTTTTGGTGCATGTATGACATCAGTATAGGTAGTAATATTCATAACTACATGTATGTTTTCCCATAATGCCTCCCTGTCTTGAATAAGTTTGAAACCTGCCGCCTTCCCGATCCCAAAATCCCTGGATGTGGTATCACCTTTACCTTTGGATACCTTTGGATGTGTTCGCCGCTCCTCTAGCGGCACCAAGGAGCGCGACGCCCCTCGTTATGGGTGGTGATTTGGTGCAGTAGACTGTTTGAAGCGAAAGCTCGCTCCCTTGCGAGGATGGGCTCATCTGGCACTTTTGCAGTTCGACATCTAGGGCTCTCTTGAAGTTGTCTAACGAGATGTCCCTCATGTCTCTTACTCGCCGTGGGAGTTTGTTGAAGAGACGTGGGCCTCTGTGTGATAACCAGCCCTCTCGCAGAGAGCCCATAGCACCCCTGTTATTCATCCGGGGGATTTCGCATTCCCAGCCTCTCCTATCACTGAATTTCATGACTATCGGAGTATGTAGGTTTGGTACTAAACCCTCTGCGATTTTCCACGTGTATATTATTAGGTAACGTTCTCTTCTACGTTCCAGTGAGTACAGATTCAGTGCTCTTAAACGCTCCCAATAGTGTAGATGTTTTATCGAACTTATATGCGAAGTGAAATTTCTTTGTACACTCTCTACGTCATTTATTTCACCTGCTTTGTATGGGGATGTTAATACGCTACAGTATTCAAGCCGCGGTAGCACTAGAGATTTGAAGAGCGTTATCATAGGCAATTCACCGCGTGTTTTAAAAGTACGCAGAATCCAACCCGTTAGACGTTTCACAGCCGCCACTTTGACCTGGTTATGTACTTTGAAACCCATATTTTCAGACATTAATACCCCAAGGTCTTTCACACTATCTTTCCGTTCTATTATGTGGTTAGATTCTGTTAAGTAATTTGTAATTTCTTTAACACCATTATTATCTCCGTACCGTATTAATTGGAATTTTTCCTCATTGAATTGCATGTTGTTTTCCCTGGTCCACTGGAACACTACATTCATGTCTTCCTGCAGTCGGCCCGTGTCCTCTTGTGTGTTTACTATCTTGCTTAATTTTGTGTCATCAGCAAAAGACGACACCGTACTGTGTCTGGTGTTGGTATCTATGTCGCAAATTAGTATGAGGAACAGAAGGGGTGCTAGCACTGTTCCTTGGGGCACTGAGCTTTTGACATCCGAAGGCTCAGAAGTGACTTGGTTTACTGCTACCGATTGTTTTCGGTTTACGAGGAAATTGTATATCCACCGTCCGATTTTCCCAGTTATACCTTTTGCTTTCAGTTTGTGGGCTATTATACCATGGTCACATTTATCAAATGCCTTAGCAAAATCGGTGTAAATGACATCCACGTTTTTCTTTTCTTCTAGCGCTTTAAGAATTTTGTCATAGTGTTCCAAAAGTTGTGAGAGACATGATCTTCCCGCTCTGAACCCATGTTGACCGGTGTTGTGTAGTTCATTTGCCTCCATGAATGTTGAAATTTTGCTTCGCAGGACTCGCTCGAAAACTTTAATGATGTGAGAGGTTAGAGCTACCGGGCGGTAGTTTTTTGGTAGTGCTTTACTCCCTCCTTTATGCAGTGGGGCAATTATTGCGTTTTTCAAGCTATCTGGTATGTCACCAGTGTCTAGACTCCTTCTCCACATTATAGCCAGGGGTTTTGAGAGGTTTTCCTTACATTTTTTCATTAGGATCGAATTCCATGAGTCCGGGCCTGGTGCCGAGTGGGATGGCATGTTGGAAATGGCCTCTTCTATGTCTTTTGGACCGAAATCAATATCCAGCATCTGAGGGGTTTCCATGGGGGAGGTTTCCATGAAAAATATATTTTGGTCTCTGATGACTTTTGTTTCATCAGGCTCACTGAATGCCATTTCATACTGCCTGCTTAAGAGTTCGCTCATTTCCGTTTTGTCCCCTGTGAAAGAGCCGTCCCCTTTGCTCAGTGGGCCGATGTTTGATGTTGTTTTAGCCTTTTGTTTGGCGTATGAAAAGAAGTATTTGGAATTTTCCTTTATACCTGCAATAGCTTTCCTCTCCTCTTCCATATGTTGTAGTTCATATGATATTCTTAGCCTTTGTTCAATTTCCACAATTTCTCTATCTATTTCGACCTTTTGCCTATCCTGTAGATTTTGATGTGTGCGTCTTTGTGTGAGTAATTTTCTTCTTCTGTACAGCCTCCTCCTTTCCCGATCTTGTTTGCTTCTTCGTTTTGTTTGTCTTGCAGGTATATGGTGGCTACAGATTTGGGTTATGGTTTCTGTTATTAAGACTAGACATTCTGCTGGTGTCAGGTTATCCATTAAATCTTCCCAGTCTATTTCCTCCATTTCTTGATTTACCTCTTCCCACCTAATGTTTTTGTTATTGAAGTTAAATTTACTGAAGGGGCCGGTTTTTTTCTCGATTCTGAGGTTGTCTGTACACTTTCTAAGGTTGTTTTGATCTCAATTAATTTATGATCTGAGTATGTTGTGTCCGATATGTTAATGCTGTGTACTAGAGAGTCGTTGTTAGTGAAGACCAGGTCTAAGATATTGTTTTCCCGTGTGGGTTCAGCAATATGTTGGGTAAGACTAAAAAAATCACAAAGTTCAAAAAGCTCTCTCGTATTAGTATTTGCTTCTCCGGTGTTATTTGCCACTAACTGGTTTTCTAGTTGTCTCCATTTAATGTTTGGTAGGTTAAAGTCTCCTAGCCATATAATATTTGGTGTTGGGTTCCCCAGGGTTTCCACTTCTGATTTTATTTTGTTGAGCTGGGTTTAGAATTCTTCTCGGGATGAATCTGGAGGCCTGTATGTAACAATAACTGCTAAATTTAGGGATTCTATTTTAACTCCAAGTATTTCCACCACTTCATTACTGTTATTTAGGAATTCAGTACATATCAGTGAGTCATGTATGTACAAGGCTACACCTCCATGTGATCTATGCGTTCTGTCCGCCCTATGTAGGTTGTAACCAGGAATCCATACCTCACTATCTTCCTGATCTTTAATGTGAGTTTCTGTGAGAGCCGCAAATATAGCGTTTCCTTCTTCTAGCAGGCCCCTAATAAATGGTACTTTGTTTGTGGTTCTATTTTTTAGGCCTTGGATATTTGCAAACAAGATTGGGGAGGGATTGTTTGGAGTACTATGTGTACCTAATAGTCTTCGGGATGTATTGGCCACTCTTGGGAGGCCAGGAGGTGCTCGAGGTGTTCTATGTGCTCTTCCATCTCCCTCAGTCTCTTCATCTTCATCTGCCCTTTCCCTCCTTGCCTTTTTCCTCTGTCTCGTCCTCGCATAGCTAGAGAGTTTTTTGGGCTACCATTCGTGTTAGGTCTAGCATATCTCCAAGTCCCTTTAATATGAAAAGCTGGGCATTTCATATTGTAGCAGGTCTTGTTCTCAAGTGATGTCTTGCAAAGGGATGGGTGGTGGTATTTGCAGGTTTTACCAAATCTACATTTTCCATGACTGGTTATGTTGTTGCAAATTTTGGGATGAGCAAATCTACATGAATTCCCATTATATTCGCCCTTTTGACCAAAGTAGCACCTTTTTTCCAGATAATATCTGCACACTGGTATAGACAACCCCAGTAGGTGTGGCTGGGGCTGCAAGGGGTTATGTGGTGAGCTAAGTGTGGTTGTGGGTGATAGTGGGCTTGGTGTATGGGTGGGTGAGGCCTGCAGGGGGTTGGAGTTACGGGTCGGTTGTAGGTGGGCAGGTGGCAGTGGTGAGGGGGGAGACGATGTGGAAGGGGAGCCTGATATGGGGGCTTGTTGCATCCTACGTTCATCCTGCAATTTTATTTGATCAACAGCAGTATGGTGGTCAATGGCCATAGATGGGATTAATGTGGGTGTTTTCTGGGTCTGGGGAGGTGTGGGGAGATGTGCGACAGGGTTTGTGTATATGTAGGGTGCGAAAGGTTGTTGTTCGGCAGGCAATGTGTGTTGATGTGCAGGAGGCAATGTGGGCATTATCATGGGAAGGTGTGCGTGTGTGGGTTGTGATATTTGTATGGGCCCTGAGGCCCGAATAGTTCCCCATTTTCTGTGAAAGGTAGCTATGTCTTGGCTATATTTCTGTCTATCTTGTACTTCTGTATTTTCTACAGTCTGTATGACTTGCCATGTGATATCGAAACAACTATCGCAGAAATGGAGGTTCTTCCCTCTTGTATTGTACGCCTCATTTATTGGTGTCAATCCTATGCAAATCCAGTGATATGGTTGCTTGCATATCCGACATGCAGTGCCTTCATGGATGTGTATATTCATCTTACAACTCGTACAGTTGTCTCTGGTAAACATTTTTGTTTGTTTTTTTGTTTTTTGTTTTTCCACCCGCCCTTACATGGGGGAGAGAGAGAGAGAGAGAGGGGGGGGGGGGGCTTGGAGGACAAGGAGGTGTTTGTTACGCGGTTTGTGGGAGTGTGTGGGAGGGGGGGGGGGGGGGGGGGGGGGGTGCCACTCGTTTACCCTCGTTATGTTTAAACTTTAAGTAACTTTAAGTAACACTTTCAATAATTATCTTATGAAACAGAATTCTCACTGCCCTAACCACTTTTCCCGTTTTTGGTCGACTGTTTAACGGAATATACGGCACTCTAGGAAAATAACGAACTTTCCAGGCTACCTATACCTGTATAATATAGTATTTATATAGTTATTATTATTTTTATCTATTTTAATTTTCATATTTTACCTATCAACTTGATTCAACACTGCTCAGGTTCGAATTTTCACCACATTTGGTTGCGTGGGAGATCTTTCTCTCCAATAACGTCACTACTAACCTGAGATATGGTCGAGAAATAATCTGCACTGATTAATTTGTTTAAATATTGTTTTTCTCTGTTTGCTATTATTTACGATATTTGTTTTGTCAGTACCCTTTCCTGTCGAGGTTAAGTTTCGCTTTTGGTAAAATCGTATAGGGGGAGGGGAGGGGACGTGTCCAGGAGAGCGAGGGGATATATGTGTTTATGGTCTTTGCGGTCACTGGGGGTATTTTGTTTACAGCATACGTCCTGTTCCCAAGCTAAAAGTTAAAAGTTCCCCTGACTTTAATTCTCTGCATTATACTTTCCTAGTTTATTTACGTGATATACGATGTTCACTATCACTTTTAACTTAGGCTTCCTATTTTCCCATAGCCCTGTTTGATTTCATAGGACTATTTAGCTAACACTTTGCTTTTGGGACGTAACGGTTTTTTCTTTCCCTTCTTCTTTCCACCCGCCTTATGGGCCTGCCCTAGGCCTGTCCTAGACCAGCGCCGTGGCACTGCTGTAGGAGTTAACGGATGTTTTCTCCAAAACGCGTATATCTCTCCAGATATTTTATCAATCGGTTCGATTTTGCACTTCACTGAACCGCGACACTACGTTTGTTTTTGTGTGTGATTTTTTGGAAGTTTAATCACCAGTATCCCGCGGGATAGTCGAAAAATTCCGGACCGCGACGGATGTGACCCTCCTCTCTGACTGACTCACCCCAAGAAAGCATGCACAAAGAGAATATGCCTGCAAACCTGGACCCCAAGCTTATGTTTGATCGAATTAACACCCATGCACCTGACTTCTACTCCTTTCTTTGGTTCAGGTCGGAAGTGGATGTCATGTTTGTTTTCTCCTGCCAGGTGGATGAGGAGAACAAGTAGGTCTGTGTCGTCTCCGACTAACACAGTTTCTCTGTCCTCAGAGATTCTCACTGCAGTTTGAACAATAAGAGTATCTGCTTCCCCTCTGGCATGGATAACTTCACAGCCTTCTTTGGCCAGGGCATCTCCCAAAAGTTCAAGAAAGCGTTGCTTGTTCTCTTTGTTTGAGAGGAATTCCTTCTTTTTTAACTGGAGTTTCGTGGACAGATGGAATGTCACCTTCCTACCCTCACACTCCACTCGACGCTGATGTGTGCTGTCTTTTGTTGAAGGTCCCGCCTCATAACCATCAAACACAACCACTGCCTGACCATAGTGTTTTGTAACATATCTGGTATAGTCCTGCAATATCTTGTCGTATGTTTCACCAAGTTGCCATGGAATGCGATGGAGAAGAGCACCTCCATCAAAGACGTATGTGATATTTTGACATGGTGCTGGGTTGTGTGGTACCTCGGACCAGATGGCTTCAGCTAGTTGTGCCTTCACAGCTTTCAGGAGCTTTCCCTTCCCTTCGAACAAGGCAGGTGGGTAGTTGCAGAGCTCATAGGTGAGGGCATTCGGAAGATCATTTGCCTGAGATCCTGCAATGATGAGTCATTGAAACAGAAGAAGAGGATCAATCTGTACTTCCTCATCACCTATCTTGACTGCAGACTTAGAGTCAAAAGTCACAGCTTGGGCTTTCCTTTTGAAACTGTACTTGACCACATGTTGTCCAACCATTTTATTAAGAATGTCATATCCGATCCTTTTTGCATCATCCACATTAACCTCGGAACCAGCCGAGATTCCGCTGACTATGTTGCGGAGGGATGAGTCTGCTTCGAATGGAGACCTTCAGTCAATGGAGGACAGCAATGTGCTACAGTCACTACTGTCCCTTGTTTGCCGAGCTTGTGATATGTCTTTATGCTGTTCACTCGTCTGGTATGTGATGGATGTCAGCTGTTGCATTGCCATGTTTACTTCTGCACAAACTGGCCTTGAAAGACACCAGACCAGTCTTTGGGTTTCCGTCATTCCCCTCCCTCTGGTGAGACCTCCACTCGTCTTCAGACTTCTCATAAGTGCCTGTTCGATCACCAGGTCTGGAGACAACCCTGCCCAGAAGCGGTCACTCCTCCTGACTACATGTAGTCCCTGGGTGAACTGTTGGTAGACATTGGGGTGTGTGTCTTCCAGTTTTGTCATTTTCTGCAGATAGAGATGCAATGACTTCGTGTACAAGTTATGGCCGGAGGCAGCTAAGTACGGAAGCATGGCTTGCATCATCTCCAGATGGAGGGACCAATCTCCGATTCGTTCTGATCGCATGAATGACCTCATGATGTCTATCATCTCCATGTATTGCAGCCACAGACGTGCAGTACGGTAGCTCGATTCCAACATGTCCTTGTGTGTCTCAAGTTTCTGTTGTAGATCCTGCAGGTACAAAGATGATTCTACATCACTGAGCGTGATTTCACCAGAGAGGAGATCATCATAGAGGTTCCCTATTGTCTCCAATTCCAGTGGCACATTGTCATTAGATAAAGACAACTTGATCCCCAACAGGCTGCTCAAGAGAAGTGTGTGAAGGACGGAATCTACAAGGAGATGACCACGAATGGCACGAGCAACTGCGTGTCCAGTGAGAATATGGGTAACAGTGTTCCCAGCGAAGATCACTTCCAAGATATCTTGAAGGCCTGTTCCTCTCATCAAGTGCCCAATGCTACCCAGAAAGCTCATTAGTGCGTGAAATCCCCCAAGTCTTAAAATAATCGGATGCAGATCACTGTCCTCTCCAGCACTTTCCACAATTTGAGTTGCCTTGAACCACAACGGCTGGTCAAAAGTGAGCACTGGTGTTGCTCCATAGCGCTTGGCATGCTCTGCAACGAAGTGTAAAGTTGAGTTGACACACGTCATGTCACTCGGGTTCATATCATCATGGGAAGGAACATGGTGGATGACTGTCCTGGGTGGTCTCCGTTGTTTACTATTTGTATGTATCCCGACCATGCTGGTCTTGGTAACCGGACTGACAGGGACGTTTTCCACAGGAGATCTACCTTGGGGCTTTCCGTGTGTTTGGGTTCCTCTGGTAGAGCTTCATACTTGATATTAGCAAGTTCATCACCAAGTGATATGAATTTCTTAATGCTGATGTGTCCTACAGCAGCGATCTCCTCTGCTGTCACAGACACACGTTTTACCACAGAGGTGACATCACATTTGGGTGTTACAACTGCCAACTGCCTGCATTAATGGTTGAATATTAATATAGGCCTAAAGACAGACCTTATGGGAAAACATACATGTAGTTATGAATATTACTACCTATACTGATGTCATACATGCACCAAATATGAAATCAAAAAAATAATCCCCCCCAAAAAAAATCCTAAAAAATCCAGAAATCCATAAGTTCAACCCTGATAAAAATATTGATCCACTCAAAACAAATTGTGGGACTTTTAGTATATCATGAAGGGTACCCTACTGAACAAATCCCAACAGGTTTCGTTTCTGTTGCAATTAGTGGTGGGTCCTGGTGTACATTGACTGGACTATCCTTCGGTTTCTGTCCCTCCATCTGTGCCTTTGTCTCTAATTTCCTTTCCGGCCGTTCCATAGCTGCGGTTGTGGACGGCCATAGCTCATTTCCTCATCCTGTCAACTCCGGTGTTCCTCAGGGTTCTGTCCTATCTCCTATTCTCTTTCTAATTTTCATAAATGATCTTCTCAACTGTACATCCAGTCCCATCCATTCATATGCAGACGACTCTATCTGACACCACTCAATTAGTTTTCCAGAACACCCCAGCCAGCAGTCCTTCAACAGTAAACGTAATGAAGCCATAAAATACTTATCTTCTGATCTAGCTTCTATTTCCAATTGGGGTAGAGAAAACCTTGTTGCATTTAATGCTTCCAAAACTCAATTTATCCATCTTACTACCCGTCAGGAACCTCCAGAGGACTATCCCTTATTCTTTAACAATACAAAAATCAACCCTTCATCTTCTCTCAATGTTCTCAGTGTCTCTTTTTCTTCTGCTCTCACTTGGAAAGATCATATTACCATTCTCACTAAGGCAGCCTCCCAGAAGCTGGGTGTGCTCAACCGCCTCAAGGGGTTCTTTACCCCTGCACAGCTTCTTGCTCTGTACAGGGGAACAGTGCGTCCTTGTATTGAGTATTGTTCACATGTGTGGGGAGGATCCTCTCACACCGCACTCCTAGATAAAGTAGAAAGGAAAGCCTTTCTTATCATTAACTCCCATCCACTCACCAACTCTCTGTAATCTCTCTCTCTTCGCCGCAATGTTGCATCTCTCTCGCTATTCTATCGCTACTACAATAATCAGTGTTCCTCGGAGCTTTTCCAGTGTATACCACCTCCTCTACGTAGGGTACGTAGTACCCACCTTGCAACACAATCCCACCCCTACTCTGTGCAACTCTTACTCTCCAACCCAAGAGTGAAACGCTATTCTCAGACTTTCTTCTATTCAACTGCTGAGCTCTGGAACTCTCTCCCAGAATCAGTCTTTCCCTCTTCCTATGACTTAAATTGCTTCAAACTCAGTGTGTCCAGGCATTTTAGCTCGAACGTCCCTTGATTTCGGCCCTGTCACTCTTTGAAATCTGGGGGAGGCACTCGCTGCAGGCAGTTATGCCTTTTGTCTCCCTCATTCACAAAGAAAAAAAATCCTCTTTTGAATCCTTATCTTTGTTTAACCTTTAAACTGCAATAAACTATACTATGTCACGAGAGACAAGAAATTCTTGTTTGGCAACCGTCTTCCAACCTGTTCGATTTAGTGCATTCTTGTAATGAATACCTAATTGATATACAACGATGCTAAAGACAACAGACTTCATTGTAAAACAGTAAAATAAATTGTATTTACCATTATTCTAAACACAAACCTAAATGTAACATAAGTATTAGCAGTCTGCTGATGAAATCCATGGTTTTGGCCGAGTGTAGGGAATGAAACAGTGGCGGATTAAGCGGATGAAAGAGGAGGGTGTTCGATAATTAATATATCACATATCTCCCATATAAAGCAATGTTGTTATGTCACATGTGTATAGGTTTGCAGTACTTGGCACATGTGAACAATGAGCACCCTGAACGTTAGTATAAAGGAACATTGTTCAGATGTGCCTAGTACTGCAAACCTATAGACATGTGACATAACAACATTACTTTATATGGGAGATATATGATATATTATCGAACACCCTCCTCTTTCCTCCGCTTACTCCGCCACTGTTTCATTCCCAACACTCGGCCACAACCATGTATTTCATCAGCTGACTGCTAACACTTACAATATGTTACATTTATGTTTGTGTTTAGAATAATGGTAAATACAATTTATGTTACTGTTTTACAATGAAGTCCTCCCACAGCCACCACACAGCAAAATATTGACAATATTCATGACATTCATGAAGTCCTCCCACAGCCACCACACAGCAAAACATTGACAATATTCATGACATTCATGAAGTCCTCCCACAGTCACCACACAGCAAAACATTGACAATATTCATGACATTCATGAAGTCCTCCCACAGTCACCACACAGCAAAACATTGACAATATTCATGACATTCATGAAGTCCTCCCACAGTCACCACACAGCAAAACATTGACAATATTCATGACATTCATGAAGTCCTCCCACAGCCACCACACAGCAAAACATTGACAATATTCATGACATTCATGAAGTCCTCCCACAGTCACCACACAGCAAAACATTGACAATATTCATGACATTCATGAAGTCCTCCCACAGCCACCACACAGCAAAACATTGACAATATTCATGACATTCATGAAGTCCTCCCACAGCCACCACACAGCAAAACATTGACAATATTCATGACATTCATGAAGTCCTCCCACAGCCACCACACAGCAAAACATTGACAATATTCATGACATTCATGAAGTCCTCCCACAGTCACCACACAGCAAAACATTGACAATATTCATGACATTCATGAAGTCCTCCCACAGTCACCACACAGCAAAACATTGACAATATTCATGACATTCATGAAGTCCTCCCACAGTCACCACACAGCAAAACATTGACAATATTCATGACATTCATGAAGTCCTCCCACAGTCACCACACAGCAAAACATTGACAATATTCATGACATTCATGAAGTCCTCCCACAGTCACCACACAGCAAAACATTGACAATATTCATGACATTCATTTATCTGTAACAGAAAGACAAATATTGTTAGACTTCATACTATGCATGGAAGTTTAAAAAGGTTGAACTGTAAGTGAATACAACTGGAATTTTGTAACTCATGTCCTTCTAACTCAGGCCACGAACTTATCAATCACCCTTCATATTATGATAATATAGCGTATGTTAGAATTTCTTTAAATTATTATTATTTATATATAGTGTAAGCTGATAATAGTGTACTATAACACTTGTTTTAAATTTAATCAGCTGAAAGTGCTACAAAATATTCCTGAGGAATGCGTACTTAAAATGATTCGTACAATTATCAAATATTAGGAGTATGGACTTAGAGTTTATTTTATTTATTTTCTCGTAAAATGAGCCATACATATCACTATGCTCAATAGTTCTAAAACACCTTAGAACAAATTTAACTGAGAATGATATACACTCCCGTATACAAGTTAACTGAGAATGATATACACTCCCGTATACAAGTTAACTGAGAATGATATACACTCCCGTATACAAGTTAACTGAGAATGATATACACTCCCGTATACAAGTTAACTGAGAATGATATACACTCCCGTATACAAGTTAACTGAGAATGATATACACTCCCGTATACAAGTTAACTGAGAATGATATACACTCCCGTATACAAGTTAACTGAGAATGATATACACTCCCGTATACAAGTTAACTGAGAATGATATACACTCCCGTATACAAGTTAACTTAGAATGATATACACTCCCGTATACAAGTTAACTGAGAATGATATACACTCCCGTATACAAGTTAACTGAGAATGATATACACTCCCGTATACAAGTTAACTGAGAATGATATACACTCCCGTATACAAGTTAACTGAGAATGATATACACTCCCGTATACAAGTTAACTGAGAATGATATACACTCCCGTATACAAGTTAACTGAGAATGATATACACTCCCGTATACAAGTTAACTGAGAATGATATACACTCCCGTATACAAGTTAACTGAGAATGATATACTGTACACTCCCGTATACAAGTTAACTGAGAATGATATACACTCCCGTATACAAGTTAACTGAGAATGATATACACTCCCGTATACAAGTTAACTGAGAATGATATACACTCCCGTATACAAGTTAACTGAGAATGATATACACTCCCGTATACAAGTTAACTGAGAATGATATACACTCCCGTATACAAGTTAACTGAGAATGATATACACTCCCGTATACAAGTTAACTGAGAATGATATACACTCCCGTATACATGTTAACTGAGAATGATATACACTCCCGTATACAAGTTAACTGAGAATGATATACACTCCCGTATACAAGTTAACTGAGAATGATATACACTCCCGTATACAAGTTAACTGAGAATGATATACACTCCCGTATACAAGTTAACTGAGAATGATATACACTCCCGTATACAAGTTAACTGAGAATGATATACACTCCCGTATACAAGTTAACTGAGAATGATATACACTCCCGTATACAAGTTAACTGAGAATGATATACACTCCCGTATACAAGTTAACTGAGAATGATATACACTCCCGTATACAAGTTAACTGAGAATGATATACACTCCCGTATACAAGTTAACTGAGAATGATATACACTCCCGTATACAAGTTAACTGAGAATGATATACACTCCCGTATACAAGTTAACTGAGAATGATATACACTCCCGTATACAAGTTAACTGAGAAAGATATACACTCCCGTATACAAGTTAACTGAGAATGATATACACTCCCGTATACAAGTTATGAGTGTGAGAGCCACGAGGGTATACTGTTGTGTTATTATGTTCATATCAAATACACTATTGATGATAAACAAATATTGATTAGATTCATGGAAAGTGCATGAGAAATACTTGTTATCTCATATAAGAAATTCTATTGTCGTTGCTAAAAATGCTGATTTACGATGGTGTGAACAGGAATTATGTTGGAAAAAGCATAAACAAAATTTGTTCCGCATTAGTTTTGTTGATGATTATTGACTTTGTTAGTGGGGTTTACTACTGCAACATTGTAGATTGGCCTTTCTTCTTTCTATTGAGATTATTATATTGTAGTACACGTACGGTAATTCTAGTTGCTCAAAATCGATGTATAGTGAATATTTTGGTTAAGCCTGCATAATTTGTAATCGTTAAATACTGATTTTTATCTTATTCACATAAAAACAACTATTGACGATAAATACATTTTGATGACACATTTGAATGAGCATGCAAAATTCTTCTTATTTCATATATAAAATGTTAATGCTCAGCATATAATGAAATTATGATGATGTAAACTCTGAACAACTATTAAATATTTCTTATAATTATAACCATATTCAATGCGACAATTTTATAATCTGGCACTTTTTTCCGGTTCTATAATAGCATTTTTTTTTTTTTTTTTTTTTTTTAAAGAGACAATGAACGGAGGAAGGAAAAACACAGATAAAACAAAAAGGTCCATGTGCCTAAAGGCATCCTCCATTCATAAAATGTTTGTAACAACTGGATTTAAACATTTGTAGATTGTAAGTTTGTGGAAAGCAATTCGAGGGAAGTGAATTCCAAAGAGTAGTAGTTCTAGGGATAAATTAATTTTGATAAGCAGAAGTTCTGCATTGTAGAGGAGAAAGTGTAAATTCATGGGCTGCCCTAGTTCTACGGGGAAAGATGTGGAGAGGCGACACAATTGAAGCAAGTTCCTCGGAACAATTGCTGTGAAAATATCTGTAGAATAATGCAAGGGATGCAACGCCTCTTCGCATGGACAATGCAGGAAGGTCCTGTGTGATTGCAGGGTTATTGATTAATCTAATAGCTTTATTTTGAATTTTGTCCAACTGCCTCAATGCAACCACTCCACTTCCACTCCACAGAGGTGAACAGTAATCCATCTGAGAACGCACATGACTTTTATATATTACGGCCAACTGCTCGTCAGTGAAGAATTCTCGAACTCTGTACAGGAGTCCCATTTTTTTAGAGGCATTCTTAGCAATGCTTCTAACATAATGTGTCCAGCTCAAGTTAGTAGTTAATGTTACACCGAGAATGTCAATACTAGGGGAAGTGGGAATATTTACATCATTAACAAATATATGGGAGTCAATGAGATTCTGTCGGTTAGAAAATTTAATGTACTTGGTTTTCTGTGCATTAAAGGAAACTAGATTCTTTTGTCCCCATTCTTCAATTCTAGAAAGGTCCTGGTTCAGAGAAATTGCAGTGCTTATTTTTGAATTTATAAGATCGGGTTGGGTGAAAGAATTGGTAAATGTGAAGGAACTGTGGAGTGTTGAGTCATCTGCGTAGGAATGTATTGGATTATGAGTGGTAGATATGAGATCATTGATATGAATGAGGAACAGAGTTGGGGCCAAAACTGATCCCTGGGGAACACCAGCATTTATTGAGTGAAATTGAGAATAAAGGCCATCTACCATTACACGTATTTTTTTGTTATGAAGATAAGAAGAAATTAGTGGAACTAATGATGCAAGGCCGTAGTGTGACATCTTCGACAATAAGGATTGATGCCAGACTCTATCAAATGCCTTTGATATATCCAGTGCTATTGTATGTGTTTCACCATGTTGGTCTGTAGCTTGGTTGATTTGATGCGTAAGAAGGCAAAGAATGTCTGCAGTTGATCGACATCGTCTAAAACCATATTGCCTATCACTAATTAATTTATTATTCTCAAGATGCTTAATTATGTGATTATTTAATATAATTTCAAAGACTTTACCAAGAGTGGAAGTTATAGCTATTGGTCTGTAGTTTGATGGATCTGAAGAGGCACCTTTTTTAGGAACTGGATGGATGTTTGCTTCTTTCCAGGGTACTGGGAAGCATGAGGTATGAGTAAATAGACGGAAAAAATTTGCCAATACAGGAGCGAGCACCAAGGAGCAATTCTTAAGTACTATTGGAGGAATTTCATCTGGACCAGGAGCCTTATCTACTGAGAGATTCTTCAAAATAGTTTTGACATGTCTGGTGTGGATCTTAAGTGAGGGAATTTCAGGCGAATTAAAATTAAGTACAGGGACATCTTGATTTATTTCATCTAAAGTTGAGTTGGTGGAGAAAATATCCGCAAGAAGGTTAGCTTTACCTCGTGGGTCACTTACAAGATTGCCAGTCGGAGATTTTAATGGTGGAATGGATGAAGCAGTTGTGAAGTTGGATTTGAATGAGTTAAGAGTAGACCAAAATATTTTGTTATCATTTGGATTATTTAGAAGTTTATTTGCCTGCTTGAGGAGAAAGTTTGATTTAGTTAGGTTTAATACAGTTTTGGCATGATTTCTGATGTTTCTAAAGTAATTAAAGGCTTCATGTGTTTTTGATCTTGTGTATGCATTGTAGGTTATTGCTTTTTGTTCAGTTACTCTAGCACAATTATGGTCAAACCATTTAGGTGAATTAGATCTTTTAATGTACTTTTGATGAGGAATAAAAGTTTCCATTCCAATTTTTACAAAATCTTGTATGTGGCTCAAGGTGGAGTGTGCATCATTAGAAAAGAAAGAGGTCCAGGGAATATCAATAAAGACACCTTGCTCCATCTTGCTCCATCTTTGGATACAAATGCATTGCACATACAGTAGAGGCGATTAATGTGGGCTTAAACATACATGTATCATCTCATGGTAATGCAAATAGGGCTTGAGAGTGAATAGTAGTGATAATTACTTACCCCAAAACTCAAGCGCGAGGACCTCTAGTCCTATTCACTCATATGCTAATGAGTCTACAATACACTGTTCAACTAGTTCTCCACAACAACTTACCATGAAATTACTCCAAAACTCTCCTGATCTAACAACTATTTCCGATGAGAACAGAGAAAATCTTGTTATTTTCAATGCTTCCAAAACTTTATTTCTCCATCTATCTACCTGTCACAATCGTCCACACAACTATTCCTTACTCATCAACAATACACAAATCATCTTCTCTCAATGTTTTTGGTGATTCTTTTGCTTCTGACCTTACTTGGAAACATGATATATTACCACTCTTGCTAAGAAAACTTCCCAGAGGTTAGGTGTGCTCAACCATCTCTGTGGACTTTTCAACCCCGCACAGCTTTGTCCTCTGTACAGGGGTGCAGGCATCCCTGTATCGAGTATTGTTCACATGTGTGGGGATGTTCCACCCATACCGCAGTTCTTGAAAGGGAAGAGTGAAAAGCATTTCGTCTCATCAATTCACCTCCCCCTACTAATTCCCTAAAATCTCACTCTACACATTCCAATGTTGCAACTCTCTCACTCTTCTACCGCTATTACAATAAACAGTGTTCGTCAGAGTTTTCTCAGTGTATACCTCCTCCCTTAGAGCCCTTGTTAGCCAAGAAAATATAGACATAATAGCGCTAACTGAAACGTGGATTAATACAGAGACCAGGCATTTTTTTAGCAGAATTTAATATACCAGGATATAGTTTGTTTAAATATGACCGAACAAGTAAGATGGGTGGCGGTATAGCAGTGTTTGTCAGGAGTACATTAAAAAGCTGTATTAAATCAGGTATTAGACTAAATAACGATAATGAAAGTGTTTGGGTAGAGGTTAACGAAGGTAGTGAGACCATAGTTATTGGAGTTATGTATAGACCGCCAAATATGAGTAGAAATGACGGAACGTCATTATGGGAGGAAATTAAAATGGCATCAAGGTTTAGCAATGTGTGCATTATGGGGGATTTTAATTTTCCGAATATAGATTGGCAGCATCAAATAGGAGACTCTGATTCTGAGGAGTTTATAGAGGTAGTACAAGATAGTTTTTTATTTCAATTCATAGATACGCCGACTAGAGGTAATAATATTCTCGATTTAGTTTTCCGTAACAATGAACATATGGTAAATAATGTAGAGATAGGGGACCACCTAGGAAATAGTGACCACAATTCTGTGTATTTTAATATACAATGGAAAGGTAATACCAGAGAGAATACAACATTAATACCTGACTTTAGAAAAGCCAATTATGGTTGGTTAAGAAGAGCCCTATTAGCGGACCCTATGGTCAAAAAATTAAGTCGATCCAGGTGTCCAAATGAGTGTACCCCGTCTCAGGCACCTGTCATCTTAAGTCAGGAAGAGACGTCAACCTTGGTAGATACATACGATAATTTTATCAAGTCAGTATTCAATGCACAAAATAAATACATCCCCAAAGGAAAATTTAGATCAACACAGAACCAACCAAAATGGATGAATAATAGACTATTAGATCTTCTAGGACAAAAGAGAGGAATATATAGAAAAATTAGAAAAGGCGAAATTCACCTACTTGCTTACTATCAGTATCTATCAAGACAGGTAAAAAAGGATATTAGGAAACAAAAAAGAAATTATGAAATTAAGGTTGCCAATGACTCAAAATATAATCCTAAAGCTTTTTACCAACTATATAAATCCAAGGTTAGAGATGTAATTGGTCCCCTTAAAACTTCGATAGGAGAAATGACAGAAAATGATTTAGAAATGTGCAGTACATTAAATAGTCAATTTCTTTCCGTTTTCACTAATGAAAATTTGGCACAGTTTCCAGAAGTCCGTAAGGTATATAGCGATAGTATAGAAAATAGGTTAAGTACGGTTACTATAAGTAGAAATGATGTGCTTAAGGAAATTGACAGACTGAAACCTCATAAATCGCCTGGTCCTGATGAGGTATATGCTAGAGTATTAAAAGAATGTAGGGATGAGTTAAGTTACCCATTAACATTTTTATTTAACAAGTCATTGGAGACAGGTATAGTTCCAGAAGCTTGGAAGCTTGCAAACGTAGTTCCGATCTTCAAAAAAGGTGACAAATCAATAGCATCCAATTACCGTCCCATTAGTCTTACATCAATCATAGGAAAGCTACTAGAGTCAATTATTGCTAGTAAAATTAGAAACCACTTAGATACATTTAATTTAATAAATTCTTCTCAGCATGGATTCACTCAGGGACGTTCTTGCCTTACTAATTTGCTTAGTTTTTTCTCAGAGGTATATGAAGCAGTAGATAATGACAAGTCATATGATATAATATATTTAGATTTCAGTAAAGCTTTCGACAGAGTCCCCCATGAGAGATTGATGAGAAAGGTTGAGGCGCATGGAATAGGTGGGGCGTTGTTGGGATGGATTAGGTCATGGCTAATTGGTAGGAAGCAGAGAGTCAGCATAAATGGTACGAAGTCAGAATGGGGAGCAGTCAAAAGTGGTGTCCCCAGGGATCTGTATTAGGTCCTCTGTTGTTTGTTATATACATAAATGACCTTGATTTAGGTATAACTAGTAGGATAAGTAAATTTGCAGACCATACCAAAATGGGGAGAACAATTGATTCAGATAGAGATATAGAGTGCCTCCAAAGGGATCTAGATACCTTACACGAATGGTCAGTAAATTGGCAGATGAAGTTTAACATTGACAAATGCAAGGTATTAAAGATAGGGAAGATGCATACAAATGTTAAATATAAACTAGCTAATATGGAATTAGAAAACTCGAATTGTGAGAAAGATCTAGGTGTGTTTGTTAGCAATGATTTGAAGCCTAGACAACAGTGTATAAGCGTTCGAAACAAGGCAAACAGGATTCTCGGGTTCATCTCTAGGAGTGTGAGTAACAGAACTGCTGATGTTATCTTAAAACTTTACTTGTCATTAGTGAGACCCCATATGGATTATGCTGTTCAATTTTGGTGTCCTTATTACAGAATGGACATAGATTCATTGGAGAGAGTACAACGTAGAATGACAAAAATGATCCATAATATTAGAAATCTTCCGTATAAAGAAAGGTTGAGAAATTAGGCTTACATTCGTTAGAGAGACGCAGAGTTAGAGGGGATATGATAGAGGTGTTCAAGTGGGTTAGAGGGATTAACAAAGGGGACATGACAAATGTACTAAAGTTCAGTGATAGCGAAAGAACTCGTACCAATGGTTTCAAATTAGATAAATTTCGTTTCAGAAAAGATATAGGCAAATATTAGTTTGGTAACAGAGTTGTAGATGGGTGGAATGGACTACCAAGTGCTATAGTGGGATTAAAAACGATAGGGAGCTTTAAGATAAAATTGGATAAGCATATGGACGAGAAGGGTTGGGTGTGAAGGGGGATCAGCAGGGTTGGGCCAATCAGCGGTCTGCAGACCCCGTAATCCTGCGTTAATCTCTAACCGTTTTGGTAAGATGATCCTCAGGGTATTAGAGTGTAGAGCCTATAATTGGGCTTTGTAATTGGGGTTGTGTGGGACAGGGATCTGCCTTGTTTAGGCCAATCGGCTTTCTGCAGACTCCCATTTTCTTATGTTCTTATGTTCTTACCGAGAGTGGGGGGCACCTGCCCTTCAACACATCCCTCCCTATTCTGCACAACTCTCTAACCCGAGAGTGAACCGATTATCCCTGTCTTTCTTCTGGTCGTCAAGTAAGCTCTGGCACGCTCTCCTTCAATCTGTCTTTCCCTAATCCTCTGACTTAAACTGCTTCGAGCTCCATGTGTCCAGACATTTTGAGTCTAACGTTATTTGAATTTGGCTCTCTATCACTATTTCAATTATGTGTGTGTGTACGTTGAGGGGGGGGGGGGGGACAACTTGATAAGGATCAACCTTTAGTGTATTCGTATTGGAACACATTTAGTTTTCACAAACTTCAGCAATTTACTGACAAACCAGTCTATATGGATTACTTTAATAGCCTACCGCAAGCAGAGTGGTTTAGCCTGGGAGGTGGGCGGAAAGAGTGCTTATAATAATAATAATAATAAACGGTTTATTAAAGAATGGCAGCCTCATGAGCTGAAAATACACATTTTACAATTAGTGGATGAACACGAGATGTACAGATATGAAAATGGTAAGCTCAGTTTACAATGGGTGAGTATAATATACTTTACATTAAAATAAGAAATTAATACAATAATTATGCTAGTGCAAAATACAAATTATCATAAATTAACCATGAGAGTAAGTGATTTGCAGTGCATATACAGTACACATTTATTTTACTCATATATATACAGAACATACATATATACGCATACGTACACACATAAATACGCATACATATACATACATATATAAGAACATAAGAACATGCAGTAAGTGTGCACATGCCCGTATACATAAACGCTCACGTATGCAAACAAACATACATACATACAAAAAACTGTTCTGGTAGGGTCAGGTGAGGCTAATAATGGGAGTTAAATCCTTGGGAGAGATTAAATGAGGGAATTGGAAAAGGGTTAATGGGGCAACGGACTGTAGGTCAGGCAAAGCCAATTAGAATGGAATGTCAAACGTCGGAAGAGATCAAATGAGGAGTTTGAAAAGGGTTAAGGCGAAATGGCCTACAGGCCCGTACAGGTAGGGTCAGGTAAAGCCTACTACAATGGGAGGTAATCCTCGGTAGAGAACAAAAGAAGAATATAAAATAAGGAGAGACAGCTGGGGGGAATTATAGTATATGGGACATTCTTCAGTGTAGGTGTGTGTATGTGTGTGTGTGTGTGTGTGTGTGTGTGTGTGTGTGTGTGTGTTTGTTTGTGCGTGTGTGTGTGTGTGATAGAATACTCTCAGCCGGGCTCGAGCCTCGAACCACAAACAGTATACACAATAGACACACATATGTGTGTGTGTGTGTGTGTGTGTGTGTGAGGAAAATATTAACCATTACAGTCCCCATGACGGCTCTTTTATTTGACGATTTTATGAAGCTTAGGAAATATACAGTATATGGCTGCGAAAAAGGGTTAATTAAGATAGTATGCAGCCTTTTGATGGATAGAAGTCCTTCCTAGGCTGAATAAAATCGTCAAAGAGCTACCCAAATATAAGGGAAATATCGTGAGCGGTACTGAATGGGGTAAAGCTCGGTTCACACATGCACGAATTAACGTCCCGTCCGTCCCCGACCCCTTAATTCGCCGTGCCTAGGTGGCATCCTTTTTGTACAGCATAAAATGGTCCGTGTTGGTCGGGGCAACTGCCAGAAAACGTGTTATGTCGGGGACACCCACAGGACACACACGGACACACACGGGAGCAGTCGTTATCTAGATGCAGCCTGGCGGCGTCTAGACGACTGGCGGTGTTTAGACGACGATTAAAGCTCGGCTCACACATACACGTTCTAACGTCCCGTCTGTCCCCGACCAAGAAAATAACTTCTGCGTGTGTCCATGTATGTCCCGTGGGTGTCCCGCATAACACGTTTTCTGGCAGTTGCCCCGACCCACACGGACCATTATGTGCATGCATAAAAAGGACGCCGCCTAGATGCTTTTTATTAAGAGGTCGGGGCCGGATGGGATGTTAGAACGTGTATGTGTGACCCGAGCTTTACGGGATGAGAACGGCGGCATAAAAACGTTGAAACGGCCCTAGTGGCCATCGTGGCCACATGGGGCCTCCAGATTGATGCCGTCCTGCCTATTTTCTTGGTCGGGGACGGACGTGACGTTGATTCGTGCATGTGTGAACCGAGCTTAACGTGTAATTCAAATAGAGCATACATTCACAAAACACAGAATTTGTCATATCTTGCAGTGGATCGTAAAGGCCCACTTACTTTTGATGTTATTGATTATTTTCCTTCATAAATAAATTAGGCACAAAATAGAAACGAATAAATATTGGATAGGCATATCTTATCCAATATTCACCTCAGTAAGGGGAGATTGCTCGGTGATTTTTCTGGCCCCCTTTCTCCCTCATGTTTATGCCCATTAGTTTTCAGATTTTAAGAAGTTCGATCCATTAGTTTGGCAATTTTAAGACCTTTCATCCCATTTTGTTGTCAATATTAGGACATTTCGTGCCATTTAGGTGTCGATTTTGTTCCTGGCGAGCGATAGCCAGCCTGTAATTGTAGAAGGATCCTGGCTTTTGCCGGGACATTTTTCTACCGAAAAATGTACAAGTTATCTCGAAGGAGAGTCTAGGGGATGTTTTTTAAAGCTTGATGGAGGTCTGGAGAGGAAATTAAAAATAAATACAATTATATACAGTATATACATTAGCATATATATAACCCATCCCCCCTTAACAATGGGTGAATCATTTGTTAGTGGCGATCATTAAGCTACAGCCAACGTCTTAAGTCAGGCTTCTTAACATTTAGTTTAGATGTCGGAACAATTAACAAAGTTATATATTATATATTGATGTAAAAGTCAGTATCTTGGTCGTATGAATTAGTTTGTAGACATTACATTTGAAATTACCAATTTTGGGAGGTAATACTATATATACAGTATGTTATCATCATTGTTAATCCATCCATGCCGTCATAAGGAGAGAGAGAGAGAGAGAGAGAGAGAGAGAGAGAGAGAGAGAAAGGGAGAGAGAGAGAGAGAGAGAGAGTAAAAAACTGATAGAAAGTGGGTGTTTACCTGAGAGGGCTGTGTGTCTCATCCATGGAACCTCCACGGTGTCATATAGTAATATAAAGATCATTGTCATCACTGACCATTCTCCCTCTCTCTCGCTCTCGCTCTCTCTCTCTCTCTCTCTACGATAAATTGAGCCAAACAGTATTATTGTAAAAATTGGTTAATGCTTAAGTCTGATAAGACACAATGTATATTTATAGGATCTAGGCAGCTAATGAAAAGACTACCTAGTGATACTGTAATTCGCATCGGCAATATACTAACATTATTCCGAGTAAACAATTAATAAAGCTTGACATATACATTGACTGTACTATGACGTTCGACACACATTTTGATATTTGCATTAAGGAGACAAAAGGCAAGGTTGCCTGTAACAAGTGCCCCCCTCCCCTTCTCCAAGGTTGAAATCGTGCCGGAAACCAAAACCAAGGTACATTAGAGGTTATTTAGGTGTGTTGGAAAGAGGAGTGTGTTTGAGGTTTGTATGAAAGGAGGACGAAGTGTTTGCGAGAATAAGCTGGATTACTCTCTATGTAGGTGAGGCACAAATAGAAACAGTGGGGGAAGTCGGGCAAATGAAACAGGAGTTAAAGCAACTCCTTATCATATGCCTATATGACCTCACCTGGGTACTGCCCTGCTCGATTGGTGACTACAATCTCCCCACTACAATGAAATATATAAATAGGTCATGGGAGCACTGTTTAATTGTAATCGAATTAAAGATAATTTTGATATACAAGCTAGGAAAGTTGTGGTCTAGTCATTAGTCCATTCTGTCTTGTACTTCTGCTTGGAGATATTCGGCAAAACTAATCACGTTTTTATACATAGTGTTCCAAAATTGCTAAATGTTTAATCTAATGTTACAGTAGGAGCGAAAAAGGTACGACCACGTTACCCATTTTATGGAGCAATTAGAATGGATGACAATATCCTAGAAGCATATTTTTGAGGTAGTTGTAACTGTTTTTGTTCTAAAAAATAATGTATATCCCAACTGGTTCTCACAGTTCCTTACCATATCTTACTGAGTGAGTACGTCTAAAGTAGAGCCATAGACATCCTTTACTTGGATTATAATTACATTGACAAAGCGCCTCTTTCCAGGCTAATGTTAAAAGTGAGTGCACTAAGTATCAAAGCAGATCTCACAACTTGGCTAGAAAGTTGGCTAACAGGTAGACAGCAAAGGGTAGTAATCAATGGTATTTCTTCTGAGTGGACTCCAATCACTTCTTGAGTTCCATAGGGATCTGTCCTTGGCCCAAATATATTTATCATAATATGTTAATAACATCGATATTGGTCTGTTGAGTGTGATCTCCAAGTTTGCAGACGACGTTATGCTCGAAGTGAATGTGTACGACCCAAAAGGGATTGAACAGCGCAGGGTGGATCTTAACAGACTGGATGAATGATCAAAGACATGGCAGATGTCACCAAACTTGGAAAAGTGCAAGGTGATGCATATCGGCCAAGAAAGCCTCAAGTCAGGCTATTCGTCATTGGGAATGCCTTTGGAAGTGACTGACTTGGAAAAGGATTTGGTTGTTCTGATTGATCTAAAGTTTTCCAAGCAGTGCATTGAAGTAGAGCAGAAAGTACAGAAATGATTGGGCAATTTAAGTATTGAAATAAGGAGATAGTTCTCACACTCTAAATCGCTCTGATACGGCCTCTCCTTGAGTAGGCCTATGCTGATTAATTCTGGTCTCCAGCACTCAGGAAAGCTAGAATCTACTTCGGAGGATCCTCCCAGCCAAGACTACAGTCATCTGCCGGGCCCATCTTAAGTATCCTATCACAAGATTGTTCAACTCCATTCAGAGTTGTCTTTTGTAGATACCACCTGGTGAGTAGGGTCACCATCAGGGAGGCAAACTTCATGCCCATATAGCCAAAGTTAGTGTTCATGGACCATGCAACTAAGATATTTTGTATCAATTTCATGGAGTAGTTGTTGGTTTGAGATGTAGTCATGTCAGTGATAGCCCATGATCCTCTTAGTCAGGCAGATAGGTGTATCCATCATAAGAATTGTGGGTTTAGACGTACAAGCATGAAATTTGGCACAGTCATAGATAATAATCTAATGAATAATTCCAGATATGGACCCACCGCGAAAACGTCCTATGGTAGCCGTGGCGGCCATTTTACAAAATGGCCGTTTTGACCGCGATTATTTTTAACCGGACGACACAAATGCTTCTTTATGTTCTAATGAAATTACTCTAGATACACATATATGCCATAATTGTATTCTCCAAATGACCACAATTTGCATTTGTGTTGCCAGCAATGTCAATTAACCCACCAGGGAGCGTAATAAGTGCTGACTCATCAAATTTCGGAACCTCCGCGTTCAGGAGTCAATGTTTCAGTGAAATTACAGGACCAAATTAACTAGTTGACAGGTAAGTACATATTTATTTTAAGTAAACCACTATTATCTATGACTGTGCCAAATGTCATGCTTGTACGTATAAACCCACAATTCTTATGATGGATACACCTATCTGCCTGACTTAAAATTAACAAATTTAGTAACTGAGCAAATTATTTGGTGGCTAAGATTGATTTAGCTTCCAAGATTGATTTAGCGAGAAATAGTGAAATAATAAATAGGCTCCCCGTATATAGATATGTCCCATCATCCCAACAATATATACCCAATATATATGAAATGACAACAAGTTGCTCTGAACATTGAAGATTAGTGATACTGACATTATTAAGCATGAGTAAAGCACTGTAACGGTAACTTACTAGATAGTTCCAGTTTGATCTTGTTTATACGTCACAATTTTCTCCACCACACTGGCACAAAGCGGTACATTTCAAACTAGCTTGTTTGCATCGTCCCTTGCAACCCTTTTTGCATTTACAACAAATCAGCTCCCTTGATGAAGTGCTGGCTTCAGGAAGCATGGACCACAGGGGTTTCCAGTTGTGGGGATCGATCCATCCCCAATCCCCAGGTGAGGGCAGATCCATAACAACCTTGAGCATGTTTCCCCAGCAATGGCCACCCATGTACACAGCCCTCTTGATTTGTTGTACCAGGGCTCCTCTGGTAGGGGGAATAGCTTCCATGGCTCGTCCTTTCTTCGTGAAGAGTGCCTGTCGAACTTCGTCTATGTTGACGAGATTGCTGGTGCAATCGTAGAGAAGAATGGTGAACCGCTCGAGCACTGCCACAACGTCATCAGAGATGTCTGCTGTCCCCGTGGAGAGATGAACTAACGCTGGCGTCAATTCGTCAAATACTTTCCAGGTATCCCAGGCTGTCTTCTTGCCACGTGTATTAAATGACGAGACTGTGTCACACCCTGTGTATGCATGGAACATCGGGAGGGCCTGTGACTTATCTGGTCCGAGGAATGCTGCAATTTCATGTGCTGGAATATACCTGAAGTGCTGGCCTGTCCCAAAGGCCACCCAAAGCTCCTGGATTTTGAGTTTGGTTGTTGCTGCCACAGCCAATACCACTATATCTGTATCCACTATACGCAGAAGAATTTTCTGAAATCCATCACGGACTGCATCCGCGAGATGTATCATCATTCGTGTATCAGCCTCCTCATGGTCACATGGGGCAAGATGACTGGTGTCGCGTGCGGGAATGCACGTCACATCTGAACCATCCGTGGTGACTATCTGCTTATCTGATACAAGATGTGTGATGTGTTTTGTCAAGAAGGCAAACAGTTCTGTTTTGTTTGCATCAATTCTCAGGAACTAGGTGGACACACTACCTCATCTCGGTGATACTGCTCACACACTCTGTTTCCCATGGATGTGGAGATTGCCATCACTCGGTCATAGGAGATGGACAGTCCGAGATCAAACAGCATCTCAATGAGGTCACGTTTCCGAGTCCTTGCATGGACTGTGAGTCCCACGTAGATGGGCAATGGGGTTTCTCTGTCTTTGTTGTGACGCACAGTAGTACTACCCACTCTGCGACGGATGGAGCTATTGTACTGCAACAACTGAGCTGTGCTGAGGGTTGCTTGGGTTACACCATCACCTGATTGAGACTTGATATTGGGGCCGTCGAGGATCATGGCCACCAAAGTCAACAGCGACTGAGGTACTGATTTTACTTGGCAGTCCTCATCAAATGAACCTGTGAATGTAACTGCAGTTTGGAACATTTCTCTACGTACTATCTTCGCTGCCCTTGCAAGACATATGGCTTCGTCATCGTAGTCTTCTTTGCAGACTTTACGGAGGGCAGGTCCTACATCTTTATCAAATGCAAGTAGTATATCACGCCCTTCCTTATGAGCCGTAAGGTATGGGATTTGGGCCAGGATACGATTTTTTAACTCTGTGCTATGTTGTCTGACATGCTGCTCCACTCCAAGTTGTTCTAGACGATTAGAATAAAGTTTGACGAGATCTGCAAGTTTAAAGACAGGGGCATGCTCTTCATCTATTCTTGTTTCATCGATAAATGACAGCAACTCGGCTAGTGCAATCCCATGGTTGACTTTATCAGTTGTGTCCATCTTCTGTTTATCTTGTAATGATTTAGTTTTGTTGTAAAGTGAAACAAGACACCTTGGATGATATTTTGCATCTTGTGCGACCATGTCCCCAGCACTCAATTTTGCAAGTAGCCTCTCGTCCTGCAGGTCTAATGCACATCTTCGTACGCGGGAGTCTAGACGAAAAGTTGATGCCTCACGGAGTGGTTCGGAAGTTGACACATCTTCGCATAAAAAACAGACATCCGATGCTACCACTTCATGATGAGCGACTTGACGAGTGTATTTCTTGGATGTAGTAGCATCAGGGTCGCAACCCTGTGTGCATTTCCTTTTTTCTGCTCGTTGTAGTTTAATATTATTGAATTTTGTATGGCAGGATTTGTGCCACTTGGCATTGTTCTCCAGAAACGTAGCTTCAATGCCATTCCCGTCATCAAGGCGTCCTAATTCTAGTGGCATCGGTAATTCGTGAAGTTCATTGAAACGTCTGATGTTGAAGGCAATGGTAGAATAACCAACTCCAACATCGTGCCGTTTTGATTCTGCTGGGCATTGCAAACTTTCCTGTGTGATTTTTTGGCACAAAACGCACTTGTTCCAATCCATCTGTACCTGCATCTTTGATTGTCCAGGTTCCAGTGGATCCACTAGCTGATAACTCTTAGACATTTCGCTGTTCGAAACACCAACTGAAAAAAAAAGATATGATAATATATGAGGACAAATAGGATACGATAACAAGTTGCAATAAATAAATAAAAACTTTATTATCACTCACTACATGGACACTAATCAATGTATTTCTAAAGGTTCATATGCAAAACTCTTTGGTGTAAACAGATCACATTTTAAATGGTTTTATATAAATCCTTGTCCCTCAAAACATAGGTCTAGACACCTTATTTGCTCAGTTATCTGCAATATTGGCCGAGATATAGGCGAATATAGAGTTTTTGGTAATGGCGGCACTAATTTGCATAAAAATGATACGTGGGATATTTTTTCAACTATTTAACATAGCAAATCATTTTCTACACATTGTTTCCTATCTATAGACACCAATGAGAAGTATATTTCGGGGGGGGTGTGCACGAGACCCCTATCTAGCCACTAGACTAAAAGCGGCCATTTTGTAAAATGGCTGCCACGGCTACCATAGGACGTTTTCGCGGTGGGTCCATATCTGGAATTATTCATTAGACTATTATCTATGACTGTGCCAAATTTCATGCTTGTACGTATAAACCCACAATTGTTACACCTATCTGCCTGACTATCTGAAGACATTTAGTACCAAAGAATTGATGCGTCTCTTCAACTCACCGTTAAGTTTCCATGTCTCACATCCATATAATAAGACAGGGTGCACCAGTGTCTTGAAGATCCGCAGCTTCATCCTTCTGCACAGGTATCTACAATGCCATATACTTTTCTTGAGTGAATCCATAACCCCATATGCTAAGCCGAGGAGAAAATTTACATCAAAGCCTAACTCGCCACTTTCCTCGATCACGCTACCTGGATGAGTATATCCAAAGTCTTTAGGTCCTCACCACATGCATGAACAGATTACACTGCATCATTCAATAAGTCACCAAGTGATTGGACTCTGGTCTTAATCCAAGAAACCTTTAAACCCAACAGTTCCGGCTGCTCATGTACTGCCTTAAGTGCCAATCCAAGAACATCCAATTTCTCAGCTAGGATCACTGAAACATCTGCAAATTCAAGATCAGTGATCTTGAAATTGCCAACGTCTGCTCCACTGTGACTCTGCCCATTTGTCTGGCCCAGTAACCAGCCCATACAAGTGTTGAAAAGTGTAGATGCTAGAACACACCCCTGTCTCCCAATAGGAAACCTCTCCTTGACCTTGGTTTGACTCCAATGTATTCATCAGCTGATGACAAGGTTCCACATAAAAAGTTTTCCAACAATTCTATAGGGAGCCAAGCGCTTCAAATCCGTTTGAGACTGCCATTGCATACTTCCTTTCACACTCCTCAGCCTTGAGTCTCTCAAATTGAAACCCTGGGAGATAACATTTTGTAATTTTTCTAGTTTTGAGTCGTACCCTCAATATAACAGCAACAAGCCTGTAGTCGGTAGCAAAGAACTCATCATTCCTATAAACTCTGCAGTTTTAAAGGATCCTCCCGCAAGTGCTTACGAGCATGTAATCAATCTCCTTAGTCACACCACCAGCACTGGAGTACTAAATCCAGCAGTGTGGATCTGGTCTCTGAAACCAGGACCCCGCAATCCTCAACGTCCTGGAAACCAGGGTTGAAGAGATCGCAACAGCCACCCTCCTTTGGCGAGAACCATTGCAACAGCCAACCAAGTAGTGTGTGTAACCATAGCACTCACCGTTACCAGGCTGCCACACCTCAGAGAGGGCCACTATATTGACCCCCAGCCGCTGCAGCTCCCCTAGAAAAAGGAGATAGTCAGTAATCATCCAAGAGGCTTAATATGTTCCAGGCTTCAAGCCGGAAACCCCTCCGAAGGTTAAGCCCAGGAGCAGGTCTTTGGGTTTGTGACTTGTCTGCGCTGCTACAACTACCTCACAAGTCAGAAGGTTGCCTTGGGGATCCTACGCCATTCAGAGTACAGGGGTCCTGAAGGCATTGCCCTGCTCTCGTCACAGCTGGCACCCCTGTTCGACTGGCAGGAGAAGTAGGACCAGTCCAGTCCCGCCAGCTGAGCCAGTCATGCCTGGCATTGGACTCAGCAGAGTTGCTGGGCTTGGGTCGTGGTCACCCTACCGGTAGTGTTGACCATGATCCCCGGTCCCTTTTACCAAACTATGTTTGGTGGCGGCTTTGGTTTTTGCGTGGCCCCGTCACAGACCCTACCTCAAACCAGCTGGCTCTTCCTCATGGTCGCTGAAGTCCATGAGGGGCTTAGTTATTCGGGGTTTTCCTACCCCTTGACAAGGTTGCTTGAAAAGGCTAACGAGTCTCGTCTACCCGTCCCTATTAGTCGCCTCTAATGGCATACAGAGATTACAGAGGAAGTATTCTTCATCTGCTGCAACCAGTGTAGGTGCCCCTAACCCCAGGGAACGAAAGATATAGAGCGACAGGAAACAGTACAAGTTAAGGCTGCAAAATTTATTCCATCGCTATAAGACTGAGATTTGAGGACCGGTTGAGAACTCTTGATTTATTGTTGGAAACATGCAGACTATCAGATCAGCTCATTGACGTTTTTAAAATACTTAATGGGTTTGACATTGTGGATTATAGCAAAATGTTTAGTCTCATTATGAATACCACACGCATCCATGGTTGGAAGTTACAATTAAAAAGGTTTGGCATTAGTATTTATGTAAACCTTTATACATATTAGATCTTTTCTACCTGAAAAAACTTCCCCCAGAAGTTGTAAGCAGTTCTTCAGTAGATTAGTTCAATATGAGAATAGATATTATTTTGAACACTCTGTAATAAGTGTAGTGCTCTACACAATCTCTTTCCTTCCACTTCGAGTATCTCCTAGGAATCGACCGTAAGGTCTTTGAGATAGTAACGTTTCCTTGTAACTCACTCTTCATATCTCTCTCTCTCTCTCTCTCTCTCTCTCTCTCCTGCAGCCAGCACGACTGACCCTTCGGTAACGAAATCCCCTCAGACAACCGAATTGGCTTTACGGAGAGAGTGAGGGAGAGAGAGTGTGTTACCGTTAGTTTGTGTGTGTGTGTGTGTGTATGTAGTACAAGATGGAGATAATTTAATTAGACATCCAAAGAGAACTTTTTTAAAGTTAAGAACTAAACATACTGTACAGTAGAACATTGAGCGACTGAGTACAGATACAAAATGACAGACAGAAGACCAACTTATCATATACATGTTAATATACTGTACTCTATATAAAGACATACATGTTATTATCATGTATTCTACATACAGTACACACTTAACTACATATTCATTAACAATAAATTATGTAAAGAGAGGCTAACAGAAACAGAAATTCATATAGAAACATTGACAGAAGGTTGAACAAAAAGGAGAAAACACAAAGAGACAGGTAGGCATATAGAAAAGTAGACAGAGTGACGGCTGAATAATGAGACACACAGACAAAATATGTTAAGGACCGATACACGGACAGTGGCCAAGTAAGAATGATATATACACCACCGGATGGATCAAAAGACAGTCAGACGTGCAAACATGAACCCAGACAAAAAGAAGGATCAACAGACAGACAGAAGGACGGATCAACAGGCAAACAGACATGTAGACATACACATAGACAGAACTATAGACCAACAGGCAGACAGATAAATATATATATATATATACTGTGTATATAAGGTCGGATCAACAAACAGACAGAAGGGTGGATCAACAGACAGACAGACATGTAGATATAAACATAGACAGAAGAACGGGTCAACAGACAGACAGACATGTAGATATAAACATAGACAGAAGAATGGATCAACAGACAGACAGACATGTAGATATAAACATAGACAGAATGATGGATCAACAGACAGACAGACATGTGGATATAAACATAGACAGAAGGATGGATCAACAGACAGACAGACATGTGGATATAAACATAGAAAGAAGGATGGATTAACAGACAGACAGACATGTGGATATAAACATAGACAGAAGGACAGATCAACAGACAGACAGACATATGTAGATATTAAGATGCAGAAATTAAAAAATACACAGCCTCATTGCCATCACAGCTTCAACTCAACAAGGGTACAAAGACAGTACAAGACCAACCACTACGCGCCCTTCTCGTCCAGAACGTCCACCAACCCAGCACCGTCACTATACAAGCAGATATTCCGAAGGGAATAGTTCGCACCTTACAAGCCTTTCTCGCCTGCACCACCATCAACACCGAGATAGCAAAGAAGAGACACTACCATAACCAACCTGGACCAGGTATCAAAACCCATAGGCTTTAACACCTGATTTTTGGTGAGGTAGGCTCGACGCTGCCATTAAAAACATAGTTGGATTTGAGATCCGCAGAGTTAGGCCCGATCCTGCCAAAGACAAAGCCACGTTCAGTACTGGCAGAGGTAGACTCAACATTACCAAAAGCACAGCTGGATTTGAGAAGATCAGCAGAGGCATGCCCGATGCTACCAAAGGAAAAACCAAGTTCGAAATTAGGCAAGGCACAGCTGGATTCGAGATCAGCAAAGGTAGGCCTGACGCTACCAGAGGTAAAGCTAAGTTCGAAACTAGCAAAGGTAGACTCAACGTTACCAGAGGCACAACCAGGTTCAATACTAGCAAAGGTAGGTCTGAAGCTACCACGAAAATCGCAGCTGAGGTAGGCCCGACACTACCAACTGCCCAACCAGGTTTGAAACTGACAAAGGTAGGCGTCTCACCGCACTATTAGCCACAGAAACAAGAAAACTTCTAAGACAATGGCAGAATCAAAGTCCCAGGCCATCAAGACCCCTGGCAAGAATACCAACGAACCAGACGGCAAGAACAAAAAACAGTCCTCCCTTAATTCCCAAAATCTCAGAGAATCATTGAGTCCTCCCTATACACCCGGAAAAACCCTTGCAAAACAAGGGGAAGTTTCAGTCGCATTTTCCTTGTCCCTTCTTGAACATACGACAAAGTTCCCTTTAGGAACAACAAAACACACATACTATCCATGCGTCTCATATAAAATATAAATTATTGTTACGTGTCACTCCTCAATCAGAAAAATTAACATATATTTCATACCTAGACTTTGAACTCAAAACTAACACCCAATAATTCTCGCTTCACAATTGTGAGTTTTTCAGAAGTTACCCCTTCCCTTTAATAGAAAACCTTGGGCGGGTATAGAAGAAAAGAGTGATACACATTCCCCAAGTCAGAGTTAAGGGCAGACATCAGTTAAACTTCAGTACTAATATATTTCTCTTGAGACAGCAAGACCATTTCCATAAAGTTTGTTCTTACAGATTGATGATATATGTATCGTAGTCACCTTTTGTTAAAGAATCAAAAGTATGCTAACACTTATTACCAGATCGCTCCATAACTATTGTATTCCTTGATTTCGAACGACCTTCCAAGTATTATCAATTATTGTCATGTTATATATTTGATATTTATTTTCCCATTGTGTATAGATAAACCATTGTGTTGTTTCTGATTGTATGTATTTCCTTGTTCTATTGTAGTATTATTATATATAATTAGTATACTGAATTAACTTACTTTGTTTATGTAAAGCATAACGGATATAAACATAGACAGAATGACGGACCAACAGACAGACAAACATGTAGATATACACATAAACAAAAGTACCTACCAACAGACAGACAGACATAGACAGACGGACGGATCAACACACAGAGAGGCAACATACAAATATATAAACAAAGTGACGGATCAATAGATAGACAGAGAGGCAGTCAGAAACATATAGTGAGCCAGATGGATACAAAGACAATCAGACACGTAGACAAAAAATATGGATACAAGGATTAGTTCATCGTGTAGACATAACCCTAAACAAAAGGAAGTATCAACAAACAGACATACATGTAGACATTAACATAAATAAAAGGAATTATCAACAAACAGACATACATGTAAACATAAACATTAGGAAGTATCAACAAACAGACATACATGTAGACATTAACATAAACAGTAGGAAGTATCAACAAACATACATACATGTAGACATAAACAGTAGGAAGTATCAACAAACAGACATACATGTAGACATTAACATAAATAAAAGGAATTATCAACAAACAGACATACATGTAAACATAAACATTAGGAAGTATCAACAAACAGACATACATGTAGACATTAACATAAACAGTAGGAAGTATCAACAAACATACATACATGTAGACATAAACAGTAGGAAGTATCAACAAACAGACATACATGTAGACATAAACAGTAGGAAGTATCAACAAACAGACATACATGTAGACATTAACATAAACAGTAGGTAGTATCAACAAACATACATACATGTAGACATAAACAGTAGGAAGTATCAACAAACAGACATACATGTAGACATAAACAGTAGGAAGTATCAACAAACAGACATACATGTAGACATTAACATAAACAGTAGGAAGTATCAACAAACATACATACATGTAGACATAAACAGTAGGAAGTATCAACAAACAGACATACATGTAGACATTAACATAAACAGTAGGAAGTATCAACAAACATACATACATGTAGACATAAACAGTAGGAAGTATCAACAAACATACATACATGTAGACATTAACATAAACAGTAGGAAGTATCAACAAACAGACATACATGTAGACATAAACAGTAGGAAGTATCAACAAACATACATACATGTAGACATAAACAGTAGGAAGTATCAACAAACAGACATACATGTAGACATAAACAGTAGGAAGTATCAACAAACATACATACATGTAGACATTAACATAAACAGTAGGAAGTATCAACAAACAGACATACATGTAGACATAAACAGTAGGAAGTATCAACAAACATACATACATGTAGACATAAACAGTAGGAAGTATCAACAAACAGACATACATGTAGACATTAACATAAACAGTAGGAAGTATCAACAGACTTACATGTCTACGTGTTTCTAACGGTCCTCATAGCTCAGTCTTCTAAGTGATGGAATAAACTTTGTAGCCCTAGCTTGTACTCTTTCCATTCGCTCTACAGTGTATCCTTCTGAGTGCTGTAGACTAAAATTTAACAACATACTTGAGGAGAGGCCGTATCAGAGCTTTGTAATGTGTGAGGACTATTTCTTTATTTCTATACTTATATTACCTCTTAATAAACCATTTCTGAGCTTTCTTCTCTACTTCAATGCACTGTTTGGAAAACTACTGTCACTGCTTTATTAAAATACCCAAATCTTTTTCCAGGTCAGTCACATCCAGAGGCATTCCCAATAGCAAATAGCCTGACTTGTGGTTCGCTTGGCCGATATGAATCACCTAGCTCTTTTCCAAGTTTAGACGCATCTGCCATATCTTCGACAATTTACCCAGTTTGTTAAGGTCCATTCTAAGCTGTTCAACCCCTCTGGGGCCCTTCACATTCATTCCAAGATGTATGGCATCTGCAAAGTTGGAGATCACATTCAACAAACCAATATCGATGAGAGAGAGAGAGAGAGAGAGAGAGAGAGAGAGAGAGAGATGGGGGAGGGGGGTAGAAGGGGAGAAATCAGTCAAAGCAACCTATCAAGTGAGACTAATACCATTGAAGAAAACGAAGGATTCCATAACGGAAGATGGGATGAGCTTCGATCCCGCCCACTGACACGAGCCAACCAAACAAAACTACACACTCGTTTGATCACCTCTCTATAGTTGTTCTTGTTTTACTTCTTCAGAGGTCTGTCGTGTTTCATCTTGTAGACAAATAGATGGAAATATATGGTACAACTATGACTAAAAGCTTGACACATTAAAGCCAAGATTCGTACATATCTATGTATAAGGATTATTTCACACACTCACGCGAAGACGCCCACACATACAACCATTAAAAAGCTACATTTAATTGTATTGTGTTAGCTGTATATCTGTATAGAAATGGAAAACACACAAATATAATACAACAATTAAGAGCATTTGGAAAGATCCTATGACTTAAGTTACTTTAAACTCCTTGTTTATATATATATATATATATATATATATATATATATATATATATATATATATATATATATATATATATATATATATATGCCGGCATATATATATAGGAAACAATACTAGTAGCAAAGATAAATCAAACCTATTTATCATTAAAACATTCTAAGTGTATGCGGAAAAATCCTGATTAAAATACAGACCCACCAAAAGGTTGGTGTCTGCAAGTAGGTGCCAAGGACATTACAAAAATGGAAGGAAAGACTGAAACTTCTTGTGAAGACCCCAGTGCTTTAAAAAGGAACAAACAGGAATAATATAGAACCTTAATATTTAGTTTTAGATTGAAGTCTCTTTACGAGAATCCCAATCTGTGGGCATAGTTATTAAAAAAAGTGCTGCCACAATCTAAAATTTAGCCAAATTCTCCACTTGAGTGGATCCTCAGTGGCTTTTAATGCAGGACTATGAACGGTGTTAGTTAAAATAGGACTTCAGAGGCTATCAACCCTATTGGATTATTAAACCAGCACACTGTAAGTCAAGAATAACGTCAGGACTGGAGCCTCTCTGCGAGAACTCCAGTCCCTTGAAGATCGGTGGTAAAGGTTCCTGCTTTGTATAGTGGCAAAAGTGTAGCTGCTGCCCTCTAGTTTCCCGAGTCGGGAATAAATTATATTTGTGTTCGCAATAAGATCGTTTCGAAACAAGTCTCATGATTTACTTATATGAGATCGTCTTATTAGATTTGAGTCATAATGGGTTTTGATTGTGGAGGAAGTTTCGGACCCTTAAAAACGAAAAAAAGCGAGAGGGAAAATGGTTTATTTAGATCGGGGTTATTCCCATATTATTTTTGGAAGGATGGTTATCTTCTATTATAATAGTCACAGTTAAAGTAAATATAATAAAAATAAATGCGTGTTTTTATATTATTATCAAGAATTGGTATATTATTTTGACTTTTGTCGTAGTGATTTGTATCTAACCGAAAATAATGTTCTGGTTCATCTAATGCGGTATCTTATCTTTGGGACCGTGTCCATAAATAATGTTCTGGTTCATCTAATGCGGTATCTTATCTTTGGGACCGTGTCCATAAATAATGTTCTGGTTCATCTAATGCGGTATCTTTTCTTTGGGACCGTGTCCATAAATAATGTTCTGGTTCATCTAATGCGGTATCTTTTCTTTGGGACCGTGTCCATAAATAATGTTCTGGTTCATCTAATGCGGTATCTTTTCTTTGGGACCGTGTCCATAAATAATGTTCTGGTTCATCTAATGCGGTATCTTATCTTTGGGACCGTGTCCATAAATAATGTTCTGGTTCATCTAATGCGGTATCTTTTCTTTGGGACCGTGTCCATAAATAATGTTCTGGTTCATCTAATGCGGTATCTTTTCTTTGGGACCATGTCCATAAATAATGTTCTGGTTCATCTAATGCGGTATCTTATCTTTGGGACCGTGTCCATAAATAATGTTCTGGTTCATCTAATGCGGTATCTTTTCTTTGGGACCGTGTCCATAAATAATGTTCTGGTTCATCTAATGCGGTATCTTATCTTTGGGACCGTGTCCATAAATAATGTTCTGGTTCATCTAATGCGGTATCTTTTCTTTGGGACCGTGTCCATAAATAATGTTCTGGTTCATCTAATGCGGTATCTTTTCTTTGGGACCGTGTCCATAAATAATGTTCTGGTTCATCTAATGCGGTATCTTTGGGACCGTGTCCATAAATAATGTTCTGGTTCATCTAATGCGGTATCTTTGGGACCGTGTCCATAAATAATGTTCTGGTTCATCTAATGCGGTATCTTTGGGACCGTGTCCATAAATAATGTTCTGGTTCATCTAATGCGGTATCTTTTCTTTGGGACCGTGTCCATAAATAATGTTCTGGTTCATCTAATGCGGTATCTTATCTTTGGGACCGTGTCCATAAATAATGTTCTGGTTCATCTAATGCGGTATCTTTTCTTTGGGACCGTGTCCATAAATAATGTTCTGGTTCATCTAATGCGGTATCTTTTCTTTGGGACCGTGTCCATAAATAATGTTCTGGTTCATCTAATGCGGTATCTTTTCTTTGGGACCGTGTCCATAAATAATGTTCTGGTTCATCTAATGCGGTATCTTTTCTTTGGGACCGTGTCCATAAATTCGAGTCGAGTGAATTTTAACTGAACGTATCTCTATTCAGTTCAGGGTTGAATTTGTTTATGAAGTATGATTATTTTTCTGTTCTTTCTTTCTCGTCAGCGTGTTTCACTTTGTAGAAGGGCATTATTTTAAAAACATATTTTTATTAATTTTATTATTATTACAAATTGATATATGTTTGTTCACAAAACGTCCTTCACTATTATTTATGTGACTCTTATGGAGATTTGCTCTTAATCTAAAGTTAGAGGTTTTCTCAATGTATAATACATCACATCCTTCACATTGTATTACGTATACACAGTTTCTTGTATTACAATTCATGTTATCATTTACTGTGAACGGGTAGGCGTTGAATTTAAATGTGCTGCCCTCTATTATTTTTAGACATAATTTGCATTTGTTGTTATTACATTTCTGTACCGAATAATTATTTGAGGTCGCCTCTCTCCAAATCCCATATGCATAGAATGTCATCCAGGTATCTGTAGTAGTTTTTGCTTTATTTTAGCTGTAATATTAATATTAAATATTTTTGACAAGTTATCATACAGTTTTTCTTCTAAATAGCCCAACACTAGTGTGTCATATGCAGGTGCAAAGTTAGTTCCCATAGCTGTGTCTAGTATTTGTTTTTAATGGTTAGAGTTAAATTCAAAGGTGTTATTTTCTAGGATAAGTTTGCATCCAGCGATTATAAAGTCCGATTCGAATCGTTCATTCATATATATTGGACATTTTCCTAGCCAGTACTGTATGGCTTGAAAGCCCAAATCATGCTTAAAATTGCTATACAGGCTAACAACATCAAACGTTCTGAAAATGTCAGAGTTGGTGAGTGAGGCTGGAAGTTTATTTAATAGATCACTCGATTTTAGATTGTGGCAGCACGTTTTTAATAATTATGACCACAGATTAGGGTTCTGATAAAAGAGACTTCAATCTAAAACTAAGTTTGTATAGTTCTATTTTATTCCTCTGTTTGTTCCTTTTTAAAGTACTGAGGTCTTCGCAAGAAGTTTCAGTCTTTCCTTCCATTTCTCTAATGTCCTTGGCTCCTACTTGCAGACACCAACCTTTTGGTGGGTCTGTATTTTAATCAGCATTTTATCCGCATACACTTAGAATGTTACAAATATTCTAACAGTATTTTTAATGATAAGTTTTATTTAGCTCTGCTACTAGTATTGGTTCTTATATTTTGTTCTTCCATTGGTATTTGCGGTTGTCTTACTACACTTTTTTGTATATATATATATATATATATATATATATATATATAGATTGAGTATTGTTCGCATGCATAGAGAGGATCCTCTCACACAGCACTTCTAGACACAGTAGAAAAGAAAGCCTTTCGTATAATTAATTCGCGTCCACTCATCGATTCTCTGCAATCTCTCTTTCTCTCTCTCTCTTCACCGCAATGTTGCATCTCTCTCACTATTCTACCGCTATTACAATGATCAGTGTTCCTCAGAGCTCTCTCTGTGTATACCGCCTCCTCTACGTAGGGTACATAGTTTATATATTCCCAACCGGACTGGAACTTCCGACAGTCAGGACGAATGTCCAAGGTTTAAACCACTACACCATGGCGTGATATAGGGAGATTAACCTTTTCCTATTTACATTAAGGAGAAAGGAAATCCTACTTGGAGACTATATTTAAATTGATACACAAGTCGTATGATCCATATGCCAGGATACCATACAGGGATTTTTACAAGTTTCCACATTCAACTTGGGTTATAGAGATTTAAGTTAATGAAGATTTCGAGAGACATAAACGTGCGAGGTACGTGGAGAGTAAGAGGGTGGTGAAGAGAGTAGTGAAGGAAAGTAAGAGAAGAGTAGATGAGGAATTTGGAAGGAATCTGAGTGTAAAATGGAGGGAGAGTAAGAAACTGTTCTGGAAAGAAGTCAAGAAAGTTAGGGAAGGTAGCAAGGGAAACAGTAAGGGTGTGAAAGATAAGAATGGGAGAATGCTAGCCGAGAAGCAAGAGAGAGTCGAAAGATGGAGGGAGTACTTCAATGAGTTGCTAAATGTAAGGAATGAAGAGCCAGCAAACATAGTTGGATATGGTATGGGAGGGAGAAGAAGAGAAGTAGTGGAGGAGGAGGTGGGGATCAGGAGGTCAGAAGTGTGGGAAGCCATGAAAAGAGTGAAGTTGGGGAAAGCACCAGGAACAGATGGAGTGTGTGGGGAATTGTTGAGGTATGGTGGTGAGATAGTGATAGAATGGGTATGGAAAATGTGCAAATTAGCATGGGAGAAGGGGAGTGCACCCAATGACTGGAAGACTGGCATAATAGTCCCCCTATATAAGGGCAGAGGGGAAAGAGGAGTGTGTGGTAACCACCGAGAAATATGTCTTCTAAGCGTAGTAGGGAAGGTATACAGTAGGGTAGTGATTGAGAGAGTGAGAATGAGAAAGGAGAAATGGATAGGCGACGAGCAGGGAGGTTTTAGGAAAGGAAGAGGATGTGTAGATCAAATTTTTACCCTGAATTGTGTTGTGGAGAAATATCTGGAGAAGAAACAAAAGGTGTATGTTGCCTTTATGGACATGGAGAAGGCCTATGACAGAGTGGATAGAGAAGGTTTGTGGAAAGTACTTAGAATATACGGAGTAGATGGCAAATTGCTGAAAGCAGTGAAGAGCATGTATGAGGGTGCAAAGGCGGCAGTAAATGTGGAGAGTGAGCAGAGCGAGTTCTTTGACCTGAATGTTGGTTTGAAACAGGGGTGTGTAATGTCCCCGTGGTTGTTTACTGTATATATGGATGGAGTCATGAAAGAAATACTATCAAGAGCAGTGGATGTTGGTGTATCGCTGAAAAGGGAGGGAAATGAGTGGAAACTACCTATACTGCTGTTTGCGGATGATACAGTTCTGATGAGTGATAATGAATGGGAGTTGCAGGGTCTGGTAAATGAGTTTGGAACAGTGTGCAAAACACGGAATTTGATGGTAAATGCGGGGAAGAGCAAGGTTATGGTCTTCGAAAGGGGTGAAGTCACAGAGTGTGAGGTGAAGCTGAACGGTCAGGCTATGGAGATCGTCCACTCTTTTTAAGTATCTGGGCTGTGTGTTGAGTAAAGATGAGACTATGGATGAAGAAGTGCGGGAGAGGGTACAACAGGGGAAGAGGGTTGTAGGAACGCTGAGAGCAGTAACAAGAAATAGGGTGGTCAGTATGGAAGTGAAGAAGTCCTTGCATGACAGTGTGGTAATCCCGACACTGACTTATGGAAGCGAGGCATGGACGTTCGAGAAGAGACTCCGATCAAGAGTGAGAGCAGTGGAAATGAATTACTTAAGAAGTGCGTGCGGAGTTACATGGAGAGATAGCCAGACTAATGAAGAAGTAAGAAGGAGGTGTGGTGTGGAGGTAGATGTGCTGGAAAGCGTGAAAGGGAACAACTTGAGATGGTTCGGCCATATGGAATGTATGGAAAGCGAAAGAATGACTAAGAGGGTGTACGAGAGGGAGGTGTAGGGACAGAGAGGGAGAGGTAGACCGAAGGAGAGGTGGAAGGATGGAGTGAGGAAGTATATGAACGAAGGCGGTGCTGGTTGGGGAGAGGGGCATCGACTGACTGGGGACAGAGGTGCATGGGGGTGGTTCGTTCGTGGCCACCCCTTCGGAGATCACGACGTCAGGCAATAGATAGATAGATAGATACAATTTAATTTTCGTCCACCCAAACACGAGTCATTAATATCAAATATATCTTTATATACTTAATGGTATCCTGGAATATGGATTGTAGAACTTGTGTTTGAATTGAAATATATTCTCTAAGTAGGATTTCCCTTCTCCTTAACCCCTACTGTACCAGAGGGTATTACCATAAATGTACTCTTCAGTACCAGGCAATAAGGCCAAAATGGCTTCAGAGTAAAGAGAGAATACCCTTCTACCTCAATATTGGGAGAAATACTAAGCCAGCTAGGCTGTGACACCTTGAATATAAGCTGAGAAGTGTTGCCAAGGTCTCAAAATAGTGCGTACAACTCACGGTACCTGGTACCGCTCGATACGGGCAGTTACAGCTACCGCATTGTACTGACGGCGATCTTCCGTCGCTGGTACTGATGAGTGACTTTGCCGTCATTGGTACAGTAAGTGTTAATATTAATAGGAAAACGTTAAGCTTCCTTTATCACGGCGTGGTGTAGTGGATTAAACCTTGGACATTCGTCTTCACTGTCGGAGGTTCGAGTCAGGGTGGGAGTATATAAATATTTAGTAGCTCACATGTATTTGTGAGATATACTTGATATATATATATATATATATATATATATACTTTTGCCCCCTGTTTTCCGCCTCCTCTGATCCTCCACCCTCTATATATATATATATATATATATATATACATATAGTAAGAGTGAGAGATAGAGAGAGAGAGAAAGAAAGAATGTGTTATAAGAGGGTAAATAAAAAATATTTGTTGGCAAAGGTAGCAACAATTACTAGGATGTGTGTGTACCAGGATGTACATCACCCACATGGTATTACACGGGTATATTGGGTGCTGGAAGAATGATGCATGCCAAAAGAATCTTGACGAATTATGTGAACTGGTGAAGAGAGATACAAATAATTTGGTTGTCTAGAGAGGTCTGAGCGAATTAGGTTTGCTGAATTTATATGATTGTTTTTGTATTAATTATTGTAAAAGAAATAAAAAACATACAGTTGGACTCAATACACAAAATTACTCTTAATTATTTAGAAAATGACCAGAAAGTTAATTTGTAAACATTACTGAAACATTAATTAACCTAATTTTGTCTAGCTTAGTCACCTAATGTAAGATATAATGCCCATTGAAGACCTAACCTAACGTAACATAGCTTTAACTTAAAAGTATCCCTCAGACCCTTTTTCCACACGTAGTCTAGCTCTGCTTTCACGACAGGCTGTCGAGCAGGATTTATACGGTAGGGAATTAACTTGAACCTTGCACTGTCTCCAGCCTCCATGTCGGATTCTACCCCGTACATCAGGCCTGGAGAAGCAACAAACATGCAGACGTACTGCCACAGCCTAGTAAACAACTTCTCTTGACACATAGGAACAAGAGGTTGCAACTTATCTCGAGAAACAACATGCTCATTGCCCTCCCACACCCCAGCCGAGACCACAGTTTCTACACTATAGTCTCCCTCCTTCTCCACCTTTGTCCCTAGAACAGCCACGTAATGAGAGTGACAATCTGTACCACATGTGCAGTCACTCCCATAGTTCTTAATTGCTAAGGCTTCCCCGCCGATACAGTACATGCGCACCCCCGCATTCCTTACGATTACATCTGCCTGCGCAGCATCACCGCCTTCAGCGACATGGCCAGATACAGTCGGTCTATGGTAGGGCTGTTGCATAATACTAGAGCAGCATTGGGAGGCTATGCGACGACCGGGCACATCCAGTCCACAGCCAACCTCACCAATCTGCTCAATGTCCTCATTCTGACCACCACCCTTTGCAGCCATGGGTCGACCCTGACCTGACAACCATGCCAAAGCCTCGTCGCCCACCTTGAACCACTGAAACAACGAGGCCAACGGTCTACTCACACTCAAGTGACCTGCCAGCGGAACCTCGTGCACCGCATGAGTTGTGAGGCCTGGGTGCTCGGCACAAACAGTGGGGTATGAACCGAGCAGGGACTGGAGCGCTGCACACTGCTGCTCAGGCAGGTGCTCTAGCGCTTCCACAGCCACCTGGCTCGTGTCCCCCGCCCACTGCTCCACCAAGACATGACAATCCCAACTCTCCTCCACCTGAGCCCCACTGCCCCCCTCTCCTTCTCCACCTTGGCCGCTGCAGACCAACATAGGGACAGTAGGCTGCTCAGGTGGTTGCCTCACAAACTCCTCTAACAGGTTCACATGACATGCCTCCCCGACCTCGAGATCAATAGCCCCGTTCCCACAACTCTCCTCCACCTGGGAACTACTCTGTCGCGGAGTGCCATCACGCCCTACCATGTCCCTAGGGGGGACAGGTTCTGGGGCCACTCCGGAGCTCATCTCTGGTCCTAATACTGAGTCGCCATGAAGAGCCGCTGGATTAAAACTCACAAAACTTCTCCCAACTTTAGCTTTCTCCTTCCGACCGTTCCTCCGCTGGTCTAAAGACTGAGGAATAGGCTGTGACACCTTAGATGCACGAGATCGGGTGTCAACACACGCCATCTGCTGTAATTGACACCTCTCGACCCACTCCTGCCCCTCCCTACTCACGTCGGCCGCCCTCTCGGCAGCGACTAAGGGTGGAACTTCAGATGTAGGCACCGCAAAGTCGTTGCCGAGAAGAAGGTCGACGCCCTCTACTGGCAGTTTCTCTATGATTCCAACATCTATCTCTCGTGTCACACCATCAACCTCCAGCTCCACTCGAACCAACGGGTATGACCGTGTAGCATTAATACCCTGCACCACAACTACCCGTGCCGCGTTTATAGGTTGGCCTGTAAAGTTTTTCATCAGAGTCTGGGATGCATCTGTATCACACAACAACTCCAACCCCTGCTTGCAACCAGCCCAACACACGCAGCCACGCCCTCTATGGTCGCAAAAAGCATCGCGGACAGGTTTCGAGCCTTCCGGACACTCCTTCACTGGCTGTGCCCCCGCATCTGACATATCACCCCGGGTAAATGCAGAAGACCTCAGAGACACCCCAATGTTGCTAGCCAAAGACACGACTAGTGTAGGTTGGTTACTAGGGCAGGAACGTGCAAAATGCCCCTTATTATGACACTTAAAACACTCTACTTCACCCTTGGACTTCCCCTGAGGTGGGGAAGGGCCCTGACCATTCTTAAACAGGACGGTTTTTGGTTTGTGATCAAAATTAGTATCATTGCTCTTACTTTCGTTATTAAATGTTGCATCACTGACTCGGGGGGGTGAAGTGTTGCACCCCTTGTTAACTGCATCGGTCCATTGTGCAGACCCGCACCCACGAATCAGCGATACTCTCAGGTCAGCCATCTCAGCTGCCTTTTGTAGAGTTTTAGGCTGTTTCTCTTTGAGGTTCAAAGTCAGGTCGCCGCCTGTGCATTTGAAAAATTGCTCTAGAAGGACTAACTGCTCAATCTCTTCGAACGTCGTCACCTTCTCTGACCTCAGCCAATTTCTCAATGCATCAGACAGTTCCCGGGCATGTTCTAGAAAAGTGCACTCACGACCCTTCATAACACCCCGAAACTTCAACCTATATGTCTCTGGTTGTAACTCGTACGCCCGCAGAACAGCTTCCTTCAATACCTCATAATTGATGCAAGACTCCAAGGGCAACGCATCATATGCCTTGAGTCCTTTGCCAACCAACCTAGAGGAAACAAGGGCTGCCCACTTAACCTCGGGCCATTGGTGCTCCCGGCACTTCTTCTCAAAACGCAGGAAAAACTCGGTGACACCCGACTCGTCTAATGCAGGGACTAACTTAAGAAGGTGCAATAAAGACTGATCAAGACCTCGATTCCCAGAACCGAGACGCTGCCCTGTCGACTCCACCCGAGACTTCTCAAGCTCTATGTCTGCACAGTACATAGCCTTTCTCTCCTCAGCCTGAATCTTAGCCATCTCAATCTTAGCCATCTCAAGCTGGTATTCCTGCTGCTTAGCCATCTTAGCCATCTCAAGCTGGAAGATCATATCTGGAGTTAAACCTTGAGGAGGAGGAGATGCAACAATTGGAGACCCACCCAGTGATCCACCCAGGGGCAAACCACACTCCAGTGACTATCGGCCTGCGGGAACGTACCCGGCTCCGGAGCCCGAGGGGGTGCCATGGTAGGAGTCGAGTGGAATGGGGGCTGGGCCGAAGGTGCCCCAGCTCCCGCTCCACCCGAAGCCCCACGCACCCCACCGAGCACACAGGCCACCAGGTCACTTCTCGTCATGCTGCTAGTGCCAACATGCCCCATGACCGTGGCCAAACACTGGAGACCATAACTGGGCATAAATGTACTCTACTTCAGGCTAACCCACACTGGTATAGCCTGATAACAAACAAGATGCAAGTTACGTTAAAATGCATAAAAAGGAATCTATGGAAAGATCAATTAAATCACTGCAAGATTTAATACAATAAAAAGATGCTTCAATACAGTTACTCTAAACAACAATAAACTCTTCACTCCTATCTGAAAGAAAGTGAAGTATAGTCCTACAGCATAGACCTGGAAACTTCTGAAGAAAGTCTGATGCTCATAAGATGCTCGTATATAATCTTGAACTATATAAAGGCAGGAGGCAGGACACCACACGTGTAAATGGAATACACTAAAAGATAGGACATATAATGTTAACTGACACGAGAATACTATAAATGCGCAACGGTAGTAATGCTCGACACTAAAAGAAATACTTCCTCATCAACGAAACAGTCTGCTATGGTTGTGCAACTCAACAACAACCTAGACTAATAAATGCTGTGAATAATAATGCGTACATATCAAAGAGCTTATATTAAATGCTAATAAGTGTCTACTCGATTAATAATGTCTAGCTGGAATACTCTAGGTAAGGAACTGTGGTTGAGCAAGACAGGCTCGTAGCCTAGCGATGTCCTTAAGACTGCATCCTTTAAGTTAAGTTAATTGACTAGGGTGCTCTCTTGATAGATCCAGATCACAAGTATCTGGTTCTATCCTGGCGACCCTCTAAAGACAAGCAAAGAGGCAGCAAAGTGTGGAACTGGAACAGGCCAAAACCCTCAGTCAACACAATGCTGCACTCGTAAAGGACGCAAGCGAAAAGACAACACAGGCTACCACAGGACCGGTCGAAGTCGTGTAGGTATAAGCAAACCATACACACATCGGAGACAACGACTACAGTTACCTTATCCCAGTCTAGCATTAAATAAAAGAGCAGAAACACTAAATCAATAATGGAGACACACTAAGTTCCCAACCTCTACTAACTAAGAACCCTCAAAACCTATTCTAAGTACATGTAAAAATATCAGAGGACGGCGCATACAATACAATGGGCCGGCTATGGAAACCGTATGCAGAACCCAAGGGGACAAGTAATTGAATAAAGGTGAGAAGCAATGGAAAAGAAGGTCAGAGAGAGAGACAGTGGTAAAGGGGGTGATCGGGAGAGAGTATGCAAAGGGATGTTAGAAGCATGCGCGCCAAGCCTGTCCTGACGAGGACAGCTCCTGGGGACCCTCATGTAGGAGGCAAGTTACACAGGAGCCCGCAAAGGCGCGATGGTCGGCCAATCACGAGCCGAGACGTCACAAGACAGCAGGTGTCACGTGACACAGCGCCCGCACCTACAGACACTCACTACCATCTCGCTCTGAAAGTCTCTCTCATTCCCACGCTGGTACTATCATCACTACTATTGATATAAAATACAACCCGTTGTCACAGACGAAAACAAAGACCACCACTGGACTGTCTGTGACAATGCGATTACAGGGAAAGAAAGAACAACATTCTCGGATAACTGTAGCCCATTTCGATGTCCCTGGCGAGCGCTAGTGGCTAACGAGAGGCGATTCTGCCAACGCTGGTAGACGTCACAATATATATATATATATATATATAATATATATATATATAATATTGTACTGTATATATAATTATACTGTATACAGTATATATATTTTTTATTTAATTTTTTCTAGAAGCAAAATAAAATTACAGTGTTCGTAAATGTCAATAACAATCAACACTCTCAATCATAATTAAACCAAATCCTAATAACTCCTATAACGTGGCACCAGATTGTGTTAAGCAGAGCCACCACACCTATCTGGCCTCATCCATTGGGCACCTAAGATTTATCCCACCATGAAGGAGGATCTACTACTTTCCCTCACCTTCTGTAAACAACAATATTACAAAGTATGATTAACAAAAGATGGGTGACATATGACATGAGCTTCTGAAGTGACATATATTAATCTAAGAAAGAGCTATAAAAACTTGTGGGTATTCTACAGAACAACAACTCCTCGATTACGGGATTCCTGTCTCATGAAATTATTTTTGTTCGCTCTTACCTTACTCAAGGGACCTTACTGATGTACGGATAAGTGCTACTTTTCTTATTTTGTCAATTTGATTTTCACTCCCCTATAAAATTTTCAGAGTTATTTTTGTACAGCCAGTCCAGGACACTTTGTTTACATTCTAGGCTCCTCCAAGATGTTTAGTAGCCAATCAGAGTGGAGCTTCACCTAAAAGATGTCCGTACATTTGTATTGGTACTTTCCTGTTATCGACAGCCAAAGCTGAAGATTGCAGAGTAAACACCATAGACTTTATCGACTTGTCTTTCGACGCCCGTCAATCTTTTATAGTTTTAATACCCAATCAGTGGGGGTGTGGGGGCAGCAGCCCCCTCCCATAATACTAGGATAGGTTAGGTAAGGCTGTTAGGTTAGGCTAATGTCTTTTCAAAGTCCCTAGATTGTTGGGGTATCGGAATTACAATTAACAATGCAAATGTTAATAAATAGTGCTTTCCTCACTTTCTAACAATATAATTCACACTTACAAACCATTAAAACACACAAATAAAATAAATAAAACCTAAAATAACAGGAGTTGTAGTTATGCAGAATTACCGTATATACGTAGGGGTTTCATAAGGGAACGTGTGAGCTTTCACTACTTCACCCTTTCGACACAAGTTTGCTGTTCATCTGTATTTCTGGTTATCATTAGACGATATTATTCAGCATAGAGAGAAACTATGGGGGTCGGATTATTTTACCTTTATGATACCTAGAGGTCCTTTTAAGCTTAGTAAAGTTATATAATCTTAGACGGCAGAAAATTAACATGACGCCTTCACATATAAACTGCTTCAAACTCAATGTGTCCAGACGTTTTGACTCTGACGGACCTTGAATTTGTCTCTCTTTCACTCTTTCAACTTTAGGGGAGGACGCTTGTTACAGGGAGCTTTGCCTTTTGTTTCCTCCATACACATAGACAAAATATGTATATGAAGGCTCCATTGAAAACGTTTACGATGGCGTAATTGTAATATCATTATGACTAACATTTAAGAAAATACTCAGCTTAAGAAAGACCTCTACGAATCAAAGTGGTAAGAAAGCAGTTAATTCCGTGGCTCCCACAGATCGTTCCATAGATTAATATGGGTATGTAATGAGAACCAGAATTAATCCAATTAGCATACCATGACGCATTTTGTATAAGTTATTCTGGTTATTATTAGCCTATTTTGCTCAACTATGAAACGTCAGAACGGTAAAACTATATCCATTAACATACTGACACCCACATGGCCTTGCTAAACTGTATAAAATCGTCTGTTAAGAGTCATAATCAGAGAGAAATTACCTTCAGCCATCTTTCTGTACCTCCATGGTGAAGCAGCTGGTCCTCGTCTTAACTTTCTCACACCATGAGTATTTGTCTCAGTGTTAGCCTTCTGTCATCACCAGTCCCATCACCAGCATCACTACCACCATTCATTACTCATCTCGGGCATTACCATTATCTAACTTTTGCCATTCATTACAATCATTGTTAACATTATCACTATCACCATTCATTACTCATCTCGGGCATTACCATTATCTAACTATTGCCATTCATTACAATCATTGTTAACATTATCACTACCACCATTCATCATCTCGGGCATTACCATTATCTAACTATTGCCATTCATTACAATCATTGTTAACATTATCACTATCACCATTCATTACTCATCTCGGGCATTACCATTATCTAACTATTGCCATTCATTACAATCATTGTTAACATTATCACTATCACCATTCATTACTCATCTCGGGCATTACCATTATCTAACTATTGCCATTCATTACAATCATTGTTAACATTATCACTATCACCATTCATTACTCATCTCGGGCATTACCATTATCTAACTATTGCCATTCATTACAATCATTGTTAACATTATCACTATCACCATTCATTACTCATCTCGGGCATTACCATTATCTAACTATTGCCATTCATTACAATCATTGTTAACATTATCACTATCACCATTCATTACTCATCTCGGGCATTACCATTATCTAACTATTGCCATTCATTACAATCATTGTTAACATTATCACTATCACCATTCATTACTCATCTCGGGCATTACCATTATCTAACTATTGCCATTCATTACAATCATTGTTAACATTATCACTATCACCATTCATTACTCATCTCGGGCATTACCATTATCTAACTATTGCCATTCATTACAATCATTGTTAACATTATCACTATCACCATTCATTACTCATCTCGGGCATTACCATTATCTAACTATTGCCATTCATTACAATCATTGTTAACATTATCACTATCACCATTCATTACTCATCTCGGGCATTACCATTATCTAACTATTGCCATTCATTACAATCATTGTTAACATTATCACTATCACCATTCATTACTCATCTCGGGCATTACCATTATCTAACTATTGCCATTCATTACAATCATTGTTAACATTATCACTACCACCATTCATTACTCATCTCGGGCATTACCATTATCTAACTATTGCCATTCATTACAATCATTGTTAACATTATCACTACCACCATTCATTACTCATCTCGGGCATTACCATTATCTAACTATTGCCATTCATTACAATCATTGTTAACATTATCACTACCACCATTCATTACTCATCTCGGGCATTACCATTATCTAACTATTGCCATTCATTACAATCATTGTTAACATTATCACTACCACCATTCATTACTCATCTCGGGCATTACCATTATCTAACTATTGCCATTCATTACAATCATTGTTAACATTATCACTACCACCATTCATTACTCATCTCGGGCATTACCATTATCTAACTATTGCCATTCATTACAATCATTGTTAACATTATCACTACCACCATTCATTACTCATCTCGGGCATTACCATTATCTAACTATTGCCATTCATTACAATCATTGTTAACATTATCACTACCACCATTCATTACTCATCTCGGGCATTACCATTATCTAACTATTGCCATTCATTACAATCATTGTTAACATTATCACTATCACCATTCATTAGTTATCACAGTAACCACCATCGTCATCTCTTTAACCATCACCACGATCACTATTACTATTCGTTATCATATATCTAAACATCTACCATTAATATCATAAATGTCATTACTATCATCATTGTCATTTTCTATCAACAATGCCATTACCATCAACTCCAATACGGTGTTATTTCCGTAAATTATATGTGAGTTATACTAACATTACGACAGTCACTGGAGAAGAACAGGTTTTTATTTGACTGTAAATTCACTGACAACAGTGATTTATCAACTTCGTAATTATAAATTATATTATATGTCTATGTTGGTTTAAAATATGATACTCGTGAATCACAATGAATTTATGTTTATTAAGGATACTTTTTTACTTACAACTAAAAAGATATCCATTTAACCAGAGTTGAAATTATGAAGGTACAACACGACTTTTGACTATAACGGTATAGCTATCTCATGTTCCACGCTGAAATAGGTGAATACATAGTGTTAAGGGGAAATAATAATCTTACCCATTTCAAACAACATTATTACTGAAGGATGAAGTCATAAAATCGCCTTCAAACTATATACAAACCAATGAGAGCATTACATTGTATCTCTCAATCATAACACTTGTCCCATGTCTTACCAACTGTACTAATTAATTTTCAAATATGTAACTAAAGCGTATTTAAGCTAACCTGGCAGAAATTGATAACGCTGCCTTACTAGACATTTGTATAGCCAATATCAAATATAGGCGGCGTCATACGAATAGTTTAGAAAAGCAGTATATGAAGATAGAAAGGCAGTGTTACCATTTTTCTGCCAGGATAGCTTGAATACACTTTAATGAGAGCATCAATTCCTGCCTCTCAACCATGGAATCTATACAGAGTTTTTGTTTTGTCCACAGAACTGGCAGTGTGGTGATGCTGATAATGATGAAGAGAGGCAGATCATCATGTGTGGTGTGCCCAGTGCTACTCCTCCTCTCCCTCATCTGCTCCACCGCTCTCTCCACCGACACCGACACCCTCCAACAAGGTATGCTACAGTACAAACTACTCAATTGCGATCAAGTTTTATCATTTAATTATTTTGACCATTATGTATAGTAAAAGTTTCCTTTGTTGGTACTACTACTACTAATTCTTAATATTATTTTGGTTTCATAATCATATTATGTTGTTTGAACAGTAGGTTAACACTTACGCTGTGGGCATATTTCCACTATATTGGGGCTCATTCAGGCACTCCTGAATAATTGAGCAAGTGTCTGAATGAAACTAAATGTATTCAGTCAAAAACTAGTAGAAAATAGCTTCAAAATAACACCAAAATAGCGCATGGGCTTCACCCGCAACGCTACCAAAGAAATTCGCTAATACTGAACGATTATCGATAATGTTGCGCTACATTTGCCTTTGGCAGCGCTGTATGTCTAGCGGGAGTATGGCTCATACTCATCAGTGCCTCGGCCGCCTGGCTGGAGAGAGGATGGGGGGCCTGCCGCGCTCCCGCTGACTCACACTCGTCTCCACAGGCTTTCTAAGCCTGTAAATTGCTATAAATTGCCATGGCGTTCCGGAACGTCTCCCACAGCCAATGGGTTAAAGAGCCTGATAACAGATCACATCTGACCATTGTTGTCCAGCGTCTTATAAAGAATGTGCACTGCTGGGAGTGACAGATAATTACAGCAATCCTGGGCCCAGAATCACAAGAGTAGCAAATATTGCCTAACTCGTGAATCTTGCTTTTAACCCAATTCTTTCGATGACATAACACGAGCCACTGCAGGGTACTTTGACTAATTTTGTATTAACTATCACTCGCCCTAGCACGATAAGTACAAGACCTAATGAAATGAAATGATGTTCATTGAAAAATTCAGGTTTCAATCTCCCTATCAAAGTGTAGCTGACACATATATACACTCTGTAGCCTTCACAGAATACATGTATACTGTTGTTATTGTCTCATTCACGGCCCTGGCCTCGGAAGAAGAATAATTTTTTACTAATTTTTTCTTTTTCTGCTCGCTATAACTCTATGAAATTAACAGTTAGGGAGGCAAGTAATGTATTTGGAAGACAGTATGAGTTATAGCCTCTAAAATTAAATTAACCTTACATTCATACCTAGTAATAAACCTGTTTATCCTTGTATGATCGTTTCCAAATCACCTCTTGCAAGCACACACATCTGCTAACAAAGAAACCTTGTGGCACACTGAAGGCCTCGCAGGAGGGGAATCTGGAGCTGTATTTTACATCTGGCAACAACAGAGACTGATCAGTAATACCATAATGCAGTGGTAATACCAAATTGTATGGCTATGTCGCTCATAGCAAGCATATTTGTTTACATAAGATGTGTGCTTGCTTTGGCTTCACTTAAAGGATCTCTAGCCAACTGAATGAAAATGTTCTCATTGAAAAATTCATCTAAATGTTCCCTATATAAGTCGATGTCTATCATTCATAGCTCCCGTGAGCTTGCTAGGTGGGGGGCGGGAGTCCCTTTATTTGTGGTCAGTTGCAGCCCAGGTTAAATACACTATTCTCTAGTTCTTTTGTCTTTTTCCACTTGCGATAGCTCTATGAAATAACTAGTCATTTTAGCAACTAAAGTGTTAGTTAGACAATATGAGTGATCTCCTGTAACATGAAATGAATCTCACATTCATACCTGTTATATAGCCGTCACAAATTAATGTAGAATTAGCACTGTTATTATTATTTTATTATTATCAGATACTACATGTGAGCCCCACCGAAGAGCCATGGTGAGACTATATACCCCTAAGGGTATCAGTGGGGGGCACAAATAGCCAGGAAGATATAACTAGCAAACTAAAAAGGCGTTAACCCTCGTCTTGAAAACCTGGGAGCTATCCTCATTCACTACTTCATTAGGGAGAGTATTCCAGAATTTTGTGATTGATGGGATAAAACATCTTGAATATTGTGATGTGTTACAATGAACATGAGCAAAGGCCTGATTATTTAACTCCAAGGAATATCTAGTCACACGAACAGGCCGAAAAGGTGGTAGAATTTTAGAATGTAATGGATGATCAGCATTAAGAAATATCTTATGAAATAGAGTCAAAGACCCAACAAGGCGACGATGTTCAAGGTTAACATCCAGGTCAGGCAACAGAAACTTTATCTGATTAAAAGCACGATCCAGAAGCCTCAGATTGCAATCTGCGGCAGAGAGCCACACAGGAGAGCAGTACTCAAAGAAGGGTAAAATAAAAGAGTAAAAACAGTTCCGAACAATAGCATCACTTGAATAAATCTTTTTGCATTTACGTAGCAGACCAACTTTCTGAGATATAGATGAGGCAACTGAGCGTAAATGTGCCTCAAAAGTAAGTTTTGAATCAAGAGTCACACCCAGTAACCTAAGTTTGGTACATTGATTGATTACAGAATCATTTATAATAATTTCAGGATGCAAAGGAAAAGGTGTCCTAGATCTACTAATTAAAAGGCTATGTGTTTTTGCAGAGTTCAGCTTCATACCCCAACGATCACACCAACTAATAATTTTTAGTATATCATCTTTCAGAGAATTGGCGATCAAATCTCTCTCAGCAGGAGAAGTAATGGGTGCATATAATGAGGCATCATCTGCATAAGCAATCATTTTAGAGGAAACTCCACACCACATATCACTAGTAAAAAGGATAAAAAGCAGAGGGCCCAGTACACTACCTTGAGGTACACCAGATTTAACAATGTTAAAAGAACTAAAATTGCCATCAACTACCACACGTTGTTGTCTTTTAGTTAAAAACTTAGAAATTATATTTAAAACTGAACCACCAATCCCCATGGAACTGAGTTTGAATAATAGAGACTTATGATTAACAAGATCAAAAGCAGAACTAAAATCTAGAGATATTAATCTTGATTCATGTCCAGCATCCAATGAAACCTGGAGATCATGAGTGAGGATAAGAAGAGCATCACAGGTACCTAAGCCCTTCCTAAACCCAAACTGGTTTGGAGGCAACAAATTAAATTTATTGGTGAAAGCTATGAGTCGCTTGGCCAATAGACGTTCAAAGACCTTTGATAAAACCGGAGTAATGGATATAGGTCTATACTCTTCTGGGAGAACAGTGGGAGATGATCCTTTTGGAATAGGCGTTACATTAGCAGAACGCCAACATAATGGGAAAATGCCACGACAGATTAAAATTCTAAAAATAACAGCAAGTTAGGGACCAAAAGTTTGCTAATCCCTTTAAAATATAGAGGGAAAAACCCAGTAGGGTCGGTACCCCCAAAAGAATCCAAATCATTCAAGAGAGTTTGTAATTCAATAGATCTAAATGCAAAATATGTAAATTTAGGTTCAGGAGAACAAGAATGAGGTAATGCAACCTCAGAGTCACTCTGCTTACTCTCAAAAACGGAAGCTAGGAATTTTGCTTTCTCACAAGAGTCAAATGTGACCGAACCATCCGGTTTACACAGTGGTGTCAAAGAATTATCAACACCAAACAAACTCTTTTTCAAAGCTGACCACCATTTGTGTGGTTGAGTTGCACCAGACAGAATAGCTTTTAGATGGTTGTTGTACTCGGCTTCCGCTAAAGAATATATTCGCTGGGTATCGAAACGCAAACTAACATAATTCTCCCAGAAAAGCCGTGTACGAAAGTGTGTCCATGAACGAAATGCAGTCTGCTTTACCCAATGTACATGCCTACAATCTTCATTGAACCAGGCTTTATCCCTCAGCCTGGCCTTTATAATCTTACTTGGAACTCTCCTATTACCTATATCGAGGAGGACATTGTTAAGAGCCTCAACAGGGCAAGGGGCATGGTAAATATTATGCCAATTAATATTACCAACATCTAGAGTAATCCCTGGCCAATTTATCTGGGATTTAAGGAATACCTCGTGGGAGAAGGAAATATTTGGGAGAACAAAGCCTGTTTGGAGTTTAATGGACAGAGCAGAGTGATCAGAGGTGCCTAAAGGAGAAACTACGTTGACAAATACAACTCCAGGCACATCTGTAATGACAAGGTCTAAACGATTACCTGAGACATGGGTCGGACCTAAAAACAATTTGTTCACACCCTGACAGGTTTGCAAAATCCAGAGCAGCACATCCATGTTGATCAGTAGGGGAAACTGAGTCAAGCCACTCCGAATGGTGTGCATTAAGATCACCCATAAAGATGAATGCAGCTTTACGATCAGACGATTGGATATTAACCATAGCAGTCAACAAGCAATCATATATGTTGTTGTCATGGTTAGGATTCCGGTATAGTGAACAAATATATAAATTGTTAAATCTGCTAAAGAGTTTTAATAAAATAACCTCATGACATTTACATTCATGAGTGGACAAACGAGAGGCATTAAAACCTGAACGAATATATAGACACATTCCTTGGGCCCTAGGAATAACATTGCGTCTAAGTAAAATAGGTTTCTTAAAATTGGGAATAAGAAGTTCTGAAATATGTCTCATTTCTGAAACAAGAGTTTCTGAACAACAAATGATGTCAAAATTGTTTGATGCAACAGAAAGATCATAAAGATTACCTTTCAGGCCCCGAATATTTGAGTACAATACTCTACAACATTTATTTAAAGGGCCGGGATTAGGATGTATATCACCGGCCAGAATTAAAAGCAAACTAACTAAAATGTAATGAATAACCATAAACAAAGATAGAAAAGGACGGAAATAAACGGTCCACTTGATGGAGCCGCCACATCAGCTAAGGTTAGAATTATCGACAGAAGGTTACCAGAAAACTATCGCTGACAATAGCAATGGCAGGATTATACTGCTGCCACCATTCACCCCATCACCTTGCCAATCACAACTTAGGGTTAGCAGTACAGAAAGACCAACAGGCACCATTGGTTGAGAGGAATGGTAGTGATTCGGAATGCTGGGTGCTCAGCTATGGCGAAACCACTAAACTCCATTCCAAAACAGAAAGAAATAAGAAACTAGTTATAGGTAAGATGGAATAGGCTAGGGGGGTAGAGGACGCCCAGTTCCTCACTCTGATTCTAAAACACCTCTTGCTTGGACACACACCCTCCCGCAATGAATGCATGGAGCACACTGATTGTATTATGGGTGGCAAGCTGAGAACCTCTTGGAAGCAACAAGCGTGTTGGTGCAACCAACTCAGACGGTATCACCAGTACGTATGGGTACATTGCCCGCAGTATGGGCCTTTTTTTATATAGGACGTATGGATACGTCGGCCGCAGCAAGGGGGTTGTTGTTGTTGTTGTTCCCTAAGCTGCCTGGCCGAACAGCCCCGAGTCCCTGAGGAAGGCCATGGCCACGATCGGGCTTTCCCACAGAGCTCTCATTGAGTGTAGGTTGTGTTGTTGGCGTAAGTGGTTGTGTGAAATGCAGTCTTCTATGATGTGTTTAATGGTATGGGGTGCTGTGTTACATCCCGGGCAGGCGTCGACAACGGAGTCATCCAGTCTCTTCTGATAGCTCAGGAGAGCTGGATGGTGTCCGCATCTCAGCCTGGCCAGGTGGACTCTGTCCTCGCGAGGGAGGGAGGATTCGGAAGGATGGATTTCGGGAGGTCGTGCATGCAGCTGCGTGTTGTCTGTGAGTGAGTGGATGGATTGGCGAGAGATATGAGTATGGATGTGCTTCTGGAAGTTGGTTCGGGGTGGGCAGGGAGGGAGAGAGGACAATAACTGTGTGTGATACCGTGTGCTGGGTGTTGTTTTGATATTTCTTGGTGTCTGTGGGTGTGTTGCCATGTAGTTTAGTGGGTGGTCTTGGTTCGTGGAGGCTGCTACCAGGAATTGAGTGCCTCTCATGTCCAGATGGTCTTTGACTTTGAGGATTTTGGTTTCTTGATGTAGATGATCTGTGGGTGCAGTAGCTGTGCAGCCTGTAATGATCTTCAGGGCTTTGTTTTGGATAGTCTGTAAGGTCTTATGATGTGTTTCAGCTAGGTTAGAAGCCCAGGCTGGGCTTGCGTATTCCATTACTGATCTTATGTATTGTTTATATACTGTGGTGGTAGTTTCTTTGTTGTGTCCAAATTTTGTGTGAGCAAGTGACCTGAGGGCGTTAAGTCTGGGTGTCAGTTTCTTTTTAATGTTTGTGGTGTGTTGTTTGAATGTCATATGAGTATCATATGTTACTCCTAGGATTTTGGGTGTGTGTGTATGTGTTAGGGGTGTGTTGTTTATGGTGAGTTGAGGGATGTATTCGTGTTCACCTGTCCAGCTTGTGAGCAGGGTTGCGGTGGATTTGGCTGGGGCTAGATTCAGTCTGTTTGTAGTGCACCAGCCATGTAGTGTGTTGAGATAGGGTTGAAGGAGATCTGTTGCTCTTCTTGGGTCATGGTGTGTGCATGTGAGTGTTATGTCATCTGCATAGGAGGCTAAGTTTATTTGGGGAGTATTGGGTGTAGTTATATCGTGCATGTACAGATTGAAGAGTGCGGGCGATAGGACGGATCCCTGTGGGACTCCGTTTGGAAAGTTTCTGATTTTAGATGACTGACCGGCAAAAGATACATGTGCACATCTGCCTGCTAGGAAGTTGGCCAGCCACCTTTTTGTGTTGTTGTGCATGTTTGTGTTGTAGATTTTGTTTGTTAGGTTGTGGCGGGGGATGGCATCGAAGGCTTTACTAATGTCGAGTGTGGCTAATAGTGATCTGTGTGGTGGTCTAGCTGAGTTGATGCCGTCAAAAGCTCTTTGTGTAAGGTCTGTGAGAAGAGTGTTTGTGGAGTGCAGTGGCCTAAAGCCATGTTGTGTTGGAGCTAGGGGTAGGTCGGGTGTAATTAGTTGTAATACTAGGCGTTCCATGACTTTGGAGGGGGAGCAAAGGAGTGTGATGGGGCGGTGCGAGGAGGGTAGCGTGGGGTCTTTGTTGGGTTTGGGGAATGTGATGATGATACCATGCTTCCAAATGTCTGGTATTGTGTTGTGTGAATAGCTGTAGTTTGATATGTTAGTGAGTGTTTGTATGCCTTGTGGTCCCAGGTGTCTGAGGTGTATGTTGCTTATGTTGTCTAGGCCACAGGCGGGTGAGTGCTTGAGATTGTTGATGATATGCTTTGTCTGGTGATTCGTGAAGGGTGTATAGTCAGGGTCTGTGGGGAATTGTCTCTTAAGTCGGATGACACGTCGGTCGTCTTTGTGAGGTTTTAGGTGGCTGACATGTGAGAAGTGATTGATGAGAGTGTTTGCTTGTTGTTTACATGAAGGAGTAGAGTCTGTTGTTGTGATTGCAGCATGTGATTGTGTTGTGTTGCTGTTGGAAAGTGTGATGCTGTTTAGTGTTTTGTAGAGTTTTTTGGGGTTTGTTTTGTGATCAAGTGTTTGTAGGAAGTTATTCCAATTTAGTTTTTGTTGTTCTTGTATTTTGTTGTTAGTTTGGGTGTTGAGTGCTTGAATTTGTTGTGTGATGTCTTGTGTGTGGGGTGCTGGGGAGTGTTTCAGTGTGTCGCGTTGTCTGATGAGGTTTTGAATTTCTGGTGTGAAGTTGGGGTTGTGTCTTTTTCTGTTACCTCTTGGAATGTGTTTCTTGTCAGCGTTTTGGATAGTTTTATTGAGTATGTGTACAGCATTGTTGATGTTAGTGATGGGTGTACTGTTTAGAGTTGTGAAGTGTTGTTCTGTCTCATTTGTAAATGCTTCCCAGTTAGCTCTTTTATAATTGGTGTATGTGTGTTTGTGGCTAGCTGGGGTGAGTCTGGTTTTGGTGGTGATAATGATCAGGAGGTGGTCAGAGCCTAAGGTTCTGACCACCCTCCAGGATGTTGTGGGGGCGAGTTCTGGGGAGCAAAAGGTGATGTCTGGAGATGATGGGTTATAGAGGGCTTGGTGAGGAATATGGGTATGTTGATGGATGTCGTTAAGGATGATGAGGTTATCTGTTTGGTTTTGTAGTACCAGCCCTCTGTCTGTGTCGGGGTTGTCGACAAACCAGGCCGACGTCTTGGCGTTGAAGTCACCACCCAGGATGATGTGTGGGGTGTTTGTGATGTGTTGTAAGTGTGGTCTGTATTCATTTGGTACTGTAGGGGATGTTTGGGGAGGGATGTATGTGTTTATGATGGTTATGTTGGATTTGTTGCCAGTGCGTATTTTAATTGATTGTATTTCTGTTGTGTTATCATTTGGGGGGAGGAGGGATTTGGTTTGTACACTGGTTACTATGTATGATATTTCATTGTATACCAGGGTGATGAGTCCACCGCCCCCGCCGACAGCCCGGTCTTGTCTGATGGTGGTGAAATTATGAAATGTGGGTGTTTTTTGTGATGTGCGGAGTTTTGTTTCTTGTAAGATGGCAATGTGTATGTTGTGTTGTTTGATGAAGTGTGAGAGTTCGTGTTTCTTTGTGTTAATGCCATCTATGTTCAATTGGAGAATGTTAATGTTATGTGCACGATGTATGTTGGGTGCTGCTGCACGAGGATGGGGTGGGGGTGAGGGTGGGGGTGAGGGAGGGGCTGGAGGTTGGGATGGGTGAGGTGGGGGTGGGGATTGGGGAGCAGGAGATGGGGGTTGGAATGGATTAGGACGGGGTGTGGTGTGTTGAGTTGAGGATGTGGATGGTATGGGAAAGTTAGGTGGGTTAGGGAGGAGAGGTGGACGGGTTTTAGGGGGGGGAGTGGATGATATGGGAAGGCTAGGTGGGTTGGGGAGGAGAGGTGGACGGGTTTTAGGCGAGGGATTTGACTGGGAGAGGGAGGGGCATGAGGAACAGGTCCAGGTGTTCGTGTAGTGTTTCTTGGAGGCAAGTGTTGTACAGGTGAAGTGGGTCCAGTTCCTGCATGAATTGCAGAGAACTGAACCCTTAGTGTGGCGACTCGAATGTGTTTTTGTAGGTTTTGAGCAAGTTGGACATATGTATATGTACGTGGGTCCTGGGTTGCTCTCAATGTCTCCGGCTAGAAGAAGTCTTCGAGAAATGACAGCCGGAGAGTCATTTCTCGGTGTAGGAAAAACTGTGTGATGTGTGTGTGTGGTGTGAGAGGTGTGGAAATTCCCGGCGCGACCGAAGCCACTCCAAGGACCCGTGCCCCCAGGGGGGGGGCAGGGGATAGTTGTGACGGTTTGGCTCCCGAAACTGCTCCCCGCGGCCGGCATCCGGTTGTCCTCCACTGGTCGATTGATCTTGTCTCCGGCCGCGGAGGGTCGGCAGCCATCCGCGGTTGGCAGCTCCGGGAGGTGGTCCCACGGCGTAGACGCCGCCACATCAGGACCTGCAAACTGATTCCCACTGAGCCATCCTAACCAAAATAGTTTGTTTTTCATTATATGATAAAAAGAGCCAAACGAAAAGACTAGTGTCGCTTCTGATTGAAGTAGTGATAGAGAGCCAGATGCAAGGCATATCAGAATCAAAATGTTTGTACACGTTCAAAGGAATTTAACTCATAAAAAGAGAGAAAGAGAGATTGAGGAAAAGAGTTCCAGAGTTTATTGGTTGACTGGAAAAAATACTGTGAGAACCGGTTCACTCTTGGGTTAGAAAGTTTAACAGTGTAAGGGTGGGAATATATCGAGAGACAGATGCCATTTACTCTTCATAAGGGGAGATGTATACATCTAGATAGTTTAAACAAAAAACATTGTTGATTTTGTAATAGCAAAATTGAAAGTGGAAAGATACTTAAGTTAGTAAGTTGTTAGATTATAGCCAGACTAAAAAGAAACGGGATGGCACTGAAGGGGTAAATTTGACTGTTCCTTCTACAACATTTTATCTTAAACTGCAGCCTGACCCCCTTCTCTGCCAACCTGTCCCCCTTCTCTGCCAACCTGTCTCCCTTCTCTGCCAACCTAACCCCCTTCTCTGCCAACCTGTCTCCCTTCTCTGCCAATCTGACCCCCTTCTCTGCCAACCTGTCTCCCTTCTCTGCCAACCTGACCCCCTTCTCTGCCAACCTGTCTCCCTTCTCTCCTAACCTGTCTCCCTTCTCTGCCAACCTGTGTCCCTTCTCTGCCAACCTGTCTCCCTTCTCTCCTAACCTGTCTCCCTTCTCTGCCAACCTGTCTCCCTTCTCTGCCAACCTGTCTCCCTTCTCTCCTAACCTGTCCCCCTTCTCTGCCAACCTGTCCCCCTTCTCTGCCAACCTGTCTCCCTTCTCTCCTAACCTGTCTCCCTTCTCTGCCAACCTGTCCCCCTTCTCTGCCAACCTGTCTCCCTTCTCTCCTAACCTGTCCCCCTTCTCTGCCAACCTGTCCCCCTTCTCTGCCAACCTGTCCCCCTTCTCTCCTAACCTGTCCCCCTTCTTTGCCAACCTGTCCCCCTTCTCTGCCAACCTGTCTCCCTTCTCTCCTAACCTGTCCCCCTTCTCTGCCAACCTGTCCCCCTTCTCTGCCAACCTGTCTCCCTTCTCTGCCAACCTGTCTCCCTTCTCTCCTAACCTGTCCCCCTTTTCTGCCAACCTGTCCCCTTTCTCTGCCAACCTGTCTCCCTTCTCTACCAACCTGTCTCCCTTCTCTGCCAACCTGTTTCCCTTCTCTGCCAACCTGTCCCCCTTCTCTGCCAACCTGTCCCCCTTCTCTGCCAACCTGTCTCCCTTCTCTGCCAACCTGTCTCCCTTCTCTGCCAACCTGTCTCCCTTCTCTGCCAACCTGTCCCCCTTCTCTGCCAACCTGTCCCCCTTCTCTGCCAACCTGTCCCCCTTCTCTGCCAACCTGTCCCCCTTCTCTGCCAACCTGTCCCCCTTCTCTGCCAACCTGTCCCCCTTCTCTGCCAACCTATCTCCCTTCTCTCCTAACCTGTCCCCCTTCTCTGCCAACCTGTCTCCCTTCTCTGCCAACCAGTTTCCCTTCTCTGCCAACCTGTCTCCCTTCTCTGCCAACCTGTCCCCCTTCTCTGCCAACCTGTCCCCCTTCTCTGCCAACCTGTCCCCCTTCTCTGCCAACCTGTCCCCCTTCTTTGCCAACCTGTCCCCCATCTCTGCCAACCTGTCTCCCTTCTCTCCTAACCTGTCCCCCTTCTCTGCCAACCTGTCCCCCTTCTCTGCCAACCTGTCTCCCTTCTCTGCCAACCTGTCTCCATTCTCTGCTGACCTGTCCCCCTTCTCTGCCAACCTGTCCCCCTTCTCTGCCAACCTGTCCCCCTTCTCTGCCAACCTGTCCCCCTTCTCTACCAACCTGTCTCCCTTCTCTGCCAACCTGTCCCCCTTCTCTCCCAACCTGTCCCCTTTCTCTCTTAATCATTTCCCCTTTTCTTTCAACATGTTCCCTTCCTCTCCCAAATTGTCCCCCCCCCCCCCTTCTTTTTCAACTTGTCCCCATTCTCTCTCAACCACCTCCCTTTCTCACTCACCCCCCCCCCCTTCCCTTTAACCACCCTTCTTCTCCATCTACATATCAATTGCATATCTATTTCCTTCATATGAACATATATTTTTCAAATTCGTTTTTTTATTTATTCCTTGTGTTTAATTAGAGTTTACTCTGTATTCAGTTTATGTTCTTCTCATGAGTCTGTACACGAATCTCTTAATACTTCTTAAGGTAAGATTTCCTTTTAAAAGAGACACACTATATTTGTGAAGTTAGATATGAAGCTTGGATTTAGTGATATGTATAATGACAGTCATAATAGCATCTGTACCAATATAATTAAAATAACAAAAGTTGTATGCTATTTTCAAAGTAATATTATGTACTGTATAACACAAGTACTAATACCTCAATGTAGTACTTACTGATGGTACTGTGAATCCAATAATAGAGACATTGACTTTTTATCAAGTGATGAACATCAGACCTTATGTTTTGTTTAAAAGTCACGTTGACATACAGAAACTGTTTTACACATGGGGAAGTCATTCTCATTCCCCTCCCTATATACAGTATTTACACATGGGGAAGTCATTCTCATTCCCCTCCCTATATACAGTATTTACACATGGGGAAGTCATTCTCATTCCCCTCCCTATATACAGTATTTACACATGGGGAAGTCATTCTCATTCCCCTCCCTATATACAGTATTTACACATGGGGAAGTCATTCTCATTCCCCTCCCTATATACAGTATTTACACATGGGGAAGTCATTCTCATTCCCCTCCCTATATACAGTATTTACACATGGGGAAGTCATTCTCATTCCCCTCCCTATATACAGTATTTGCCATAAGCTGAACCTAACTGTTCCCAAATAAATAGGTAAGTTAATGACAATCTAATGTATCACCTAAACTATTGTTACTTTCCTTAAGATAATACAAAATATATACAAATATATAATATAATTGCCATAATTCTCTTACGAAGGTCGCTATATTACGGAAAGTAACCCTTTCCCCTCTAAGATATTTTCTTCAAGACAAAACGGGTCCTAAAGAATTCAGTGGTGATTCAAAAGTTTGATAGATTGATTCTGTAGTCAATATTGCAAATTTGTAAATGAAGTTGTACTATCTAAGGCACTAAGTGAAGTAAATCCAAAGGCTATTGAAACTTCAGTACCAAAACAACAACAACCACAAATTATTGGAAGGATGGCAGAAGGGTTACAGTTGTTCATGCGTTTATGACCTCACTTGGATGAAAAGTGGGAAGGAATTTTGACTTTTGACTGTACTTGTGTTTCATGACAGTTGTTGTATACAATAAATAATATGCAACACATGTCCCTAATTTTGTATTGTGTGCTGGCAGATGATGATGGCGGCAGCAGTGATGAGGGACTGGTAGCGAAGCGGATGTCAACTCCACCTCGAGATGTGGCGCTGCGATATCTCCTTATGGCCATGTCCCCTTCTGGCCCACACTACAGGCAGACTCTCCTCAGCCGGGGTGTCAGGAGGATGGGTTCGGAATTTCTGGGTAAAAGAAAAAGATCAGATGACTCCACATGGAGCACTGAGACGACGGACTGGGAACAGAAGGATATGTGCGAAGGACCATGTACTGATCATTTGGGCGAAAATGCTGAGGATGAAGATGAGGATCTTAAGAAGGAGCAACTGAGCTTCACAGGGCAGTATAAGGACAACGTTCATGTAGATGATGAGCCAGAGTCTCAAGATGACCAATTCAGTGATAAACTCAAAAGGAACATGAGAGCCTTCCAGTTGCGCAGCCCCTACCGGAGCCACCTTAATAATTTCTTCTCCTTTTACCTGCCCAAGAAAATGGGTTCGGAGTTTTTAGGAAAACGAATGGGCTCAGAGTTTCTTGGGAAAAGGATGGGCTCAGAGTTCTTGGGGAAAAGGGCGATGGGTTCAGAATTTCTAGGCAAGAGGGCCTTGGGTTCAGAATTTTTGGGTAAGCGAGCTTTGGGTTCAGAATTTTTAGGTAAGAGAGCTATGGGATCGGAATTTTTGGGTAAGAGAGCAATGGGATCAGAATTTTTGGGCAAGCGAGCGATGGGATCAGAATTTTTAGGCAAGCGAGCGATGGGATCTGAATTTTTGGGCAAGCGAGCAATGGGATCTGAATTTTTGGGCAAACGAGCAATGGGATCAGAGTTTTTGGGTAAGAGAGCTCTTGGTTCAGAATTTTTAGGTAAGCGAGCAATGGGATCAGAGTTTATGGGAAAGCGAGCAATGGGATCAGAATTCTTGGGTAAACGAGCAATGGGCTCAGAATTTTTGGGCAAATGAGTGACGAAACAGATTCTGAGAAAGAAAGTAATAGTGTCGGTAGCCTTGGGCAAGAGGGACTTGGATTAAGAATTTATAGGGATTGTAAGGGTCTCTGAATATTTTATCATTCAATTTCTGGGTTTTCATTTAAAAAAAATAGTTATATAGATTTGCCAACTTGGAACAAAAGAGAGCAATGGGTTACAAGTTGCTGGAATATTTGGGACAATACACATTTTAAACACTAGCAAATAGATGAATAAAGGCTCTGGTGTATGTGATATATGTAGACTGAATTAATGTTATTATTCACTGTGTAAATTAAGCACAGGTGTTGGATTCTACTGTTAGTTTGTACATCTGGACAGCCTTAGAAAGCCAGCTCAGGTTCATGCAGTTCTAAGACTTTCTACCATACACCAAAGGTACTGAAACTTTATAAGACACAGACAATGGATATAGTGTATCCAATGACACATGTTACTCCTGTACTGATAGAAACGATACTCAATATATAATCGTAATTTCTCCAATCTATATACTGTATATTCAGTCAAATCATTTACTGCATCATGGAGAAAAAAAACTATTATAGCGAACCTTCTTCCGTAGTGGTATCTGCATTTTCATGTGAAAGAATAAATAGCATATGGTTCTTAGTTTGAGTTAATTACATAAGTTGTGATGGCCAGAAAGATTGCAGGGAAGAGTGAATGTGGAAGCTAGCTTTATGGATGTGTGATTGGATGTTATAACATTCTAAACAGAATAAATCATTTTGTTTTTTGTAGGAATTACCATTGCATAATTTTCTTTTAAATATAGGTTACTGTTAATTAAGCAATGACATGTGGGAGGTCGGCAAGCTCTAGGCACAATACATAATTGTTGTATTTGATCACTTTAGTAATTTTAATTGTTTCAATAACAGGTAAAGCACAGTCAAATTTGGCCATATGTATTGATGATGGGATTAAGTATATCTGGTTTCATGGCTGGACACTCATGTAAAGTGTAGTATTAGGAAATACTAATATAGACAAATACAAAATGAAATCAGTAAATACTGTGTCGGTAATACTCAATACGTTTGTTGTAAATTGTCAACTTTATTTTGCCGTGTTTGTTTTGAATGAGAGTGAGTCAACGTAGCCAGTACCATACTCTGTCTTTGTTTTTTACCTGCTGAGATAGTTTATTCCTTCAGCAGCTAATGACTAGGTAGTTAATGGCTGAATAAGAAACTACTACAGGTAAGCAACAAAGAAGAGGACATTACCATTGTGACCAAGTAAGGACAGTCACACTCAAAAGTCGTCTTTCACCTCAACAGTGTTCACTTTAATTTCCTCATTTGATAGAATATTATCATTTTGCCAACATTGGTAAGGCGTTATTTTTTGTAAACTAAGGATTGTTTTTTTTATTTAGTTGTTTATTTGTTATTATTTTTAGATTTATATATTGTTTTTAGTGGAAATATTACCAAAGTTGAATTTATGGAGGTATGTCACGACTTTTAAGCGTGACTGTACAATCTAAAGCTAAACTTTGTACTCCCTCCTAAATACTGTGTTGTCTGAGTCACTTGGTACCTGGATAGTCCGGGAGCAACCCTCCAAATTGTTAATTTTCGTCGTCCATGTAAGTGGACGGACACAAAAATATCAAATTACTAATTAGAAAAATAGACAAGTTCGAAATATATGTTCGTTAACTAAATATATTGGTGCATTCACATTAAAAACATTAATTTTTAGACTGTTGCCATTTGAGCAAATTCGTTTTCCCTTATAATTGTAACAATTATAATTTCTACATTAGTTGATTTTTAAAGTTCTGCATTGTTAGACCAAATAAACTGTGTATCATAATAATTGTCTTGTAGTTTACAATTAACCTATATTCAAATAACTTTGTGATAATTAAATAATTGTGTTATCACTGTTTTGGCTACGAAAACTCCAGATGAAGCACTGCCATACATGCGGAGGTGTCCGTAAGCCACGTGCGTGGCTTACAGACACCTCCGCACGTATAGCAGTCAGTATGTACCACTCAGTAGTAGCAGGTTAGTACCGCTCCGCACCCCAGTCGGGTACTGAAGGGTACTAAACAAAGAGGTCCTTTCTTACACTACCTGCCTTGCAGATTGGACCGCTCCGCAATAGTACGGAAGGGTAATAAATACAGCAGTCCTTTATTATAGTTAGTTATGCTAAAATATTATCTACAAAACTGTAATACATAAAAACAACATTCACAAGTAATTAGTGATTTAAATCGAAGAAAACGATTGAAGGGTAACTAAAATATTCAAAATCTGTCTTTAAATATATCTCGTAAATACAATAGATTTCGAAGTTAACGTTTTAGCATTATATGTCTAAAAATTATACTCTTTGTATATAACTTTACAAATTTTCTCCACAATGGTATGGATGAGGTTAATTTTATCTAGATACAATTTGCGGCCTTTGCTCCCGAACTAGGAGGAGGAGTGCCGAGTGATGACTGGCAAACACAGGGTCAATCATTTACAATACCAACATTTATAGAGATTTTAGGTTTTTCTTCACGTTAGTACACCGATCGGGATTAATTTATTCCTGGAATATCTTATACAATAAATGACATATATGGTTTTATTGTTTATGTAAGCAAAATTATAATCATAAATCAGCTTAAATCTATCTATCTATTGCCTGACGCAGTGATCCCCGAAGGGGTGGCCACGAACGAACTGCCCCCATGCACCTCTGTCCCCAGTCAGTCGACGCCCCTCCCCCCAACCAGCACCGCCCTCGTTCATGTACTTCCTCACTCCATCCTTCCACCTCATATTCGGTCTACCTCTCCCTCTCTGTTCCTCCACCTCGCTCTCGTACACCCTCTTAGTCATTCTCTCGCTTTCCATTCGTTCCATATGACCGAACCATCTCAAGTTGTTCCTTTTCACACTTTCCAGCACATCTACCTCCACACCACACCTCCTTCTTACTTCCTCATTAGTCTGTCTATCCCTCCATGTAACTCCGCACGCACTCCTTAAGTAATTCATTTCCACTGCTCTCACTCTTGGTCTGAGTCTCTCAACCAACGGCCATGCTTCGCTTCCGTAAGTCAGTGTCGGGATTACCACACTGTCATGCAAGGACTTCTTCACTTCCATACTGACCATACTGCCAGCTTAAATACATCCGGTATATGCATAATGACAAATACAGTAGTAGAGATCCGTTAAATGTGTATGGGTGATTGTCCATGTGGAAACACACAAGCTTTCTTCCCTGCAACTTTTTCTTGGGAGGCTTCGTTCTGGCAACCTTCCTTGTTTCTATTGTACTGGTACCGGCATCAAGGCTGTATGTATGGGTAGCTCGAAACACCACACGATACTTCTTGATACTATCATTACTATCACTGCATTATCGTTAGTGTCAATTTATGGAGTATTATTTACAGTATATTGCATGTATTATACCATTGAAAACAGTAAAGTAATAATATACACTCATTATAGAAAGAAAATTTTAATTTCTTTCAGTACCAGAGTTAGCAAAGATCAAAATAATTGAACACTGCTGTGGTTACAGAAACCTCTCTTTTATGACGAGGATACAGTGTCATCAAACACCTTGCAGAGATGGATACTTCAATGTGACCAAACCAGTATTACATAATTATGGTTCGCAAAAATGGCCAAATTTGTATAAACTTAAATCACTTGTAGGCCTAATCTATAACTGGACTTTATGAATCTATTGTTATTGAGTACGCCAGAATCGTACGGGTTTCCAAATATCGTAGTTAGGTGTGAAACATTTCATTTTCTCGATGTAATCTCATAGGTGCCAAAGAAAAGGAATTGTAATACTTACAACAATGTTTTTGGTTCAACTATTCAAGCTTCGTTTTATGTTTGTGTAGCATTTATCCCATTATAACTATATCTATATATATCTATTCAATTATAATATCTATAAATAATTATGTATATCATGGTTCTGTCATATTCATTGCAATTTTATCTCAACATTAATTTTTTGTCTTCAATGTCCATAAATCATAATTATTGTTTTTAATTACTATATAATTTTTTTTTGTATCTCCATGGCCTTCAGCCACAATGTTCCCAGAGTGTTGGGGCTTGTACTGAAAGTTAAATAAAGAATATATAAAAACAAATCAAGTTTATGTTTTATATTTTCCCAAAGTACATTTTCACCTTCTTACTGCTTCCTTCTCCACATCCAGAAACTCTTGTCATTCATCTCACTCAAGCCATTACCAACACTGTGCTTTCTTACTTAAATATTTCCATTTATAACTGGAATTTATCGACCTTTTATATTCTAATTAATTGTATTTGACTGTTACTCCATATCAATGTTCACCTTAAATATTTCATAATTTTATTGATTTTCATTCTCACTGTATTATTTATTTTGTTCATCAATATTAATTTGCTACTTTATTATCATACTCTTTCATATTCAATTATTCATATACAAATGATCGGTCACATTATCTTGATATATAATGCATAATAATACATGTTAATTTTTATGCGACGCTGTAATCCAGCACGCTTTAGTAATAGGTTCTTATAAGCCCTATGAAGGTAACTCAGAACGTGATACTGCTCGACAGGAGCATAACTAGCATTGATATAAATATTTCATAGTTCACTCAATCTTCACCAAAGACAATGAATACACCAATTAGGAACACAAGTTTTATTTCTTATTAAGCTAGGGTACAAAGCACAGAACCATCCGGATCTTAGTTATACAACTCTAACTCCAATGGTAAACATTTGTGACTAAGATAAGTTGAGAATATCTCTACTCATTTATAATTAATGGTGTCACAACATAACATCAGATTGAAATGGCAATAATTCATAATATAAATCACTAGCAGGGGTACCAGGCATTGCCCGGGTAATCACCATAATCACCATCACTACTACCACCACTACTACTACCATAATCACCATCATCAATCACTACTACCACAATCATCACAATACTACTACTACCATAATCACCGGCCTCGACCTCCCTGTGCCTCATTAAACGGCGACCTCGATTTCGGCCGCTAAATAACCTCCGATTTTGGATCTGACCTCATCCGTACCCCCATTTTGAGGGGCTGCGAACAACTTTCGTTCCATACACCTTTTCGATCGGAGCCCTCCTTCTGCCCCAAACGGCCATTTTTTTCATTTTTTGTTTTCAATTTCGGCCTCGAAACGACCTCCGATCGTGGCCTCGCCCCCTCTATGACCTGACCCAGGTTAATTGACACCCACATGCAAAGTTTCAGCTCCCCAGGTCCAAAACTGTGGCCGACTATTAAGAACACACACACACAGACAATCGAAAATATTATATAGATAAATGGCAATGACAATATATATAAATAATAAATTATTCAAAGAGAGGTACGGATACAAATACAAAAGAACAAGGTGGAGGCGACCTTGTGTACTGACGGTGAAGCGCGGTTAGGTTAGTGCGAGGTTACAGCCACGCAGGTAAACATCAATGGTACCGTGCCTAGGGGTTTAGGCCAAGTGTACTGAGAGGGCGGATAAATAAACAAACTGAATATGGAACTATACGGCTAAGATATAAATATACAAATTTGACTTTAATCCTAATGGAAGGGAAAGATAAATTGGGTTTTATATTACAATCTCAGAATGGTGAATAATGATACACCAAGTATACGAAAAATAAAGTTATCCAAAATCGTGACTAAATATGATAGCACTTCGGGAATTCAAATTCACAGAACGTGTAGTGAATACAATTAACCAAAATAGGTTAGAACACAGTAATTATGAATGGCTACTCGCAGAACTGGAAAATAAAATAGGGATCGCCAATATAAGTGGCGGAACGAATGAATAATTAATATGATTTCACAGAACTTGTAGTAAGACGAAATTAGCCAAAATGGAGGCTAGGGACACCGTACGGTAGAATGAAAATTCCCGAACTGATGTTAAAATAATATTAACCGTATAACGTGGTTGACCGAATAAAATCGTTTATTATAAATTCACAATTCTGAATGTAAAATAAAAACAGATAAAATGAAACTCTAAGACACTCAACGCACAGAGTTTAACTATACGATGAGGAAAATAAAGGGAATGGTGATTTGGATTCTAAATAGAATATAACAGAATTATTGAGGTATGAATTTAGGTTTATGATAGAATCATGAACAAATATCAATTACGCTCTCGTTGAACACGTTACGATGCACTTACAGACCCAGCAAAATAATAATACAATGAATAAGGTCTGAGAGTGTTCACGGATAATTACGTATAAGGTGTGGGTATAAATTCTAGGTAAATTATATATATAACATTTATGTGGAATATAAATGGGTTATATCCAGAATGTTATAGATATAGTAACCTTACATATAGAATGTGTACTGTTCTCTCAATGTGAGGTAAAAAGTTATGGAAAGGAGAAACCAAAAATGGCCTCTATGATTACTTGAATTTGAACACTGACATACCTTATATAACCTTCACAATAATCCCAAAATACAGTAATGCAGAAACACTTAATTTGGTGTGAGGAGGAGGAGTAGGATCCGTGAGAGAGATCTGGCCAAACGTATAGCTCGTAGGTTCCCCATCTGTAGATACCAGGGGGACACGCCACTCTCACACACAGCTAGGAATGTTCGTCTAGCTCGCCTACACACACTCTCTTGGTAACTGCCCTTAGATACCTCTTGCTACAGAAGTATCATCCAAAATGGTATATACAATAAGATTTGCTCGAAAGCGCACTTAAAGTACTCCGCAAATTGGACTTACTAACAATTATTTCAGGCAGGTAATATTACGTTTTTAATTTGGTACAAGATTATTGCTTTTCGAAATAATAAGGGCATGTGAAATCTGTTTTTTTAATCATTGTGTGGTTAATAATGGTCTTAAAAATATAAAGTACATGGGAATACATACATAGGTTATGTTATTCTTTATTTAATAATAGTAAGCTTATATTTTAGAAAGCTTGTTTGTGGCCATGATAATTATTTTAAATTTCTTCTGGCTTTTATGTATTATTAACATGTTATGTAATGCTTTCGTTATCAATCATTTACTTTCTATTGTGGTTGTTGGTGACCTTCATCATTGTAGATTGGGTCATTCTGTTTAACATAATTTAGATAGAAAAATGGGTGCTGATGGGTCATTTGCATAAACGACTCTTCATCATAATCTAAATCAGGTTCTATTTGAGATTGACCTGGGTAGGGAAACGGGTCATGTGACACGCTTGGTAGCACGATATTATTCCTAGTGAGTGGCCTCTGTCCTGTGGTTACCGTGGATACCGGTAGAGGGCTCTGTGTTACTAGGTGGTACTGTACTAGGGGGCACTGTGTTGTTTTCACTTCCGCTTTCTTTATGGGTTGTTCCTTTTCTTTATTTTGATGGCGGCTAACCTGGATGTTGTTGGTTGGAGTTCTTCGTTATTTGGAGGCAGATATGGTGGTGGTTCTACTGCGGCTCCGTCCAAGCCCGTCATTTCATTAATAACCATTTCAAGTAGATGACTCATTAGATGTATATTTGTTTTACTACCTCAGGACGATTTTATTCAGAATAAATAGGAACTATACTGTATAAGGCTAATGATGCAATCTATCATCATTAACCCTTTAATTGATTTTCAGGGGGTCCTTCATAAGATAAATAACGTCACTAAAACCAAAATGTCTCCTCTATGAATGAACGAGTTGATAAAATAGCCGTAATAATAGCATAATTATCATGGAGTTAATCAAATGATAACATATTTCCGGATGACAGATGGATTCCAATTCTATATCCTATTTCGTATTTCCACTTATGCATGCATGTTAGGACCGGTTGTTGTTGTTTTTTTGTTTTGTTTTTCATTAATGACCTTGAAGTGATTATTAATATTTACCTCAATGCTTATGATACTAAGCCTTTATAGAAGAACATATAACTCGAATGACAGTTATACATTGCAAGATTATATAAACAAAAACTAAGGAATACGGTTACTTAAATAAATATAAATATATGATAATTGGCAAATCAGATACAGACAGTTGTGAGTATGTATTATATGATAATGTGTAAGACCTATACATTGAGCAGGATATTGCAGTAGCATTTAGCTGAAAAATTAATAAAGCAAACAGATTAGTTAAGTTAAGAAGAAGAGCTTTCGTGTGTATTGATGAGGAAATGTTCAGAGTTTTGTATACTATACTACAATTGTCAGACCGCACTTAGAATATGCAAATAAAACCTGGTGTCATACCTAGTAAAAGACATTAATTATTTTGTTTGTTATATATAATCAGCGGTAAGCAACGAAATTATTTCCTTCACTGACAAATTTAACGTTTGATGAGAGGCTGAGGCAACTTCGCAAACCAACACAGTCATACTCAGGAGCTATAGAAAATATGGAAACAAAGTATATATTGTGTTGAGTGTGTAATGTAGAAGCATAAATAGATAAGAGAGGGTTCAATTATAAGAGAACACCGCAAGATTTTTTTTAAGGGGGATGTATTGCTTTTTCTCCCTCATGTTTAGTCCCATTAGCTTTGAAATTTTAAGACGTTCGTTCCATTAGTTTTGCGTTTTAAGACCTTTCGCCCAATTTCTTTGTCAATATAAAGACCTTTCGTGCCATTTAGGTGTCGATATTTTCCTGGCGAGCAATAGCGAGCCTGTACATCTAGGACAAACCGGACTACGGCCGGGAAAAATATATATTGAAGGGGGTTCTAGGAGGTGTTTTATAAGCTTGATGGAAGTCTAGCAATGAAACTATATAATAAATAAATAAATATATAAATAGACCAACAAATAACAACTACCCCCTTAAAGTACTGTAGGATAAGTATATTGTTGGAGCCACAACATGTTGGATCAATAAGCACTGAGTGGTCAGTGACATACATTGTTGATGTATCCAAGTTAATCATCTCAGTATGCGATGACTTCATCTCAATCTAGCTATCAATAGATGATTTTATTCAGCTTGGAAAGGAACTGTGACAGTCTAATGTTTAATTGAGATTGATTGTACCCTTTTGATTTACATATATCGTTCCACAGCTCCATAAATTCATCTAATATTAGCAATAATAATGTACAAATTAGGTCATTGTATATATATTTGTTCTATGTGAGTGAGGGAAACAAAAGGCAGAACTGCCTATAGAGAGTGCCTCCCCCATAGTTGAAAGAGTGACAGGGCCAAAATCAAGGGTCGTTCGAGCCAAAATGCCTGGACACACGGAGTTTGAAGCAATTCAAGTCATAGGAGGAGTGAAAGACTGATTCTGAGAGAGAGTTCCAGAGCTCAGCTGTTGAATAGAAGAAGGACTGAGAGTAACGTTTCACTCTTGCGTTGGAGAGTTGCACAGAGTATGGGTGTGATTGTGTTGCAAGACGGCTACTACGTACCCTACGTAGTGGAGGTGGTATACACTGGAAGAGCTCTGATTATTGTAGTAGCGATAGAATAGCGAGAGAGATGAACATTGCGGCGAAGAGAGAGACTTTGCAGAGAGTTGGTGAGTGGGCGGGAATTAATGATACGAAAGGCTTTATTTCTACTTTGTCTAGAAGTGCAGTGTGAGAGGATCCTCACCCACACATGTGAACAATACTCAATACAAAGACGCACTGTGCAGGGGTAAAGAACCCCTTGAGGCAGTTGAGCACACCCAGCTTCTGGGAGGCTGCCTTAGCAAGACTAGTAATATGGTCCTCCAAGTGAGAGCAGGAGAAGTAGAGACACCATTAATATTGAGAGAAGATGAAAGATTGATTTTTGTATTGTTGAAGAATAAGGGATAGTCCTTTGGGAGTTCCGGACGGGTAGATAGATGGAGAAATTGGGTTTTGGAAGCATTAAAGGTAACAAGATTTTCTCTGCCCCAATTAGAAATAGTAGTTAGATCAGAAGATAAGTGTTCTATGTCTTTGAGGGATTGCTGGCTGGGGCATTCTGGAAAACTAATTGAGTAGTGTAAGGTAGAGTCGTCTCCGTATAAATGGATGGGACTGGAGGTACAGTTGAGAAGATCATTTATGAAAATTAGAGAGAATAGGAGATAGGACTGAGCCCTGAGGAACACCGGAGTTGATAGGATGAGGAAGTGAGCGATGTCCGTCCACAATCGCAGCTATGGAACGGCCGGAAAGGAAATTAGAGAAAAAGGCACAGATGGAGGGATAGAAACCGAAGGAGAGTAGATTAGAAATTAAAGATTTGTTCCAGACTCTATCGAAGGCCTTCGATATGTCTAGTGCAATAGAAAAAGTCTCACCGAAGTCCCGAAAGGAGGATGACCAAGTGTTAGTAAGATATGAAAGAAGATCACCAGTAGAGCGACTCTAAAGGAAGCCATACTGGCGATCTGATAGTAGATTATGAGAAGAGAAATGCTTAAGAAATTTGGAAGTAAGAATAGTTTCAAAAACTTTAGAGATACAAGAGATGAGAGCAATTGAACAATAGTTGGAGGGTTGAGAGCGGTCACCCTTCTTTGGGACAGGTTGAATGAGAGCAAAATTCCAACATGAAGGGAAGACGTTAGAGGAGAGACAGAGAGGAAAGAGTTTGCCTAGGCAGGTGAAATTACCTCGGAACGACACCATACTATTTTTGCCGACTTTACAATTACTTTACTTAACTACAATTACAATTTACAATCACATCCGAACTGCGTCTGATGCGTAAATTCCCCCTAAATGTTTTTTTAGGCGCGGCCCGGTCGAGGTTCGACCTCGGGCCCGCCACATGGGAGGTGAGCACTCTAGCCACTACACCAAGAGAAGTACTCCGCTTGGCATGATAGCTCAATCAGATTTCAGCATCTAATTCAGTTACAGACACTTTGCCACAATCCAGGCATTACATTCCAGGTAGCGAAGACTCCGAGCAACTACAAGTAGCGAGGAACAAGTCTGAGCGTGTCAACTGTATGAGGCTCCCGAGACAATAGACACCATCGACTCACACGGCATGGTGACTCTGTGGGCCCGGCGCCAAGTGCATCCCTCACCCACTCACCACGCCCGAAGTCGCTAGATCAACATCATACCTGGGAATTTCTGAGAGCTTTAGACTTAGCAACTCGCAACCGGCCAGTCAAGGCAAGTCAGTACACTATGGGGATTTACTTAGCCTATATCTACAACACCCTAACTAAGCCTCTCAGATATCCCTTTACCGCTACCACCAGTGAAATTACCTCTGAACGACACCATACTATTTTTGCCGACTTTACAATTACTTTACTTGACTACAATTACAATTTACAATCACATCCAAACTGCATCTGATGCGGAAATTCGCCCTAAATGTTTTTTAGGCGCGGCCCGGCCGAGATTCGATCTCGGGCCCGCCACGTGGGAGGCGAGCGCTCTAGCCACTACACCAAGAGAAGTACTCTGCTTGGCATGATAGCTCAAGCAGATTTCAGCATCTAATTCAGTTACAGACACTTTGCCACAATCCAGGCATTACATCACTTTATCGTCCAGGTAGCGAAGACTCCGAGCAACTACAAGTAGCGAGGAACAAGTCTGAGCGTGTCAACTGTATGAGGCTCCCGAGACAATAGACACCATCGACTCACACGGCATGGTGACTCTGTGGGCCCGGCGCCAAGTGCATCCCTCACCCACTCACCACGCAGGGAGTCAGCACGGAAGCACAGTTTTTTAGTACAACAGGAGGAACACTGTCCGGACCGTACGCCTTCTTAGTATTAAGCCCAGAGAGGGTAAAAAGTACATATTTGGAAGAGATTAGAATATTAAGCATAAGTAGGAGAGAGGGGGGTGGCGAGGGAGGAATAGCACCAGAATCATCCAAAGTGGAGTTTCTAGCAAAAGTTTGAGCGAAGAGTTCAGCTTTGTCAGAGGAAGAAGTGATTGTTGTGCCATCAGAGTGGAAAAGGGGAGGGAAAGACGAGGAAGAAAATTTGTTGGGGAGGTTTTTGGGTAGATGCCAGAAAGCTTGGGAAGAGCTAGAGTTGGATAGTTCAGTGCATTTATTATTGATGAAAGAGTGTCGAAGAACAGATTTGGCTTGATTCCGGGCAGAAACATAGGAAGAATGAGTTCTTGAGTTTTAAGGCGACGGTACCGTTTCAATGCTTCCTCCTTGTTGCGGACAGCAGTAGAACAAGCGTGAGTAAACCACGATTTTTTTTAATTAGACTGAGAGAAAGAAAATGGAATGTAGTTACTCTACCTTGAATAATATGAACGAATATCTCAATACCCCTCTACTTGATATATGGAAAAGGTAATGCAGGTTATAAATATATACACTAGAAATACAGGAGTGTTTATTGTGAAATACAATTAACACTAAGCAACTCAAAATATTTGCTTACAAATACAAAAAATATTACTAATAAAGTAGAAGTGCCGTTTTTCACATTTGGAAGCAAACACACTGCATACCCAACTCTGCGACAATTAATTTTGAAGTTGGCCATTAACCTCTTTAGCGAATTAAAATAATGTGAAAGAAAATATATATAAATTCACCATTGATATTGATTTGTAACCTTGACTTAAATATAAATATATTTAATTGTTCATTGGCGATTGTATCTGCAATGTTATTATTTATTTTTGTTTATTCTATGCGATCAAGTTGGTGAAAATTGTATTTTATTTAAAAGAAAGTTAACCATCATTACTACTGTTACTCCTGACCTGTAGCGTGTTTGTCCAAAAAAAAAAAAAAAATTCAAGGTTATATTTTTATGTGAAGGCAACTAATTTGGAGAATATGGTAAGATTCGTGGAAATAGAAAATGCAATAAAATCCCATTTTATTATTGACCTTCGTGTTCATATTGGGCCTTTGTATAATTATGCACACTGGATTTATCTAATTAATTTAGTTGTTAAGTCTATCAATCATTCATATTTTTCACCCAACCCCAAAAGGGGTTGAAATAGGGGAGCTATCCCACCGACAAAGGCGGCTTTCTAGGGCCTTTCCTAGCTGATGCTGAGAGGATTGGGTTCTAGTCATGTAGTGATGGGCTGGTCTATCAGAGTGAGAACTGAGCGATCTCTGCCATACCCATAGCTTACTCTGACTGTTCCTTTTACTTATATATTTTCTAAATCTCAAGTGACGGCGTCTCTTCCGTGGATTGACCTACTGTGTAATACCACTCTGCTTACTCAGAGTTTATCAACTCTGCGAAGCAGAGTGGCATCGCGCACACAGATCCCGCCCGTATACTGTGTACCACCAGTCAGCTTGTCTGTCGTCGTCCGTCGTCGTTGTCGTCGTCCGTCTGTCTGTCCGGAAACTCCTAGACCGTTCATGGATTTTCACCAAATTTCACAGGTATATCCATTTGGTCAATGCGATGGTCAGTCAAAAATAAATTTTCCATTCAACGTAAAGGCTAGGGTCAAAGGTCAAGGTTAAAGATAAGGTCAATATTTCATATTTTATAGGTTTACTCAAATGTCTTCATTTTCACAATACAAGTTACTGGTAACCTTAATATCATATTGACTAAATTTTAGGTAAATATTATTAAGGGTAAGGTCAAAGGTCAAGGTCAAAGGTCAAAATAAGTTTTTCACTAGTATTTCTCATACTAACTGTTAGATTCTCACTAGGCTTACCATGTATATTTGGAATACCTAGGCCAAGGTCATACAAGAAACTATACAATTCCATGTGAAAGGTCAAGGTCACAGTTCAAGGTCAAATAAAAGGTCAATATGCTATTTTCTTTACTTTTCATGCAAACTTCACACAATTTGGTGGGATAGTTGCACTTTAAATGAAAAGGAAAATAAAACATTTGGACACACATATCATAAAGGTCAAGATAAAGGTCAAAGGTCAAGGTCAACTATTCTATTAATATATATGAAACTAACTGATGGGTTTCAATGAAATTAGGCATGCTTATTTGATTTTCCAGGGCAATGTCAATGAAAACAAAAATACTCTTACATAAAGGTCCAGGTCACAGGTCAAGGTCAAAGGTCAACTTTTACTATCTATTTTACTTTTTACTCAAATGTCTTCAATTACTCAATACAAGTTATTGGTAACCTTGATATCGTATTGCCAAATTCTTAGGTAAATATTTTAAAGAATAAGGTCAAAGTTCAAGGTCAAAGGTCAAAATAGGTTTTTTGGTAGTATTTGTTATACTAACTGTTAGATTCTCACTAGGCTTACCATGTATATTCGGAATACCTAAGCCAAGGTCATACAAGAAACTATTCAGTTCCATGTGAAAGGTCAAGGTCACAGGTCAAGGTCAAATAAAAGGTCAATATGCTATTTTATTTACTTTTCTTGCAAACTTCACAAAATTTGGTGAGATAGTTGCACTTTAAATGAAAAGGAAAATAATACATGTTGAGACATATAAAGGTCAAGATAAGGTCAACTATTCTATTAATATATATGAAACTAACTGATGGGTTTTAATGAAATTAGGCATGCTTATTTGATTTTCATGGGCAATGTCAATGTAAACAAAAATGTACTCTTACATAAAGGTCAAGGTCAAAGGTCAACTTGTATTGTTTATTAAAAAAGATTACTCACATTTAAGAAAACTGGCTGTGTTATGGCTTATTACTTAAATATCATATACCGGTATATCGAATTTCACATAAATATTGTAATAGTTAAGGTCAGAGGTCAGGGTCAAAACAAGAGTATTTGTCATTTACCTAAACTCCTCCTAGACTGTTTAATGTATTGTCACCAAATTATACAGGCAAATTCAGTTGGTCAATGCGATGACCATCCAAATATATGTATTTTATTTTAAGTCAAAGGTCAAAGGTCAAGGTCACAGTATATGATCACTATTTGTAATCAATATGTTTTTATACGAATTACACCGTATTCATAATGTTAGTTAATATGAACATTGCTGTTAAGCTAACTAAATCCTGGATAAGAAATTCTAAGGTTGAAGGTCAAGGTCAAAGGTCAAGGTTAAAGTTCGAAATATGATTTTTACTAGTATTTCCTATTTAATGTAAGATTCTCATTAGGCATATCATGCATATTCGGAATGCCTAGACAAAGGTCATACAAGAATAAACATAATTCCATTTGATAGGTCAAGGTCACAGGTCGATGTCAAATATAAGGTCAATGTGCTCATTTCTTTACTATTCATGTAAACTTCACAAAATTCGTTGAGACAGTTGTGCTTTAAGGGAATATTAAAATTTAAATTTTTCAGACATCATATGAAGGACAAAGGTCAAGGTCAACTATTCCTTTAATACCTCTGAAACTAACTGATGATTTGTTAATGAAATTTGACACACTTATTTGATTTTCTAGGGTTACATCAAAGCAAACAAAAATATAATCCTACATAAAGGTCAAGGTCACAGGCCAAGGTTATAAGTTAACCTTCATCATAAAAAATACTAAATTTTCGATAAGCTGACGACTGTTAGTTGCATTTTACTTACATATCATATATTTCAATCATATATATCGGTATATATATATATATACATATATATACATATACAGTATATATATACTGTATATATATATATATTATAATACGTAAGGTTAAAGGTCAAGGTCAAAAAACAAAAGAAGAGTGTTAACCCTCTCACGTCCTGACGCAATTTATTAGCCTATTAGGGATACTTTAAAGCCTTTGTTACCATCAGGGGTATTTATATACCTTTAGTTTATTTACTTCAACCTCTGCAGTTGTCTTTGAGTTAGCTGTGGGCAGAAAACTAATTTTGGAGAGGTAATTTTAAGAGTGAGAGTAATCTATTTCTTATTGCTAATCTGGCAACCTCTGCGTCATAAGGATGTGAGAGGGTTAATAATTGTCTTTAAACTCTTCCTAGACTGTTTAACCCTTTGTGTACCGGTGACGTCTTTTGTATTGTAGTCTAGCTATAATTAAACAATTTTGCGGAGCGTATGAAGGATCTGTGGTAGTAAAAAGGGTTAATTAAGATAGTTGAAAGCCTGCTAATTTTATGGAGGCCCTTCATAAACTAAATAAAATCGTCTTAATATCCAGTATGAAATGAAACTAACAGAACTGTACTGAACGGGTTACGTATCGTCACCAAATTTTGCTGGCAAATTCGGTTGGTCAATGCAACGATTCTCCAAATTTTGTGTTTTTGTTATTCAAAGGTCAAGGTGAATGGTGAAGGTCACAGATTATGGTCACTATTTCTTTCTTATATATATTTTAAATTTGAATTACACCATATTCAAAATGCTACAAAATAATGTTAGGCTGACCTTATTATAGATAAATATTCCAATGGTTAAGATTCAATGCGATCATAAATGTAATTATATATATATACTCCCAGGCGGACATGAACCACCAACAGTCAGGACGAGTGTCTATGCTTTAATCCATTGCACACAAGTATCCTCTATCACGCTGTGGTATAGTAGATTAAAGTATGGGCACTTGTTCTGACTGTCGGTGGTTCAAGTCTGGCTGTGAGTATAAAAACATTTAGTATATATATATATATATATATATATATATAAATAATATATATATATATACAGTATATATATATATATATATATATATATATAATATTATATTATATATATATATATATATATACAGTATATATACAGTATATATATATATATATGTATTGCAGAATTCTAGGTCGCAGAGTTGCGTATGCATTTTTTTTTTTTTTTTGGGGGGGTAATGCGAAAACTACACACCTACTTTATTATAAATGGCTAATGGGACTTTTATTTACACCCAGTGTAGTCCTGACGTGACATAATACCACCCATGCTGATGCTGATAAACAGCTGTTTTTTTGTATTAGAATATTATCCTGTAATAATGTGCTGCAGATATACGAAAACCAAATATCTCGTGTCCTGGTGTTTATAGAATTTTAAGTTAAACCAAGAATCTATAATAATTTTGGACTTACATCACCTTTTAAATTTCCAACATTTATTGATGCATTAATTATACAAGTATTAGGCTATACACATACAAATGTATTATGAATTCATCAATGTATACAATTGACAAGAATAGTATGGTCATTAGTGAATTTGTTATAGTCATTGCTAACATAAACAAAGACAGCTCATGTACAAACTAGCAGTTTTCAAAATGGACAGAAATTCAAAATTCTACTATGGTACCATGATGTTTTAAACTTGCAATACTCCCCAGCGATAGTAACTGTTTTATTTGTCACTAAATCACTCTTTATAGTAGGCAAGGCGAAAATAACTTACATCAATGACACTACACTTTAATTAACTTTAGAATTAGTGCAGTGGGAGATGTTATTTATGTATTAATATTTTCGTGGCATGTCCCAGCCAGGATTCGAACCCAGGCCAGTGATGCACCTTAACCACTAGACCACCGAGGAGCTTAAAAGTAGTGGCTTCATTTGGAATCATATCCCATCCACCACCACCCGCTCCGACTCGTGATCATATAGCTAGATACCATACACATATACACACATAATTATAGTTGATCAATTGAAAAACCAATGACATCCGTATTCACCCCCTGATATAATAAATGCATAATTATGTATGAAATTCATTATACGAAATATTTACCTCGATCGTTATGCTTGAATAATTCAGTATTGCCAACACAAGGACAACACTACACTGATGATGTCACGAACCAGGACGCACATTCTGTCTAGTTACATACCAAAATAAATAAATACATTCTTTAGTTCTCAAAGCAAAAATCTGTATTTTGAACTTGTGGAATAGTTTAAAGCGGTTAGTTTCTAAATATTTATATTTTTGTGTTATTGGTAATGATATACCCTACAGTATGTTTGCATCATCAAGTATCCACACATAACGTCATAATTGGGTTGTCAGCTTAACCCTTTTGAGTATACCATAACGCATTTCATAATTTTATTTTGACTATTATTAGAAGATTTGATTCAGTTTAGGAAGATATCGTGGGAGTTAGAAAATAAAATGAGATCTTTTTACTCCATTCAAGCCTACAGAGTCTACCGCTACATAACATTAATTGCCTAATACTAACCAAAACAAAATATGAAATTGCCTCTTGGATCCTCACTAATAAATGCTTTCTGCGATTTTATTCTGGTTAGCACAGTATGGAGTCAGCATTATGAGGCATATCATCTAAGTGTTTGTATTCGAGCAAAGTAGAATATGCATAATCACTTGTGGAAGTCAGTGGCGCTATTAACTATAATAATCGCACACTTCCTTCACAGCGCTATTATATTAACATATCCTCATGAAAAATATATATACACTCAGATTAATTATATAAATACATAAAAATATATATACACTCAGACTAATTATATAAATACATAATATATAATGTTAATTAACATAGATCTTAGCATTCATAAGATCTCAAGCTACTCATTAATGTGCAAGGAATATCTATACATTTTCCTTTTAGAAATATATAGAGGCCTGCTAAGTTTAATGATATTGTTATGCCCTGATTTTATGCAGGATTAACAATTGGATATGGTGAGCTCTACTCCACTGGGACTTTCAAGTTCAAATACGTACATATAAAATTAAAGGAAAACAGAGGATAAGTATATCACAAGATATGGTTTAAGAACACAGCTTTATTTCTCTTGCACTATATTAGAGAAATAATCTGGAACTGAACACATAGGACACGTATCACTGCCAGTGAATAGCACTTAATTTTATCACTGACTCCTAGCACAGTCGTGGAGCTAGATAGGGAGCACGTATTGTTGACCAACTTTACTAAATCTTCGAGAGAGTTTCTGAGACACCTGGGGTGGACGATGGAGAAGTGTTTCTATGAGTAGAGTGACCACTGTCGCTTTCTTTCAGGAATGTCACGGTGCTTAAAGTTCAAGGTCAAGTACCCCAATAGGTATGCAGCTGGGTTGTATAGAAAATGGGGAGTGAATGGTAGACTCTGAAATATTTTCTAGCACTTTGGTAAATTTCGACAGAGTCGCTGACGTCTCGAAAGTTGGTTAAAATTGTATTAATTCAAGATTTGATTCACTGATGGGTGGCAGATTAATTATTAATCTGTATCACTCGCACTATATGGGGGTACGACTCGTAGTTTTAGGACCCGATTATTAACACTGGTGCGGATTTATACGTATTTAAGCCACTTTTGGGGGAACTCTGTATATTTCGTTCACTTGACACTTTTCCTACTTGCTGTCAGTCTATCTTCTTCTCTTGGTCTCCCGGCGTGGTAACTTCTCGATGGATGTCTCTGGTGAACACTTCTGGAGGTGATTGGTTCTTCTTAATTGTTTCCCCGTAGGCCGTCTAGGTGGGCCGGCTGTGTGAAGTAGTTACAGATGGGTTGATTGGGCTTGAGATCTTAAGTATGGCTCCGTAACATATAGTAACCGTCTGGCGAATTACTGTTGGGCACCATACCGAACTAACACGAGTATTTCAGGGGTAGGAGAAACTACTCGACTGTTCTGATCAGTATATCAACCGTTGATGAAGTCCTGTTAAGGTACTCTCGGACTAGGATCTTAAATATCGAATCTTATGTGGTCGATATCGAACGAACGCAGTAATATCAGTTGTAATGATATTACTGTCTGCCCTGATCTTTATGAGAGGTTCGGGGGACCTGGGGCGGTGTTTAAAACTTTAAGTTACACAGTCATATGGGATTCCACAGACTCAGTGCACCAAGGATTTGTCTCTGCAGAGTGCCCGTGAGGGTATCTCGCCAAGCCCTGTCTCTAACACAGCGGTCTCAGAGGCTTGAGACTACCTGTGCCGAGTGGCAGTGTCCACTTTAAATAGTAAATTAGTAGAGAGGGCGGCAGGCCGTAGTCTCTCTACTTTTCACTATAGAATATGTAACCTCGCAGTAGAGCCTATGTCACGTCGGCAGGCCGAACGACGACAAAGTTCCTCGACAAGGACACTTTTGTATGAGTGTTCACTTGGACTCCGTAAAACACAGAGAGGGCGGCAGGCCGGAGTCTCTACTTTTTACGAGGTAAAGTGAAGCCTGATAAGAGGGACTATGTTAACGCTGGCATGCCAGCCATCAACAGAGTTATTATATCAGGACACTGGTACCTTCCCACTCTAGAGAATATTGAGGACGGCAAGCCGTTAACTCAACTTCTTTTAGAGATGTTGCTGTTGTGGGCTTTCCTTAACAAGATGGACAAGCAGGGGCGGCAGGCCGGTATCCTACTTTCCCAACTTGGAAGGAAAGTTGTTCCTCTCACAATAGCTGTATGTCCCTCTGGCAGGCCAGACAGAGACAGAGTTATTGTGACAGGCCACAGCTGTCGATAACTTATAGTCTGAGGAGAAAGTTTCGGCAGGCTGTACACATTTCCCACTAGACTAGCTAGTCACCGCCTAAGTAGGATATCTACGTTAGCTAAGCAGGCTCGGGTCTAACGAGATCCCTAGTATAGGGTTTGTGGGTTACTGTCTCAGTATAGGTGTGTCTCTCTGGCATGCCAGACGAAGAGAGAGCACCTGAGACAGAACTCAGTTAACAGGGACTTGTAGTCTCAGAAGAAATATCGGCAGGCCGTACACATTCTTCACTAGACTAACTAGTAACCGCCTAAGTAGGATCTCCACTATAGCTAGGCAGGCCCGGGTCTAACAAGGATCCCTAGTATAGGTTTTGTGGGTTACTGTCTCAGTATAGGTGTGTCTCTCTGGCATGCCAGACGAAGACAGAGTACCTGGGACAGAACTCAGTTAACGGGGACTTGTAGTCTAAGAAGAAATATCGGCAGGCCGTACACATTCTTCACTAGACTAACTAGTAACCGCCTAAGTAGGATCTCCACGGTAGCTAGGCAGGCCCAGGTCTAACAAGGATCCCTAGTATAGGGTTTTACAGACAGTATCTGGACTTTGTGGCAAGCTGGTCAGTCCAACTGAATGGTGAGCAATATTAAGTTTTCGTAAGTTGGCAAGCCAGTACTTTTGAAGCCTCAACAATTGCTTGACTTTCCTCAGAAATCCTGAACTGGTATTGTGGATTACTGAGTGCACTCCTCCGGTACCTCTAGGAGTCTAGGGCATGAGGAGGTATCCTAGATGGGGTCCTTGAATCCTTCTTGTTCTGCTGGTCAAAGTCTCCTTCAATACATTTATATTACTCAGTGATGGGGTAATGAGTAAGGTCAATTATAGCTCCTAGAGTAGGGTACTTCATCAAAGGTAAATTATAAGTTCATAGGTGGTCTATATAAACTCAATAGAACTCTGTAAAACAATAATAGTGAGTCAAGTAAATGAAATATGTTATCGGTACTCTCGGGGAGGACTTTGAGGTGTCGTCACTGTCGTGTGTACCAAAGGGTGTCGTGTGCACCTGACAGGTGAGGGCTATGATGCGTGTGAGACAGTGTTTATCCTTCTCTCTCCTTCTCGTCGTGGTGGTGAGTGGATTTTGCTACGGATCTTGGTTGGTAGTAATTTTAGGCATAAGAATATGTAAATCTCCCTTGGCATGGTGTTGTCTACAGGGGTGTGTACGTATCTACTTTTCCCGGTACATGTTAGTAGGCCTGGATGTACACACGGTATTTAAACGTACAGAGCGCCCTCTCTCGGGGCGCGGGAGCAGCAGATCTCCCGCGTTATTTTTACTTGGAGACGATTATTTGCAGGGTATTCTTGTATAGAAAAAAGCATGTGTGGTTTGTATAACTAGTAAACTAGTTGAAGAGTGTCAAAAAAAGGCATGTGTATATATGTGTGGAAAAACAGTGTTCCAGGATCTATCGAAGTATAGGTTCACATCTTATTGCATAACATAGTTTTCATACGGGCATATAATGGTTTCATCTGGCATTTCGGGTAGATGGGACTCGTTAGCCTTGGTCGGCAACCCATCTAGGGGAGACAACCTTATAAAAATCCGGGTGGATGGGACTCGTCAGCCTTGGTCGGCAACCTGTCTAGGGGAGTAAACCTGATACAAAGCCGTACTGCTTATCTATGGGTAAGGCAGGTTAGTGGATGGACTAGCCGATCACCACTGTAGAAAAAATAGTGCTAACAAGATACACTGAGGGCCTCGGAGTCGGACGGATCCTAAATTGAGTGGTCAATCCTGTAAGTCCTTCAGTAAACTGGCTCGGGTTGTTCCCTCTTACAGGGAATAGGTCCGCTTGGGGGCATTCTGTGTATGGCCACCCTCATTAAGGGGAGTAAGGCGTCCGGCAATAGATAGATAGATAGATCTGGCATTGATTTCTTCGGTAGTGAAGATACGCGTTTCTCCTTAACTACTACTTCTTAATCCTCCCCCAGTTATATGGTGAGGTGGGGAGAAAAGAAAACACAAGAATACATGGATCATAATTATATGTTTGTTTATTCGATGTACAGGGTCATGATGACATTGATTATATATCATAACAAGAAGCACGTATGGTAAATAAAATAGGAGAGAAGCATAGGTGGTTCAGAAGTGTACACTGAACCTCAGTTTCCTCTTCGTGGTGGTAGTAGGAGTCAGCGTCCGCTTTGATGTGGTGGGGCGTTCTTCTTCTGGAGTGGCTTCTCTTTTTCGAGGTATTTTAGATATATTCATGTTCTTAGGAATTCACGTAGGCTACGAGTCATGAAATCAAATTTTTTAATATGTTTTGTGTTTGAGTATTGTAAGAAAAAAAAAGTATATATCTAAGTGATATAAGTGATTCTTTGTGCTAAATAGTTTGTAATGTTATGCTAATATTCTGATTTCAATTAAAAAATATTCATTTTAAAGTTAATTATCTGGCTGGATCAACTTTGAAAATGTTCAAATCGGTAAAAACTGCTTCCAGCTTAACAAAATCAGTTCGAAAATTTAATCCCATCTGGTTAGTCATTATTAGTATTTTATTTGTTTTATTTTTTGTTTTATAAAGTGTATGTCCTTTGGACATGATAACACCTTCTAATGAATGTAGTTTCATGCAAAATGTCCTATAATCCCTCTCATATTAATTAACACTCAAAGAGCGGGTGGTAGGGTATTTTACACTGTGCCGCCCAACGGGAGGTTTTTACCCTAAATAAGGTTGTTTCTGTGCTCATTTTCATGCATAAACAAGACCCAGAGCATAAAACAAGTATCTATCCCTGAAAAGGCATAAACAGAGCTTTCTAATGACACTCGAACCATCCTTGTACGACCACTGGTTCTCTTGCAACGATCGTGCAACACGAGTGCAAAAAACCTAAAATAAGGTAATTTCCGTACATAATTCCCTGTGTAGCGAGTGAGAAGAGGGGGAGGAAGCTAGAATACAGTTCAGTACGTCCACGGTGGTTGTGGGGAGTGGTCATAAGGTTACTACGCTCGTCCCACCGCTCAGCTCTCTCTCTCAGCAACATTACGTGCTGAAAATGGCACTCGACAGCTGTCGTGCACCGCCACATAGTCCAAATTGACTTAACTCGACAGATGTCGTGCGCCGTTGGTTAAGGGTTAAATTCAATCTTAAATCAAGCTTGTTCCGGTTTAATACCCTGCTGCGTCCTTTTATAGTAGGCTAAACTGTCTTGTTTGCATTAAGGGGGATCACCGTTTTTTTTTTTATCTTTCTCTCCTTTTCTCTCTTTCCCTGGCTTGTATCCATTTGGCCCCATTCAGCCAACTGTTTTAACACTCAAAGAGCGGGTGGTAAGGTATTTTACACCGTGCCGCCCAGCGGGCATAATCCCGAAATATTCGCTCACTTTCACTCGCCCTAGCGTCGTTACTATGGCTCAAATGCGAACGAAACGGTCATTTTTGGAATAAGCAACTCTTCGTCTCCCCACAAAACGGTCATTTTTGGAACAAGCAACTCTTCGTCTCCCCATATAAACCATTTGGCCCCATTCAGCCAACTGTTTTAACACTCAAAGAGCGGGTGGTAAGGTATTTTACACCGTGCCGCCCAGCGGGCATAATCCCGAAATATTCGCTCACTTTCACTCGCCCTAGCGCCGTTACTATGGCTCAAATGCGAACGAAACTGTCATTTTTGGAACAAGCAACTCTTCGTCTCCCCTTATAAAAGTCTATTCTGGATGTTGTGAGCGAGTGTGGAGGGTGCGAAGAGGTGAGGAAGAGGAGGTACTTTTTGGTATATTTCCCGAGGAAGAGGAGGTACTTTTTGGTATATTTCCCGGGCGCGTTCGGATGCGTTCGCTTTGCCCTGACTTCGGCCTCCCGCGCGTCTACTATTCCTTCGGTAATCAGTCTTATTTTCTCTTATTTCTCCTTATTTCTTTATTCTCTGTATTCTCTCTCTCTCTCTCTCTCTCTCTCTCTCTCTCTCTCTCTCTCTCTTTCTCTCTCTCTCACTCCTCCTGTCTCTCTGTCTCTCTCTCTCTCTGGCTCGCTCGCTTTCCCTCTCTCGCGCGAGCTCTGTCTCTCTCTCTCTCCCTTTCTCTCTTCCTCATCCGTATATGTAATTCTCATTATTATTTTCTCTAACTAATCACTCTATTTCTTTTATTTCCTTGTAATATTTCTGTATTATTATATCTTTTTATACTCTCTTTCTTCAGTTCAGTTTCTGTATTCTCTCTCTTTCTCTCTCTCTCTTCCTCATCCGTATATGTAATTCTCATTATTATTTTCTCTAATCCCTTTCTTTATTTGCTTGTAATATTTCTGTATTATTATATCTTTTTCACTCTTTCTTCAGTTCAGTTTCTGCATTCTCTCTCTCTCTCTCTCTCTCTCTCTCTCTCTCTCTCTCTGCTCTCTCTCTCTCTCTCTCTCTCTCTCTCTCTCTCTCTCTCTCTCTCTCTCTCTCTCTCTCTCTCTCTCTCTTTCTCTCTCTGTTTCGCTTGCTTTGCAGGAATTTTGTTTTTGTTTTATATATAATATTATTTCAACACATTTCCAAATCACCCTATGGGGTAGTGTTGACGACTCATTTTTTTTTGTGGTGTTCCCAGGAGGTGTAATCCACATGTGATTGAGGTAGGCAAAAGGCAGTTATGTGATTGAGGTAGGTAAAAGGCAGTTATGTGATTGAGGTAGGGAAAAGGCAGAACTGCCTATAGCGAGTGTATGAATGTGATTGAGGTAGACAAAAGGCAGAACTGCCTATAGCGAGTGTATGAATGTGATTGAGGTAGACAAAAGGCAGAACTACCTATAGCGAGTGTATGAATGTATGTATGAATGAATGACATGGATGTATGAGGTGGACCAAGAACCAGGTGGATGGATGAGATTCGAAACTTATGGATGTAATGGGTGATGTTGCTGATGATGATGAATGCACTTGTGTTTGGGTAGTGTGCTATTCCACCATATGAATGATTGAATGACATGAATTCATGAGGTACTTTGAAATAGATGAATGAATGATTGAATGAAGTTATGAATGACATGAATTCATGAGGTACTTTGAAATAGATGAATGAATGATTGAATGAAGTTATGAATGATTGGTAAGAAGGTAGGAGGTTAGAAGTGTTCCAATGTGTGGTACTCGGTGTAGCAAGGAATAGGATAGAGTCCCACATCACACCGACTACACTTGGATGCGACTTCCCTCCTATGTCGGGGCCTCCTTGTCGTGTGACTGCAGACGTGGCACACCTTCTTTCCGGCCACCCGGCCAGCAGCAAGTTGGTTAGGGTTGGGAGATACAGTCACAAGCCTGTGGGTCGCGAGGTAGTCCCGGCACTCAAGGCGGCTGGGCAAATCCACGATCGCCCTCGGAACTGGTGGCGCACGTGTGGTTCCGTGCTTACGGAGGATGGCCTCGATGATGTCCTTGGAGAACAGCCTTACAGAGGTCTTCTTTCCTGTGTGCGTCATCCACAGGTTGTATGCATTGAGGACAGTGACATCAAGAAGATGGAGTACAACCTTCTTGTACCATTTACAGGTCTTCCTCATGCAGTCAACAGCAGTGATCTGCATATCACTTTTGTCCACCAACCGCATGTTCACATTATACTCCATGACAGCGTCAGGTTTGGAGATAACAACTACAGTCCTGTTGCCTGTGACACGGTCCTGCTGGTATCTCCTCTTCCCGCTATCTCGCAATGCGGACTTGTGGTAGGTGGAGAGGACATTGACTGGCTTTGTGTCATGCCAACAAATAGCTCACTGCTGCTCTTCTTCCGGAAGATGTCTCCTTTCTGCGTCTTCTCAAACCGGGGCCAGTGTTTCCGGTTTGACCTAACAGTTCCACAGCTTCCCGTTCTCCTTGTAAGGAGATAACTGGCAAGGAGAGGAGAGGTGTAGAAGTTTTCAGTGAACAGGATACGGTTGGCATCTAGATACGGCTCCATCAGTGTCTTGACAACCGACCCTGAAAGACCCAAAGGGTCGTTCGGAATGTCCACATCAGTAGCGGTATATATGATAAGATCCAGCATGTATCCTGTCTCGTAGTCACACAGTACAAAGAATTTGATCCCGAAGCGGTGACGCTTCGACGGAATGTACTGGCGGAAAGAGAGACGTCCACGGAAGAGGACCAAGGCCTCATCGATCACGACATTCTGGAAAGGTTTGAAAAACCGGCGATACCTGTAGCGGAGGGAGTTCAGGAATGGCTGTATTTTCCAGATCTTGTCGGCTCCATGTGGCGCAGTGTTATCCACAAAGTGCAAGCACTTCAGAATTTGCCTATACTGGTCCCTTGGCATGTAGGTGTTGAACACTGGCATTGCTATGATGTCATGCATAACCCAATAATCTAACATGTTATGTTTCTTTATGTGGGGCATGAGCATGGTGAGGGCCAAAAACACGAGGAGTTCGCCGATGTCAATGGGTGTCCATCTCCGCATGTGGGGCGACATCATTTCATCGGCGTGCTGGCGACCATACAGGTTTGTCTCTGTGACAATGTCCCCGAGCAATTGGTCATCAAAAAATGCCCGGAAGTAGTCGTAAGGGGTGTCATTCTCCGAGCAGGGAAAGGCAGGCTGGATGCCATTCGGTGCCTTGTGAAAGAGGGGTGGTTGACCAGGCATATCCCGAGGCAGGCAGTCCTGCCACTGAAAGACAGGTGGTGGTACCGGCCTCCTGGCCCCTCCTGGTGCACCTCCTCGGGCCCCTCCTCGGGCCCTTTCCCGGGCACCTCGCTGTGGCTGTCCCTGCTGTGGCTGTGGCTGTACCTGCTGTGGCTGTGGCTGTCCCTGCTGTGGTTGTGGCTGTCCCTGCTGTGGCTGTCCTGCTGTGGCTGTTCCTGCTGTGGCTGTCCTGCTGTGGCTGTTCCTGCTGTGGCTGTCCCTGCTGTGGCTGTGCCTGCCCATCATCAGAGTCGCTTTCCGGCAGCGGGGATATCCTGGCTTCCGGCGAATCGGGAGAGCTCGGGCCGGCATCGCTTTCCTCCAAATCCAGCCGACGCCTGGTCACCCTCGTCCGCGACATCTCGGGTGGCGTTGCCAACACGGGGGGATTTGCACCTGCAGCTGGTGTAGAGGTCGCTGGACCAGCTTGTGCATGGGCGGGGGTAGTTGGGAGTTGGTCTACCCCCGAGATGTTGGCGAGCGAAATAACTGGAGGCTCTGACACGGCGGCTCGCTGCCTGGATGGGGGGGCTGGCTGGGGGGTCAATGACCTGGTCCGTTATGCCGGTCTGGCACTGTTACCTATGCAAATGTGGGAATGGTATTTTGTATGAGGGATGTGCAGACTCCAACTTTATAACTGTAAGACATGATTTATTTGAAAGAAAGAGAGAGAGAGAGAGTGTCGTGATAATATAACAATTTTACATATGTATCATATATATGATAAAGTAATATATACGGTACATATGTTCCCCACAATCATATAATGCCAAGCACAAATATTCAATCTTTCGTTGTTTGTATTACCGTAAGAAATATACCGAACGCCTGAAATAATAGAAAATGAAATGCTTGCAATCAAACTCTCAATCAATTTCAAGGTCACATGCAATATACCGTACACCCTGGTTACCGTAAGAAATGTACCGAACGCCTGAAATAATACGCTATAAAATGCTTGCAATCAAACTCTCAATCAATTTCAAGGTCACATGCAATTATAAAAAGGTATATTGTGGACCACAATCTTCGCCAAGCTTCGTTGTTGCTTGTCTTGTCGTGAGAAATGTACCGTACACCGTGGTATCGTGAGAAATGTACCGAACGCCTGAAATAATACGCTATCAAATGCTTGCAATCAAACTTTCAAACAATTTCAAGGTCACATGCAATTATAAATGTATAGGTAGACCCAGAGAGGAAGAGAAAGAGAGAGGAGGAGGAGGTCAAGGACATCTGCTAGGTGTGATTTCCCCTGGGGGGGGAAGATTAGTTAAGGAGTGCCCTGGCCTATATCAGACAAAGAGAGTGAGAGAGAGAGAGAGAGAGTGTCGTGATAATATAACAATTTTACATATGTATCATATATATGATAAAATAATATATACGGTACATATGTTCCCCACAATCATATAATGCCAAGCACAAATATTCAATCTTTCGTTGTTTGTATTACCGTAAGAAATATACCGAACGCCTGAAATAATACGCAAATAAAATGCTTGCAATCAAACTCTCAATCAATTTCAAGGTCACATGCAATTATAAATCCGTACACCCTGGTTACCGTAAGAAATTTACCGAACGTCTGAAATAATACGCTATAAAATGCTTGCAATCAAACTTTCAAGCAATTACAAGGTCACATGCAATTATAAAAAGGTATATTGTAGACCACAATCTTCGCCAAGCTTCGTTGTTGCTTGTATTATCGTGAGAAATGTACCGTACACCCTGGTTATCGTGAGAAATGTACCGAACGCCTGAAATAATACGCTATAAAATGCTTGCAATCAAACTTTCAAGCAATTTCAAGGTCACATGCAATTATAAATGTATAGGTAGACCCAGAGAGGAAGAGAGAGAGAGAGAGGAGGAGGAGGAGGTCAAGAACATCTGCTAGGTGTGATTTTGCCTGGGGGGGGGGGGAAATTAGTTAGGGAGTGCCATGGCCTACATCAGACAAAAAGAGAGAGAGAGAGAGAGAGAGAGAGAGTGTCGTGATATTATAACAATTTTATATATGTATCATATATATGATAACAAATATATACGGTACATATGTTCCCCACAATCATATAATGCCAAGCACAAATATTCAATCTTTCGTTGTTTGTATTACCGTAACAAATATACCGAACGCCTGAAATAATACGCAAATAAAATGCTTGCAATCAAACTCTCAATCAATTTCAAGGTCACATGCAATGTACCGTACACCCTGGTTACCGTAAGAAATGTACCGAACGCCTGAAATAATACGCAAATAAAATGCTTGCAATCAAACTCTCAATCAATTTCAAGGTCACATGCAATTATAAAAAGGTATATTGTAGACCACAATCTTTGCCAAGCTTCGTTGTTGCTTGTATTATCGTGAGAAATGTACCGTACACCGTGGTTAGCGTGAGAAATGTACCGAACGCCTGAAATAATACGCTATAAAATGCTTGCAATCAAACTTTCAAGCAATTACAAGGTCACATGCAATTATAAAAAGGTATATTGTAAACCACAATCTTCGCCAAGCTTCGTTGTTGCTTGTATTATCGTGAGAAATGTACCGTACACCCTGGTTATCGTGAGAAATTTACCGAACGTCTGAAATAATACGTTATAAAATGCTTGCAATCATACTTTCAAGCAATTATAAAATGTAAATTGTACTTACCAACACCCACACCAGTATGTTCTTCGTCAGGAACGTCTCCATTTTGCTCAACGTCCTGTGCAGCATTAACCACAACATTTGCGACACGCAAATTATGCTTATGACTCTTCCGAGTCATTCTCACTTTCTAAACTATCACCCAGACCTTCCATGGTGTCATTCAACAGCCCATTAGAAAGTTCTGAAGAGTTCATCATGATATCTAGGTCCTGGGCGGTGAGCGGGGCGTGATGAGTAGGGTGGCACGACGCACTAGGGGTGGCGGCCACCGAATCGGACACGGGCAAATCTTGACCTTCCATCACGGCTGCTTGAGGGTTACTGAGTCATAGTCACGCAGTGGGGATGTGTGGGTGGGACCTTGTAGTACACTGCCTGACCACCAGGTTTCGCTTTCCACCTAAATTAGAGCGGGAATACGCCCACGGATTTAAGTCGGGCCCCGCCACATAGTCCAATTTTTTCGATACGGACTTAAGTCGGGCCCCGCTAAACAAGGGTTAAGACATTTATCCCCATCCAGGTGTCGATTTCTTCCTGGCGAGCGATAGCGAGCCAGCATTGTATGGATAAATCCGGCCTCGCCGAAGAAATTTTTCTATCGAAAAATGTACAAATTTAGCTTGCTGTCAAAACAAAAATATATATATGTTGGCTCGTTACCGCTCGCCAGGAAAATGTTGACACCTGGATGGGGGTAAACGTCTTAAAACAGTAGGCTGAATGGGGCTGAATGGGGCCGAATGGATACAAGCCAAAGAGAGAGGGAGAGAAAGAGAAAAAAGGCGAGGTGGGCTCCCTTACAGTAACTTTATTGCATAATTTCATAAAAGCATAATCAAATGTTAATTAAAAATGACTAGAGTACCGGTAATTACAATAATAATGTACTGCTAAGCACATGAGTAGATGAAAAACAATAACAGAAACATGAAATATTTACAGACATCTACATTTTTTGCGCCACCTTATATAATCGTGAACATAAATTACGTTATACCTTAATTTTGTTAACCTTCAAAGCAAAGTTCTGAGTCATCTGGGATATAATAAACATTATAGTATCTTAATTTGATTCAAAATTGACTCAAATGGGTAGCAACTACTAATGCTCACAACTGTAAATGACATTGATTATTTAAGAAATAGTGAATAGTAATGGGTTTTTTTTTCGCTAATCTATTTATCGAAGGCTGAGTTCCATAATAATACAAATTAAATTTTAATTTACAATGTTGATATACAGGTATTTACAATGTTGATATACAGGTATTTACAAATTCAACAGAATACCAAAGTTCATACTCTAGCTCCAATAAACATAACAATAGAGACTATCGAGACTACAAAAATCATGTTTTCTCTTTAATAAAACAACTTCGAGTTACTTAGCATCAAGTTGTTAAATAATGCCATAAGCTAAACGAAAGTGTTTTACTTATCCACTATATACTGTATATTGTTCATACAACCTCACTTACAAAATAAATAGCTATAATGCTACAAGAGCCTGAACTCTGACGGCGTTTAACATAAAATGTATAATACTGTATAGAAGTAAATGAAAGCAAGTGAGTAATATGGAGGTCTAAAACATTAACTAAGCAACCCATTGTTGTTTACTGTATACAGTATATGGATGGAGTCATGAAAGAAATACAAGGAAGAGCAGTGGATGTTGGTATACCCCTGATAAGGGAGGGAAACGAGTGGAAGCTACCTGTAATGCTGTTTGCCGATGATACAGTTCTGATCAGCGATAGTGAATGGGAGATGTAAGGTCTGGTAAATATGTTTGGAACAGTGTGTGAAGAACGGAATCTGAAGGTAAATGCGGGGAAGAGCAAGGTTATGGTCTTTGAAAGGGATGCAGCCACAGAATGTGAAGTGAGTTTGAACTAACTTACTGTATACAGTATATGGATGGAGTCATGAAAGAAATACAAGGAAGAGCAGTGGATGTTGGTGTACCCCTGATAAGGGAGGGAAACGAGTGGAAGCTACCTGTAATGCTGTTTGCCGATGATACAGTTCTGATGAGCGATAGTGAATGGGAGATGTAAGGTCTGGTAAATATGTTTGGAACAGTGTGTGAAGAACAGAATCTGAAGGTAAATGCAGGGAAGAGCAAGGTTATGGTCTTTGAAAGGGATGCAGCCACAGATGTGAGGTGAGCTTGAACAGTCAGGCTATGGAGAACGTCAGCTCATTCAAGTATCTGGGCAGTGTGCTGAGTAAAGATGGGAGTATGGATGAAGGAGTGCTGGAGAGGGTGCAACAGGGGAAGAGGGTTGTAGGAATGCTGAAAGCAGTAACAAGAAATAGGGTGGTCAGCATGGAAGTAAAGAAGTCCTTGCATGACAGTGTGGTAATCCTGACATTGACTTAAGGGAGCGAAGCATGGACGTTGGTGGAGAGACTCGGGCCAAGAGTGAGAGGGGTGGAAATGAGTTACTTGAAAAGTGCGTGCGGAGTTACATGGAGGGATAGACAGACGAATGAGGAAGTAAGAGAGAGATGTGGTGTGGATGTAGACGTGCTGGAAAGTGTGAACAGGAACACCTTGAGATGGTTCGGCCATATGGAACATATGGGAAGCGAGAGAATGACTAAGAGGATGTACGAGAGCAAGGTGGAAAGACAGAGAGGGAGAGGTAAACCGAGAGAGAGGTGGAAAGATGGAGTGAAGAAGTATATGAGTGAAGGTGGTGCTGGATGGGAGGAGGGGCGTTGACTGACCGGGGACAGAGGTGTATGAGGGCGTTTCGTTCGTGGCCACCCCTTCAGGGATCACAGCTTCCGGCAATAGATAGATAGATATACTAGTTGCGTTGTTAGCATATTTGCATGTTTGTATATCTGATTTTGCTTGTGCCTACTGATGTATGTTACCCATATCAAGCCACTCCCCACCCCCCCCCCCCCCTCCCCACGCTTACAGATACTTAAGACCTCCTATGTACCATCATTTGTTAGTGACCTGAAGAAGTTATGTGCGAAACTTTGTCAATAAAGTGCTCCTCCTCAGATGGTGTTTTTATCGAAAAATTGAGCAACTGGTTTCTTAAACCTGCACTACTAAAAATGTTGTCTGTAGCTAAAGAGTTAAGGAACATTAACAGCACCAATGTCTGTAATTTTTCTTAGAATATATAATGTGATTTATGATAAAGATAATCACTAGTCTGCAGTTATCTGTCTGCAATGGCTAACTATAAGCTTTTTGTGGTTAATTAAAGCGTATTGTAATATGTTACCAGTGAATCTGACATTATAGTAGTAATTACATAATAGTATACATTATATTATGTTCGGGTGGATGGGACTCGTAAGTGCGTTAGCCTTGGTCGGCAACTCCTCTAGGGGAGATATATTTATAAAAATCCGGGTGGATGGGACTCGTCAGCCTTGGTCGGCAACCTGTCTAGGGGAGTAAACCTTATACAAATCCGTACTGCTACTTTAGGGTGAAGCAGGTTAGTGGATGGATTACCCGCACACCACTGTAGAAAAATAGTGCTAAAAAATACATAAAAGGCCTCGGAGTTTGACGGACCCTAAATTGAGTGGTCAATCCTGTAAGTCCTTCAGTAAACTGGCATGGGTTTTACCTCTTACAGGGGATAGGTCCGCTTTGAGGAATTTAGTGTATGGCCACCCCCATTAAGGGGAGTAAAGCGTCCGGCAATAGACAGATAGATAGATAGAATAATTATTCACTGACTGGAATTAGTAGCAACAAAAAATGGCTACATTTTTCCTATACCGAACTGATATTTTGTCGCATAAGAAAAACTACACTTATTTATACTTTCAAAGATTGCAGTAAACTGCTTTACTTACTCACTGCTGACATACATTACAGTTACCCAGCCTTAACTTGGTAAGTTATAACTACAGACTACAGTAAGATAAAGTTTATCTGTGACTCTCTTAAATAGGGGGAGTGTACCTGTTTATATACATCATCAATAAACTTGAAAAAAAGAAGTTATGTGTGTTTCAATACTCCTGGTTGTGGCAAATAGAAATACAATAATTAACAGAGCTAATTTAGAATGGGACTCTCATGGCCTCTCTTACTGATTTTCTTTGTGCCTCACTTACACTGAGAGTAATCCAGCTCGCTCTCTCAAACACCTCCTCCTCCTATCTATGTCACTACATTTAACGTGCACACCACACATTTTTTCTAAAATGATGAACAATAGCCCAGCCTCGGAGTCCCAATAAATGCCCCTACACCCGCCCGACCTTCCCCTGACGACCCCTCAAAATTTTCTAGACCTCGGCCTGTTACTTTTACTATCAACTTTTGCAACATTCGCAGCCTTTCCTCTAATTTTCCCTCTGTTGAACACCATCTCTCCTCCTACAAACCTGATATTCTTTTCCCCACTAAAACTCAGGTGTCTGAAGCAACTGCCAGCAGCTCCTTCTCTGTATCCTCCTACATTTTCAATCTTAGTTTCAAAGCCAAAGGCGGATGTTGTGCATACGTGCACAACAAACTCAATTGCTCTTGTGTTCCCGATTTCGACTCCTCTGAATTCTCAACTTTATGGCTCAAACTATCCTGACAATCTCATACTAAATATTTCTGTGCTGTCTATCTTTCCCCTAACTCTACCGACATTCCCAAATTTTTTGACTATCTAAACTCTAAAGTGGAACATATTCTATCCATTTCTCCTTTATCAGAAATATCCATCTTAGGAGATTTCAACGTTCACCACCGCAAATGGCTCTCCTCTCATAATACCACTGACCAACCTGGTGAACAAGCTTACATCTTTTCTATCCTAAATGACCTTGAGCAGTTGGTTCAGCAACCCCCCCGTATCCCAGATCGCTTCGGAGATTGGCCCAGCATTCATGACTTGTTTCTAACTTCTAACCCTTCTTCTTATACTGTCGATCTTTTCTCTCCTGTGGGCTCCTCTGACCATAAACTTATGTCTGTCACCTGTCCTATCTCACCAGTACGGCCATCCGATCCTCCCAGCCGGCGGCGCTTTTTGGCACTTTGGCGCTGTTGACTTGGAGGCTCTCCGGCAGTACTTCTTTGATTTCCCATGGAATGATTTTTGCTTCCGTCGCCAGGGACCCTCGGAGAGTGCTGAACGCATTACTGAACTAATCCTATCGGGCATGGAGGCATACACTCCATTTTCCTTCTCTCAGACTAATGCAAAAAAATCTTGGTTTACTCACGCTTGCTCTACTGCTATCCGCAATAAGGAGGAAGCATTCAAACAGTACTGACGCCTTAAAATTCAACATAGACTACAGTAGATCATCATAGACTACAGTAGATCTGGACTTGATACAAAAATGGAACTTTGCAGTAAGGGACCCCAAATCAGAGAACAAACCCCCATGTTCGAACCTCGAATCCGCGAAAATATCACATTTTCGCGTTTTTTGAGGTTCAAACTTGGGGGTTCGTTCTCCGGTTTTGGGTCCCTTACTGCAACGTTCCATTTTCGTGTCAAGTCCAGATCTACTTTAGTCTATGAACTCATGAATCTCATCCTTCCTTTGTTTCTGCCTTTTAATCAAGCCAAATCTGTTCTTCAACTTCCCAAACACTCTTTCATCATGAAGAAATGCACTGAACTATCCAACTCTAGCTCTAACACTAGTGTCTAGCATTTGTTTGGTGATGGGCTGGTCTATCATTGGTGATGGGCTGGTCTATCAGAGTGAGAGCTGAGCGATCTCTGCCATACCCTTAGCTTACTCTGACTGTTCCTTTTACTTATATATGTTCTAGATCTCAAGTGACGGCGTCTCTACCGTGGATTGACCTCCCTACTGCCAACCTAGAGGTTGACAGATTGGGAGCGAAAGCGTCACATTTTTCCTTTGCCCCTCAACTTTCCCTTCATAATTGCTGAGGGGCACAGGGCCTTGGGTGGGGCTTTGTGTTTCCCGGGCGTTTCCACACGCTCCTCAGCTCCCCGCCTAGGAGTGGCTTCGGTCACCCGGGCTTTATTAGTGGCAAGCAGGGAGGGTTTTGTGGGGGCGCTCGTTTATGGCCTTGACCTTGCTCGAGACCTTGGGGCTGTTCGGCCAGACAGACTGAGGAACCGCAACAACAACAACTCTAGCTCTTCCCCAAGCTTTCTGGCATCTAGTCAAAAACCTCCCCTACAATTTTGCTTCCTCGTCTTTCCTGCCCATTTTCCACTCTGATGGCACAACCATCTTTTCTTCCTCTGACAAAGCTGAACTCTTTGCTCAAACTTGTTGCTAGAAACTCCACCTTGGATGATTCCGGTGTTATTCCTCCCTCTCCACCCCCTCCCTCTCCTACTTATGCCTAATATCCTAATCTCTTCTAAAGATGTACTTTCTACCCTCTCTGGGCTTAATACTAAGAAGGCATACGGTCCGGAGAGTGTCCCTCCTGTTGTACTAAAAAACTGTACTTCTGTGCTGATTCCCTGCCTAGGCTAACTCTTTCGTCTCTGTCTCTCCTTTAACGTTTTCCCTTCTTGCTGGAAATTTGCTCTCATTCAACCTGTCCCGAAGAAGGGTGACCGCTCTCAACTCTCCAACTATCGTTCAATTGCTCTCATCTCTTGTATCTCTAAAGTTTTTAAAACTATTCTTACTTCCAAATTTCTAAAGCATTTCTCTTCTCATAATCTACTCTCAGATCACCAGTATGGCTTCCTTAAGGGTCGCTCTACTGGTGATCTTCTTTCATATCTTACTAACTCTTAGTCATTCTCCTTTCGGGACTTCGGCGAGTCCTTTTCTAATGCGCTAGACATCTCGAAGGCCTTCGATAGAGTCTGGCACAAATCTCTAATTTCTAAACTACACTCCTTCAGTTTCTATCCTCCATCTGTGCCTTTGTCTCTAATTTCCTTTCCGGACGTTCCATAGCTGCAGTTGTGGATGGCCATCGTTCTCTTCCTCATCCTATCAACTCCAGTATTCCTCAGGGTTCTGTCCTATCTCCAATTCTCTTTCTAATTTGCATAGATGATCTTTTCAACTGTACCTCCAGTCATATCTATTCATATGCAGATGACTCTACCTTACACTATTCAATTAGTTTCCCAGAACGCCCCAGCAAGCAATCTCTTAAAAACAAACGTAATGAAGCCATACAACGCTTATCTTCTGATCTAGTTACCATTTCCAAATGGGGCAGAGAAAACCTTGTTGCCTTTAATACTTCCAAACCCCAATTTCTCCATCTATCTAACCGTCGTGAACTCCCAGAGGACTATCCCTTATACTTCAACAATACAAAAATCAACCTTCATCTTCTCTCAGTATTTTCGGTGTCTCATTTTCTTCTGCTCTTTCTTGGAAGGACCATATTGCCAGTCTTGCTAAGGCAGCCTCCCAGAAGCTGGGTGTGCTCAACCACCTCAAGGGGTTCTTTACCACTGCACAGCTTCTTGCTCTGTACAGAGGCACAGTGCGTCCTTGTATTGAGTACTGTTCACATATGTGGGGAGGATCCTCTCACACAGCACTTCTAGACAAAGCAGAAAGGAAAGCCTTTCGTATCATTAACTCCCGTCAACTCACAGACTCTTGCAATCGCTCTCTCTTTTCGCCGCAATGTTGTATCTCTCTCGCTATTCTACCGCTACTACAATAATCAGTGTTCCTCAGAGCTCTCTCAGTGTATACCACCTCCTTTACGTAGGGTACTCTGTGCAACTCTCCAACTCAAGAGTGAAACGATACTCCCAATCTTTCTTCTACTCAACAGCTGAACTCTGGAACTCTCTCCCTTAATCCATCTTTCCCTCATTCTATGACTTAAATTGCCTAAAACTCCGGGTGTCCAGACATTTTGGCTCGAACATTCCTTGATTCCTCTCTCTAAACTCTGGGTGAGGCACTCATCACATTCAGTTTCGCCTTTTGTCTCCATCATCCACATTGAAAAAGTCACAGAGTAAATGGTACTTCACATGTACACAGTTTTTATCCCGATGCTCCATGACATGCCAAACGTGGCGCAATCCTAGGCATGGAGCAGAACAGCCGGGCGGCGTCTCCACGGGGCGGCATTGAGGGAAATTCTAGGGCGTTTGCTCAAAACTCGGACTGATGGTATTGGCCCATTAAACGTCGGTGTGCCGTCCTTGTGCCATCGAGGCATCGTCGTTGTACCCTCAGAATCGTCGAGGTACCATTGTTTCACCGTTTTTTTTAATTGTTACATCATCGGCTACATGATGTCACTGCCGAAACTCACCGACGGTGCCACATCGACACACAATTATACAATAACGGCAGAAGGACGGTACAAGGGCAATTACCTCTTTGTAACTGTAGCTACTCAAATAAGCCAAAAAGTTATATAATATCACATATAATATATTATAATATAATATATAATACAATATATTATAATAGTACGAATTATAAACAAAGACCGGTGTATATATATAGAGGAAAAGGAGAACCAGGGTAGCAACCAAGCATGTTTATTATCAGACGTTTCGAGATATCTTATGCCATCTTCACTGAATCTAAAATCAGAAAAATAAATTATTACAGCTAGATCAGAACAATAAGTTCGTCCAAAAAAGTTTTAATGATGAAGCAAAATAGAGAAAAAAAAAAATACGGGAAAACTGGGAAAATAAAAAAGGGGGGGGGGACTAAAAGGAAAATTATCAATTACTAGGGAGGGACTCTTAAGACCTCCAGATATTTGAAGAGCTCTACTAACCTAAGAATATTAGAGTCTCTCTATATTTATAAAGATAAACCTTCCCTTGGAGAGCAGCCATCATGTGACTAAAGCATACTCATGCAAACTGATGAAACAGTCAACCAATACTATTGATGCGCTCATCTTGAACCCTTATGCTAAGAAAAAAGACATAAGATTCAAATTCTTTAATGCAAATATCTATCACAGTTCATATCAACTTAAACATTAAAGGAAAGGCACCAAGGCACTAAAATACTTCCCCATTCAATAAACTAAATTATTATCATTGTATTTCTTTGGCTTGCATTTGTACAGTCATAGTCAAAATTCTGATACATTTTGTGCCCTGAAACTGATTAAACGAACCTACGGAATACATACATACATACATACATAACATTTTAAGACTGAGTGTTCCACACATAAGTGCAGTTTCAGTCTCTTGTCCTAATGGCGGCGTTCCAGGCAACCCTGTTAAGGGCTGCTTCACTTGTCAAGTTCTTGGATTTGAGATCGGCGCGTATAGTCCGATCCCAGGTCTTCCTCGGTCCACCCCTTGGTGCAGCTCCCTCCACAATCACAGACCTGCATTTTGTCACCCAATTTTGTTCATCCATTCTCTCCACATGTCCATACCATCCCAGTCTACTTGTACGCATCACCTCGCTAATACTCTTTATACCTAAACGTCTCCTCAGCTCAACATTTGTTATTCTATCCTGTAGCCTGGCCCCACACATCCATCTCACCATTCTCATCTCATTACGCTCCATTCTGTTGACATCCTCTACTTTAACGGCCCATGTTTCTGAGGCATACGTCATTGCACTTCTAACACATGAGGCATACACCTTTCCCTTCAGGGGGAGAGGCATTCTTTTCATGGTCAGGATTGGCATCAATTCTCTGAACTTCCCCCAGCCACACCTAATTCTAGCAACAGTGGCAGCCTCGGCCCCACCACCGGCAGAGATGGTATCTCCTAGGTAACAAAACTTGTTCACCAGCTCCAAAGACTCATTTCCAAAATTCACAGCCACAGGATCATCAATATCAATGCAAATATCAGGTAAAGAATGATTAAGGTGATTACATTCAGGTCGAGTTAGATTCCAACATTTATAGACAGTATTAATTACTATGACTGTACCTTAGTTTATGAGGTATGTGGAAAATATGTCTTATAAGTAGACTACCTGCAATGCCTACTTAAAAACATTGAATCACAGTAGTTAGTAGTAAACAGTAAAGTGGTCCCATAAATATATTTTATCATTAACAAAAACGCTGGAGGAAAAATGTATTTCCAAATTTCCAGAGTTCTACTGTCAAAGTCATAATTCGTCAACATACATGATGGTATTTTGTGTGAATTATGAAGACAGGGATATCGGACTATTGTAACAATTCGAAGTATTGCTCAACAGATATTGTGATCTTAAGTTATTTGGCCTCAAGACTCTAGAGGTATGATTTTGATTTTGCCCCGAGGGGGGAGTTTATTGAGCAGCGCCCCCCATCCTGTGAGGGGACAACCACTAGTAAGGCGATACATACTGCTCAAAGAGCCATTATTCCACTGAAACAACAGCATCGTCGTCTGGTTACATTCATATTTGTGTTTATAAGACAGGTTGGCATTATTCAGATGTGTTATTATAGTTTCCTCATTTAATTGTCATAGAGGTATGAGGTGGAGTCAAAGCCGGGGGGAGATGTTGTAGGTACGGCTGATACTGTGAGACTGCCGGCACGTGAGGCGTAGCTCCGCGATTATACTATGGCTGCCAGTGCAGATAATATTTCGAACCTGTGAGTTGGTTACATGATACATCCAGAGCTGATGTATAGATTTATGCATTACAGCTAATAATTAACTTACAATTAATAATATACAACAGTGTTTCGGACAGCCAAACACAACGAGATGTGGAACTTTTTTATTCTGGGTAAAGAAGTTCTACATCTCGTTGTGTTTGGCTGTCCAACCCTGAAACATTTTATCTCTATTGTGTGTCCATGTATAAACCCAAGTAAGGCGGGTAACCTGCCACCAGCTGGTATCACTCCATACTGATTAACTATATAAATTCGATCCACTCACGTGTTTAATAACTGAGGGAATGAAGGGGAGAAGGGAGGGGGGAGAGGGGGAAAGAGGGGGACAGGTAGAACAAAGAACTAGCGCGTAATCTAGATCGAGAAGGAAAGGTAGGAGGGGAGGGGGAAAGTGAGCGGACACCATCCAGCTCTCCTGATCTATCAGAAGAGACTGGATGACTCCGTCGTCGACGTCTGCCCGGGATGTAACACAGCACCCCATACCATTAAATACATCATAGAAGACGGCATTTCACACAACCACTTACGCCAACAACACAATCTACACTCAATGAGAGCTCTGTGGGAAAGCCCGATCGTGGCCATGGCCTTCCTCAGGGACTCGGGGTTATTTGGCCAGGCAGCTTAGGGAACAACAACAACAACAACCTCCTTCCCACATTGACTTTCAGTCACCTTAAATGCAAGGCTGGTCCATTACTTGATCCAACATCTTGAGGGAGGGAGCTTTAATTCATTATTATAGAGGGTTTTTATTGATTTTTGCAAAATGTGTTAGTTTGCCCGTGTTTAGCTAATAGCTTGGTACTAGTTGTTGCACGTCATACAAGTATAGACCGATGTATATTTCTTTATTATTCACACAAAATATCATCATGGATGTTGACGAACTATGATATTGACAATAGAACAACTGGACATTTGGATATACCATTTTTTGTCTAGCATTTTTGTTAATATCAAATGCCTAAACCAGTGATTGAAAGCAGTGGGGGAAGGAGAACAGGAGGGCTACAGTTTTCACACATTGGGGTTTTCAATAGGTTTGCCTTTGGCTTAGTTCAGAGCAAAAGTGGATATTAATGTTGGCTTTCACTGTACAATAACAATCATGCTAAAGAACCCCTCCTCAGACTCCCTTCAAACTAATAAAAGCAGTCCAAAAAAATAAACCTGCAAGCCAAAAAAAATTATTTTTTGGTAGAAAATGTCCCTCTCCTAAATTGCAGGCTTGATATTGCTCGCCAGGAAAAAAATGATATCTGAATGGGGAGAAACCGCTTATTATTGCTAAACTAATGAGGTGGACATACTTACAAAATTGCCAAGCTAATATGGAGAAACAAAGGGGGGATGGTTAAAAAAGAAAAGAAAACTAAATAAAATAAAAAGATTAAGTTAATATCAAATGCCTGAACCAGTGCTTGAAAGCATTGGTGGAAGGGGAACAGGAGGGCTACAGTGTTCACACATTATAGGTTTCAATAGGCTTGGCTTTGGCTCAGTTCAGAGCAAGGTGCATATTAATGTTGGCTTTCACTGTACAATAAAAATCATTAGTTCGCTGATCATTTTGCTTAAACGGCACTTTCCTTAACAGTTGTCAGGTTTTGGTTCCATACAAAATTTGAATAATTAATTGTAGTTTTTTATTCCTTCAAAAGTTAGTAAAATTTATCAGAATATCCCGGACTTCCCACATTGCCTAATTCATTGAACGTGACGATAGTGCGTTGTTATATGTGCGATTGGTTTGCTTGGGAAACGGATTAACTTTCTCATGTATTAATGTACAGTTCACCCTATGTGGTGGTTTTGTGTTCTTTTATTTCAAAGTTTCATTTGATTAAGCGTCGGTTCAACATAGCGATTTTAATTAGTTCTTTTGCCTTTATATTGTCTCGTCCTCGTTTTGGTTTGTTTATTTTGCAAGTTTTACATTAGTATTCCTAATAACCCATTAACCCTGGGCTATAATGTATTGCTTCATATTATAAAAATGTCAAAATAATGATTCTTTGAACCTTTAACGCTATAATAAAGCATTATATTGTCTCGTTTCCGTTCACTACTGATTCAAATGGGTGTGTCACCATTTATGCTCTTGATAGTGCATGCAGGCTAAATACACAATGTTTTAGGAGTTGCATGTAAGAGCAAATTTAGCCAAAACTATTCCAAGAGGAAGCCAAGTCAAGACAAAGGTTCCAGTGTGTCCTGTGTGGTGTTCCAGTGTTCTTATTATGGGGACAGAAAACTGTACCGTACTGTACAATATCACCACTCGATATACCCTTTTTTCTGTTTTTTTACCATCCCTAGTTTGACAATAATAAGACCTTCCACCCCATAGAAGTATCAATTATTTCTGGGCGAGCAATAGCGAGCCTGTAATTTAGGGGAAACCACATTTTTCCATTTTTTTTTTGTTTTTTTTGTTTTTTAGCTTGAACACAGGTCTGGAGGGTGTATTGCATCTTGAATGGGGTCTAAGGAGGCATTTGTGTGTGTGTGTGTGTGTGTGTGTGTGTGTGTGTTCCAAACTAAAAATAATTGCTTGACAACGAAAATTAATCAAAACACTCAATAATGAAACAAAACAGCATTATAAGCTCCCAAACATTGAATGAGCTAGTGGTAAGGAATATGCAAGGTTACGGGTTAACAGACAGACTGAAAAAGGTATCGAATGATAAACTAAGTGAAGAGCAGGGAGGTTTCAGCAAGGGTCGGAGCTGCATTGACCAGATAGCCTCCATGCAATTGTTGATAGAAGTATTTAGCTAAGAACATAAAACTCTATGTAGCATTCATGAATTTGGGAAAGCCTGTGACAAAGTAGATTGGGAGGGCCTGTGGGATGTGTTGACAGTATATGGTGTGGGAGGGAAGTTGCTAACAGCAGTAAAATCTTTGTACAGCAATGCATTGGCAAATCTAAAAGTAGGCGATAAGGTAAGTGAGAGTTTTTAGGTCAATGTAGGAGTAAGAAAGGGATGTGTCATGTCACCTTGGTTATTGAATACATACAGTACATGGATCAGAGAATCTAGGGAGGGATCAATAGACATTGGAACTAGGCTGGAGTCAGAGAGAAGAGAGTGGAAGATTTTAACCCTTTCACAACCATTACGGAATTTTCGTCATATTCTGGTTACCATTAGACAATTTGGTTTAGTTTATAATCTACCTACTGTATATGACTCAAATGGGTAAATAGGATCTTAATAAACCCTCTTAGTAGCATAGGTAGCCTACTGCATAAAATCATCTAATTTTAGACCGAATCAAAGGTAAAAAGGCGTCATTGTGTTGAAGGGGTTAACATGCCTACATGCGGACGATGCAGTCCTGTTGACGGAAAATGTGGAAGAACTTCAAAAGAGTGGTCACTGACTTTGAAAGGGTGTGTGAAAAGAGGAAATTACAGGTCAATGTAGGGAAATGTAATGTAATGGTGTTTGAGAGAAAAATATATGAAACCTTTCAAACCATATATTTTAAGACAAAATATAGAATCAAGAAAGGGCATGAGAAAAGTTGGAAAATTTAAATGAACAATGAAGAATTTGAAGAGCTTCAAAGTTTCAAATATTTGGGAGCTGTACTGTGCAAATATGGTAAAATGGATAGTAAGATAAATGAGAGAAAAATGCAAGTGAGAAAGGTAATTGGAAAACTTTATTGTATCCTGAAATGAAGAATGGTCAGTCAAGAAGTGAAAAAGTTGCTGAGGAACAGTGTGCTTTTCCCAACACTCTTGCATGGAAGTGAGACATGGACAGTAAGTGACGAGGACCTCTCCAAATTGAGAGCTGTGGAGATGAGCTATTTCAGAATGGCAGCTGGTGTGAATAAGCTAGCTACTAGATGGACCAAGTAATAGGGAGGTGTATGAGTCTCTTGGAATGAAAGAGCATGCTATGGGCATTGAATGTGGAGTGGGTGAGTTTTTATACAGAGAAATACTTTGAGGTGGTACAGTCATGTTCAGAGAATGAGTGAGAACAGAATGTCACGAAACATACATGAAAGTCAGGGAGTAACTAGTAGTGAAAGACCATCTATGATATGGGAGAACAAATTGGATAAATATACTGAGGAAAAACTTCCATGTAGTGGAAGGGGTATTGTGGCATGGGCAAAGGAAGCATGTATTGACAAAGTAGCCTGGAGGCATTTCTGCCATGGCTATCCTTCAGCGGGGATTTCCCAGGAAGAAGCAAGGCATTGGAGATGATGATGTTGATGTTGGGAGCAGCACCCTGCTCCAAGGTACAGAGCCATATATCCTTACTGTGACCCCAGTCAACTGCCTTCACATGATGCTAAAAAGTTACATTGGTCAACTGACCTGATGCACTTTCCAGCAAAGATGCATACTCTGACCAAAACATTGGCTACAGAATGTGAATGATGAATGTCCCCACCTACCAATAGATATAAAAATGGCAAAAATTGGCTAATTCCAATTGTTAATATCAAGATGTTTTATAATCCTGCCTAACAACTTTCCAGCCAATAGATATTCTTCTTATATCTCTTATTGTGTTTTTATCTTGCAAGCTTCTCCCATTCCTAAATATCTAAAATTATACAGATACCGTACTTAATTAATTTGCTTAGTGAGTAATCATATCTATCATAAAATATACAGTATACCTGTATTAATTAAAAATTATTAGAGTACAAAGATGTGAGAATATTTTGTGTCAGAGATCTCTAACAAAAAAATCACAATTATGTTAATATTATAATCTACCGTACTTATCAACAGCATAATGGACAAAAGCCCTTATAATATAACGGTGGATAAAATTACAGAAGCTATAGCTAATTGGACTGGCCTTTAGTATGAATATCTTTAGATATATTATAATACAGTACAGTATTTAACCTCTTAAGTAAAGCAGTCCACAGACATGACAATAGCAGTCCCCAGTTCATCATTGGCCACAGAATATGGGAAGGATGTTAACCCGTGGCACGCTGCACCAAACTCTCCATCGATGTTGACCGCTATAAGACCTCCCATATAATCAGGATAATACTTAGCAACACGGGAGAGAGCCAGTTCAGCGGCCGCATGAGGCTGAAAGCCAGATCGCATACTCTCCACTGCGATTAAGGCAGGCATAAACCTCATCATGACATCACCGTCTCCCGTGGCTGCTGCTCCGCCCACAGCGCGATCCACATACGTTCCACTGCCGGGGATGGGAGAGTCGCCCACCCTTCCAGGGATCTTGTAGGTAGCACCATTGGTGGACGTCCCCCCAGCAATGTGACCGCCAGAATCAATCGCAATCATTCCAATGGTATCATGATTCTCGGCACCAAAGTTCTTGCCCTCAGATGCGACAGACCGCTCCAAAAAGTTCTTGGCAGGTTCATATGGCCCACAGGAAGTAGCAGGATCAGGCTGGACATTCTTCCAGTAGTTGGGCTGACAGGAGTTGGCCAGCCAGTCATCATGGATCTTGATGGAATAACCGGTGGTGAGATTCTCCTCCTTGAAGCCCATGTTGATGGCGAAGGCTGTGGCAGCCTCCCCTACCAGCAGAGTGTGAGTGGTGTGTTCCATCACCTTCCTGGCCACAGATATGGCGCTCTTCACTCGCTTCAGACATCCCACTGCTCCGACATCGTGAGTTATTCTGCAAAGTTACACTAATTTGGATTACTGGTACCTATATTGTATTATAATGAACATATGTGTTGTGGGAGAACATTGCGTCAGGAATGATAATGGGCAATTTTATATGTTGAGGAAGAAATCTGAGAAGCTTGGAAGTTACACACAAATTATTAATCAATGTGGAGTTTGAGTGTAACAGAGAACAGTTCAGTAACTAAAAGCTGGTACTTGGCCACTCCCCTATGATAGTGACAGCTGTTGTGAGCAGCACAATAAATAAAATGAAGGACGGAAAAGCTGCAAAGTGCTCTGGCATTGTTGCTAAAGTGATAAAAGCCTCAGGTGACAGAAGAGTGATACTGGTCACTGAGCGAATAAACTCCATTATTATAAAGGAGAGAATCCCAGATGTTTTTCATAAACGTGTAATACTAATTACTGTAGGCCTATATGTAAGGATAAAGGGGAATAATTAAATAGGGGTAAATATAGGGGCCTGAAAATACTTGACCAAGTCATGAAAGTCTGTGAGAGAGCCTTTGAAGGTATGAATTTATTAGAGGCTCCTACTTCATATGACGTAGTGCCACGACACTGATATGTATGGCCCTAGTTAGCCCATAGGTTAAGCTGGTAGACCCCAAGTGCTCAACAAGAAATTAGAACCATCGTCAAAGGCGACACTGTCAAAATACCTATGGGACGTAATTTTTCACGGACGCCACTATGAAGTAATGGTAAAATGGTAAAAAATAATCAACTAATCTAGAGAATAATAAAAGGAAAAAAAATACTTTAAATATATTAAATTAATTAATACAACTGTTCTGTTACTGTGCGCTTCCCATGCGTCTTTTGTCATCAAGTGCATCATCTTTCTTGCCTTGCTCTACGAGCTTCCTCTGTTGGGGGGCACTCGCCGAGTTCACATATTTTCTTTGCTCTGTGATACATCCATTTGTCGTTCTCCTCTCGTCACCTAGCCTTCCTTAGTGAGTTCTGAGTTATATTTAGGTTGTGTAAATGCGACAGTAAGTTTTATACTCCAGTTAGGATGCATTTAGTGTATTTTTTACGTGCAGAAGGTGATCACCTCCTGAGCATAAAGGTCGTTGCACACTGGCACGAAAACCCCTCCAGGCGAGTTCACGACTCAAAATTTCAGCCTGATACGGCGAATCGGCAACATAATCGTTGCTATCAGAAATTAGTCGTAGGTGACTCTCATGGTCCAAGCTCAATCGGCAACATAATCGTTGATATCAGAAATTAGCCGTAGGTGACTCTCATGGTCCAAGCTCAATCGGCAACATAATCGTTGATATCAGAAATTAGCCGTAGGTGACTCTCATGGTCCAAGCGACGTATCGGGGGTCGATACGAGATTTTGAGCTGTTCAAAGGTTCGTGGGAATCCCTCGGCAACTGTCTGAGTCTAGTGTTCATAGGGAACTCGCCGTTTCAAAATCGTGTTGTTGATATAGGTTAAGTGCACACACAACATATATACAGAGTGTACACATGCCTTAATCATATTGCAACATACACACATGTACTTTCAGGGCAATACTATCATTGTTTCATATCCCATGATAATATACCATACTCTGTAGTATCGGCAGCGTTGCACCAAATATATCCGGCACTGCTGCACATGTTTTCATCAGTAACATCCGGTCGGCACTCAGCTTAACAAGTGCCTCCCACCTCCCTGTATCTCTGGCTAATAAGAACCTATAAACTTATCTCTGGACTTTTATTCTACATCCTTGTGCAAGAAAGGATTATCAAGGTTGTTGTAGCTTCACATGACAACCATACATGGCGCAGTTTGTTAATACAGCCAGGAGATACGAGCAAAGACCGGATTCTCAGCCGGCCATCTTGCAAGACCTCCCCTCTCCAGCCCTGGATATATTATTGTGCAGTGCTTTATAGTGCAGTGAAGTACTTAAGAGTGTAGTGCAGTGCCTTTATTATGTGTCCCATGTCATTTGTGCCCATTCCCAACTTGCTGTGAGGGTTATAGCCGCCGAAACATTGCTGGACAAGAGCGAGGAATAGCATACCCTCTCCCTCTAACATCTCCAGTAACACTGAAGCTACCACCCCTCACACCCTCCAGCTGTGCCGGTACATGCGCGCACACGGACACACGCACATCGCTGCCAAGTCAACACGGTGGTGCCAAGCCTACCGCACTCACGCACTCATTCACTCACTCACTCTAGCACAGATAATTTCTCTCACTATTAAATAAACTGTTCCAGTTGTACTGCACATTTTCATCGTTCCTGCAAGCCTACAGTGTGTCAGCTATCAACCAATTATGGAGGGATATGAGCAGATTCATGGGGAGCCCAGACACACCCCACACGACCATACTGGGGAGGGAGATAATGGTGGAGCTACTGGTGGAGATAGTGGTGGAGATAATGATGGAGATACTGTTGGAGTTGCTGGTAAGGGGTACCAGTCAGTTCATTCCACTCCAACCTCTCCAATCACCACCCATCATTTCACTCCACCTCCCCAACCTCCCCCCACTTTACCTCCCCTACACTATAGGGGGATGCCACCCCTGTCACCACACCCTGCAAGTCTACAACCTACCACAAGTGCAGACCTCCTTCAGCTCATACAGTATATGGAGCAATGCAGACAACGGGACGACTATACCAGAAAACAGGAGGAGGACCGCAGACAACAGGAGGAGGACCGCAGAAGATGGGAAGAGGAAAACCGACGACAGGAGGAGGAAACAAGACGACGCACGGAGGAGGACTACAGGAGACAGGAGGAGGAAACAAGACGACGCATGGAGGAGGACTACAGGAGACAGATGGACGATGCCAAGTTCTCCGCCCTTGTCCAGGCTCTGGCCCAAATTACCCCACCTGCCGCCGCACCTACACCTACCTCAACGGGGACAACACCCAATTCCACAACATCCTCCACCCCTACAGCTCCACCTCCACCACAGAAGGCTATCACCCAGAATCCGCCGCCCCTTCGTGCTGATGCCACCTTCCAGATTTTCAGAGAATGGAGGCGTCGGTGGGACGATTACTCTATTATGGTAGACTTATCTAAATTACCGAGGGAGAAACAACTGATCCAGATGCGGATGTGCTTAACCCTGGAGACACAGCGGCTTTTGGAGCACACCTTAAGCATACCCCCTGACACCGACAAGACCGTTGATGCAGTCCTCGATGCACTTCAGGAGCACATCAAGAATTCTCGCAATGAAGCTCTCCGTCGCAGGGACCTGTTCAGTTGCAAGCAAAAACAGGGCGAGTCATTCAACAACTTCTACGTCCGCCTCTGCCACATCGCCGAAGAAATTGACGTCTGCCCAGGGAACTCTTCAGCCTGCAAGGAGACCCAACTCAAGATGGTCATTCTGATGGGCATACATGACGAAGAACTTGTACAGAAGCTGCTTTCCCTCGACGCCACCCCTTCATTACAGGACATCGTCAACACTTGCCGTTCCTACGAGGCCACTCGAAGCGCTACGTCAGCCATATGTGCCCCACCGTCCCAGGTTAACGCCGTGTCAGCATACAAGCAGAACAAGCAAGTTAAGCAACGCGACAAGTTCTCCACATCGCAACAGTCCTTGGCGTCGGCTGCCGCCTGCCAGCGTTGTGCTCGCCGGCACGACAAGAACAAGTGCCCGGCTGAAGACTACTCTTGCACTAACTGCGGCCGTCGTGGTCATAAGCCTAGGACTCCTGCTTGCCCTGCAGCCACCGCCCAGTGTCGTCGCTGCAACCATATGGGCCACTACGACAAATGCTGCAGATCTTCCAAGATGCCCGCCACACAGGACAACAACGCTTCCTCCCACAACAAGTCTACAGCAAAGAAGACCACAAGTTGCCGATGTGTGGGATCACCTGTTCAGGCACCCACACTGACATCCGTGAGTCTCACCTACAGCGGCACCACTAGAAAACTCCACATGCTTCCTGACACAGGTGCAGACATCACAGTGATCGGCCGACGACACCTCGACATACTTCGGATTCCTCTCAGCAGCCTACGACCTCCGCCTCCGACAACAACGCTCAACGCGGATGGCTCTGCAATGGCTCCTGCTTTGGGGACGTTTCATGCACAACTCACCATCAGCAAACGCTCCAGTTCGGCCACAATCCAAGTCCGCGAGGGTGTTCAGACGCCGCTTCTGTCCAAACGCCACTGTCAAGCATTGGCCATCATCTCAGCAGAATTCCCCAAGCCAATTCTACAGGTCAAACACATCAACAGGTGTAAGGAGCTACCCATCACAGCCACCACATCACCTGCACAGGTTGACCCTGGCAAAGTCGGAGCGATCAAGGACTTCCCGACACCAGCCAACATCACCGACCTTCGCTCCTTCATGGGTTTGGTGAACCAGCTGGCGGAGTTGACCCCCGACATCGCCACTGCCGCTCAGCCCCTGCGCCCCCTGATGAGCCCGAAGAGGTCGTTTATGTGGACCGCTGACCATGATGAGGCTTTCCGCCGGGTCAAGGCTGCCCTGCTCAGTCCACCCGTCCTGGCCCCATTCGACCCTTCCCTACCAGTGATTCTACAAACTGATGCGTCCCGCCTTAACGGTATTGGATACGCCCTCCTACAGGATCATGGCAACAACCGTCTCCGCTTAGTTCAGTGTGGCTCGAGGTTCCTAAGCGACCCCGAGTCCCGCTATGCCACCATTGAGCTGGAGATGCTAGCCGTGGTCTGGGCCATGTCCAAGTGCAAGTTATACCTCATCGGCCTGCAACACTTCACCCTTATGACGGACCATCGCCCCCTCATCCCCATCTTCAACAACTACACCCTTGATGCGGTTGAAAATCCCCGCCTCCAACGTCTGAAGGAGAAAGTCGCACCTTACCTCTTCACAGCTGTCTGGCGCGCTGGCAGGTTGCTCTGCATCCCTGATGCGTTGTCACGGGCCCCTGTCAGCCACCCGACGCCAGAGGATGAGTTAGCATGTGCCGACGCCACGGTTCACCTCAGGTCCCTCGTGACTGTCAACGCCGCCGCCACCGACGTCAACTCTCCTTCACAGGATGCAGACAGGATTCTCCAGGAACTCCGAGACGCAGCCAGAGCGGATACTGTGTACATCCGCCTGCGTGAGTGCGTTACTTCGGGTTTCCCCACCAACCGCTACGACCTGCACAACTCTCTACTCCCATTCTGGAAACTCCGAGACTACCTGTCAGCAGATGGTGAACTCGTCCTGTACGGAGCGTGGGTTGTGGTTCCTGAAGCCCTCCGCCGCCGCACCTTGGCTCGCCTGCATGATAGTCACAGAGGCGTGGAGGCCACTAAGCGTAGGGCGTGACAGGCTGTCTTTTGGCCTGGCATCAACTCGGACATCGCCAACACAGTTCAAGCTTGTGAGCCGTGTCAGGTCTTACAGCCTAGTCAGCAGCAGGAACCCATGATCAACGACGACAACCCAACTAGGCCTTTCGAGTCTGTTTCAGCCGACTTCTTCGCTGTGGCGGGGAAATCCTTCCTCGTCGTAACAGACCGACTCTCAGGCTGGCCCGTTGTCGTACCCTGCAAAGGAGATACTACCGCTTCAAACACCATCAGGATCTTCTGCCGCTACTTCAGGGAAGTTGGTGTACCCCTCCGCCTACGTACAGATGGAGGCCCACAGTTTACTAGCCGTGAGTTCCGGGACTTCATGGAGTGTTGGGGAGTCAATCACTTGGTCTCTTCCTCACACTACCCACAATCCAACGGTCATGCCGAGTCTGCCGTCAAGTCCGTCAAACACCTCATACTGAAGACGGCTCCCTCAGGCAACATCGACTGTGAGGACTTTGATTGTGGACTGTTGGAGCTCCGCAACACCCCGAACTTCACAGGCCGCTCCCCGGCACAAATCCTGAATGGCCACCCACTACGGTCTTGTGTCCCTGCTCATCCCCAGTCCTTTGCAGCAGAGTGGCAAGCCAAGGCCGAAGACTGTGACCGCCGTGCAGCCGCCCACACTGCGCTGGTGCAGAGAAACTATGACCAGCACGCACGTCCCCTTCCCAGGTTGAGAGTTGGCACCACAGTGCGGATCCAAGACCCGACTTCTCACTGCTGGGACAAGGTTGGGGTCGTCATGGGCTGCGGCAGGTCCAGGGATTATGAGGTTCGTCTCCCCAGTGGTAAGATATATTGGCGGAACCGTCGCTTCCTCCGCCCAGTGAATTCCCCTGGTGTTGAACCCCTCCCCCATAACCCTGAGATCCCTGTGTCTTGCACGGACCCAGAAAGAGAGTCCTTCACTTCCCCCATGGTTCCACGTAGGTCTGAAAGGCTCCTAGAAAAAGAGTCAGCTCGACAACGTCTTGCGAGCTTGAAGGGGGAGGGAGGTGTTGATATAGGTTAAGTGCACACACAACATATATACAGAGTGTACACATGCCTTAATCATATTGCAACATACACACATGTACTTTCAGGGCAATACTATCATTGTTTCATATCCCATGATAATATACCGTACTCTGTAGTATCGGCAGCGTTGCACCAAATATATCCGGCACCGCTGCACATGTTTTCATCAGTAACATCCGGTCGGCACTCAGCTTAACAAGTGCCTCCCAGCTCCCTGTATCTCTGGCTAATAAGAACCTATAAACTTATCTCTGGACTTTTATTCTACATCCTTGTGCAAGAAAGGATTATCAAGGTTGTTGTAGCTTCACATGACAACCATACACGTGTGGTCCGTATCAAAGACGTATGGTCCGTATCAAAGTCGTATGATCCGTATCAAAGATGTATGGTCCGTATCAAAGTCATATGGTCCGTATCAAAGACGTATGGTCCATATCAAAGACGTATGGTCCTCCCAAGCCCACCAAATCTCATCAATAGAAACACCGCACCACGAGGACGAGGAAATCTAGTGAGAGTTGATGTACATTGTACACTAATAAATAAATACAAATGTAAAAAGATTGATAATGTGTTCCATTATTCCCATCCTTGTATTGAGTATTGTTCACATGTGTGGGGAGGTTCCTCTCACACCGCTCTCCTAGACAAAATTGAAAGGAAGGCCTTTCGTATCATTAACTCCCGTCCACTCACCAACTCTCTGCATCTCTCTCTCTTCGCCGCAATGTTGCATCTCTCTCGCTATTCTATCGCTACTATAATAATCAGTGTTCCTCAGAGCTTTCCCAGTTTATACCACCTCCTTTACGTAGGGCACGTGGTACCCGTCTTGCAACACAATCCCACCCCTACTCTGTGCAACTCTCAAACCCAAGAGTGAAACGTTACTCTCAGACTTTCTTCTATTCAACAGCTGAGCTCTGGAACTCTCTCCCAGAATCAGTCTTTCCCTCTTCCTATGACTTAAATTGCTTCAAACTCCGTGTGTCCAGGCATTTTGGCTCGAACATTCCTTGATTTTGGCCCTGTCACTCTTTCAACTATGGGGGAGGCACTCCCCCAGAAAAGGCAGTTCTGCCTTTTGCCTCCCTCACTCACATAGAACAAAAAATACACAAATACATATCGTTTTATATTTATGTAGATTGATAAATATAAATAGAATACAAATAAGAGTCAGACATGGTTGAACACTCGATTGAAAGTATAATATATGAGTGAACAATATATATAGGTATAAAATACAATTAAGTACATAATAAGTAAATAATAAATAATAAATAAACAAATAAAGACAATATAATAAACACAAATGAAGGCATACTATATAAACTGACCAATATATAATGAATATAACAATAAATAACCAATAAATACTACATAACCAATATATACTATATAAACTGACCAATATATAATGAATATAACAATAAATAACCAATAAATACTACATAACCAATATATACTATATAAACTGACCAATATATAATGAATATAACAATAAATAACCAATAAATACTACATAACCAATATATACTATATAAACTGACCAATATATAATGAATATAACAATAAATAACCAATAAATACTACATAACCAATATATACTATATAAACTGACCAATATATAATGAATATAACAATAAATAACCAATAAATACTACATAAGTAAATAATAAATAGAAAATATAGACAAAATAAAATAAACACGAAGGAAGGTATACTATATAAACACGAAGGAAGGTATACTATATAAACTGACCAATATTATAATGAATTAAATAATAAATAAATTATATATAATACAATGAAGATATACTATAACAAAATAATGAGTGAATAATATATAATTGAACAATACTGTATATAAAGGTAGATCTATACTTGACACGAAAATGGAACTTTGCAGTAAGGGACCCAAATTCGGAGAACGAACCCTCAAGTTCGAACCTCGATACCGCGAAAATATCACATTTTCGCAGTCTCGAGGTTCGTACTTGGGGGTTCGTTTTCCGATTTTGGGTCCCTTACTGCAAAGTTCCTTTTTCGTGTCAAGTCCAGATCTCCTGTTGTCTATGGTATAATCTATAATAAACTATATCTATAATAAATGAAACAGGTTATGATAACAAATATATTAACAGATATACTAACAAAAATAATTAGGGCATAATTATATAATTGAATACTCTACAGTATATATAGGTATAATTTATAATAAAATATATCTACTGTATACTAAAATAAATAGTTGCAGACTGTGTGATTGGTGCTCAGACACGCCCGTTTTGTACCTTGACAGCCCATCGGTTCACGTCTCACGCAGTCTTCTGGGTCGTACATTTTCTGTGGATATTTTAGTGTACCCTTTGCACGACTTTTCTTATCACCCACGGCTAATTTACAATATCCACAATTATGTTGCCGATTCGCCGTATCAGGATGAAATTTTGAGTCGTGAACTCGTCTGGAGGGGCTTTCGTGTCAGTGTGCAACGACCAGGTCGTTGCACACTGACACGACAGCCCCTTCAAGACTGGCACGAACACCCACGACACATACAAATCTTGTGTCTTGCCGAATTTACTAGAGATCACGGCGAAAATGGCTGGCATCGTTAGAGTCGTATCTTTACCGTATCTCTAACGTATCTCTTCCGCACGACTTGATAAGACTCTAGCGATGCCGAGACAGTGGAGAAACGAATGCTACGAAGAAGATAGGAAAAGTCGTGCGAAGGGTACAGGACTAGTCCACGGAAAAGATACGACCCAAAAGACTGTGATACAACTCAGAAGAATCGTATCGACGCCGTATCGACGCCTTGAGACGTGCAACCGGATTAAGGCTAGACGCGCGGTTGCCAACTCGACCGTTGCCAATTTTCCGCTCGGAACAGAGGAAATCTGCACGAATGTAGGAAAAAAAGGCACCGAAAAAAAGGCACAGGAAAAAAAGGTACCGGAAATAAGGGCACTGGGAAAAAAAGGCACAGGAAAAAATATCATATTCTTCGGGTAGGAAAAAATGGTATACTGTATTATGAAAATCTATCAAAATGTTTAATTAGGGAACTTTATTGTCCAGGATTTATTCCAAAATGATTTATTATTCAAAAGAATTATATAATTTTAATATATTTGTTATATTTATTGTACTTCTATATTTTGCTTTAATTACACTATATTTTTATTTAACCTAACCTGACCTATTGTGAGACCTCACTTGGACTATGCTGTTCAGTGTTGGTGTCCTTATTATAGAATGGATATTGACTTTCTGGAGGCAGTCCAACGAAGAATGACGCAAATGATCCACATTGTTAGAAATTTATCATATGAGGAGAGGCTGATAACCCTTGGCTTGCATTCATTTGAAAGACGAAGATGTATAGGAGATATGATATACTGTAGGTGTTTAAGTGGATGAAAAGTATCAACAAGGGAGATATAAATAAGGTATTAAGGCTTAATAACGGCAAGATAACCCGTTCAAATGGCTTCAAATTGGACAAGTTTTGCTTCAGAAAAGATACAGGTAAGCACTGGTTTGGGAACAGAGTTGTGGAAGTGTGTGGTTAGCTCAGGAACGGTAGAACATTTCAAGTGCAAACTTGATAGTCATATGAATGATATGGGTTGGGTGTGAATGAGATCTGCCTCGTGTGGGCCGGTCGGCCTTATGCAAAATTCCGGTTTCTTAAGTTATATCCTAACCTAACCTAACCTAACCTATGGTGAGTACACTACCAGATATATACTGTATAATTACATTATGCAATATTGCATATTGCATCGAAACGCATTTTATTGATCTATTACTTCTTAATACAATATTTAGTTTTATGTGCCTCTTTTTCCTAGTCCGTAATTTGTGACATTTTTTCCGGTGCCTTTTTTTCCTGTGCCGTTTTTTCTGGTGCCTTTTTTTCCGAGTACCGGTCCGCACGGCAGGCTTACGCACCAGACGACATTGATACGGGCCATACGGCTTTGATATGGACCATACGTATTTGATACGAACCACACGATTGTGATACGGCGAGTTCGTGATGGAGACCAGACTCAGACGATTTTTTACAGTTGCCGGGGGATTCCCACGAACTTTTGAACAGCTCAAAATCTTCTATCGACCCCCGATACGTCACTTGGACCGTGAGAGTCACCCACGGCTAATTCCCGATATCCACGATTATGTTGCAGATTCACCGTATAGGTCGTTGCACACTGACACGACAGCCCCTTCAAGACTGGCACAAACACCCACCACACATACAAATCCTGTTTCTTGCCGAATTTACTAGAGATCGCGGCGAAAATGGCTGGCATCGTTAGTCGTATCTCTACCGTATCTCTACCGTATCTCTTCCGCTCGACTTGATAAGACTCTAGCGATGCCGATACGGTGGAGAAACGAATGCTACGAAGAAGATAGGAAAAGTCGTCCGAAGGGTACACGACTAGTCCACGGAAAAGATACGACCCAAAAGACTGCGATACAACTCAGAAGAATCGTATCGACGCCGTAAGACGTGCAACCAGATTGAGGCTAGACGCGCGGTTGCCAACTCGACCGTTGCCAATTTTCCGCACGGAAGAGATACGGTCCGCACGGTACTCGGAAAAAAGGCACCGGAAAAAACGGCACAGCAAAAAAACGGCACAGCAAAAAAAGGCACTGGAAAAAAAGGCACTGGAATTTTTTTTCACAAATTACGGACTAGGGAAACATGGCACATAAAACAAAATGTATTAAGAAGTAATAGATCAATAAAATGTGTTTCGATGCAATATGCAATATTGCATAATGTACTTATATATATCTGGTAGTGTACTCACCATAGGTTAGGTTAGGTTAGAACTTAAAAAAACGGAATTCTACATAAGGTCGACCGGCCCACACAAGGCAAATCCTATTCACACTCAATCCATTTCATTCATATGACTTGTCAAGTTTGCACTTGAAATTTTCTACCGTTCCTGAGCTAACCACACACTTCCACAACTCTGTTCCCAAACCAGTGCTTACCTATATCTTTTCTAAAACAAATCTTATCCAATTTGAAGCCATTTGAACGGGTTATCTCGCCGTTATTAAGGGAATAGAATATGCCCCACGTGCCTTCTGCGTGTCGTAAGAGGCGACTAAAGAGGTTGGGTCGGTGGGCTTGCGACCCCCACCCGGAAAAAATATCTAAGCAAAGAAAAACGAACGAACAGCCTCGGATGCGGACGGAACCAACGTTGACGAACCACGACCGACTAAGGACATGCCTTCGGACATTCTGAGAATGGCTACGTGGAATGTTAGTGGCATGAATGATGGCACAAAAGAGAGAGAGGTTCTGGAAGTGTTAGTGAATGCCAGGCTGGATGTATGTGGAATGACAGAGACCAAATGGAAAGGTTCAGATGTGAGAGAGTGGGAGTGTGGAATGGGTGTGTGTGCTGGAGTGAGTGAAGGAACAGCGAGAGAAGGTGCATGTTTGTTTGTAAGTAGCAAATGGAAGGAATGTGTAAGAGAGTATGGGTCTGTGGGTTCAAGGATTGTGTGGGTGAGAATGAAAGTAGGAATACAAACGTGGGTGATTGTATGCGTGTATGCCCCGACAGAGGATATACTTGAAAGAAAGAAAGAGGAGTTCTGGATGAATGTGGAGGCGTGCCTGGAGAAGTTTGACAAGAACGAAAGAATATTTCTGATTGGGGATATGAATGGTAAGGTGGGTGATAGGAAAGTTGAGGGAGTGGTGGGAGGGTGGGGGGTACCATCAGAGGTGAATGGGAATGGTAGTGCACTTGTGGACGTATGTGTGGGGAGGAGGCTGTGGATAGCCAACACCTTCTTCCGACACAGAATGATCCACAGGTACACGTGGAAACGGATGTTGACGATGAAGGATAAGACAGTGGTGGAACGAAAGTCATTGATTGATTATGTATGTGTGGATGAACGAATGAAGAAATCTGTGATGGATGCTAGGGTGTATAGGGGTATTGGAGGGGGTCTGTCTGATCATTATGTAGTGGTAGCTAAGGTTAGGATACAAAAGAAGTGGGTGAGGAGAGCGGGAGGGAGGCGAGAGGAGGGTGGAATGGTGAGGAGGGTGGAGAGGTTGCAGGAGGAGGAAGTCAGGGAGGAGTACAGGAGAGCAGTGGAAAGACGACTAGCTGGGTTCGACCTGGAAGTTATGGAGGAAGTGGAGGAGATGAGCAAGGTGTTTAAGGATGAAATCTGTGCAGCATGTGAGGAGGTGTGTGGAGTGAGGAGAAGAGGGAGGGGAGTGAAAGGTACAGCATGGTGGACAGAAGAGGTAAGAATAGCTGTGGAAGAAAAGAAGAAAGCATATAGAGAGTGGTTGGGTAGTAGAGGGAATGAAGATTCCGAGAGACAGAAACGAGCGAGGTACGTGGAGAGTAAGAGGGTGGTGAAGAGAGTAGTGAAGGAAAGTAAGAGAAGAGTAGATGAGGAATTTGGAAGGAATCTGAGTGTAAAATGGAGGGAGAGTAAGAAACTGTTCTGGAAAGAAGTCAAGAAAGTTAGGGAAGGTAGCAAGGGAAACAGTAAGGGTGTGAAAGATAAGAATGGGAGAATGCTAGCCGAGAAGCAAGACAGAGTCGAAAGATGGAGGGAGTACTTCAGTGAGTTGCTAAATGAAAGGAATGAAGAGCCAGCAAACATAGCTGGATATGGTATGGGAGGGAGAAGAAGAGAAGTAGTGGAGGAGGAGGTGGGGATCAGGGGGTCAGAAGTGTGGGAAGCCATGAAAAGAGTGAAGTTGGGGAAAGCACCAGGAACAGATGGAGTGTGTGGGGAAATGTTGAGGTATGGTGGTGAGATAGTGATAGAATGGGTATGGAAAATGTGCAAACTAGCATGGGAGAAGGGGAGTGCACCCGATGACTGGAAGACTGGCATAATAGTCCCCCTATATAAGGGCAAAGGGGAAAGAGGAGTGTGTGGTAACCACCGAGGAATATGTCTTCTAAGCGTAGTAGGGAAGGTATACAGTAGGGTAGTGATTGAGAGAGTGAGAGTGAGAACGGAGAAATGGATAGGCGACGAGCAGGGAGGTTTTAGGAAGGGAAGAGGATGTGTAGATCAGATTTTTACCCTGAATTGTGTTGTGGAGAAGTATCTGGAGAAGAAACAAAAGGTGTATGTTGCCTTTATGGACTTGGAGAAGGCCTATGACAGAGTGGATAGAGAAGGTTTGTGGAAAGTACTTAGAATATACGGAGTAGAGGGAAAGTTGCTGAAAGCAGTGAAGAGCATGTATGAGGGTGCAAAGGCGGCAGTACGTGTGGAGAGTGAGCAGAGCGAGTTCTTTGACCTGAATGTTGGTTTGAAACAGGGGTGTGTGATGTCCCCGTGGTTGTTTACTGTATATATGGATGGAGTTATGAAAGAAATACTATCAAGAGCAGTGGATGTTGGTGTATCGCTGAAAAGGGAGGGAATTGAGTGGAAGCTACCTATACTGCTGTTTGCGGATGATACAGTTCTGATGAGTGATAATGAATGGGAGTTGGAGGGTCTGGTAAATAAGTTTGGAACAGTGTGCGAAAAACGGAATTTGAAGGTAAATACGGGGAAGAGCAAGGTTATGGTCTTCGAAAGGGGTGAAGTCACAGAGTGTGAGGTGAAGCTGAACGGTCAGGCTATGGAGATCGTCAACTCTTTTAAGTATCTGGGCAGTGTGTTGAGTAAAGATGGGACTATGGATGAAGAGGTGCGGGAGAGGGTACAACAGGGGAAGAGGGTTGTAGGAACGCTAAAAGCAGTAACAAGAAATAGGGTGGTCAGTATGGAAGTGAAGAAGTCCTTGCATGACAGTGTGGTAATCCCGACACTGACTTACGGAAGCGAAGCATGGACGTTGGTTGAGAGACTCAGACCAAGAGTGAGAGCAGTGGAAATGAATTACTTAAGGAGTGCGTGCGGAGTTACATGGAGGGATAGACAGACTAATGAGGAAGTAAGAAGGAGGTGTGGTGTGGAGGTAGATGTGCTGGAAAGTGTGAAAAGGAACAACTTGAGATGGTTCGGCCATATGGAACGTATGGAAAGCGAGAGAATGACTAAGAGGGTGTACGAGAGCGAGGTGGAGGGACAGAGGGGGAGAGGTAGACCGAATATGAGGTGGAAGGATGGAGTGAGGAAGTACATGAACGAAGGCGGTGCTGGTTGGGGGGAGGGGCGTCGACTGACTGGGGACAGAGGTGCATGGGGGCGGTTCGTTCGTGGCCACCCCTTCGGGGATCACGGCGTCAGGCAATAGATAGATAGATAGATATTATACCTTATTTCTATCTCCCTTTTTGATACCTTTCATCCACTTAAACACCTATATCATGTCTCCTATACATCTTCGTCTTTCTAATGAATGCAAGCCAAGGGTTATCAGCCTCTCCTCATATGATAAATTTCTAACAATGTGGATCATTTGCGTCATTCTTCGTTGGACTGCCTCCAGAAAGTCAATATCCATTCTATAATAAGGACACCAACACTGAACAGCATAGTCCAAGTGAGGTCTCACATTAGGTCAGGTTAGGTTAACCCTCCAGCCCCGGGGACTATAGCTCGCGACTGTGCTGCGGTACCGGGTGTTTTGACGATCTTTGGGCTATGTTAACTGCTCTGTAATTCAATGAATATAGCATGTAATGTTATGAATAAAAAGGAAAAATGTTCCACAAACCTTCCTCTGTAGAATGGCGTTGAGTAGAGGTCTCTAGCCCCTCTGGTTGCATAATGGTGAGCGCGGGAAGACGAGTGCTTTTCGGCGGCAAATTCTTCCTGCGTTCGGATGCGTCGCCCCGGCCATGGCTACGACGCACCTAGCCGCTCGTCTCGCCAAAGTGTTTATCTCCCTTAGACGATTTTAGTGTTTGATATTGAGAATGTGATGTTTATTTGATATTTTTATAGTTATTTTGAGGCCAATTATATAAAGTATGTTTATTAGGGTATCACTGTCACTAATATTGCTCATTTTCACTCGATACCGTACATTTTATTAGTAATTGAGGTAGGTTATTGTTATATTAGGCACTGATTATTAGTTATTACAGGTGTTTATTATTCTTTGGTCATCAAGTATTGTGTCTTGTGTCACTTTCAGTTTGATAAATATGCTTTAGAGTGTCACTGTCACTGATAATGCTCATTTTCACTCGATACCGTACATTTTATTAGTAATTGAGGTAGGTTATTGTTATATTAGGCACTGATTATTCGTTATCACAGGTGTTTATTATACTTTGGCTATCAAATATTGTGTCTTGTGTCACTTTCAGTTTGATAAATATGCTTTAGAGTGTCACTGTCACTGATAATGCTCATTTTCACTCGATACCGTACATTTTATTAGTAATTGAGGTAGGTTATTGTTATATTAGGCACTGATTATTCGTTATCACAGGTGTTTATTATACTTTGGCTATCAAATATTGTGTCTTGTGTCACTTTCACTTTGGTAAATATGCTTTAGAGAGTGTCACTGTCACTGATAATGCTCATTTTCACTCGATACCGTACATTTTATTAGTATTTGAGGTAGGTTATTGTTATATTAGGCACTGATTATTCGTTATCACAGGTGTTTATTATACTTTGGCCATCAAATATTGTGTCTTGTGTCACTTTCACTTTGATAAATATGCTTTAGAGAGTGTCACTGTCACTGATAATGCTCATTTTCACTCGATTCCGTACATTTTATTAGTATTTGAGGTAGGTTATTGTTATATTAGGCACTGATTATTCGTTATCACAGGTGTTTATTATACTTTGGCCATCAAATATTAGGTCTTGTGTAACTTTCACTTAGTTATATGCTTTGTAAACGTTTTATATACAATTTATTGTGTCTTTTTTCACTGATTTTTATATTTCTATAGGTTCTAATCATATGAATGTCACTTATTATATACATGTGTCACTTTCACATATTATTATGGTGTAATTGTATTTGTATCAATTTTCTCATAATACATGACTTTTGTATAACAATAAATTGGTTTACTTCCACTTTTTGCCTATATATATACTGTACATATTGTCATTTTATTTGGCACTTTCAGTATGATTACTAGAACTCCTGCTTGGAGTGGTAATCAAAGAAGCACCCTATAGCACAGAGTGCCACCTTGCACTCCACACACTCCATGGTGGACTTTTTACCTGACCTCGCCCTCAGCCTGCTGTTGTAGCAGACATGGCACCGCTTCTGCTGCGTTCTTCCTGATTCATTCTGAGGCAGGGAACCAAGCCTGTGCCTATTCAGGTAATGAGCACACTGCAAGCGGTCAGTAACGGCGGGCCCAGGACGTGCCACTGCCCTCTGTGGCGTACCATACTTCTCCAGGAGCTCCGTCAACACCTGTTTTTGGAACCTCCGCAGGCTATTGAACTTCATGGGTGTGTTCACATTCCGAAGCTTGTATATATTGTAGGCATTCAGAACTGACATGTCCACCATATGCAGAAAGAACTTTTTGTACCATCTGCACGAGGTACGCAGGCAGTCAATGAAGCTTATCTGCATGTCGGACTTGTCCACCAGCCTCATGTTGATGTTGTAGTCCAGGACAGCATCGGACTTGGTCACCCTGGCCTGGGTGCGGCGATCCACCTTGCCAGTCTCCACCATTTCCCCCTTGTGGATGGTGCTCAGGAGGTTGACCTTCCGCTGGTCGTGCCAGTGGATAGCCAGAATGGGCCCCGACTTCTTCTTGAACACATCACCTTTTTTGGTCTTTGGAGGGAAAGGTGGCATGCCCTTCCTTTTCCCTCGTACTGTGCCTACAGTCCCCGTCTTGCGCTCATGCAGGTACTGTGAGAGAGTGGGGGACGTGTAATAATTGTCCGTGTAGAGGACGTGATTCTTGTGAAAGTAGCGGTCCATCATGGCTTGCACCACTGCTCCGCCAAAGCCAATGAGGGGGTCCACAAGCAAGTCCCCTTCCTTCCCGCTGTAGAACAGGAAGTCCAGGACATAGCCAGTTTGGCAGTCGCACAGCACAAAGAATTTTATGCCAAAGCGATGTCTTTTTGAGGGGATGTACTGCCGGAAGCTGAGTTTTCCCCGGAACAGCACAAGAGACTCATCAATGACGACCTTGCGGAAGGGCTTGAAGTAGGAGGTGAAGCGTTCTCTCATCATCTCGTACAACGTCCTAATCTTCCACAGCTTGTCTGGGAGGTGGACGTCAAGGTTGGTGACAAGATGGAGCGCTGCGAGGATATCAAGGTACCGGTCGCGAGACATATATTTCCCGAAGGCAAGGGTGGATATGAGATCATTGGTGATCCAATAGTCAGGCAACCTATGCTTCTTGACATGAGGCATTAGCATGGTGAGTGCCAGGAACACCATGAACTCTTTATGAGTCACTGGGGTCCACTGCCTCATGTGGCCCTTGGTCACCTTGCCCAAAAAGTGGACCTGGAATTGGTGCTGCTTATTTGTCTCTTTGACAACATAGCCTACCACCTCCTCATCAAAGAAGGCCTCAAATAGTTCGTGTGGTGGAGCATTGGGGCCTGCAGGAATATTGGGGGTAATGCCTGAACCCTCCAGTACCTCATCAAAAGCTGGCACATCAGGGTTGTATCCATCCCCATCAACTACGTCTTGCCACTGAAAAACGTAGAATGGGTCTTGTCTACGCTGACGAGGAGCTCCAGCTGGTGGCCCAGCACGCCCACGGCCAACTCGGGAGGCGCGCGCCCTAGGGCGGCGAGGGCGTCGGCCAGGGCGGCGGCCAGCACGACGGGCAGCACGACGCCGGGCCAAGCGGATGGGTCGAGGGTCGTCGATGTCCATATAGTCATCGTCAGAGTGGTCATCTTGCCCTGACGGTGGACCTATGTAATCATGGCCAGAATCTTCAGAGAGGTGCCCTTCATCATCAGTGGCCCCCACATAATCTGGCGGGGAACGAGTGATGCGTGGGCGGCGTGCGGGTGGGCGAGGTGGGGAAGGAGTGGCAGGTGAGGCTGTGTCCCCCCAAGGTCCTGGGCTCCTTGGCCTGCGACGAGTGACAGAAAGCAATACTTCACTGTCACTAGGCCCAGGTATTGGTGATGCGAGCTCAAAGACTTCGTCAGGAACATATGTTGACGGCTGGAGAGGTGGGGAGGACCGTGGGGAAAGTTGCGGGGGCGTATGGCTGGGGCGGGCAGGGGTGGACTACGCGGGAGCCTCGAACAAAACTCGCTTACTTGTCTTGCTTTTTTTGGCATATTTGCTGCCTTTCCCCTTTTCGGCAGCAGTTCTCCTGTCGGGGGACCTAGGAGGCAAATAGGCCGAAAGTGGGGGTCCTCAACCCTTGGCAGTGGTGGGGTGGTGGGGAAGAATGCGGGGCACCCGGGTCAGCCGGGTCATCTTGGGTGGCGTGGGTAGATAAGGGAGACAATGGCGGGCGAGAAGAGTCACCACGCTCACCCTCACTCACAGCCTCATCCTCACCAAGTATTTTGGCTTGTTCCCTAGCTTCCGCGGCCGCCTTTTCAAGTATTTTCTTCTTATATAAGTGTTGCTTGAAAGGCGATTTAGCTGGCGAAGGGCTTGGGGTCGTGTCACTTATGCAAAATTTGGTGAGTGACCTTGAACTCTCCCACTCACTCACTCTCTCAAGCTCACCGTCTGTAGGTAAACCAGCTTCCTCCAAAACTGGTACATCACCTTCATCACTCTCATGTTCTCTCGCAAATCCCAGGAATTGCTCTTCTTTGTAACTCTCATGGCCATAATCACTCGACTTATAATTACTGGAGTCGTCACTTACTTCATCATCAACATTATACTTGGCATCAGCTCGCTCATAAAGTCTCAATGTCGTCTCAATACCTCCGGGATATAACACATTTAGGCGATGGCGTCGGGGTAAGGCGCGACGAACTAGCACGGGTGTCGTAGGAAGCACGGTATCGGACACAGCGGAATCACTATTTGGCGTACTATCCATGATGGCGTCGGGGTAGATACTGATGCTGTGGCGTAGTTTACGTCTGGTGGCGCCACCTACCCTCCCATGATACCAAAAATTTACGCGCAGCATTCGAATGCACTCACGCAAGCAATGGGCGTTCAAGAGCCCTTCCGGGTTGCGCGGGCCGAGTTTGTTATGGGCGTTCAAGAGCCCTTCCGGGTTGGAGGGGTTAAATAGAAATATAGTGTAAATAAAGCAAAATATAGAAGTACAATATATATATAACAAATATATTAAAATTTTATAATTCTTGAATAATAAATAATTTAGGAATAAATCCTGGATAATAAAGTTCCCTAATTAAACATTATGATAGATTTTCATAATATGCCATTTTTTTCCTACCCCAATGAATATGCCATTTTTTCCTGTGCCTTTTTTTCCCAGTACCCTTATTTCCGGTGCGGGTTTTTTCCTGTGCCTTTTTTTCCGGTGCCTTTTTTTCCTACATCCGGTCCGCACGGCAGGCTTACGCACCAGACGATGCTGATACGGGCCATACGACTTTGATACGGACCATACGTCTTTGATACGGACCACACAATTGTGATACGGCGAGTTTGTGATGGAGACCAGACTCAGACGAATTTTTACAGTTGCCGGGGGATTCCCACGAACTTTTGAACAGCTCAAAATCTCGTATCGAACCCCGCTACGTCGCATGGACCGTGAGAGTCACTCACGGCTAATTCCCGATATCCACGATTATGTTGCTGATTCGCCGTCTCAGGCTGAAATTTCGAGTCGTGAACTCGCCTGGAGGGCCTTTCGTGTCAGTGTGCAATGACCTTAAGATGCTATGCTTGCCCCCCCCCCCCCCCCCGCCATCCCTGAAACACAGATTTGGGCGTGGGTAAGCTTTTTCTTTACTTTTTTACTATGATTGTATTAGGTAGCACAGACTCTGCTTGATCTGGAGCTGTTTTGATGATACTACGGTAACATTTTCAGATTCTTCTTTGTTTGGGCATCACGTGCTATACATACATACATATACATACACAAATTTAAAGACCGAGTGCTCCACACAAAGTGCGCATTCAGTCTCATGTCCTAAGGACGCCGGTCCAGGCAGCCCTGTTAAGAGCTAACGCAGGAAGCGTACACCTTTACCTTCAAGGGGAGAGGGAGTCTTCTCATGGTGAGTAGTGGCAAAAGTTCTCTAAACTTTCCCCAGCCGCATTTTATTCTGCCAATAGTGGCGGCCTAGGCCCCACCACCGGCAGAGATGGTATCTCCCAAGTAGCAAAACTTATCCACCATCTCCAGTGCTTCATTGCCAAAGTTAACACTCTCAAGCCGGTCATTGAATACAAGCTCACCTTTGCATACTATGCATACAAATTTCTCAATTTCGGACTTCTTCCTTGGTAGAGGTCACTTTATTCAGGTGCAGCGCTTCTTCCCGTGATGTACGCAAGTGCGGCAGACGCTACACTGTATTGAGTTCATTCCCACCCCTTTTCTGCATACTGTGCATGGTTATGCTCCACTTTTTTCTACCTTTCCTAGCCCTAATCCACTGTGTAAAACCCTTGTTTTATTTCTAATTACTCTTAACCTTTAACTTGCCTTGCTCTCTTTCCATCTTCTGAACTTTTCCTCGACATCCCGTGCACTATCTGCGATACGTACTAGGTCATCTGCGTATAGCATTTCACAAGGGAGCCCAACTCTGAAATAACCAGCTAGTGCCTCCAGAAACATAACAAAGAGGAGAAAGCTTAACACAGAGCCCTGGTGAACTCTGACACGAACTGTTAACTCCTCACTCAGTTCACCTTTCACCCTCACTGCCAATTGTGAGTTCTCGTACATCTTCATTATTACACACACCAGCCACTCCTCTACGCCAATTTTCTCATAGCCCACTGCACAACTTCTCTGGGCATCCTATCAAAGGCCTTCTCCAGGTCTACAAACACAAGATACAGATCCCTATCTATAAGTAGATATCTTTCCTGCAGCTGCCTGACTATGAAGATAGTGTCGATTGTGCCACGTCTTTACATGAAACCGAACTGTATATCATCGATAGAAATGCTTTCCTATATCATACCTTCAAAGACTCTCACAGACCTTGGTCAAGCATTTTCAGGCCCCTATAATTTCCCCTATCCAATGAATCCTCCTTGCCGTTATATATGTTTACTATTGTGGGTTTGACAACCGGAAGGGAAGGAAGAAAAAACATGAATTTAGTAGTGGTTCCGTAGTCAATGACGTGAGAGCCTAATCAAATATTAGGGATCTCCGGGTCCCCTACGGGCACCCATAGAAAACTTACGCAACCTGAATAATAACAAAATAACATCCCAGAAGATACCCGTTACATAGTTCATAGGGAACGTCATCGAATCGTATACCACTAAGAAAAAAATGAAATAATTATAAAATAAGGTAGTTCAAATTCAGTGCTAACACAAAGGCAAGCTTCCCATGCACAGCCGCTCAGTGCCACCTGGTGCGTAAATACATTCTCAAATCTGAATATCAAGTTCTGCATGTGCATGGAAAGGGGAAGGTGGGAGGAGAGTAGACGTCATTGACTACAGAACCACTACTAAATATATGTTTTCCTTCTTTCCCTTCGGAAATATACCACGACCGACCGGTGGCCGGGACATCATATGCTCAACGTCAAGAACAAGAGAACACACTAAATTGCAAATAGGCACAGCATTCGAAAGAATAATAAAGTAGACGTGCCGCTTTGCCCAAAATTAAAACTGCATACCCAACTCTGCGATGGGTAAAGATATACAAGAACTGATCCTAAGGCAGCCTAAATATCAAAGACGAAAATATCAATAAATTTGTATTTAGATTCCTAATTTTGGAGAGACTAAACTGTAAAAGAATAACCTACAAACAAAAAGAGGATAAACTAAATCTCGAAAAGACATATGCACCCCCCCCCCCCAATTTAAAGAAAGCTGAAATAATTTAAAAAGCTAAAAATAATTTCAGAAGAAGCCTAGCATCAGCCGCTATCTTGACCACGCGGCACCCCAAGCACACGAGAAGGGCACCCCGTAGACAATAACAGCGAGATATATTATCACGAGCATATCAACTTGAATAAAAATGTCAACAAATATAGTCATACAATAAATAGTGAATAAATATCGAATAAATATTAAATCTATCTATCTATCTATTGCCTGACACCGTGATCCCCGAAGGGGTGGACACGAATGAACCGCTCCCATACACCTCTGTCCCCCGTCAGTCGACGCCCCTCCTCCCAACCAGCACCGCCTTCATTCATATACTTCCTCACTCCATCCTTCCATCTCTCCTTCGATGCACCTCTCCTTCTCTGTCCTTCCACCTCGCTCTCGTACACCCTCTTAGTCATTCTCTCGCTTTCCATACGTTCCATATGGCCGAACCATCTCAAGTTGTTCCTTTTCACACTTTCCAGCACATCTACCTCCACACCACACCTCCTTCTTATGAAAGGCTTACAAATAGAATATTAGAATATAGAAACAAGGGGAAATAGATTGAGAGTAAGACCTCGAAGGAGATGGAGAGATGGTATGAGAAAAGCGTTGAAAGATAGAAAGATAACTGAAGAACAGGCAAGAGAAGTGGTGATGAATAGAAATGAGTGGAGAAAGCTTGTGAATAGATGAGTGATAACGGGTCATAGGGAGTAGGGGTCGGGCGCCATTTGGACTAGATAATAGTCCGTCAGGCGCCCGGCCTGGGGAGCCAATATACATAGGAAGAGCCTTGCTTGGAAGTATTTGAGCGGGCATTGTTGTATAGTTCAGCTGTGTGTCTGCCTGCTGTGACCGGAACCTCTCCGGGAGATCCGATACCTGGGAATCTCTTGCTGGGGACCCCTCATGGTCCTTGGTCTCTGGGTCTTTTCCTAGGCAACCTAGATTTGTGTGAATTTTCTATTTATATTTTATTTTGTTCTTTCTGTTCGGGCTCTGTCTCGAGTCGGCCACCCCCAGCTATGAAGTATGTGCCAGAGTATATAGATACATACATACATTAAGATGATGGCTGCCCTTACAAAATGTATTACCAATAAATGCTCCCAAGTCCCGCTGTTAGCACACAAGCTTTGCACAAAGTGTGTGCCCTGCAATTCTGCATTGGCAGGTCTGCAAGAAGATGGTACCCTCTACGGTTTTAAGTATGGAGGCAGTACCATAATGTGTTTATACATCCCACAAGGTTTGTTGACTTTCCCAATGCAACGGAGTTTCTTCTGTCAATGTATAGCCAGATCCGGGTGTACCTGATGGATGTCTCTCAAAAGGCTCTCACTATTGAAGACGGGGAGCTTAAGCAGAACCTCACACCATACATGACGGGCAAGAGAAACAGAGCCTCCACTTCCCCTGCTCTGCCAGCTGCCAAGAATGCCAATGTAAGACACTCCACGGCTCCTTCTACCTCATCTAGTGCTTTAACTCCAGGTCAACACAGTCCTTCCATGAGGCATCCTTCTGTTGCCACAGTCTGTATGTCTACACTGGACAGTGAGTCTGCTTTTTCCCTAGCATCACGTGGATCAAGGAAACGTCACAGGTCCTCTTCTAAAAAATGAACCTCATCACTTAAATCCGACAAGACAAAGTCACCAAGGAAATAACTTAAACCACAGCTCACCAGGCAGTGCTCCAACAACAACCTCCTTTACTTCAGCAGCTGAATCATCCACTACAACCTTTCGACGAAAGGACTCTAAAAATAAGAAATCTGTATCTCCGAAAGACAAGTCAGCATTGACGATGATGAGTGTCCCGGCATCAGTACCGAGTGTTTCTCCACTACACTCTCGGCCCTTATCTATTTCTAAGCCAGCCACTCATTTACCAGTACCCCAACATCCTCAACCAGGGCTACCGGAGGCCCGTCTACTACCAACACTGTCGAAGATAGTGTCACCTGGCCACCTGTCACCTCTTCTTAGTGGTGACCGAGACTCTCCCTTCCATCTACACCTTTCTCCACCACTTGGCGGCCAGGATACCTGAGTTACTGAAGACATGGAAGCCCAATAATGGGACTATGATGAAGAATAAGAGTACGATGAGGACCCAAAAGAGGGTCACAATAACTATAATGTGCACATTGATGATATATTTGAGGGTGAGGAGAAGCCGAGAAGGTTGAAGCTGGGTCGGGAGAGGCTGGGAAGCTGGAGCACACTCAGACACTTACATCTACTAATGTTACAGAGTCCCGTTTCCAGTATTATTTCTTGCCAGTCAGTCAGACGATAACCGTGCTTCGCCTGCTCCATTGCCCGACCCCTTTGGCCCGGTCATACCTACTAATACTACAGATGTGTTAACATCTATCTGGGCTAGGCTAAATATCCTAGACTGCTGAGACTCACTATCATGTACCTTGCAACTCCCTGTTCCCCAGTTAATTTCAAAGCCACTTAGCAAGGCTCATATGGCGGTTAAGTCTTATACACCCCCAGCATCATTGGCATGCCCCTCCCCTCCTCCTTCTTCAGCTCAACCCACAATAAGCACCCTTGTTTCTCATGGCCTAGGGTTTATGAACTCTGTTCAGCTCCCCCTCCCCCATTAGCAAAAGACCCAATTTTTTCCAAAATTATAATGTCTCTGATATATGGTCCAGATACATTATAGACTAAGTTTGATCCCCCTCGCCAAGCCGAGGCCGTGACATCAGGTTCAGATTTACCAGTTCCCCCAGAGTGGATCATAGAGGTTAGTGAATCCTGTAAGTTTCGGGCGAAAAATTCCCAAGGGGAGGCCCTCGATATAATTATCAAACCTATACCAAATTATGTCCATTGTGAATTTTGTTACAGGCCATAGTTCGGTTGGTAGAGCACTCACCTGTAAATTGAAATGCTAAAAGTTCGAGGTGCGGGCAAGCCAGTGAGCGTTATTGGCAGACGACAGTGCCGTTGGTGGACAGCGTAGTCTAGCAATCTGTTGCAACTAGGTTTTTTTCCTATGTGTATGAAGGAGATAAAAGGCAGGCTGCCTGTAACGAATGTCTCCCCAAAAGTCAAAAGAATGACAGAGAGCCAAATTCAAGGGACATTGGGGTAAAAATGCCTGGACACACGAAGTGTAAAGCCGGTATCACACGAGAGCTTTTATAGTCAACATTCGATAATCAACATTTTTCTGGCAACATTTCTGGAATATTTTGCACTGGTATCGGAAACTAGACTGATGATAGATGAATTTAGGTAGCAAAAATATTATAAATGTTAACCTCATAAGCTGCCAGACCAGTGTTAAGGAAAAATGTTGAGTGAAGAAACACTTGTGTGGTACCGGCTTTAAAGCAGTTCAAGTCATAGGATGAAGGAAAGATTGACTGAGGGAGACAGTTTCAGAGTTCACTTGTTGAGTAGAAGAAAATCTGAGAAAATTTGCTAATTCCTGGGTTGGAGAGGTGGACAGAATAGGAGTGGGACTGTGTTGAAAGGCGGGTGCCTCGCACTCACCACAAGGGAGGAGGTATGCACTGAGAGAGCTCTGAAGAACACTGATTGTTATAATGCTAATATAAGTGTTAAAAAGATGCAACATTGCGGCATGTAGAAAGAGATTGTAGGGAACTAGTAAGAGGAAGTGAGTTGATGAGGCAAAATGCGTTTGCCTTTACTCTTTCGAGAAGTGAGGTATTCCGTTGGGGTCGTGATTTGGCAGCGCTACACCCACATCCCCAACCCCCCTCCCTCCCTGCACCTCATATTGGCAGGAGGTGGAGTGAGGGAGTGGGGTTGGGGAGGGGGGTGCAGGGCTGTCTAATAAAGACCCCAACGGAATAGTATATGTGCGGCAAACTGTACGTCCGAAGTTCTCCTCCGTTTGTCTTAAGTTATCACTGCTTTCTTGACAATAATTTTCCATAAGAAATCACTGTATGTCCGAAGTTCTCCATACCTGTCTGAAGATTTCCAACTTTTGAGTAAACTTTGGACATCATTTAGGATAAGGATAACTCTCTTATTATGCTGGTTAATTTTGGGAGGCTTCCTAGATTACGGCGCACTATCACCACACACCACTTGACATCGTAAAATCTCTATAATGTGTTTACAGTCAGGAGAAATTGTTAAAAAACCTTTGAAAATGTCCGAAGTTACCCCAGTTTATGGTAGTTTTTTCATTAAACTGCCTGACAGAACAGGGCTATGAGAAAAGTTGGCAAAGAGGAGTGGTTGGTGCGTGTGATAATGAAGATGTACGAGTGAGGGTGAAAGGTGTACTGAGTGAGGAGTTTACAGTTCGCGTCGGAGTCTACCAGGGCTCTGTGCGAAGCCCTCTCCTCATTGTTATGGTTCTGGAGGCACTATCTGGAGATGTCAGAGCTGGGCTCCCCTGGGAACTGCTATACGCAAATGACCTAGTACTTATCGCAGATAGTGTGCGGGATGCAGAGGCCAAGTTCAGAAGATGGAGAGAGGGCATGGCAAGTAAAGGGTTAAGAGTTAATATAAGTACACCAAGGTTTTACACAATAGATTAGGGCTAGGAAAGGTAAACAAAAATGGTGCATACCCATGTGCAGTATGCAGAAAAGGGGTGGGCGTGAACTCAACACAGTATAGCATCTGCCGCTTCTGGGCACATCACAGGAAGAAGTGCTACACTAGAATTAACCTGACAAGCGCGATATGACAGTAGGTGCTAGGGTAGTTATTTGTGCATTTCTAGCCCTGGATTCTGACAGAATTCGTTATATTTACAATATAAACCATTATTTGTTTTCGGTATGCTTTTATTTTACATATATGATGTATATATGAACCTTCAAGAGTGCTAAAATAAGTGGGAAAAGCATTTGGGTGGTGAAAAACGAAGATATTGGCCACCCGGTCATAATCTCAGGCGAGAGAGAGAGACAGGCAGCCTTCCCCTCTCGCTGTCTGGGAGTCAACTGAGGAGAGCGGGGCGGTGTGTGCCGGTGTCTGGGTGTTGCATAACGATCTTTTATGCAACCCACTTGTGCTACATTATCGCGGGAGAGAAAAATAACCGATAAATGATGATAATAAGAGGAAAAATAGGTGATAATTGAGGAGGGGAGGGAGGGGGGAATAAGGTGGGGAAGGAGGGGAGGGGGGTGGGTGAGATTTACATGGATGAGTACTGGAGGGGAATTATCTCACCTAGAGACAAATTCCTTTGTTTTGATAGGCCCTTTTTTTTTATGGAAGGCTTTTTTTATGGTCCTGCTTCCGTGAGGCCTATCGCGTTCCCTATAGGAAGCCTTCCGTGAGGCCTATCGCGCTTGCCGGGTTAAGGGAGAAGTCCGAAATTGAGACATTTGTATGCATAGTATGCAAAGGAGAGGCTGTGTTCAATGATTGGCTAGAGAGTGTTAACTTTGACAATGAGGCACTAGAGATGGAGGACAAGCTTTGCTACTTGGGTGATACTATCTCTGCCGGTGGTTGGGCAGAAGCCGCCACTATCGCCAGAATAAGATGCGGCTGGGGAATGTTTTGAGAACTGTTGCCACTACTCACCATGAGAAGACTCCCTTTCCTCTTGAAGGGAAAGGTGTACGCTTCATGCGTTAGAAGTGCAAGGACATATGCTTCAGAAACGTGGCCTGTCAAAGCGGATGATATCAACAGAATTTAACACAATGATATGAGAAGGTGAGATGGACGTGTGGTGTCAAACAGTAAGATAGGATATCAAGTGAAGATCTAAGGAGAAGGTTAGATACTGTATCAAGAGTATCAGTGTTGAGATGCGTACTAGCAGGCTTGGATGGTTTGGACATGTGGATAGGATGGATGAACAAAGCTGGGTGAAAATATGCAAGTCCATGAACGTCCGGGGAGCTGCACCAAAGGGCAGACCAAGAAAGACGTGGGATCAGTCTTTGCGGTCTGATCTTAAATCAAAGAACCTGCCAAGTGAGGAAGCTCTGAACAGAGTTGCCTGGAACACCGTACGACATGAGACCGGAACCACACTTCATGTGGAGCACTCGGTCTTTAAATTTGTGTATGTATATATGTATGTATGTATGTATCTGAAATTTCGAAAGACTTATGATTTTTAAACCATGTAACAAGCATGGTCAGTAGAGCACATATCTCTGCCATGCATACAAACTAGTCAAGTGTTGGGTAAGAGGTATCCTCACCAGGATTCGAACCCACTCACTCCAGGTATATTTGGGAGAGTCGGGCACCGTAACCACTCGGCCATGAGCGGATATAAGGAAAGCAACCTTAGTTCTTATTTGAAGAACCAGGTTTTTAGTCTCGTGGAGGACTATGCCTTCGAACACACGGTGAGTTTATTAGACTTCGACCATGACTATTTTTACGCTTCCCCCCGCCAACTCGGTTAAGTGATATACGATTTTTAATCGTCCTGATACTATTACCCAACCTGTCGTACATAATCGTACATAATTGATAGTCAAGTGTTATCTATAATTTGTCCGAAACTGTGTCAGTTTAGGTTCGTGGACGTTCTTGGTCTGCTGCTGGTATGGGCTAAACAGTCATATATAATAAGGTTTGTGGAATATTTTTCTGAGCATAGTTTGGTCGATGGCCAATACGGGTGAATGGCTCACACTTGAGTGAATAAGAATATAGAAATTGTGAATGAGAATGGTGGGATGAATAACAGGGCAAATTAACATTTTAAGGAGAATAAGTAGATCAAGTGCTGCAGTGCATATTGTTATATGAAGAGTAATGAAGACAAAATTAATACACCGGTACTATTTTAGAATGTAAAAATGTGTAGTGTAAAGAATTCTTATACAGTGTAGAAGTTCAAAATTCACAAACTTATTAACTGTGTACCCCAGGGAACTATTTAAGGGAACAACCTTCCAATCTAATATATAACAGCTATATAATATAATATATAGATTGTCAGCTCATTTAAGTATCTGGGCAGTGTGCTGAGTAAAGATGGGAGTATGGATGAAGAAGTGCGGGAGAGGGTACTACAGGGGAAGAGTGTTGTGGGAATGCTGAAAGCAGTATCATGAAATGATACCTGACCATGACATGCTGACCACCCTGGTCAGCATGGAAGTGAAGAAGTCCTTGCATGACAGTGTGGTAATCCTGACATTGACTTACGGAAGTGAAGCATGGACGTTGGTGGAGAGACTTAGACCAAGAATGAGAGGGGTGGAAATGAGTTACTTGAGAAGTGCGTACGGAGTTACATGGAGGAATAGACAGACGAATGAGGAAGTAAGAGGAAGGTGTGGTTTGGAGGTAGATGTGCTGAAAAGTGTGAAAAGGAACACCTTGAGATGGTTCGGCCATATGGAACGTATGGGAAGCGAGAGAATTATTAAGAGGGTGTACGAGAGTGAGGTGGAAGGACAGAGAGGGAGAGGTAAACCGAGAGAGAGGTGGAAGGATGGAGTGAAGAAGTATATGAATGAAGGTGGTGCTGGTTGGGAGGAGGGGCATTGACTGACTGGGGACAGAAGTGCATGGGGGCGTTTTGTTCATGGCCACCCCTTTGGGGATCATGGTGTCAGGCAATAGATAGATAGATAGATAATATAAGTTTTCAGAAGACCTGATCGTAGACAAGGGCAAGCGTACCCATCCATAATCATGGCATCCAAGGTGGTCTCTCCATTTTCGTCGGGACTGCCACCATAGCCGACATTTCCATCACAGCGCAGCACCTCACACACACTACACCCCTCCTCCACTGCATCAAGGGCCGTCCCAGGGTTCACTTGGTTACTGAGGATGTCCCATGTTGTAAGGAAGGTTACCAGTCACTTATGTACACTCAAAATCATTAATTTGCCAAAAAACATTGATGATAATTTGTGTGAAGTTAAGAGAGCGGGGCATTAACTCGACACTTCCACGACAAGAAACAAATAGTACTAGTTACTGGTCATTAGAAACACATGATAAAAAGTTATACTGCACTAACTTAATTAACCGCTTGATGCTCATAACCGCGAAGGAGGTTTTTCCTAAAGTGTACAACCACTCAAATCACGTTCTTAAGCCAAAGCAAGCCTTCAGAACTTTGGTGGCAAAAAGCAAACAACTCAATCCGACGAAATTTCCCCTACAAATAGCGAGCAATGTGAAGAAAATGGCAAGCTATTGCCAACAAGGTGCGACGTCGGTAACAGCACCGAGAAAATCAATACTGGCTGTTTTTGTCAGTCTCTAAGCATGAGTGAAGCTGGGAGGTTGCTGACCCAATATTTAAAGATGGCTGTATGCAGCCCCTGAACAACTCACTCTAACTCCTAATAAGTCTAAGTAAAACACATTATGCAATTCTTGTATATTGTGCAAGTGATTGTTTTCCATAAATATATACAGTATAGTGTATTGTATATTACTGGACAACATCATTTTTATTTTTTTATTTTTTTTCCTTTTTTTTGACAGACGCCGTAATTCCCGAGAAATGAAAATTAGGCGTTTATCACGAATTGCTAGGTTAAGTTGCCCGAGCTTGACATCTACCAATAATATTTTGACAGTGAGGATTCGATCCGCCGACCCTTTGATCAGCAGCCGACGCTCTACTGACTATGCCACGGCTCGCGATACATACATGCATACAAGTTCAAAGACTGTTTTGTCCACAGAGAATGTGGTTACAGTCTCATGTCCTACATGGCGGCTTTCCAGGCAAGGGCTGACTTTGTTGTCAAGTTCTTCATTTTGAGATCGGACCGGAGTTTGTTTGTTTATTGCTTATTTTGCCAAAAATAGTATACAATATATACATATGCAGAATACAATATAATTATGGCTGTGCCCTTTGAGAGAAATATTCTCTTTAAAAGGCACCTCAATATCAATCTTACTCACATGCTCCGACAACAAAATTGTGAACATATATACCCATATACATACAGTATATATACACACATGCACACATTTACACATACACTTACATATATAATACAATAGAACCTTTTGCATGATATTATTTTCCACCTACATTAATTTGGCAATACACGCCCACACAAACACACTATACCAGCAATACACCCCAACACACAAAAAAAAAAAAAACCACACACACATCCACTCAAATTCAAATTCAACCTATTATACTTGTATATAAAATCAAACACATTAATTTATAGACACAAATATAGTCCTCATTAATACTCACTAAAGAGTTTCTAGTTATATACACAATATATTTCCTACGTGCGAGTAACTCACTTCACATTAAGAGAGCTGAGTAGCTGAGTACCTGATCTCACGTCATTCTAGTTCTACCCCTACGTGCAGCTCCCCCCACGTTCACAGTTCGGCATTTCTTTCCCAGTTCTGATCATCCATTCTTCTCCACATGTCCAAACCAACCAAGTCGCCTTGTGCGCATCACTTCACTGACACTCCTAATGCCCAGACGCCTTCTTAATTTCTCGCTCGATACCTCGTCCCTGAGGTTAACCCCACATATCCATCTCACCATTCTCTTCTCATTCTGTTCTATTCTATTGATATCCTCCGCTTTAACCGGCCACGTCTCCGAGGCATAGGTCATCGCACTCCTAACACACAAGGTATACACCTACCCTTTAAAGTGAAGTGGGAGTTCTCTCATGGTCAGGAGTGGCAACAGCTCTCTAAACTTCCCCCAGCCACTTCTGACTCTAGCAATGGAGCCAACTTCAGCGCCACCTCCGGTGCAAACCGTATAGCCCAAATAGCAGAATTTATTCAAACACTCCAGCGTTACACTGTGGAAATCAACACAAGTTCTCACTTGCACACTGCACATTCAAAGTCTATGATCCTCGTCAAAGGTCCTCTAGCCCCACTATATCTCTTGTGTACCCAGTCACTACAGAAGCAACACTGAATTGAGTTGCTTCCCACCCTCTTCCCACATACTGCGCATGGATACTAGCCACTTCTTTCCATAGTTCCGCGCCTTACTCCACTAATCATGACCTTTGTTTTATTTATGTTAACTCTTAGAACCTTGTTTGCCATACCCCCCTCCATCTTTTGAACTTTGCCTCTGCTTCCTGGACACTATCTGCAATAAGAACTTGGTCATCTGCATATAACAACTCCCATGGAAGTCCAGTGCTAAAGTCCCTTGACAGAGCCTCCCGGACCAAAAAAAACGTAATGGGCTCAACACTGAACCATAGTGAACTCCAACTTTCACTGGGAACTATTCGCTCAGAACCCCATTCACTCTAACTGCTGCTGGTGACCCCTCATACATTCTCTTTATCACACGCACCAACTACCCTTTTACTCCGAGTTTTCTCATAGCCCACGGCATTACTTCCCTTGACACCTGGTCAAAGTCCTTCTCCAGATCCACAAAAACTAGGTATAACTCCTTGTTTTTCTCTAAGGACTGGAAGTAGTAATTTGAATGTCTAACGGTATCAAATGCTTAGAGTCATGTCTGACGAATTTGTATAATACAGGTTTGACAACCTGAAGGGGAGAAAAGGAAACCTTATATTATTTTTAACATCGTTCTTAACACCAATAACACCCCAAATGAAACTACTGAAAACATGTGTTTAATAATGGTTCCATAGTCAATGACTGAGAGCCTATATGTAATATATGGCCTTGCCCAGGTCCCTAAGGACCCGGTTTTACCTTAACCCTTCCTCCCCGGGCTGTCTTACCAAATGACGGTCGCCCCTACCCGGGCGATATGGCTGAAAAACGTCTAGGCCTAGGCTACCGTATTTATGTTTATTTTCACTGCTAGAACTTTCCCACTCATCTATAATCGTAGTGCGGTTTTCAATCTGTATTTTGGCATTGAGTAGAGCTCTGTAAGTCAACTGGTTCAGTGTGGTGATGGGCTGGTCTATCAGAGTGAGAACTGAGCGATCTCTGCCATACCCATAGCTTACTCTGACTGTTCCTTTTACTTACATATTTTCTAGATCTCAAGTGACGGCGTCTCTAACGTGGATTGACCTCCCAATCTACCAAGATTGGAAGCCAAAGCGTCACATTTTTCCCTTGCCCCTCAACTTTCTCTTCATAATTGCTGAGGGGCACAGGGCCCTGGGTGGGGCTTTGGTTTCCCGGGCATTTCCGCACCCTCCTCAGCTCCCCGCCATGGAGTGGCTTCGGTCACCCAGGCTTTATTGTGGTCGGCGGGGAGGGTTCTGTGGGGGCGCTCGGTTATGGCCTTGGCCTTGCTCGGGGCCTTGGGGCTGTTCGGCCAGGCAGCTTGGGGAACAACAACAACAACAACAACAACTGGTTCAGTTGTGATGACGATTTCAGTGGAGCCAATATTGCAGAGATGTTGCCAATATGGGGGCTTTTTAGACACTAATTTCGTCATGACGTCAGAACAATAACATTGAGGAGTCTTCTCCTTCTTGTTTTCGGAGGTGTGGTGACGAACGCTTGGGTTTGTTGACATACGTCGTACGCACGGCATTCGGATCAAGCTTAATTAGGCTATTAAGCTCATGCCTTAGATAAGGCATACCGGGTAGCGGCCCTTCTTTCGTGCTGTCCTTATCTAAGGCAGACCGGGTAGGAAGGGTTAAACATGTCGGTCAAGAACCATAAACATCCTAGGGGGTACCCTAATTATAGCCTAAGGTACGTACGTCATTGAAAGTGGATGCCACTAAGAAAATTATTATATTATATAATAAAAAAACATTAATAGATTTTAATGTCACGCCGAGTCTATCCTATGATCCACTAGATTCTTCCTCTAATGTTTCATATGAATGGGAAGGGAAAGGCAGGAGGGCCATAGACGTCATTGACTACAGAACCACTATTAAATTTAAGGTTTTCCTTCCTTACCTTCGGGTTGTCAAACCCATAATTTACTAGTGGTTCTTTTCGTCAATGACATGAGAATTTAGAATATTACAACCAGTGGAGGAACATCCATATGCTCAGCAAGTCATCACAGAGAGTATAAAGGATAGTAAACAAGAGCAAACACATTCAATTAATTTATTTAGAAGAGTACAAATATGTAAGGTGGGTACCATAGAATAAACCTTACCATAGTCGGCTTTATTTCAGCTGATGGTAAAGTGAATCCCTTAGCAACTGATATTTCTGTAACTACAATGTCTCTGCCACCTATAAATACCAAGATAATAATAATAATAATAATAATAATAATAATAATAAAAATAATAATAATAATAATAATGATACTTAATTCATAGAGCACCAATTCTTCCAAAGAATTCATTAGCGCTCGAAAAAAAAATCACATAATAGTAAATATACAAACAAAAAATTAAACACTGTAGTTATCCGTCAGGACTGCCCTCTCAAGATCATAGCTTCTCTCAAAAAGGAAAGTCTTAAGTTGCATCTTGAAGCACTAAACAGAACTCAGCGGTCTCATGGACAGTGGCAACCTGTTGTACAACCTCGGAGCTGAATAAGAGAATGACCTTTCGGAGAATGCCGATTGCTGGATAGCTCCTGGCTCATCAAGCCGCAAAAACTCATCATCATCACGTAATACTACACCAGGCCGTGCCGGTGGACGATTTATCAGGTCAACAAGATGCATAGGCTCAACAAATTTGAGAACCATAAAAGTCTTAAGACACAACTTAAATTCTATTCTAGCTCTTATCGGCAACCAGTGCAATTCAATATGATATGAAGTAGTAGGGGTCCTTGGTGAAATGCCAAAAATTAGTCTTGCAGCTCTGTTTAGTATGGATTGGACTTTCTTTAGTATATAATTTGGAAGACCCACCAGCAAGGCATTGCAATAATCAACACGAGAAAAAATCAATGATTGAACCAACATCAGGAGGCAACGTCTATTTATGAACCACTTCACAGAATAGAGAATTCTGATGTGCAAGTAACACTTTTGATCATCTGATCAAATAAAATCTAGAGTTAAAATATGCACCCAGGTTTCGAACAGAGTTTACAAGTTGCACCTGCGATTCACCCATGTTCATAGAGGGCGTTTTCTGAATCATCACACCTTCTATTCCCACGGATAATGATGATTTCAGTCTTAGCATCATTTAGTTTTAATTTTCTTCTTGTCATCCAGATCTTTATGTCAGACACCAATGACTCAATTTTCCTCTTTGTATCCGGAACATTTGAAATTTTCACATAGATCTGGGTGTCATCAGCATAGTAGTGACAGGCGACATCGTGTGTGTGAAGCAGAAGGGATAAGCTTCTGGTATAGATTGTGAACAGGATAGAGCCCAAAACTGATCCCTGAGGAACACCAAATAGCAAGGTTGATGGGTTTGAGAGAGTCTGATTAACCATGACACACTGGAATCTACCTGATAAATATGACCTAAGAAGCATAAGAGCATTGCCACGCACTCCACTACTATAAAGATCACTCATGATCAACAGTATCAAAAGCAGCAGAGAGGTCAAGCAAAACCAATAATGAGGACATACCACTACAGGTGTTCTCAGCTAATCATTGTGTATTTTTCTTAATGCAGTTTCAGTTGAATGATGTTGTCTATAGGCAGACTGGAAAATAGGAATAATTTCATTCTGTTCAAGTAGTGGTAGCAGTTGGTCGAGTATGGCATGTTCTAAAACCTTTGATAAAAATGACAGATGAGAGACAGGATGATAGTTTGACTTGTTCTCAATATCAAGTCCTAGGATTCTTGAGGAGAGGTCGGAGCAAGGCATGCTTTTCAGATTGTGGGAAGGTACCCTCTGAGAAGCATTTATTAAGTATCTTAGCAATAAACTCAGTTGTATGGTCATAGACACTTGATAGTTTAGAAACATTTATGGGATCCAATGGACAGAATGTTTTATTAAGGTTTCTTATAATATATGATGAGACTATGTCCACTTGGACTGAATGGAATGATGAGAGGACCGTATTTAACCCGTCCAGCCCCGGCTAGTTTTGTAATGTTTGTTCACCAGAACCCGGCCGGTTTTCAAAAAATGGTTTTATTCCAGAAACAATAGCGAATGGGTTAGGAATGAAGGAAAAACCACGAAAAACCGCTCAAAAAGCTTAAAGAATGGTCCTACAGAGCCCTCGAAAACGTATTTTACAAGAGTAAAAAATTGAAGGCAATTACCCCAAAAAACCAGGTTATTGCGCGCTCACGCGCACGTACGTGGACTTTGAGAGTTTCCAACCATCGGCACGGTTGCGTGGGATACGTACACAGTTCCCATACAAATATGAGCCCTCTTGAGTGGCTACACTTGAGGTTACGGTCGGCGCAATTAGGGTGACGCGCCAGGCGCGTCTCTGGGGCTGTGCGTTACATACATCGCTGACGCGTCAGGCGCGTCGCTGGGGCTGTACGGGTTAAAGTGTGTTGCGGTTGGAGTGCAACTGATAATTATTCGTTGAGAGAGGCTACATCCAGTTTGTCTTATGCGAGTTATCTTGCTAGTAAAAAATTTGATAAAGTCAGAAACCAATTCTGCGTCATATACAGAGGATTGTTTTGCATTTACATTTTTTTTTTTTTTTTTTGGCCAAGTAAACTATTCACATCTCCAGCCAACTTTCTTTGATTGCTACCATATAAAACAACTTTTCCTTAGTAATACATTTTCTTTTCATCCTTGACTGTATTTACTACAGCTCTTCTAGCCTGTGCATAGTGTAACCATGTCAAGTCTGTTTTATATTTTCGCCATTTACGTTTGGCTTTCTTACGCTCTCTGTTAAAGGTTTTAACTGTAGGGCTGCACCAAGGTGAATCATCTCGTACTATAATCGTCTTCACAACCTCTAGACAGTGACGATCAAATACTGATTTAAGAGCGCTATTATGTACGTACCTCAACCAGTTCCTTGGAAGACAGATCAGAAGTATCAATACTCCTTAAGTGCTGACCTACTTTGCAACGAGCCAAATTCTGATCCATATTTATATAGTTTCTGAATCTAACTATCTTTTCATAAGAGAAGGGCTTAGGGAATTCAAAGCCAAAGGCAATCAAGGTGTGATCAGAGATGGTAGAATCAGCTGTCTCAACCTCAACACTACTACAGCCCACTGGAGCGAGAATTAAATAAAGGACATGTCCTGAGACATGAGTTGGAAGGGGCACATGATTTACAACATTATTTTGATCGATCAATTCAAGGAACTCTGAGGAGAATGGTTTCAAATGAGGATTGTCAATCCAACAATTAAAATCTCCACATATCAAGAGTCTTTCAGGTTTAGCAGAAAATGACTCAAGAAACTGTCCGAACTCTTCCATAAAACCCCTATCTGTACCACGATGACCAGGCCTATGGCATATTTAACAGCCTATTTCGCTTTATAATCTTCTTAATAACTGAGTAATCCCAATAGGGACATGCCCGGGGATTGAGGTCCTGGCCACCCTCTTCCTCGTTGGATCTCCTCACCCGGCTTCTTTTTACTGAGGATGACTCTCATATTGGTATTGGTTTCTGTCAGTGAGTCAATTCCAGTCACTGGAATTTTGTAAGTGCCGGGTTGTTCTATCTATCTATTGCCTAACGCCGTGATCCCCGGATGGGGTGGCCACGAACGAACCGCCCCCATGCACCTCTGTCCCCGGTCAGTCGACACCCCTCCCCCCAACCAGCACCGCCTTCGTTCGTATACTTCCTCACTCCATCCTTCCACCTCTCTTTCGGTCTACTTTTCCCTCTCTGTCCCTCCACCTCGCTCTCGTACACCCTCTTAGTCATTCTCTCGCTTTCCATACGTTCCATATGGCCGAACCATCTCATCCTTCCATGTAACTCCGCACGCACTTCTTAGGTAATTCATTTCCACTGCTCTCACTCTTGGTCTGAGTCTCTCAACCAACGTCCATGCTTCGCTTCCGTAAGTCAGTGTCGGGATTACCACACTGTCATGCAAGGACTTCTTCACTTCCATACTGACCACCCTATTTCTTGTTACTGCTTTCAGCTTTCCTACAACCCTCTTCCCCTGTTGTACCCTCTCCCGCACTTCTTCATCCATAGTCCCATCTTTACTCAACACACTGCCCAGATACTTAAAAGAGTTGACGATCTCCATAGCCTGACCGTTCAGCTTCACCTCACACTCTGTGACTTCACCCCTTTCGAAGACCATAACCTTGCTCTTCCCCGCATTTACCTTCAAATTCCGTTTTTCGCACACTGTTCCAAACTCATTTACCAGACCCTGCAACTCCCATTCATTATCACTCATCAGAACTGTATCATCCGCAAACAGCAGTATAGGCAGCTTCCACTCAATTCCCTCCCTTTTCAGCGATACACTGCTCTTGATAGTATTTCTTTCATGACTCCATCCATATATACAGTAAACTACCACGGGGACATCACACACCCCTGTTTCAAACCAACATTCAGGTCAAAGAACTCGCTCTGCTCACTCTCCACAAGTACTGCCGCCTTTGCACTCTCATACATGCTCTTCACTGCTTTCAGCAACTTGCCATCTACTCCGTATATTCTAAGTACTTTCCACAAACCTTCTCTATCCACTCTGTCATAGGCCTTCTCCAAGTCCATAAAGGCAACATACACCTTTTGTTTCTTCTCCAGATATTTCTCCACAACACAATTCAGGGTAAAAATCTGATCTACACATCCTCTTCCCTTCCTAAAACCTCTCTGCTCGTCGCCTATCCATATCTCCGTTCTCACTCTCACTCTCTCAATCACTACCCTACTGTATACCTTCCCTACTACGCTTAGAAGACATATTCCTCGGTGGTTACCACACACTCCTCTTTCCCCTTTGCCCTTATATAGGGGGACTATTATGCCAGTCTTCCAGTCATCGGATGCACTCCCCTTCTCCCATGCTAGTTTGCACATTTTCCATACCCATTCGATCACTATTCTCACCACCATACCTCAACATTTCCCCACACACTCCATCTGTTCCTGGTGCTTTCCCCAACTTCACTCTTTTCATGGCTTCCCACACTTCTGACCTCCTGATCCCCACCTCCTCCTCCACTACTTTTCTTCTTCTCCCTCCCATACCATATCCAGCTATGTTTGCTGGCTCTTCATTCCTTACATTTAGCAACTCATTGAAGTACTCCCTCCATCTTTCGACTCTCTCTTGCTTCTCGGCTAGCATTCTCCCATTCTTATCTTTCACACCCTTACTGTTTCCCTTGCTACCTTCCCTAACTTTCTTGACTTCTTTCCAGAACAGTTTCTTACTCTCCCTCCATTTTACACTCAGATTCCTTCCAAATTCCTCATCTACTCTTCTCTTACTTTCCTTCACTACTCTCTTCACCACCCTCTTACTCTCCACGTACCTCGCTCGTTTCTGTCTCTCGAAATCTTCATTCCGTCTACTACCCAACCACTCTCTATATACTTTCTTCTTTTCTTCCACAGCTATTCTTACCTCTTCTGTCCACCATACTGTACCTTTCACTCCCCTCCCTCTTCTCCTCACTTGTTACTTGTTTATTATAAGTTACAGGGTACTCCCACTTTAATGCAACCATCATTGAACCATTGACTCGTTCTCCAGGTTCCATGTGGTCTGTCTTCCGAGTCATCCTGGTGGGAGGTGTCCTGGAGCAGCTGCACTTTATTATATTGAATACTGATTAACTATTATTTATTTTTTAAATTATTTCACCATTGTAACCATTCTTTAAGTCACCCACCACTGCTACCATGTATACTGATATCGATTCTAACTAAAGAAAATCATCGATCAAGCCCGAGTCAGCTGACTGACTGAGTGTGTGTGTGTGTGTGTGTGTGTGTGTGTGTGTGTGTGTGTGTGTTATTTCGTGGGTAGCTTGGTATAACATTTTCTCTTGCATGATTTTAAGTGGTTTTAGGACGAATTCAAACCTATGCCTTATAACTATTGTGTTATTATTAATTAGAATGCCTAGGTATCTTTTAATGTCCGTTGTTGTTAGCTATACCGGTAATAAGTTTTGACCTTTTATAGCCTACCTAATTAATTAATGTCTGGGCCGATTTGTGCTGTTGTTCTGAATGCTGGATAAACGAGGTTCTACTGTATTACTTTTTGTGCCATTCATGAGGGATTATTTCCTCTCTAATGATGGAGTTAATTAGCTCCGTGGCCAAACTCACTCAATCCTATACCACCTGAAGCTTTAATCATCTAAGCTACAATGCCATAGCATCCTGCAGCTTTTCTGTCCTTCATTGTATTTATTGCACTGCTTACAACAGCTGGTGCTATCAAAGTGTGTGTGTGTGTGTAGGGGGAGGGGGGGGGGGGAAGTATTGGCTTTTCATTATTAAGCTGCTCTCTCTTCCACTCAAATTCCACATTCAGTAATCTTTCGTAGTGTACCTTCCAAGCATCTCTAATTTCCTTGTCAGCGTAAACAATTGCCCCATTATCTTTCCTGACACACTGTTCTCCTACAACATCTCTACTGTCTTCCTTAACCCAGGGACTGCTGCCAGACTCTTAACCCTTTCACGCTTTTATGATGCAGAGGTTGCCAGATTAGCAATAAGAAATAGAGTTCTCTCACTCTTATAATTACCTCTCCAAAATTATTTTTTTGCCCACAGCTAACTCAAAGACAACTGCAGAGGTTGAAGTAACTAAACTAAAGGTTTATAAATATCCCTGATGGTAACAAAGGCTTTAAAGTATCCCCAATAACCTCAAAATTGCGTCATATGCGAGAAAGGGTTAAGAGGTTCTACTGGGCGAATAAGGCCAGACTCTTAAAATCCAAGGCATAACAAAAAACGTTCAAAACATCCCAGTGGCACTCAAAACAAAGTAATTTTTGATTAGGTGAGATATTTCCCCTCCATTACTTGCTACCACTCCTACATATATGTCCCAACCCCCTCCTTCCCTTCCTCTCCCCTCCTCCATTATCCAGTATTTTCCCTATTATTCCTGATATCTATCGAGTATTTTCGTGCGAGGACGGCTGGGAGAGAGGGGGGAGGATGGAGGAGTGTATCTCCGACCCTCTAAGCCAGTCTGAGAGCTCCCCTTGTCTCTCAGTACCATGCCAGACATGAGAGAGGGAGGGTGTCTTACTCTCGCCGGTCAAGGTCAGATTATGACCGTGGGGCTAAAATATACGATTTTCACCAGCCAATTGTTGTTACCACTTGTTTTATTGCTTTCCAATGTTCATATGTTCATATTAAAAGTAAAATAAGCACATATGGATAAACATTAATTATATATATAAATGGTAAATTGACGATTTTAGTCAGAAATTAATCAAATACCTTCGCATGGCGGCGGGCACTTTCAAATACCATAGCTGCGAAGCTTATGAGTTAACTCGTCTAGCTAAATTGAAGATCCCATTGGGATTTTCTGCGTTACTCACTTGGTCTACGACCAGGTCTTGTATGATTTTCTTTGCCTTGTGTATATATATTTTTTTTTTATTTTTTTTTTTTTTATTTTTTTTTTTTTTTGCAGTTCACTTAGCCGCCAGATATTCCTCCTGCTGCCTCCTTTCTTCCATGCTTTGAAACATCTTTTCTCCTTTATTGCATTTTTAACCTCGTCATTCTACCACCAGGAAGTCTTATGCCTGGGGGAGCCCTTTGTTTTTCCACAGACTTTGTCATGGCAAGAAGGCTACGTTCAAGGAAGTTCCATGGGCTATTTACATAATTTGGCTTAGCTCCCTATTCCAATCCATTTCCTCCAGTTTGCTGCAAAACCTAACCTTGTATTCAGATTTATTCAGCAGCCATACTTTCCTTTTGGGCATGTATACTTACTTGTGTACAAGATCTGGCCTTAAAAGTGGTGGGGCATGCGAAATTAAAATTAATTTATAATGTATTTAAAGAGATGTTTAGCTCTCCAGTAATCAACCTGACTACTCCTTTGTCAAAACTAATCTTCAATATTAGAGAACAAATCAAAAATAGATATTGAATTGCGACCCCTTGCAACTAGTACTCACGTGAGGATGTGACGTAGGCCCAGGCAAACATTTGGGAAGTAAACATCAGCAAGTATAGCAAAAATGGTGAATAGGTGTGCTGTTTTCGGGTGTAGCAACATCCCTGGACCAAACATAGCACTACACAAGTTTCCAAGTGATCCATACCATTGTAACAAATGGGTGAAGTTTATACAAAGAACCAGAGTGTGGGAGGCAAAGCCCAAAACAAGCTTCATATGCAATGGACAGTTTCGTGATGAATGCTTTGACAATAAAGTGCGGTGGAGTATGGGTATGGCTAGATGCACCCGCTGATTGCCTATACGGACTGGGGTCTTGTCACGCCCAGTGCCAGGTCCGTATATATACGGACTCGCCGAAAATAAATTGTAGCAGCGAAACGACTGCACCTATAGCTTTCATATTTCTACCACATGTACAGTTCCGGACAGATGAAACAGCAACACCTCGTCCACCCGCTATGTGGTGAGGGGCTCTGCGGATTTGGTAACACTGGCAGGAGGTGGGAGGGATGTGGGTGGGTGGGTGATGAGGGGAGGTATGTGGGGGGTTTAGGGGGGAATTGGGAGGGTGAAGAGGCAGCAATCATGGTGTGGCTGGTGGGAGGGGGCAAACAAGTGACAGGGTAGGGGAGAGCAGACTGGCAGGAGGCAAGTGCGCGATTAAAAATGTTAATTAGGATTCATCATTGATGTGGTGCCGGATCAGCAATAGTTTAAAGGATTGCATCCCAGAACATTTCGATAGTTATCACGGTCGTCATCCTTGATATTGACTTAAGGGCAAGACATGACATCGTAATCATTATGACATGTAATACCATGTTAGGACATAGTTGTTAAATGTAGCATACAGTGATATTGTAGGTGTGTGTAATTTAAAATCCTGTGGGAGTAGCTTGTTCTATAGGAAAATTTGCTTGTCACTCTGTTCTCCCCTACCCCGTCACTCGTTTGCCCCCTCCCACCAGCCATACCATGATTACTGCCTCTTCACCCTCCCACACTCCCCCCTAAACCCCCTACATCCCTCCCCTCATCATCCACCCCCATCCCTCCCACCTCCTGCCAGTGTTACCAAATCTGCAGAGCCCCACACCACACAGCTGGTGGACGGGGTGTTGCTGTTTGATCTGTCCGGAACTGTACCTTACCTTTCTGGCTTCTTGCTACCACCACCCCAACCCCCTCCCCCAATCCACTCGCCAACCATGGGACGCCGCATCAGGCCATCGCAAAGGAAAAAAAGGAAAATATGTGGCGGCAAAACGACTGCACCAATTGGTTCCATATTTGTGTAACAAGTCCCCTACCCCTCTGTCTTCCCCCAACTACAACCCCAACTTCCTCCCACCACCCACTTCCAGCCTATCCGTAGATCATCACATAAAAAAATGAAAATCCGTGGTGGCGAAACTACCTCACCAATCGGCTCCATATTTGTAACACTAGTCAATTACCCTTCTACCTTCCCCCAAACCACCCTCCCACCCATACGTGCTTGCCAATTTCAGGAGTCAGGAGAGTGGATAATATGGGCTAACTTAAACCTAACCCAAATTATACAGTCAGCGTCGATGGATATAGGCCTAACCTAGGCTAAAGAAATGTATTGGCTGAAATTCAACTACTAGCAACTAGGCTAACAAAAAAAAAAAAAAAAAAAAAGTGAGTGGCGCAAACATTGTTGGGAAGGATATGTAGTGACCAGGCGTACGGATACGGTCATCATGTTTACATAAGTCGATCGCCGCGGTTAAGTTCCCGGCGATTTTTACGGCGATTTTTTTCTGTTATTTGCACCCTGTTGGCAATGTATATGTTGATGACAATAAGTCATGGAGGCGTGAGGGGCGGGCTTTCATTATTATATCCAAATGCAGTCAAAGTAGACGGGGACATGATCGCTAGCGTCCGCCGCGGCTCCGAGTAGTGTAAACAAGGCGGGCGGTAATCACAGCTGCTTCTCCCTCCTCTCCTGCTGCTGGATCTCGTCCTACAGGTTCATACATATAAGCCTGAACACCACCAATAATCATCACTTGAGGTTCTTCGCCATAATCACGGTTATCACCCTCAGTATTGGCAAACGAATCGGAACTACTGTCACTATCCTCCATTTCCACCTGTCAGAAGAGCTTGTTGTGTTCCTGGGCATACGTCATCAGAGCGCTTAAACTTCGAATCCAGAAAAGTTTCACCCATATCCTATTTTGGCCATTATATAAATAATTAAGCCATTGTAGCAGAAAATATTTCACAAAAAGCTATAGTGCACACTGCCGGTAATGATTGTGGAGGAAAATAATAGCATGCACACCCACCTTTAAGCTCAAGTCACAGCCTAGGAGCTTTATGTTGGGAGATACATTCTTCGCTCGGGATGACCTTTACATCCCGAACAAACTTCCAGTCTTTCCTGTTCACTAAGAAGTAATCTATCTGGCTACTGGTGCTCCCAGAACTATATGTGATCAGATGACTCAACCTTTTCTTGAACTTAGTATTACACACTACCATGTGGAGTGCAACGCAGGACTCCTATATAGATTTGCCTTCTAGATTTCTTCTTCCATACCCTTTCCCACCATGCACACCCTTGTACCCATCAGCACATGCTCCCACATGATCATTTAGGTCACCACCTATGACTGTAGTATCATACCTTGAGAAGCCTGAAACGACACTAAGAATGTCGTTCCAAAAGGCCTCTTTCTGCTCTCTCTTTAATCCAACCTGTGGGCCATATGCTGATATCACATTCATAATTCTTTCACCAACTTTCAATTTCAGAACAATCAATCTTCCATTTACTCTCTTTATCTCAATTATGCTCTTCTCTCCTCAGATACCAGTACACCCAATCCTCCTTTCGGTTTTCCAGATTCATCCCCCTTACAATACAACTGGTATCTCTTGTTCTGTCCAACTATCCACTGTGCACCACAGCCCACAGGTATATAGCAATAGTATAGAAAATAGGCTAAGTACGGTTATTACAAGTAGAAATTATGTGATTAAGGAAATTGACATACTGAAACCTCAGAAATTGCCTGGTCCTGATGAGGTATATGCTAGAGTATTGAAATAATGCAGAGATGAGTTAAATTACCCATTAACATTTCTATTTAACAAGTCATTAGAAACAGGCTTAGTTCCAGAAGCTTGGAAGCTTGCAAATGTAGATACGATCTTCAAAAATGGTGATAAATCAACAGCATCCAATTACCGTCCCATTAGTCTCACATCAATCAGAAAGCTACTTACTGTAAGAGTCAATTATTGCTAGGAAAATTAGAAACCACTTAGAAACATTTAACTTAATCAATTCTTCTCAGCATGGATTGACTCATAGACGTTCTTGCCTTACTAATTTGCTTAGCTTTTTCTCAGAAGTATATGAAGCAGTTGATAATGACAAGTCATATGATATGATATATTTAGATTTCAGTAAAGCTTTCGACAGAGTCCCTCATGAGAGATTGATGAGAAAAGTTGAGGCGTATGGAATAGGTGGGTCGTTGTTGGGATGGATTAGGTCATGGCTAATTGGTAGGAAGCAGAGAGTCAGCATAATGCAAGGTTCACACATTGGCGAGTCAGAGCACGAGGCCAACGCGAGTCACACTCGCCGCATACTCACCATGATGGAGCCCGAACCCAACGCGAGTAGCATCTGATGCGAGTAAACACGCATATAACACGAATATAACACTAGTTTACACGAGTTTACATGAGTTTACACGAGTTCACAGGAGTATCCGCGAGTGTCGGCGAGTGTAACACGACCCCAACACGCACCGCCGAAATTTGAAAAATAACGGTCACATTCAAGGGTACGAATAGTGCGAGTCTACAGGAGTCTACACGAGTGTCACAGGAGTCTACACGAGTGTCACAGGAGTTTACATGAGTTTACACGTGTTTACACGAGATGAACGCGAGTCTACAGGAAGTTAACAGGAGTGTATGGAGTGTATATTCTATTTAATTTATATCTTGTATTTATTTATATTTCATGTTGGATATCAATCTGTATATTATTATTTGTCATCATATATCCTTTGCATATATTCCACATCATTATTGATGTTAATATCAATATTATTCATAACACACCTTGAATTCATATTAACCGCTGAGTGCCAGCCAATTTTGACGGTGTGCTTCTGCCAGTGCCAGAGGTTTTTTGTGTTTTTTTTTTGGCTAAATCTATCAAGTTGAGAGAGAAAGGAAGGATAATGGTAAACAAACCGCTCCCCTTGTCCATATTCGACAGAAATCAGGTCCCCGATGGTCCCGAAAGTAGCTGAAAAAACACTAGACTACAGAGACTTTTATGGTATCGGAATGTATGGGTAGGATGGTGGTGGAAGGGTGGTTAGTCCATAGGTTTGGGGGATGGTGTGGGGAAGGTAGAAGCGTAATTGAGTCATGTTACAAATATGAAGCCGATTGGTAAGGTAGTTTCGCCACCACGGATTTTCCTTTTTTTCCTTATCTTCGTACCGATATGCTGGAAGTGGGTGGTGGGAGGCGGTTGGGGGTGTGGTGGGGGGAAGGCAGAAGGGTAAGGGACTTGTCACACAAATATGGAACCGATTGGTGCAGTCGTTTCGCCACCACAGATTTTCCTTTTTTTTCCTTCTGACGGGACCGACAGTCAGCGAGTGGGTGGGAGGAGGAATTTGGGATTTTTTTGTGGTTAGCCAAAAGGGTAAGGTACATGTGGTAAAAATATGAAAGCCATAGGTGTAGTTGTTTCGCTGCTACTTTTTTTCTTTCGGCGAGGACGTATATATACGTCCCTGGCACTCACCGGGTTAACTAAATATAAACAGACTCGTGTGACACTCATTTAGACTCGTGTGACACTCATGTAGACTCGCGTGACACTCATGTAGACTCATGTAGACTCGCGATCATTTAATGTCTAAATAGTACAACGCGAGTCTACATGAGTGTCACGCGAGTCTACATGAGTGTCACACGAGTCTACAGGAGTCTACGCGAGTCTATGCGGTTTGGCGTCCTACTCCCACTTGACTCTCCAAATTTCATGCATGCATGAAATTTTTGGCCGCGTTCGCGAGTGTACGCGGTGCAACGCGAGTACGTGCGAGTGTCGGCGAATTTGGGATAATCATTGGCGAGTGCAAGAATTTCATCACTCGCGTTGGCTTCGCGCTCCGACTCGCCAATGTGTGAACCTTGCATAAATGGTACTAAGTCAGAATGAGAAGCAGTCAAAAGTGGTGTCTACCAGGGATCTGTATTGGGTCCTCTGTTGTTTGTTATATACATAAATTACCTTGATTTAGGTATAACTAGTAGGATAAGTATATTCGCAGACGATACCGAAATGGGGAGAACAATAGATTCAGATAGCGACATAGAGTGCCTCCAATGGGATCTAAATACCTTTCACGAATGGTCAGTAAATTGGCAGATGAATTTTAACATTGACAAATGCAAGGTAATTAATAAAGATAGGGAAGATGAATACAATTGTAAAATATAAACAAGCTAATATTGAATTAAGCGTTCGTAACAAGGCAAACAGGATTCTCGGGTTCATCTCTAGTAAGTGTAAGTAACAGAACTTCTGTTGTTATCTTAAAACTTTACTTGTCATTAGTAAGACCCCATATGGATTATGCTGTTCAATGTTGGTGTCCTTATTACAGAATGGACGTAGATTCCCTGGAGAGAGTACAACGTAGAATAACAAAAATTATCCATAATATTAGAAATCTTCAATATGAAGAAAGGTTGAAGAAATTAGGCTTACATTCGTTAGAGAGACGCAGAGTTAGATAGGGGATTTGATAGAGGTGTTCAACTGGGTTAGTGGGATTAATAAAGGGGACATGAAAGATGTACTAAAGCTCAGTGATTGCAAAAGAACTTGAACAAATGGTTTCAAATTAGATCAATTTTGTTTCAGAAAAGATATAGGCAAATATTGGTTTGGTAACAGAGTTGTAGATAGGTGGAATTGGCTACCTAGTGCTATAGTGGGATCAAGAACGATAGAGAGCTTTAAGATAAAATAAGATAGGTATATGGACGAAATGGGTTGAGTGTGAGGGGGATCTGCCGGGTGTGGGCCAATCGGCGCTCTGCAGACGCCCATTTTCTGACCTCTGACCGTTTTGGTGAGGTCAGTCCTCATGGTATTAGTGAGCTGGGCTTATAATTAGGCCTTGTAATTGGGGTTGGGTATGAGAGGGATCTGCCTTGTGTGAGCGAATCGGCTTTCTGCAGACACCCATTTTCTTATGTTCTAATGTTCTAACTCTTCGGCCCAGATTCGGACTAGTGAAGAAGCCTGACTGTGTGTGAATCAGTCTGGAAGTTAGCCTAGCCCACGTCGAATCTCAAAAACGGCCTGTTCCAGCCGGCTGCATGCGGGTAGCCTGGACTCTCACCTCCTCGACGATGGCCAGTGCTCAGTGTGTCCTTTGCCCTCAGTGCTCTCCTGTCCCCCTCTCCTTTAAGTAATTTTTTTGTGTTTTTGGGTACAAGTGTTATAGTGAGGTTTAGACCTAGATGTGCCGGGACTCTGCCAGTATACCGTAGTATAATCGAGGACGTGCTTTACGTCTTCCCTCAAGTTTTGCCTTACTGTGACCCCGTTTGTTGGGGAACAATTACACCTGTCCTACACCGGCTTTGTGTATAGATACTTTCTTGGGTCCGGGCTCCCATGACCCCCTGAAGAGAAAATATAGATACAACATTGCCACTCTATTTTACACCCACGCTTTACACGTCAGTAGTGAGTACCTGTCGCATATCTAAGTTTATGCACAGCTTATTATTTAGACTTAGGCATTACAGTGTATTTTTAATTTTGAGTCGAGACTAATCTATTCATGCTTTAGAGTTCATGTCATACGGAATTTCGGACTCTTTATATTTATCTTTTGCATATTCATGCTTTAGAGCCCAATTCATTCGGACTCTTGATATTTACTTTTTAGGGAGCTACCGCTTCCTCAATTTATTACTTATTCAGCAATCAACCATACTGTTATGCCCTGATATTATTCATAGTTAACTATTAGTTAGGGTACCTTTACCTTTAGATACCTTTAGATGTGTTCGCCGCTCTTCTAGCGGCACCAAGGAGCGCGACGCCCCTCGTTATGGGTGGTGATTTGGTGCAGTAGACTGTTTGAAGCGACAGCTCGCTCCCTTGCGAGGATGGGCTCGTCTGGCACTTTTTGCAGTTCGACATCTAGGGCTCTCTTGAAGTTGTCTAACGAGATGTCCCTCATGTCTCTTACTCGCCGTGGGAGTTTGTTGAAGAGACGTGGGCCTCTGTGTGATAACCAGCCCTCTCGCAGAGAGCCCATAGCACCCCTGTTATTCATCCGGGGGATTTCGCATTCCCAGCCTCTCCTATCACTGAATTTCATGACTATCGGAGTATGTAGGTTTGGTACTAAACCCTCTGCGATTTTCCACGTGTATATTATTAGGTAACGCTCTCTTCTACGTTCCAGTGAGTACAGATTCAGTGCTCTTTCAGTGAGTTCTTTCGAGACTGGGATATCTGAGTTCATACAAATACATATAAGTAAGATAATAGAGGATATGTATAATATCAAAATATAATTTATAGTACAGCTTTATTCACTTAATCACTAGTTACAACATGGAGAATCAGAATCACTAAAGACACGGGAACATAAGAGGCACAACTCAATTTAAATTCTCCCAGCACGATCGTGGATCTAGATGGAGATCAGGTATATTCAATGCAACTAGAAATTGAATCTTCTTCTGGAGAATCATACGCACTATTCTCTTGTTGAAAGCTTATTATAGAAACACTTGATCAGGTTATATTAAAATTCACGATATACCTTGGCTTAGGTTTAGTTAGCAAATAATATTGGGCGAGGTTACAAGAAGTTACTAGATTTCCTGGCGCTGAATATGGAAACTTATATATTGATGTACTTCCTTAGTTTGAGTTCAAGTTTTGTGGACTAAAATATGTTATACTGGTTGAGATTATTTCAGAGTTCGTTACTATGCGAAAACCGCCTTATTTGGTCTTAATTCGCTATTTGAGTAAAAACAAGGTATTCTATACGTAGCCTATTTAACTCAAAATCTAGGAGTTATGGACTCTATTTATTTTCTCACTTGGCGGAAATATGACAGAGTTAGTTGATGCCCAAGGTCCGTCTTATTTTGGATATTAGTTATTCTTTGAGTTAGAAAGGCGTACTAAATATGTTTATCACTAGTACATACATAAAAGTAATCTGTTTCCATAGATTAACTTGGTTGAAAATTTTCACGGATTTTTCACTAATTAAGGTGTAGTAGGGACTCTGTTTATTTGCATCGCTTTTGAACTCTAGCTTATTTTATACCTCGTCACTGGTACTGATTTTAGGTAGTTTCTATATTCTTTCTTGTCTTGGAGATATATACACTAGTTGATTGATGTCTTCTGATGCTCCGTGGGCCGTCCAGGTTGGCCGGTCGTGTGAAGTAAAGTTACAGATGGGTTAATGGGCGTGGGGGTCTTAAATATGGGTTAATGGGCGTGGGGGTCTTAAATATGGGTTAATGGGCGTGGGGTCTTAAATATGGCTCCGTAACTTGTAATGAAACAGTTGGGCACCATATCGGACTAACGCGAGTATTTAAGCTTATAGCTTTATCAAGACTTAGTATACTCGACTATCCTGACCTTTATATTAACCGGTGATGAAGTTCTTTTAAGGTACTCTTGTAGTAAGGTTTTAAATATTGTGCCTCGGTGATGACGAAATAACACAATAGCGGACGAACGCAAGAACAGTTTAAGCATTGCTCTTCTTGACTGTCACTAACCGTTGTAAAAGGTTCAAAGAACTCAGGGCGGTGTTAACCTTTTAGTTGCAAAGTCTGGCGGGGTGCCACAGACAAAATGCACCTAGGACTTATATATGCAGAGGGTGAGGGTGTCTCGCTAAGCCCTTATAACACAAAAGATCGTTTTAGAACTTAGATCTTCTGTGAGAAGTGGTAGTGTAATTTCTAATAGGTAAATGTTGAAAGGTAGGGGTGCCTGTGTCTTTCAACTTTTAACTATAAAGAAATATAACCTTGAGAAGATAACTATATTAATCCCTGGGGTGCCAGAAATAATAAAGTTACTTATATATAGGCCACAATTGCCGTACTTAAAATATTAAAATAAAAGTGGAGGGGTGCCTACACACTTCAAACTTTAGTATTGGAGATACAGCCTACTAGAGGTCTCTATGTTAACTGATTGAGTTTCCACAATTAACAAAGATCCTATAATAGGATTTCTTATTCACAGACAGTATAAGGACTTCGGGGTGCCGTACATCCAGACTGCTTGGAAGGGTAAAAATAATGTTTCTCATTGCGGGGTGCCGACAACTGAGAAACCTTAGAGTTACTTGATTTCCTTCAGACTTCCTTGGCCTAATGTGCACCACTACTGGGGGGTACCCATCCTCTGTGGAAGGATAGCAAGGGCGTGCGTATGTACTTTCTAGTAGGACAAGAAGTCTTTCTTGTCCTAGGGGAGGTGAATCTCATTTACTTTATGATACTACTCTACTATACTTGAAGAGTTAATCAAGATAGTATGATGGTCAGATGCTAGGTAAGTCAAGGTTTTAATTGTCTTTATAGGTTACTGTGAGAACTAAGGGGGTATGGATATACTGTATTTGAACTTTTGTGCAGAGTTTCGAGGATGTTTTTAGTTGACCTCTGAGCGTGAGAGTTCAAGGGGGTATTGTACGTGAGGTTTCTCTGCGTCGTGGAACATTATTTGTTTCTACAAGAGCCTGTCACTGGTAATATTAGGCAGAGTTATAGGAGAATGTTAGCTTTTTTTTTAAGAGTTAATACTGATAATTATTTAGTTGTTGTATATAGAGGATATACGTTTTGTACATAAGTAAATGCCGGCCAGGCATGGGGTTACGTTGGCAACCCTGGGGTCAACAGAAGGGTTCGTGTATCGCTAGCCTCGCTCACCTATGTTTTTATACTTTTTCAGACAAGGCCTGTTGTCTTGAATATTAATCCTAGAAATATCTGATGATGTTAGGTTTTCTTGGTAGAGTTAACATTGATAGTTTCTAGGCTTTAGGTATACAAAATAACAGTTGTATATAAGTTGTAGGACTCTCATGCGTGGAGGCTAGGTTGGCAATACTGGGGGTCAGCCGTGTCACGCGGCTTGGTAGCCTCTTTGCTGTTACGTTATAGATTTGTAAACAAGGGCCTATGGCGGTTAATATGGATAACATAGATAGCTGGTCATGCTAGATTTATTTAATAAAGTTAATGCTGATAGCTTCTGAGCGGAAAAACATATAATAAGAAGATCTATAGAATTATATAGATCCTGGCTGGTGAACTTCTGTTGGTACCCTTGGTGGTCATTTTTGTTATATGTGAGGCAAAAAGTATTGCTGCCCCACGACTCTCAAAGCAGGAAGGAAGGACATGTGGTTTGTTTATAAAATTAGAATAATGGTTATATTTGAGAAGACGTGTACATATGTGTTTATTTATTCTTTAAAAGATAGAAACATCTTTGTGAGATGATTTAGAACTTTCGTGTCTGGACGAAGTTCTTCAATATATTTCTTTCATCTGATCAACATAGGGAATCTGTCTTGTGACATATTAAAACGTTAAAATAATACATACTCCTTATTGTTTAATATAATTGTTATTATTTTATGGTTATATCCTTAATATTACACTTTTAATATACATTCATATGGTCATTCCTTATTCATAAAATCTCTGAGAGAAGATGACCCTTCTCCACCACCACCAAGGGAGCTTCTGCCACCACCAGGGGTTCTCCAACTGCAGCTGCTGGATCCTCCCGAGGGAAAGGTAAGTCTGTGTCGATTGTGGGCGACTCCATGGTAAGACATTTAGTTAGGGCTACCCGCACTAAACTTAGGAAGATTGTGTGTCTGCCTGGCCATGGAGTTGGGAGGGTTTTAGAGAAGATGGACCACATCTTGGAAGATAGTGGAGATAACACCATTATCTGTCTCAGTGCCGGGAGTAACGATGTTGGTAAGGGTAGAAGTGAGGAACTGCTGCAGCAGTATCGGGATGTGTTAGATAAGGTTAGGGTGAACGGAGGGATCCCTGTAGTACATTGTATCCTACCCAGAAGAGGAGTTCCCAAGGAATGGACATCCAGGGCGATTGGTGTCAATTGCCGGTTGGAGAAATATTGCAAAGAAAAAGCAATACCATTCATTGATAACTGGCATAGTTTCTATGGGAGAGATAGGATGTACGCAAGGGATGGGGTTCATCTTTCACGGTTAGGGGTTTCCACATTAGCTAGTTCTTTAGATAGGGTGGTTGTGGGGTTTTGAACAGAAATATTGAGAGTGTAAATGAGAGGTTAAATGGAACAATTTTAGCGTCAGGCGAAAGCGATAAGGATATTCAGTCTCATGCTAAAAATTATGACTATATTGCAAATGATAGTAGTGATGGTGCAACGGAAGATGGAAATGTCGTTAGAAATAAAGGTAAATTAGGTATAAAGAAAAGAAGTAAATTGAGAGTATATTACACAAACTGTAGGAGTCTATGTAACAATATGAACGAACTTAGAGCCCTTGTTAGCAAAGAAAATATAGACGTAATAGCGCTAACTGAAACGTGGATTAATACAGAAACCAGGCATTTTTTAGCAGAATTTGATATATCAGGATACAGTTTGTTTAAATATGACCGAACAAGTAAGAGCGGTGGCGGTATAGCAGTGTTTGTCAGGAGTACATTAAAAAGATGTATTAAATCAGGTATTAGACTAAATAACGATAATGAAAGTGTTTGGGTAGAGGTTAACGAAGGTAGTGAGACCATAGTTATTGGAGTTATGTATAGACCGCCAAATATGAGTAGAAATGACGGAACGTCATTATGGGAGGAAATTAAAATGGCATCAAGGTTTAGCAATGTGTGCATTATGGGGGATTTTAATTTTCCGAATATAGATTGGCAGCATCAAATAGGCGACTCTGATTCTGAGGAGTTTATAGAGGTAGTACAAGATAGTTTTTTATTTCAATTCATAGATACGCCGACTAGAGGTAATAATATTCTCGATTTAGTTTTCAGTAACAATGAACATATGGTAAATAATGTAGAGATAGGGGACCACCTAGGAAATAGTGACCACAATTCTGTGTATTTTAATATACAATGGAAAGGTAATACCAGAGAGAATACAACATTAATACCTGACTTTAGAAAAGCCAATTATGGTGGGTTAAGAAGAGCCCTATTAGCGGACCCTATGGTCAAAAAATTAAGTCGATCCAGGTGTCCAAATGAGTGTACCCCTTCTCAGGCACCTGTCATCTTAAGTCAGGAAGAGACGTCAACCTTGGTAGATACATACGAACATTTTATCGAGTCAGTATTCAACGCAAAATAAATATATCCCAAAAAGAAAATTTAGATCAACACAGAACCAACCCAAATGGATGAATAATAGACTATTAGATATTCTAGGACAAAAGAGAGGAATATATAGAAAAATTAAGAAAGGCGAAATTCACCTACTTGCTTACTATCAGAATCTATCAAGACAGGTAAAAAAGGATATTAGGAAAGAAAAAAGAAATTATGAAATTAAGGTTGCCAATGACTCAAAAAATAATCCTAAAGCTTTTTACCAACTATATAAATCCAAGGTTAGAGATGTAATTGGTCCCCTTAAAACTTCAATAGGAGAAATGACAGAAAATGATTTAGAAATGTGCAGTACATTAAAGTCAATTTCTTTCCGTTTTCACTAATGAAAATTTGGCACAGTTTCCAGAAGTCCGTAAGGTATATAGCGATAGTATAGAAAATAGGTTAAGTACGGTTACTATAAGTAGAAATGATGTGCTTAAGGAAATTGACAGACTGAAACCTCATAAATCGCCTGGTCCTGATGAGGTATATGCTAGAGTATTAAAAGAATGTAGGGATGAGTTAAGTTACCAATTAACATTTCTATTTAACATGTCATTAGAGACAGGTATAGTTCCAGAAGCTTGGAAGCTTGCAAACGTAGTTCCGATCGTCAAAAAAGGTGACAAATCAATAGCATCCAATTACCGTCCCATTAGTCTTACATCAATCATAGGAAAGCTACTAGAGTCAATTATTGCTAGTAAAATTAGAAACCACTTAGATACATTTAATTTAATCAATTCTTCTCAGCATGGATTCACTCAGGGACGTTCTTGCCTTACTAATTTGCTTAGTTTTTTCTCAGAGGTATATGAAGCAGTAGTTAATGACAAGTCATATGATATAATATATTTAGATTTCAGTAAAGCTTACGACAGAGTCCCCCATGAGAGCTTGATGAGAAAGGTTGAGGCGCATGGAATAGGTGGGGCGTTGTTGGGATGGATTAGGTCATGGCTAATTGGTAGGAAGCAGAGAGTCAGCATAAATGGTACGAAGTCAGAATGGGGAGCAGTCAAAAGTGGTGTCCCCCAGGGATCTGTATTAGGTCCTCTGTTGTTTGTTATATACATAAATGACCTTGATTTAGGTATAACTAGCAGGATAAGTAAATTTGCAGACGATACCAAAATGGGGAGAAAAATTGATTCAGATAGAGATATAGAGTGCCTCCAAAGGGATCTAGATACCTTACACGAATGGTCAGTAAATTGGCAGATAAAGTTTAACATTGACAAATGCAAGGTATTAAAGATAGGGAAGATGCATACAAATGTTAAATATAAACTAGCTAATATGGAATTAGAAAACTCGAATTGTGAGAAAGATCTAGGTGTGTTTGTTAGAAATTATTTGAAGCCTAAAACATAGTGTATAAGCGTTCGAAACAAGGTAAACAGGATTCTCGGGTTCATCTCTAGGAGTGTGAGTAACAGAACTGCTGATGTTATCTTAAAACTTTACTTGTCATTAGTGAGACCCCATATGGATTATGCTGTTCAATTTTAGTGTCCTTATTACAGAATGGACATAGATTCATTGGAGAGAGTACAACGTAGAATGACAAAAATTATCCATAATATTAGAAATCTTCCATATAAAGAAAGGTTGAAGAAATTAGGCTTACATTCGTTAGAGAGACGCAGAGTTAGAGGGGACATGATAGAGGTATTCAAGTGGGTTAGTGGGATTAATAAAGGGGACATGAACAATGTACTAAAGCTCAGTGATAGCGAAAGAACTCGTACAAATGGTTTCAAATTAGATAAATTTCGTTTCAAGAAAGATATAGGCAAATATTGGTTTGGTAACAGAGTTATAGATAGGTGGAATAGGCTACCAAGTGCTATAGTGGGATCAAGAACGATAGGGAGCATTAAGATACAATTAGATAGGCATATGGACGAGATGGGTTGGGTGTGAGGGTGATCTGTCAGGTGTGGCCCAGGTGTGGGGATCTGAAGATCCCCGTTTTTCTGACCTCTGACCGTTTCGGTGAGGTAAGTCCTAATGGTTGTTTTAAGCTGGGCTTATAATTAGGGTTGGGTGTGACAGGGATCTGCCTTGTGTAGGCCAATCGGCTTTCTGCAGACTCCCATTTTCTTATGTTCTTATGTTCCTTGTGATGGAAGGGTTCACCCCGAGGCAAATTGTCTTTCCCGGGGTGATCGGGCATGCCTCCGTTACTGTGGCGACCCGGCCGCTTCTGGGGATCGCTGCAGGTGTTTTTGCTCCTGGCATTCCTGTCTTGGGTGGGGTCGCGTTGTTCTTGTTTGATCTCTCCTTTCGTTGTTTCTTGCTTTCCTCTTCCTTTGGTTTTCCTTTTTCTGTTTCTCTGGTGGTTTTTCTTTTCTTCTGTAGTTTACATACATATATATTCACTATTATATAAACTATTCCGTGCTACTTTGCCATATTTTGTCAGGACGATTTGTTGCTTGTGAGGCCCATTGCCTCGTTATTTTACTAATTTTATTTTCCTGTGCGAGCCTGCTTTACTACCCAGTGTATTATTGTCCAATATACTGTATATGTGCCTATGTCCTGTTGTGAATAAAACCATTGTACCCACCATTGTGTTTCTGTTGTTGCATGCAGCATGTCAGCTGTTTGGTATAAATAAACATAAAGTCAGTCCTCTCCCAGTCGAGAGCATCTTAAGTTGAAGGCTACTGTACAATTCCCAGAGCTGGGAAGTGCAACCAGAATATACCTCGCTCTTTAAAAGCGTGCCATGACATCCTGGAAAATAAATCGGAAAATGTTATAGGGGAGTTCAAATCAAATTGACCAAATTAGAAAAGTAGCACTTATCCGCGCATAGGGCCTACTGTAAGGTCCCTTGAGTAAGGTAGGAGCAAAAAAAAAAAAAAAAAAATCCATAACACAGGAATCCCGTAATCGAGGAGTTGTTATGCTATAGAATACCCGTAATTTAAATCACTGCCTAATGAATATTAATGAAAACTACCTAAAACCGAAAAAAAAATAACCATGAACAAATTTGTGGTCGTCTCGTAAATTATTTTCCGTTGGATAGGCCTATAGGCTAGATGGGTAGATAGATCAGTAGATAGAGATATATAGCTAGAAAGACGTTGGCTATCTCTCTAGCCTATCACACATTTATAGTACATGTAGGCGGACCTAGGCTATATAAAATACTGCAGCCTACACTGCAGAGTAGGCTACACACAAAATCATAACTGTCCTCTTAGAATATTAAACAGTGTTAGGCGGCTAGGCCTCTGCTCATTCCATAACAGAATATTCCAGTTCCCTATTTTGCTATCCTTACCGTATAACCTAGGTATGATACGCCCCCTCATACCGGTAAAGTAATGCTTGTTTCATAGCTTACCTTTGGCAGTTGCGTTAACGAAATTCCAAGTGGTTATTACAAAGGGCCATGATGTTCTTGTGCTCTTCGTTGTCTTAATGATAATTGGCTCGACATCTTGAATTATAGGTGAAATTGAGAAAACAATTAAGAAAGTATACAGCACCACTCTCACGGTAATCGTAGCCATGGTGCACTGCCTTACTGATTGTTCGTCATTCTGGTACTTCGTCACCTGCATAAATATTGTCGAGATTGCAAAGTAAACTAACCTATCAATTCAGACCGAGTGACTGCTTCGATTTGTAAGAATTATTAACATTATATTATGCTATGTATTTGGTTAAACTGAGCTTCGGTGCATAATTGGTTAATGACGAAAACTTCTTGCCTACGAAAGACAACCCAGGCGGCTGTAACGGAATCAGCTGATCAAATGATAAGGGGGGAGGAGGCTGAATGATAAGAAGGGAGGAGGAGGCTGGACGACTGTTTTTAGTTCAGTGAGGAAGACTGATGGTACTGTACAGAAAAGCAGACAACATCAATCTAAACAAAATAGAGACCATTAACAATTATATATTACATATAAGAAGAACTCCATGGAAGAAAAAATTAAGATTAATCATAGTATACTTTTCTGTACGGAATACAACTGTTATGCCACGTTTTTTAAGACAGAGATATATTCTGGTCGCACTTCCCAGCTCTGGGAATTGTGCAATAGTCTTCAACTTAGGATGCTCTCGACTGGGCGAGGGCTGACCTTAACTCTGTTTATACCTAACAGATGACATGCAAACAACAGAAACACAGACCAGACCAGATGGCTGGAGTAAAATAGGAAAGAAGAGTAAGTGGACAGAGCAAGAACAAGCTGAGAACACAATGGTAGGTACAATGGTTTTATTTATACATGATGTTATTCCACGTTTTCAAGAAACGTGAATTCTTTCTTCTCCGGCATCTCACATGAGATGCGGCATATTGAAGAATTACCAAAACCAAGCAACAAGGGATCACCACCATCAGTTGCAACATCCGAGTAACCAGTCCGGATTGCTACCATACAAGAAAATAGCACGACCAAACCCGATGGGTACAAACATGGTGACCAGCAAGGCGAGGAATGATTCTCAGTCCCTATGACGGCCGCAACATCCAAAGAAAACGTACCCAAAAAGGAGGGACCATACCATTCCCCCAAAAGACAGGGCAGCCATATTGGATCAAAAGCGTTGCACCTCAATTATTACGACCCCTGCACCAGCCCAAACCTCACCATATTCCGCTCACAAGACCAACCCAAGAGCGTGCATTGGCAGGAACAAAGATAAACCAGGTCTGCCACCGAATTCGCCACAAAAACGACGACGAAGTGATACACACGTGGACGGAGCCGCTCGTTATGCTTCAACACTTCAATCGTACCGTGCCGAAACAATATAATACCAAATGACGCCCAACTACAGCCGCATTATAAACTCAAGGGCGTGCATCAGCAAATAATCAGAAACAACTGCTCCACCACCAAAATGCACAGACAAACAATGCAGAAGACAAGAACAAGAATCCGGGAAAATACACACCACTTCAGACCGAAATATCAAAACATTCTCACCTCTCCCTGACTTCAATCTAGTTCCGCAACATGCAAGACTACTCAACTCACCGGAAATACCAGGTGCAACCATTGCATGTTGCCCAACAACACCAAACAAGACCTCATCACTTGAAGTGCCCTTCATGCTCGAAGTCTCCCTGCATCAAACATCTCAGCCGGAAGAGATATTGCCTCCGCACGCCCAACCATCATCAAGCAATCAGCCTGCTGGCTTGTATCCTATTTTTGGATCTTTGACAGGTAGTCCTAGGGTAGAAAGGACAGTTACCAAACTTAAAGATTTTTGTAATAGTCAATTGGGACAGCCGGAACCACTCTGCCACAGTACGGAGGGCCGAGGCCATTTCAACCGAGTCTGCCACAGTACGGGCTGGGCAATTGATGTATTAGTCAATCTATGGGTGACAGACAAGTCAAAGGTATATTACGACCCGAAAAGGCCTGTAATATAGCTTGCAGAACTTGATGTTGGAGAAGTGAATCAGCCCAAATTTCATAGGCCAGAATTACTCTGCAACATAGTACCTGTATGATCCAGGGGTGTAAAAAGCACCTAATAATTTTACTCAAGCTCAAGTCAAAGTATGTACTCAAAAAGTTACTCAGGTAAAAGTAAACATACCCAACTAGAAAGTTACTTAAGTTAAAGTAAAAAAGTATGTACTGAATGAATTACTTAATTACCAAAATTAAAAAGTATTATCCCAAATGTTTAAAGATGCATATGAGATACCGATATATATATATAGCAGGAAAGGCTGGAAACTGGTTCGAGATGTAAAGGTCATCCCGATCGAAGAATGTATCCCCCAGCATAAGCTACTTGTGTGCGACATGAGCTTATACAGAGATCCTAAGCTCAAGAAGGTATACATACCTAAAAGGAAAGTGTGGCTGCTGAAGAACAAGGAAGTTAGGGATAGGTTTCATAGTGAACTGGAGGAAATTAATAGAAATAAGGAAGCTAGGCTAACGATGTAAATAGTCAATGAAACTTTCTTAAGCATAGCCTTATCGCTGCCACTGACGAAGTCTGTGGAAAAACAAAGGGTCACTCCAGGAATAAGACCTCCTGGTGGTGGAACGATGAGGTAGAACATGCTGTGAAAGAGAAAAGGAGATGCTTTGAAGCATGGAAGAAGGGAGGCAGCAAGGAGGAATACCAGGCAGCTAAACAAACTGCCAAAAGAGTTATTTACAATGCTAAAAAAGGCATTAAGGACCTGGTCCTCGAACAAGTGTGTAACACTGACAATCCCAATGGGATTTTCAACCTAGCTAGGTGAGTGAAAAATGACAGTAGGGATATTATAGGTGAACAGTGTGTTAGAAACAATAATGGGAAGATTGTGTATGCAGAAAATGAAATCAGAGAAGTATGGAACGCACACTATGAACGATTGCTAAATGTAGAGTTTGAATGGAATAAGGAACAGCTTAGTATCGAAAAACCAATATCTGGACCCACTCCTTTGATAGCACCAGCTGTAGTGAGGTACTCAATCAATAAAATGAAGGACGATAAAGCTCCAGGGTGCTCTGACATTGTCGCTGAGATGATAAAAGCCTCAGGGGAAACTGGTGTCAACTTAGTCACCGAGTTGATAAACACCATTATTAAAGATGAGAAAATCCCAGAGGATTGGCTCAAAAGTGTAATACTAAATATATACAAAGGAAAAAGGGATGCGCTAGATAGAGGAAATTATAGGGGCCTGAAAATGCTTGACCAAATCATGAAGGTCTGTGAGAGAGTCTTTGAGGGTTTGATCAGGCAAAGCATCTCCATTGATGGTATGCAGTTTGGTTTTATGCCAGGACGGGGTACAACCGATGCTATCTTCATAGTCAGGCAGATACAGAAAAGATACTTACTAAAAGGCAGGGATCTTTACTTTGTGTTTGTAGACCTGGAGAAGGCCTTTGACAGGGTGCCTGGAGATGTTGTGCAGTTGGCTATAAGGAAACTTGGTGTGGAAAGAGTGGCTGGTGCGTGTCATAATGAAGATGTATGAGGATTCGCGAAGTGCGGTGAGGGTGAAGGGTATACTGAGTGATGAGTTCGCAGTCCGTGTTGGAGTCCATCAGGGTTCAGTGTTAAGCCCCCTCCTCTTTATTATGGTCTTGGAGGCATTGTCTAGAGTTTTTAGAGGCGGACTCCCGTTGCAACTGTTTTATGCAGACGATTTAGTCCTAATAACTGACAGTATGCAAGATGCTGAGGCCAAATTTCAGAGAATGGAGAGAGGGCATGGTGAGCAAGGGTTTAAGAGTCAATATTAACAAAACCAAGGTTATGCATTGTAGATTGAGACGAGGCAAAGTGGAAAAGAGCGGTGCATACCAATGTGCAGTGTGTGGAAAGGGTGTGGGCGTTAACTCAATTCAATGTAGCATCTGTCGATGTTGGGTACACCATGGGAGTAAGCGCTGTAGTAGAATAAAGGGACCCCTGCCGAAGGATAAGTCAGAAATAGAGAAATTTGACTGCGTGGTGTGCAAAGGCGAGCTTGTGTTAAGTGATGATCCTGTGGCTGTGAATTTTGGAAATGAGTCATTGGAGCTGGTGAACAAGTTTTGTTACCTAGGAGATACCATCTCTGCCGGTGGTGGGACCGAGGCTGCCACTGTCGCTAGAATTAAATGTGGCTGGGGGAAGTTCAGAGAACTGCTGCCAATCCTGACCATGAAAAGAATGTCTCTCCCCCTGAAGGGAAAGTTGTATGCCTCATGTGTTAGAAGTGCAATGACTTATGCCTCAGAAACATGGGCCGTTAAATTAGAGGATGTCAACAGAATGGAACGTAATGAAATGAGAATGGTGAGATGGATGTGTGGCGCCAGGCTACAGGATAGAATAACAAATGTTGAGCTGAGGAGACGTTTAGGTATAAAGAGTATTAGCGAGGTGATGCGTACAAGTAGACTGGGATGGTATGGACATGTGGAGAGAATGGATGAACAAAATTGGGTGAAAAAATGCAGGTCTGTGATTGTGGAGGGAGCTGCACCAAGGGGTAGACCGAGGAAAACCTGGGATCGGACTATACGTGCCGATCTCAAATCCAAGAACTTGACAAGTGAAGCAGCCCTTAACAGGGTTGCCTGGAGCGCCACCATTAGGACAAGAGACTGAAACTGCACATATGTGTGGAACACTCGGTCTTAAAATGTTATGTATGTATATACAGGGGAGGTGTGGTGGAGTGGTCTTGCCACTGGCCTGGTAATCCAAAGGTCCCGGGTTCAAATCCTGATGTATCAATGGGAAGATATTATTGGGATGGAATTTGTGCTGTACCTGGTATCAGTGCATTACCACAAGCCCACCGAAACGTCAATAAAATACCCTCATTGTTGCCTGATTAAATAGCACTGTATGAATATTCCCATATTCAAAATATGCTATAGGGGTGCAATGCCTGGTGAGTTATCTGCTCAACAGGTGGCGTTGTGTGTGTGTAAGTGTGAGAGTCCGGGTGTAGGGGGTGAGACAGTGAAGCACGGGAATGAGGTGGCTTCAGAGATGGGGTCGCTTCGGGCCATGAGTGAGCACCGTGCCTCATGTGAAGGCAAGATGGCAGGTGCTCGTTGTACTCTACGTGCTTCACATGTATCACTCCCTAGACTGGAACAAGACCTCACGGGCTTCACTGTTCATTGCAAAGTGGTGAATGTTAAGGCTCTCAGCCTATGCCCGAGAGGAAGTAAGTTGGAATATAGAAAAAAAAATATATATATATATATAAACTGTATGTATATATATATATATATATATATATATATATATATATATATATATATATATATATAGAGAGAGAGAGAGAGAGAGAGAGAGAGAGAGAGAGAGAGAGAGTAGTGGCAATAGATTCTCCTCGGGGGAAGCGGAGTCTTATAAGGGCAAGCAACACCAAGGTAAACACGAACATCTTTATTCTTGTACCGGTAACGTTTCGACATTAAAATAATTATGTCATCATCAGACCTAAAGCAATAAGAAATAAATTTATTAATAAATTATGTTGACATTTAAAACAAATATATTTAATAATAATTGAGAAAAACATAAAAAGTTAAAAATCGCGAAAAAGAGAGAGAAAAACACAACAAACACCAGCAACAGCTAAACCATATATGAACTACGTGTAGATATTGTATGATAAAATATACACAATACCTTAAAAACATAATAGGTTGGTGGAGAATTCGTGGGTGCCCAAGGTGGGCTTAAGATGGTGAGTGAGGAGGGACTCTGCAATTAAACGGGTGGTGTCACCAGAACAACTGAAAATTACTGAAAAATCTTTTTATGTTAATGGAATGGCCTAAAGGTTCACAATGGCCTCGAATGGCTGAATAGGATGGTTTAGAAATGGGAAGTCCAGTTCTATAAGAACGATCCAGGTGCTCCGCAACCCTCGTGTTTAAGTGCCGTTTTGATAAGCCTATATAAGTTGCATTACAGCAGCTACATTTATATTGATAAACAATAGAGGATTGCAGAACATCCGGGATACGATCTTTGAATTTAAAATGATGTGACAAAGTATTGGAAGGTTTGAATATTATTCTGAGGGACACTTGGGGATAGAAGCATATATATATATATATATATATATATATATTTAAAAGTGGCCCCTTCATCATTGACGATATTACCTATTAATATAATAGTCTTCCTTCAACACCCGCGGCAGCAGTTTTGAATCTCCCGCGCGGAATGGTCAGGCAGTACTCTCATAAGTGCACGCTTAATTCTCTTATGGAATCGTCCTTATGATCAGGTACCCTACAGAACAAAACTTCGTAGAAAATAAAAAAGAAAATTTAACTTAATATCTGTTATATTATGGCTTTCCATGCATGGATTTCTTGTGCGCAGCACCAAGGTGCAGGCTCCCTTGCGGCCATAACTTCCTTCTCCCTTCCGCTTTCGTACCAGGCGGGCGGGTGTTCCCAGTGCTCCAGCTTCATTCGTCGTTCCTGCGCTTCTCGTGAGGTCTTACTCATTTGTATACATCTGTGTTGTATTGAACAAGGTTTAGATTAGCTAGCACGGGCTGCCCCATTCGTACGACCGCAGGAAGTGTGTAAATTAGGGTACTATTGTAACAAGGCGCCTTCGTATCCCAGGATCCGCACGCCACGTGTGTTATTGTTGTGCCTTTAGCTTTTTTATATTATAGCTAGGAGGCTACCGTTCTGCAAGATTATGCTTCAGGCCGTCACTTTGAGGCAGTTGCATATAAATTTTGTTTTTTGTTAGCAAATGCTCTAGTTCAAGGGTGGCTGCACGTGGTGTGGAGCCTTCTAGAGTCCGTATTTGCTTCTGGGCCCCTCTCGCGGGCCTCTCCTCTGCTTGCTGTTGCTGCTGGATCGTCGGAGCGTCAGTTCATCCTGTGATGTTTCGTCAAGCCTCGTGGCCAGCCTCCAATGTAGGCTACAGGTAATTTAGGATTATAAATTCTATGTATTTGTGATTATGCCTATGTGTGCCCCTGTATTGTGCTACATGTGTGCTCTACATGTTTTGGGGGGGCCCTTGGGAGACGCCCCTATATATGTGTGGGGTTTTGGAAAGGGGGGATTTTTACATATAAGTCTCCCCCTCTAAAAAAAAAAAAAAAAATTCTCCGGCGGCCTTCTGTGCAGGGCCTCCGTTTCCTCATCTCGCAGATGAGTAAGGGAGCAACCAAATGTCCCGGCGTGGTGCGCTGAACCACAATCCTTCCGGTGGAAAATGCGAATTCCTACGGGAGCAACCTCGGCCCGCTGAGGGGACTCGCCCTGACCAATTTGTCACGCGGCAAGACTTCCTTCGCCCGGCGTTCCAGTCTAGTGTGTAGGTGGTGTGATACGTCATGCAAGCACGTTACCTATCTTTCTATTTCAATAATTACGGATAGGTAAACACTTAAGGTCACTAGGGCCAGTGACACTTTGTCACAGGTCACACTTTTGTCACACTTTTGCCCCGCCCAGGGAAGTACTACCGCCAAGGTTTCGGGAGACTCAGGGAATAGCCTGAATTCCATTTTCTCTCCCAGGCCTTGGTAGCTGGATACATATCTTTCTGCCTCACACATCAGGGGTATCAGGAAAAACCTTTTTATATAACGTACACATCCAACTTCACGACATTGCCCTACATCGCTATCCTCTATCCATAAAACACTACTCTTCCCACTACATATCATACATGTAACACCATACACTTACCTAATAAATATGGCAGTACAATTGTTAAGAGCAAACCTGGTGGTCCCTCGGATATCCACCCCCGGCAGGGTTGGGTCATTGACACAGGGCCCTCCCGGTCGTCATCATGCGACTGTGTCAAGAGCATTGCAACGTCCCAAAGCTGCTCGTCGGTGCAGCTTTTTCTTTAGTAATATAAGGGGACTTCACTCTAACATCAATTCTGTACACCAATTTCTTCAAGCAGAATCCCCTACTCTCCTTTTTTTGACAGAGACTCAAGTAACATCCACATCTGACACGTCTAGATTTAATTTTCCAGGTTATCAACTGCTCCAAAATTTTAGACCTAAAGGAGGTGTATGTTGCTTCGCAAAATCTGAAATTGCCCTGGAGGAGGTTACTAGTTTCAATTGTCCCTATTTTGATTATTCTATATACAAATTAATTTCTGCTGGTAATTTAAATACATATGTTGCATCTACCATTCCCCAAATACTCCTCCAGAGCAAAGTCTTTTTGATTCTCTGTCCTCACAACTCAGTGTCCTCAACGTAAATGCTTCTTCTGAAATCACTGTGTTGGGTGATTTTAATGTCCATAATGTTGAATGGCTCACTCATTCAGCCAGGACTGATGATGCTGGTCTTGAATGTGAGCTATTTGCAGACTCATTTAATCTCACTCAACTAGTCAACCAACCCACCCGTGTACCAGATAATCCTAATCATAATTCCCACCTACTGGACTTATGTTTAACAACCAATTCAGAAAATTATGATGTTACAGTGAGGTCCCCGCTTGGATCTTCTGATCACTGTCTGATACAGGCCACCTGTCTATCACCTACCACACCTTCCCACTCTGAACCTGTTTTGGTGACTAAATGGCATTACGATAGGGCAGACTGGGAGGGTCTTCAAGGTTTCTTTATTGATATTCCCTGGACCTCTTTCTTTTCTAATGATGCACACTCCACCTTGAGCCACATACAAGATTTTGTTAAAATTGGAATGGAAACTTTTATTCCTCATCAAAAGTACAGTAAAAGATCTAATTCACCTAAATGGTTTGACCATAATTGTGCTAGAGTAACTGAACAAAAAGCAATAGCCTACAATGCATTGTGACGCTTCTGCATAGTAACCACGTGCGGGCATGCACGCGCGTCGGCTGCCCAGCCGTTTAGAAACCGGCTGGTGGTCGCCGGCCGGCAGGCTTTCCCTTAGTATATATCCTACGACAACGTAACTAATGTCTGGGATATTCTTATGTTGTTTCACAGCTTGTAGCTGCCCTTATTCTTAACCAACGCATCTTAGTATATTTTATTCTCGATAGTTGATTGTTTCATTATAATATATAAGATGTAAGTCTAGTGAGAGCGGGAAGAGACGAGCGGGAGAGAGAGACCGGCTTGGGACGTTGCTTCGCGCGGAGAGTCCAGCTTGGGACGAGCCTGAAGCGCTGCCACATGCATTTGATTGCAACGTTAGGCTTAGTTTCGACTCACGCATGGGGTAGAGGATTTTGACCAGGCAACTGTGTTGAGTGTTGCCAAGCCTGGGATGTATTCTGCATGCCTAGTGGGGGGCCAGACAGATTCAAGACTCAGAGCTCACCTCATTGTCGTACCCTTCGGACCCCCTTGATATCTATCCCTCTCAACCCCACTTAGAAACGTTCTCTCTTACTTTGTATACCTTCTTTCCACTACTTCACCAATCTATTTAATTATCCCATCCCCTTGATAGACCTTATATCTATTATTGTATTAACGACGAGCTCTCAGATAACTAGATAGGGTTTTGGGCCTTATGCAGGGATGTAATTGATAATGAGACCTAGGAAGCTTTTTTGTTGTCTCATATTTGGTGGTTTCATGCTTGCTAGTGTGTTCTTGTGTCAGGTTAGCAGGGGCTAGACCGGAGGGGAGTCTTTTTGCGATCCTTTAAGTAAAGTCTGCTGGTGCGAGTCCCGTGGACCGGCACGACTTTACTAGGATATCCGTGGGAGTCTGGGGGCATTTTCTTGTCTGTGTCCCTGTGTGTCTAGCGTTGTGTTGTGTGAGGGACATTGCCTAGTCCACTCAGCACTGCGCTAGCACGTCTTGCTTTTGTTTTAGGGTCGCCAGGAGAGAGTCAGATACTTGCGATCTGAGTCTCTCAAGAGAGCACCCTTTCAATTAGAGTAATTTGGCGCACAGAATTGGGAACGTCCCTAGGCTAGAGCAGGTGGCTCAGCCCGGGTATCCGAAGCCTATATCCTTCCGGCTAGACCTCTGCCACCTGGCAGATTAACAGCTAGGGGTTTATTATCTCTGTATGCTTGTTATTGTGCCACAGTTTACCGTTTTTGTGAGCATTGTGAGTCAGGGTGTGGCTTAGAGACTCTGTCCGAGCAGGCTTGCCTGACTAAGAGTGAGAAGCACACCTGTATGTGGTTATGTTGCGAGTTGCTGCCTTTATTTAATTATACCTATGCCATTATACACTGTATGTCCTATCACTAGTATTTATTCCTGCTTATGAGTTAAGAGTTCTCTAAATCCGTAACATACTTTCTTTGCTAAGCATCAGATCCTACAGTAGCCGCATGCAGTTTAGAGACCCGCATCTTGTCTACCTGTACGATGTTTTGAGGACTGTTTGCTTTCACCTTCTTTCACGCAGGGGTGTTTAGTTGTATTAATTAACGTAACGTTAAATGTACTTTCTTCTAGTTTGTTATTAAATTGTTTCTGCAATTTAATTCCGTTATCTATCTTTTCCTTGAAGCTTTAAATCAACTTAATTGTGTGATCTTTTATATAGCCTGCTTGACTATCAGCAGTCTATAGTGCGTGCACCATGTAACCGAGTCATAGGATACCTCGTTGTCCAGGCAGGACTCTTGACGGTTTAGGGTGGTTTGTTGCCTGGGTTTATAGATAAGGGTTGGATCTAGCGTTTTCCGTTGTTGCTTGTTGCCGCATACCTAGTCCAATAGAAAGAGCCCAGTGTTTATATATCCCAGGACGTAACAAATGGCGACCTTGCATAGGATTTACTGAACAGAGGAATATAGTGGTCATTTGTTTGAAATTCCTTATGATTAGAGGAATACAGTGGACATAGAGTTTTTTTTTTTTGGAGCAACCAATATAACACATTAAAGACTTTAAATAACATTAGTATATACATACTTGCATAGGAGATAAGGCACATTCTATAACCGTGATAATTACTGCAGTACACAAACATGTCTAATACATCAGAACATAGTGATGGGTCAGGTCACGATACGGGCTCGAAGGGAGAGACCTGGGTGGAGAGGCGACTGGGGGCCCCGGTCCCCAGCCCCCCCTCCACTCTACCCCCATATCAAACGTCAGGGTGCCTGAATTTAGTACATACCCCCAAGTTGATGGTCAATGGCAGCGTGGAATTCAATCACAGGGACCCTCTCCATTAAATGCACCTTCCCCTCCTCAAGGGTTGACTCCAGATTTGTTGTTTCGGCTTGAGATGGCCAAGGTTGAGGCTGCCGAGAGACAGGCTAGTGTGCAGGCTGAGGCTGCAGAGAGAACAGCTATACGAGTGGCTGAACTGCAGGCAGAGTCTACTAGGTATCGGGCTGACAGGGAGCTGGAGAGATCTCGAGTGGAGGTAACAGGGCGAAATATTGGGGGAGGTAATAGACATCGGGACCAATCATTGTCGCACCTGCTTAAACTAGTTCCTGTGTTCGATGAATTATGTGTGGCTGAGTTTTTTATGCGATTTGAGAAGAAGTGTCAGGAACACCAGTGGCCTCAGGAAAAGTGGGCAGCATTAGTTTCATCAAGACTCCTAGGAAAGGGGCTAAATGCGTATGATACACTACCTTTAGAGTCCTGTGTAGTTTATGATGAGCTAAAGAAGGCTGTGCTACGGGCCTATGAGTTACAACCAGAAACTTACCGCTTGAAGTTTCGGGGTGTTACTAAGGGCAAGGATAGTACCTTCCTAGAACACGCCCGGGACTTGTCTGATGCACTACGACATTGGCTGCGTTCTGAGAGGGCAGCTACTTTTGAGGAGTTGAGTGAGCTGGTTCTCTTGGAGCAGTTCTTTAAGTGCACAGGCGGGGACTTAACATTAAATATAAAGGAAAAAATCCTAGAACTCTCCAGGAGGCAGCAGAAATGGCTGACCTCCGACTGTCATTAATTCGAGGGTGCGGAGCAGCAGCTAGGAGTGAGTCGGGTGCAAAGGAACGTACCCCTCCCCCTCCCAAGAATTTTGATACACATAAATACACAAAACCATCTAGCACTGACAATAAAACTGAACATAAACCAAATACCGTCCCGTATAAGAAGTCTAATGGTACCTCCCACTCCCAAGGGAAACCAAAGAGTAAAGAGTGCTTCGCATGTCACAAGGGGGGTCACTTTGCAAATGCTTGTCCGAACAAGCCACCAAACAAGGTTGTGTCATTGGCCCGCAGCATAGGGGTGTCGCCTATATCTTCTGAGTTTGCCAAGGGTAGTTCGTCAGAGGGTGGGACACAGCCTGTGTTCAAGAGTCCGGAAGGCTCGAACCCTGTCCGCGACGTCTTTGGGGGTCATAGAGGGCATGGTTTTGTGAGGTGGGCTGGCGAAAGGCGAGGAGTTAAGCTATTGCGTGATACGGGGGCTTCTCAGACCTTGTTAAAGAACTTTACTGGTAGACCGATTAACGCTGCTCGTGTGGTGGTAGTTCAGGGGATCAATGCTACGAAGTCCTACCCGCTGGTGCGGATGGAGCTGGAGGTGGGTGGTGTGGTGAAGGAGCTCGATGTAGGAATTGTAGAGAACTTGCCTGTTGGGGGCGTCGACCTCCTCCTCGGCAACGACTTTGTGGTGCCTGCTTCTAAGGTTTCACCCTTGGTCATTGCCGATAAGGCGGCCAACGTTAGTAGGGAGGAACAGGAGTGGGTTGAGAAGTGTAGCGTACAAACCATGGCGTGTGTTGTGACGCGTTCTCAGACATCCGGAGCCTTGCAGCCACCACCTCAGTCTATCAAACCGCGGAGGAAAGGTCACAAGAAAACGGGAAGTGTTGGTCAATTGGAGAGTTTTGAGCCGGCAATGTTTCTTGGTGACTCATTATTGGCACCTATGTTAGAGTCTGGAGAGGCCCCGGGGCCTGTCACCGCTAGTGCAGGTGCAGGGCAGGAAGAGACTATGCGACAGCATCGTTATGCGCAGCGTGAGGAAAGGATGGCTCAGCGGGACATTGGAGGTGGAAATAAATTATTTAAGATGAACTTGGATAATCTCGCACCTGCTGATATATGTTCCTTGCAGCTGGAAGATCCTGAAGTCAGGGCGTGTGGTAATGGGGCTGTCGAACTGGAGAGCGATGGGGATGCGCAGCCTGGTGATTTTTTCTTGTCCGAGGGGATCTTGTATCGGAGACATCAGGATCCCAAGAAAAAGTGGGATGGCGGGTCAGGATTAGTGGACCAGTTAGTAGTACCGAGGGTGTGCCGTGAGAGCTTATTGAGATTAGCTCATGATGTGCCTTTGGCAGGGCACCTGGGGGCACGTAAGACGGAGGCAGCTCTGAGCAAGCTTTTCTGGTGGCCTGGGTTAAAGGCGAGTGTCGTGTCATGGGTGTCACAGTGTCACACTTGTCAAGTTGTTGGGAAACCCAATCAGGTCATCCCATCACTGTCATTGGGCCGCCCTTCAGCAAAGTAGTTATCGATATGGTTGGCCCATTGCCCCCCACTAGTGCCGGCAATACATTTTTACTAACTGTAATGGATGTAGCAACACGGTATCCAGATGCTTACCCCATGCGCAACGGGATGGCTAAGACTGTTGTCAAAAACCTACTTGTCTATTTCTCTCGTTATGGCTACCCTCAGGAGATCCAGTCTGATCAGGGATCCAATTTTACTTCTGCTCTGTTTAAGCGGACCATGCAGCAACATGGGATAGTGTCTGTGGTGTCATCTGCCTACCATCCCGAGAGTCAGGGAGTTTTGGAAAGGTGGCACTCGACTCTCAAGAGTATGTTGCGGTGTTATTGCATGGAAAATGGGAAGGACTGGGATCTAGGTCTCCCATACGTTTTATTTGCTGCGAGAGAAGTACCTGGGGAGAGCTTAGGATTTAGCCCGAACGAGTTGGTTTTTGGACACAGGGTCAGGGGGCCCCTCCACATAGTCAAGGAGATCTGGGAGGGAGTCACAAAGCCATGCTCGCTTCTAAAGTATGTTGCTGAAAGCCGTGAGAGAATGCTAAAGAGCCTGGAGGTAGCAGGTCGGAACCTTAAGAGTTCACAAGCTCAGATGAAGGACAGATACGACCAGAAGGTGAAGCTGAGGGAGTTTGAAGTAGATCAGGAGGTACTGATACTACTGCCTCTGGTGGGACACCCCTTGTCTGTCAAGTAGTCTGGTCCGTATCGGGTTGTAAGGAAGGTTTCTGATCTCGACTATTTAGTAGCTACTCCTGATCGTAAGAAAAAGAACCAACTTTGCCATGTAAATCTGATGAAAGAGTATGTTAGGCGCCCCTCCGAGCCTCTCACTGTCCTGGTGTTGATCTGCAGCGATCATGGTGGAGAAGGAGGAAGGGACAGTCAAGCTGCGGGGGAGGATAATTGGGATTGTCATGTTTCCGCGGATCAGTGGGCGGGGAATTCTAGACAAGTGGCTCTCGAGTTGATATTGCACCTGCCTGAGCAACAACGTGTAGCTGTGCAGCACTTGTTTGATTCAAACCCAGCTGTTTTCGCGGAGCATCCTGGCCTCACTACTCAAGCGGTGCACGATGTCGATGTTGGGGACCACCCGCCCTTTAAATCAGTGCCATACCGTGTTCCCCCTATTAAATTACCAGCACTTAGGGAAGAGCTGGATTATATGCTGAAACGTGGGCTGATTTCTGAGGGTGCAGTAAGGTGGACTTCCCCAGTCACACTGCAGCCCAAACCAGATGGCAAGGTGCGGTTTTGTATAGATTTCCGCAGGTGGAATGGTTTAACCCCCACAAATGCCTACCCTCTCCCTCGCGTGGACGACAGTGTGGATAAGATAGGAAAAGCCAAGTTCCTCACTAAGATAGACCTTGTTAAGGGATATTGGCAAGTGCCCTTGTCTGAGCGAGCGCGAGAGGTGTGTGGGTTTGTGGTGGACGGTGCCACATATCGTTGCCATGTTATGCCATACGGGCTGAAAAATGCCCCTGCAACGTTTCAGAAATTAATGAACGACATTGTAGCCGACATTCCCAACTGTACGGTGTACCTAGATGATGTCATAATATACGACGATGATTTTAACAGTCACTGTGCTCACATCGGACAGCTTTTTAATAAACTGAATGAAGCAGGTTTGGTGGTAAACCTGGGTAAGTGCGATTTTGTCAAAGCCACAGTTTTGTACCTGGGGTTCGAGGTGAGGATGGGTCAGGTGTGCCCTCCACAGACAAAGATCAAAGCCATCGATCAGTTTCCCCAGCCTACGACTAAGAAACAAATCATGCGGTTTCTAGGTATGATAGGCTATTATCGTCGCTTCATCAAAGGCTATTCGACTGTACTTGCACCTTTAACTGACTTATTATCTAAGGACAAGAAGTTCCGGTGGGTTCCTGAGTGTGCAGAGGCGTTTTCCTTGGTGAAACACCTGTTATGTACCCACCCCATACTCAGGGCCCCGGACTTCAGCAGACCTTTTCAGCTGGCGACTGATGCCAGTGGCGTAGGGGCTGGGGCTGTCTTGTTTCAGACAGATGATGAAGGTATCGAACATCCAGTGAGTTTTTACAGTAAAAAATTCAATAGTGCACAAAGGAATTACTCTGTAATTGAAAAAGAACTCCTGGCGATAGTGCTGGCGCTCAGGCACTTCGATGTATATGTTCCTGCTTTCGGACCAGTCGGTGGTTTATACCGATCATCACCCTCTGAAATTCTTGAATCAGTTTCATAACCGGAATATGAGGCTGACCAGGTGGTCACTCATGCTTCAGGAGTATAATCTGGACATACGTCATATTGCCGGTTCTGATAACGTGATAGCGGATTGTCTATCAAGGGTGGATGATGTTGGTTAGACTGCCACAGGATTGAGGGTTGAGTGTGGAGGAAAATAGGCTGTCACTGTAGTTCAGCCGAAAAAAACAAATTAAAAAAGCAAAAACCTTATAAAAACTCTGTATTTTTTTATAACGTGTAGAATTTTGTATAAGATGTTGTAGCAGTATCTAAGTTGAATGTTTTTCGCTTATTGTCGCTGAGTTAGTTGAATTTGCTCGGTGGAGCGCAACAGTCTTTATTTTTTTTTTATATATAGTGCCTTGTGTCGCAACAGTGTGTGGTACTATGAGAAGCTTTCTGTTAGATATGAAGAACTTAGTCAAGGGTCTTATATCTTAGGGGAGGTGTGACGCTTCTGCATAGTAACCACGTGCGGGCATGCGCGCGCGTCGGCTGCCCAGCCATTTAGAAACCGGCTGGTGGTCGCCGGCCGGCAGGCTTTCCCTTAGTATATATCCTACGACAACGTAACTAATGTCGGGGATATTCTTATGTTGTTTCACAGCTTGTAGCTGTCCTTATTCTTAACCAACGCATCTTAGTATATTTTATTCTCGATAGTTGATTGTTTCATTATAATATATAAGATGTAAGTCTAGTGAGAGCGGGAAGAGACGAGCGGGAGAGAGAGACCGGCTTGGGACGTTGCTTCGCGCGGAGAGTCCAGCTTGGGATGAGCCTTAAGCGCTGCCACATGCATTTGATTGCAACGTTAGGCTTAGTTTCGACTCACGCACGGGGTAGAGGATTTTGACCAGGCAACTGTGTTGAGTGTTGCCAAGCCTGGGATGTATTCTGCATGCCTAGTGGGGGGTCCAGACAGATTCAAGACTCAGAGCTCACCTCATTGTCGTACCCTTCGGACCCCCTTGATATCTATCCCTCTCAACCCCACTTAGAAACGTTCTCTCTTACTTTGTATACCTTCTTTCCACTACTTCATCCAATCTATTTAATTATCCCATCCCCTTGATAGACCTTATATCTATTATTGTATTAACGACGAGCTCTCAGATAACTAGATAGGGTTTTGGGCCTTATGCAGGGATGTAATTGTTAATGAGACCTAGGAAGCTTTTTTGTTGTCTCATATTTGGTGGTTTCATGCTTGCTAGTGTGTTCTTGTGTCAGGTTAGCAGGGGCTAGACCGGAGGGGAGGCTTTTTGCGATCCTTTAAGTAAAGTCTGCTGGTGCGAGTCCCGTGGACCCGCACGACTTTACTAGGATACCCGTGGGAGTCTGGGGGCATTTTCTTGTCTGTGTCCCTGTGTGTCTAGCGTTGTGTTGTGTGAGGGCCATTGCCTAGTCCACTCAGCACTGCGCTAGCACATCTTGCTTTTGTTTTAGGGTCGCCAGGAGAGAGTCAGATACTTGCGATCTGAGTCTCTCAAGAGAGCACCCTTTCAATTAGAGTAATTTGGCACACAGACCTGGGAACATCCCTAGGCTAGAGCAGGTGGCTCAGCCCGGGTATCCGAAGCCTATATCCTTCCGGCTAGACCTCTGCCACCTGGCAGATTAACAGCTAGGGGTTTATTATCTCTGTATGCTTGTTATTGTGCCACAGTTTACCGTTTTAGTGAGCATTGTGAGTCAGGGTGTGGCTTAGAGACTCTGTCCGAGCAGGCTTGCCTGACTAAGAGTGAGAAGCACACCTGTATGTGGTTATGTTGCGAGTTGCTGCCTTTATTTAATTATACCTATGCCATTATACACTGTATGTCCTATCACTAGTATTTATTCCTGCTTATGAGTTAAGAGTTCTCTAAATCCGTAACGTACTTTCTTTGCTAAGCATCAGATCCTACAGTATCCGCATGCAGTTTAGAGACCCGCATCTTGTCTACCTGTACGATGTTTTGAGGACTGTTTGCTTTCACCTTCTTTCACGCAGGGGTGTTTAGTTGTATTAATTAACGTAACGTTAAATGTACTTTCTTCTAGTTTGTTATTAAATTGTTTCTGCAATTTAATTCCGTTATCTATCTTTTCCTTGAAGCTTTAAGTCAACTTAATTGTGTGATCTTTTATATAGCCTGCTTGACTATCAGCAGTCTATAGTGCGTGCACCATGTAACCGAGTCATAGGATACCTCGTTGTCCAGGCAGGACTCTTGACGGTTTAGGGTGGTTTGTTGCCTGGGTTTATAGATAAGGGTTGGATCTAGCGTTTTCCGTTGTTGCTTGTTGCCACATACCTAGTCCAATAGAAAGAGCCCAGTGTTTATATATCCCAGGACGTAACAGCATACACAAGATCAAAAACACATGAAGCCTTTAATTACTTTAGAAACATCAGAAATCATGCCAAAACTGTATTAAACCTAACTAAATCAACCTTTCTCCACAAGCAGGCAAATAAACTTCTAAATAATCCAAATGATAACAAAATATTTTGGTCTACTCTTAACTCATTCAAATCCAACTTCACTACTGCTTCATCCATTCCACCATTAATTAAAATCTCCGACTGGCAATCTTGTAAGTGACCCACGAGGTAAAGCTAACCTTCTTGCGGATATTTTCTCCACCAACTCAACCTTAGATGAAATAAATCAAGATGTCCCTGTACTTAATTTTAATTCGCCTGAAATTCCCTCACTTAAGATCCACACCAGACATGTCAAAACTATTTTGCAGAATCTCTCAGTAGATAAGGCTCCTGGTCCAGATGAAATTCCTCCAATAGTACTTAAGAATTGCTCCTTGGTGCTCGCTCCTGTATTGGCAAAAAAAATCCGTCTGTGTACTCATACCTCATGCTTCCCAGTACCCTGGAAAGAAGCAAACATCCATCCAGTTCCTAAAAAAGGTGCCTCATCAGATCCATCAAACTACAGACCAATAGCTATAACTTCCACTCTTGGTAAAGTCTTTGAAATTATATTAAATAATCACATAATTAAGCATCTTGAGAATAATAAATTAATCAGTGATAGGCAATATGGTTTTAGACGATGTCGATCAACTGCAGACATTCTTTGCCTTCTTACGCATCAAATCAACCAATCTACAGACCAACATGGTGAAACACATACAATAGCACTGGATATATCAAAGGCATTTGATAGAGTCTGGCATCAATCCTTATTGTCGAAGATGTCACACTATGGCCTTGCATTATTAGTTCCACTAATTTCTTCTTATCTTCATAATAGAAAAATATGTGTAATGGTAGATGGCCTTTATTCTCAATTTCACTCAATAAATGCTGGTGTTCCCCAGGGATCAGTTTTGGCCCCAACTCTGTTCCTCATTCATATCAATGATCTCATATCTACCACTCATAATCCAATACATTCCTACGCAGATGACTCAACACTCCACAGTTCCTTCACATTTACCAATTCTTTCACCCAACCCGATCTTATAAATTCAAAAATAAACACTGCAATTTCTCTGAACCAGGACCTTTCTAGAATTAATGAATGGGGACAAAAGAATCTAGTTTCCTCTAATGCACAGAAAACCAAGTACATTCAATTTTCTAACCGACAGAATCTCACTGACTCCCATATATTTTTTAATGATGTAAATATTCCCACTTCCCCTAGTATTGACATTCTCGGTGTAACATTAACTACTAACTTGAGCTGGACACATTATGTTAGAGGCATTGCTAAGAATGCCTCTAAAAAACTGGGACTCCTGTACAGAGTTCGAGAATTCTTCACTGACGAGCAGTTGGCCGTAATATATAAAAGTCATGTGCGTTCTCAGATGGATTACTGTTCACCTCTGTGGGGTGGAAGTGGAGTGGTTGCATTGAGGCAGTTGGACAAAATTCAAAATAAAGCTATTAGATTAATCAATAACCCTGCAATTACACAGGACCTTCCTACATTATCCATACGAAGAAACGTTGCATCCCTTGCATTATTCTACAGATATTTTCACAGCAATTGTTCCGAGGAACTTGCTTCAATTGTGCCGCCTCTCCACATCTTTCCCCGTAGAACTAGGGCAGCTGAGAGCGCCCTGAATTTACACTTTCTCCTTCACAATGCAGAACTTCTGCTTATCAGAATTAATTTATCCCCAGAGCTACTACTCTTTGAATTCACTTCCCTCGAATTGCTTTCCACAAACTTACAATCTACAAATGTTTAAATCCAGTTGTTACAAACATTTTATGAATGGAGGATGCCTTTAGGCACATGGACCTTTTTGTTTTATCTGTGTTTTTCCTTCCTCCGTTCATTGTCTCTTAAATAAAAAAAAAAAAAAAAAGTAAGCAGTCCAATCAGCTTAAGTGGAGAAACCCCAGTTTTTCCATGGTTGAGTCCAGCGGAAGGTTAGAGTAGCTGTGGCTATAGCTAATTTTCCGGCGGACTTGAGGTAGGATGTCTTAACACCTCGCAGGTTATCCTTATGAGCATAGATTCCTGGAAATTTTCTATTTCCAGAAATACCCAGAGCTTCAGTTACAACAAGCCCGGCGGCTGGTGGGTGGCTGATTCCGGCGGAGGGGGGACCCCTTTTCCATTATGCCTCGGTTTGAGCTGTGTGCTACTCCTACTTGCTCATTATTACCAGTATTTGCTCACAAACTCTGCATTAAATGTGCTAAATGCCTCGATCCCTCTAGAGGCTTGTGGGTGTCTAAGCGTTGTTCTGTCTGTTCTGAGTTGTTCTTACAAAGAAGACCTGTCGTGCTTGGCGGCGTCAAAAGAGATAAAGAAAATGTTCAACGTTTATGCTAAAGATACTGCCCATAAGGCCCTTCATTGCGATGATGACACCCTGTGGGAACATTTAGTCATAAAATCGCCTTTGGTTAAGTCAGCTCCTATTAAATCTACTAAACCTAAAGCTAAATCTAAAACCCTTTCAAAAGAGGTAGTGAGTAGCTCTAGTAGCAATGAGAGTGATATTGCCGAGGCTACCCCGCCGACCAGACCGAGCGGAGGCGGTCGCCTTCCCCACGGCATCGGTCAAGGTCACGGTCGAGATCTCCCAGAAAGAAGTCCCGGCACTCATCGGCGGAGTCGTCCAGATCAGCCAAACGCAGTCGGGAGGACCCTGTGACACCAGCCAGTACAGGACACAGTAGTAGCCGGAAATTTACCGTAAGGCCACCTCCGCCCTCTACCCCTACCTCCAGCATGCCAACCGTCCAATCCGGCGACTCAGAGGTGGGGGCGGAGGACATAGAACATAGTCCCCATCATGAACAGTCATTAAGTGTACCACAGGACTTCATTTTTGCTATTCCAAAGTTGACTCAGGTACCACGCAAAACCCCTACGGCTGGACCGAGTAGGGTATTAGCGGATCAATATAGAGGTTTACCTTCAGGTTCTAATTCTTTTGACAGCTCTCAGATGATTCAGGACTTACAGCCACCCACGGCGAGCGAACGGGGGTGCTGACGTCAATCTGAACCATGTCCACGTAATGTTATAGTTAGTCAGGGAACAGATAGGGAGAGCAATAACAGTGAAGTTTTACCCTCATCAGTCCCTGATTTGGTTTGGCCGCCGGAGGACCAAGCGCCGGACGCACAACAGGACATACCGGAAGTGCTTGAGTTTTATGAAGAGCCAGAGGAGGCTAACGTACCCTCGGCTCAACAGGTATAATGTTTGAGGAGTCAGAAGTTAGTTCCCAATCTTCCAGGGGTTCCCATAGTAAGTGTGTGACCACAGAGGAGATAAGTGACATAATGCATAGGGTCATGCGGCAGTACCATGTCTCTCCCTCTCCTGATCCTCCCTCTAGTCAACCGGTAGCTCTCCCGAGTAGCTCCACGATAAGACCATTAGAGCCTTCAGGTGTTACCACCCCTAAGTCCTCTTTACCTGCTTTGGTTTTACCCCCAACAACGTCCACGGCGGCCGGCTCTACAGTTCCAGCCTCTATGACTACCACTAATGTGCGAGTAATTTCTGACATCACTCCTCGCCCCTTAGATAAGGCACCACAGAGGAAAGGCCCTATGACTCTCCTCTATGGGCCGGATTGCTCTTGGATTCAGGTACAACCTTTGAGACCACTCCTAGCATAACCCACTATTTCAGGGGATCTACCGGTTCCTAGTGAGTGGACTATTGAAATCAATAAGAATAGAAAACTCAGAGCCAAGGATGAGGTAGGGAGATTACTGGACGTTTCTATTAAGGCCATACCTACTACATATAATGCTGATTTCTTTGTGCTCTCGGCTGCCCCAGCAGTACCGCCGGCCTCATCTGCATGATTCTTTGCAGACTTGTCCAAAGCAGATGGCGTTAAAGACATTAAAGATTTGAATGCACTCACACCGGAACTGGCTACAGTTCCGGTACTTGATCAGTCACATACACCAGTCCTGCAGATGGGGCAGGTAGGTTTGGGTCCTTGGGTAGACTGGGAATCAGAGGCGCAGGTATTTGCTTCTACCATTACATCTAAAACCTCCCATCAGGTCCCTCAGGAATTGCATACTTGGTTCTCGTTACCTGTTAAGAAGGCAGAGGGGGTGTCGCCAGCCTTGTTCGCTTTCTTGGCAGCACCCAAACTGGCTCTTCACCAATTAGATGAACCTTTTTGTACCCCTCCCCCAGCCCATTTGGATAGGGACTTTAAGTTAAGAAACAAAGCCTTCAGATTGTTTTCACAATACCTTGTCACTCGCCAGGTTACTGTATCCCTAGCTAGAACTATTTCGGCCATTGCAGACCAAAATGTTAGAAAGGCTACAGAATTGTCACGTAGGATTTTATTACAAAATTCAATACAATCCCTGGGTGACATTAGAGTAGCTATCTTGGAGGCGGTGAGGGCCCGACAGGACCTAAGAGTGTTTTTAGTAAAGAAGTTTCTGGAAGATAATGGTCGCCGGGTAACTCTTTCCCCAGTCTTAACTGCCTCCCTCCTCAGTTCAGATACGTGGAGTTTAGTTTTCAATATGGTAGATGGGTGGAAGTAGAATACCTCCCAGGCTAAGAGAGAACCATTTAAGAAACCTTTCAATAAGCCCAAAAGCGGCGGTAAGTCACAACCCCCTCATGCTAAACAGTCCTTTCGGGACCCCAGGCCTCCTCCACAGCAGGGAGGTAATCAGCCCAAACCCAAACAAGGTAAATACTCAGGTTATAGAGGTAAGTCACACCCCAAACCATATCTCAATCTCATAATTGCCTCTCCAAAATTAGTTTTCTGCCCTCACCTCACTCAAAGACAACTGCAGAGGTTGAAGTAACTATACTAAAGGTTTCTAAACACGCCTGATGGTCACAAAGGCTTTTAAGTATTCCATAAAGGCTGCAAATCGCATCCTGCGCGTGAAAGGGTTAAGATATAAAGACAACTTGATACAATCAGTGATATATATAGCATTCCAGGGATAAAATAGGACTAATCACAGACAAACAAATCCAGAGTTTCACTATGTAATGGGGGACAATAAAAAATTTGTCTGCTATTTTTCCCGCCTAACTTTGGTTCACACCAACCTAAATTTGTTGCCATCGAGTGAATTGAATTTTTTAAATCGCAGTCATCAAAATATCACTGGATTTATATAGTCATGAATGTTACAGACATATTACTCTAACATTCTATTCAGTACATTGTCCAATATACAAAGTATTTATGATTAATAAAACATATTTGATTAGGCCCACAAAAACACATGGCAGTCATTCGAAAAATAGTCCTGTTAATATTTTAATAGATAGGTATCCATGTCCTAAAATTAAAATGATATGTATAAAAACTCGAGATGAACTTATAAAATAATCGTCATTAGCCACTTTACTGGATATTAGATTATACAATTATAAACTAGTTTCAGATCTGGCAAGCGCATAATAAATTGATGCCAGTGTTCGCTACCCATAATAGTCATTATACGAAACTTCTCGGACAGTAAACATCTCTTCCCCACTTAACTTACTTTGTTAAATTTGACATTAGTTGTGCATCTATGTGCACATTAGCAGTAATGGTGGTAGATATTTGTTTCTCACAGATGGAAATCTTAATATAATGTGGATTATAGTCTTAATAAAGGTAAAATGTTCAGTTATAGATAGTGTCGTGAGTGCTGTGTGTGTGTGTGTATTCTAAGGTTGCCAGCGCACATCACATCTCCAAACTCGCCCAAAAGTATCCCAATCACTTAATACCGCACAACAGACAATTTCAGCTATTTTAATCCTATCACACACATTTTCTGATATGTTTATCTTTAACAGCCATGCATGCATGATACTATGAGTTCCTCAAATATAACTAGGCCTAGTCCCATATAGCCTACTGTATGAGTAGTGGCCTACGTGTCACATCATTTAAATATTAATGAAATACCACATACATTATTATCACAATCATGCACTAATCAAATCTGCATCAATGTCCCAATCCCCCCTCACAAACAATCACTTAATTAGGCTATTCAGTCACCACCACATAGGCTACCATACATGTATAGTACAACCAACAGAAAGCCATGATGAATGTTTGTATGAAATGTAGCCTAGCTATAGGCTACTCAACACTCGACACCTCTACAACTTTAATAGTATATAGAACCAGCCCAATTCCGCTTTCCTCAATGTTAGTTAGTTAGGATAATACTTCAGAGGCTATCCACCCCATCACACTGTAAATCAAGAATATAATATCATTTGAAATGGAAACTCGCAAATCTACGCTTCTGAACGAATCCTAACTAGCCCAATGGTGCGAACAAAAGAAGACCTTGGCAACACTGTGTACGTATATCCCACCGCGGTCAGATGACGACCTAAACAGTCGCACGTGGAAAAGGCAGTGTTGTAAATTTTGTTGTCATCATCTTTTTCGAATTTCCTGCATCTCCACGTATGTAATTTGCTGCCTCTGTGTTCTATGACATTCTGATTCACATTGATTGATTTCCTGTCACTGGTCTAATAAGAAATATAGCCGGTAACATATTTAGCTGCCCGATTTGATAGTGGATTATAAATTGGTAACTTAAAAGCGCACGATAGCTTGTTTTGTAGGAAAGAAACTATAGTGCGCAGGCACAGACATTCAACCTGCCAAATTCTACAGCTACAGAATATAATAGCGTATGTTCAGCCAATTTCTACTGAAACACGTATTTGTTAGTAACTAAAAAGGAAGTAAATACAATACTTCAATGAGTATTAACATTTCGCCCAGCCTATCACACCACATTAGATGAAACTAAATTTCTTGTTCAATAAGCTGATATTTATGTATCGAAATATGTTAATTATTATATATTCACTGCATTAACGAGTATATAACCATCATATTATGAATCTAGTAAAAATATACTACATAACTATGTGTCAGATAAGTGTGCAAACTGTATTAAACCTCTTAAATCACGAAAACCCTCAAACACCTCAATGGTGTATCTCACACGATAGTCATTTGAATAAGACCCCCAGCGCCATCTGGATTTTTAGTACTATTTACCCTCATTGAAGAGATTCGGATGATATGGAAATGAGAACATACAGTACTGCATCATCATATACATATATATATATATATATATATATATATATACTGTGATAGCATACAATTATCTCATTATCAACAAGTTATTAAACACAAAACATTCGGATGATCTCTTTTACATCTTGTACAATAATATATCTAGGCAACATACAATATATGTTCTTCTCAATAATATACATGAGATTTTTAGATAAAAATCTTATATTTATCCAGTTAACTAAATGTCTAATTATCATAAACTCAATTTTTCTACAAACACTAGCTGTGGTTGCTCTCCCAGTATATAGCCTACTTCATATTAATTATCTTCTTGACTGCCTTATGATATCCAATGGAAAACCTATTAACCCCTTGAAGCTCTGACACGTTTTAAAGGTATATTTTTGGCTATCATTAGACGATTTTATACAGCTCAGGAAGGATATGTGGGTATTAAAAGGGTTAAGACTATCTCAATCAACCCTCTGATTTCCATAAACCCTTCCTAATCTTAATAAAATAGTTTAATAATAGCCAGAAAACAAAAAAGAAGTGCGTCATGGATACTCAAAGGGTTAAATGGTATACATCCTGTTTAGATAGATTGAAATATATATATATACAGTATATATATATATATATATATATATATTTTTTTTTTTTATTTTATGTTTTTATTTTTTATTTTTTTTATTTAATACATACGAGGTGGAAAGAAATGGCAATTTCTGCGTTGGAAATTTTATTATTCAAAGTTTCCAGGTCTCTGATGAGTTTTCGCTGGGTGGCAGGAAGTAGATGAAGGAGATGAGCAAAATTCATGGTGGTACAGGGTTACATTAATGTACATGATGATACAGGATATACGACGCGTTTCACTGGACAACCAGCATTATCAAGTAAGGATAGAATGATATAATTTTTTTTTTTTTTTTTTTTTTTTTTTTTTTTTTAAAGGTAGGGGGGGGGGGGGAAGAGAGGCACCTCAGAGTGGGTGGAGGGAAGAGAAAGTAGGAAAGATGAAATACAGTGGAAGAGAAAAGTTAGTGGGCCGTCCACCTTGCTGTTGTTGAGGGATGTTTATTACTTTATTTTGTTTGTCTAGTCATTTTTTTAAAAACTTTCATTCATGCTTTATTGTTGTACTTAAGTTACTAAAGTGCTGATAAGAATGATTTTAACTTAGGGATGTCTATATCTGATCTGTTGAGTCTTGCTTTCAGTTTGTTTTTTCCTTCATCTGTGAGAGTTCGTTCCAAGTCTTCTTGATTAATATAATAATATGCTTTCCTCATAACGTCGGGATCTTGTTCAAAGACGTCACAGATGAATCCAATACTGCCCAGTGTTAGTTCTGCAAGCTCGATGGTGTCTTCTCCCGATTCCGTCTCCTTGGCGATTTTTGTTATTGTCTCCGGGTTTGTCGGGAGGGGAAGGAGTGGTCCTGGGGATCTCTTTCTGGGCGATTTTGGCTTGGTGTTGGGGGAAGTTGGTGGTGATGATGATGCTCTGGCCTCCTCGGGTTCCATTTGTGTCTCGTCCTCTTCTTGGTGTTCTTCATGGAAGTGAAGAGTTGGAGATTCCTGTAGTTCTGGAACTCGATCTTGTGTCTTGGGGGGCTTCTTCTTTGTTGACGCCCTTTTGATGTTTGCAGGGGTCGCGGAGAAGGCCTTCTGAGGTATGGTGATGGTGGGAAGATCGTTGTGTGACAACAGACAGGGGATTAGCTGGCAGAGTTGGTGTTTGTCTGGGCCAGCAATGGCCATGGCTGACTGAATACAGGCAAAGATCTTGGCCCTCAGTACTGCTTCCCCATCTGCTGTAGTTGTAGGTGGTGTCGACTCTGGTGGAGCATTCCGTGGGGAGAAAGAGGAGCCCTTGACTGGATCTCCTTCAGGGCCTGTGATGTTGGTAGCTTCACGTCCCTGTCTCCCTGTATTGATGGTAAAAGTCACTGTTTCACCATTTCTTAGTGAGGCTTTCTTCTTGCTGTTGTTGTTGATAATGTTGGTGTGGTGGCAGAAGACATCCTCGTTACTCTTCGTAGTTATGAAGCCATAGCCTGCCTTATAATTGTACCATTTGACAGTACCACAGGTAATATTGTTGGTGGCCATGGTAGTGTGGAGAGGCAGGTGGTGAGGCTGCAAGCTGATTGGCCGATGGAAAGAGCCAATGGTCAAGGTAAACAGGAAGGGTATATATAGAGGGTGGAGGATCAGAGGAGGTGAAAATCAGGGGGCAAAAGTCTGCTATTGGTAGAGGGGTATTCTAGGAGTGTTAGAGAGAGATCCGCATCACGCAGGCGCACTGGATGCGGGAAGGTGGTGGTGTGTTGGTGGGGTCGAAGCTGATTGGCTGCGTGTTGAGGGGCGTGGCCTAAGTTGCATAGTACGTGTGGCGCCGGCAGAAGACGAAGCTGAAGGAGGTAGCGCGGGGGGCTGCGTCAAGGGCACCGGGGGGCGAGGGGGGTCGTTAGGTCCTGTAGGATAGTGCCTCTTGGCAGAAGGAAGGATCTGAAGGTCCAGAGTTTGGTTTTGATGTTAGGATGTAAGCTTGGATATATAACGCTTCGAGTATTGGTAATCTCCTTGGGTCACTTTCTTTATCGAGTATGGTGGTGTGTTTCTCTAACTCGTTGCATGTGAGGTGGGGGTGGTTAGGGGTGAGATAGTGGTCTTTGATGGCTCCAGCCTGAAGGTGAAGAGTTAACCGACGTGAAAGACGAATCTGCGTCATTGATTTTTTATTTTTGGGGGCAGGTGGCCTTGAGATGAATGACACTCCTCTGGTTCATTAACTTATTTTTTTAACAAGGTTTACTTCTTTCTTAACGTTAGGTACAATTTCTTAACATTAGATACATAGATATAGGTCTTCTCTTATGGTTTATTTAAAATGGTTGTGAGAATAGGACTCTACTGGGGGGTGGTCGTGGTGTATTATTTTTCCGGCCATGATGGGGATGCTTAGGTCCAGGTGGGCGATCCTCCCGTCTCGTGGTCCTGCCTTCTGGGTGATTAACCTTGACCTTGTTGGCTGGGGTGGGTTGGTGGCATTTGTTTTTGTTGTTGTTTTATGTTGGGCCTTTTCTTTTCTCTTTTTCTTGTTGATTTTTTGTTTCCTTCTTCTCTCCTTCTGCGCTTTTTCTTTTCTTCGTTATTTCAATGTAAATTAAATGTAGTGGAGTAAAAGTACAAATAATTCTTATAAATACTACTCAAGTTAGAGTGAAAGTACTGGGCAACAAATCTACGTTTTACAAAGTAGATACTGAGAAAATATACTTAAGTACTGTACTTGAGTAAACGTACTTCGTTACCTTTACACCCCTACCTGTATCGAAGATAAACTCAAGACTTCCTGAACAGTCTCACTAGTGTCCCATTCTTGTCCAGTTCTAACAACGAGATAAGGCAAGTGTGTATCGGTTCGCAAGTCACCACTAACCCTGTTAGTTTGCCTCCAACACCGGGAAAGACTTTGGTCGATATTTCGGTAGGGGAAAAGCTAGCTCTCCCACACAGATACGACACAAGTGAGTGCCAAAGGACCAGCCGGAGATCCCGAAGGAAACGTGACTTAGCCAGGCGCCTGTTGAAGTTGTTCGGGCCAGATCCTAGCCCGTGACCGAGTAGAAGTGACCTAAGTGCCCGAGAGTCCTACATGTGAACCTTGCATAACGTCAGTGTATGTGTGTGACTGTCGAAGACCTCAACTCATCTTCAACACCAGTGCCTGTGCTCATTTTCCAAGTGCTCTCCTCTCCTATCTCATTTAACTCATAAATTGCGAAGCCATGGTTGTTCAAACCCTCCCGCCAAGCGAAGCCATTTAGTTCTATTCTGACGAAAATCGTCATATGTGACATATATATAATTATTACTTATCCATATGTGCCTATTTTGCTTTTAATATGAACATATGAACATTGGAAAGCAATAAAACAAGTGGTAACAGCAATTGGCTGATGAAAATCGTATATTTTAGCCCCATGGTCGTATTCTGACCTTGACCATGAGAGAGATAACACCCTCCCTCTCTTGTGTCTAGTATGATATTGAGACTCAAGGGAAGCTCTCAGACTGGCTTAGAGGGTCAGAGATACACTCCTCCACACTCCTCTCTTTCTCCCACCCGTCCTCCCACGAAAATGCTCGATAAATATCAGGAATAATAGGGAAAATACCTGATAATTGAGGAGGGGGGAAAAAGAGGGGGGGGAGGACATATGTGTAGGAGTGGTAGCAAGTAATGGGGGAGAATTATCACACCTAATACCAAATTTCTTTGTTTTGAGTGCCACTGGGGTGTTTTCTAAGTTTTTGTTATGCTCTGGATCTATTGAGATCGGTCGCAGTGCACCACAAAAAACCCTATTGAGGACGGTTTTAATTTATGGGTTAAGTGCCTCTGTGTTTCTCGTAGTGGTAACAGTGATTATTGTGAGGGTTTTTTTTTTTTTGTTTTTTTTTTTTTTCTATGTGATTGAGGGAGGCAAAAGGCATAACTGCCTATAGCGAGTGCCTCCCCCATAGTTGGAAGAGTGACAGGGCCAAAATCAAGGGACGTTCGAGCCAAAATGCCTGGACACACAGAGTTTGAAGCAATTTAAGTCATAGGAAGAGGGAAAGACTGATTCTGGGAGAGAGTTCCAGAGCTCAGCTGTTGAGTAGAAGAAAGTTTGAGAGTAACGTTTCACTCTTGGGTTGGAGAGTTGCACAGAGTAGGGGTGGGATTGAGTTGCAAGACGGGTACCACGTGCCCTACGTAAAGGAGGTGGTATGCACTGGGATAGCTCTGAGGAACACTGATTATTATAGTAGCGATAGAATAGCGAGAGAGATGCAACATTGCGGCGGAGAGAGAGAGATTGCAGAGAGTTGGTGAGTGGACGGGAGTTAATGATACGAAAGGCCTTCCTTTCAACTTTGTCTAGGAGAGCGGTGTGAGAGGAACCTCCCCACACATGTGAACAATACTCAATACAAGGGCGCACTATGCCCCTGTACAGAGCAAGAAGCTGTGCAGGGGAAAAGAACCCCCTAAGGCGGTTGAGCACACCCAGCTTCTGGGAGGCTGCCTTAGCAAGACTGGTAATATGGTCCTTCCAAATGAGAGCAGAAGAAAAAGAGACACCAAGAATATTGAGAGAAGATGAAGGGTTGATTTTTGTATTGTTGAAGAATAAGGGATAGTCCGCTGGGAGATCCTGACGAGTAGATAGATGGAGGAATTGGGTTTTGGAAGCATTAAAGTTAACAAGGTTTTCTCTGCCCCAATTGGAAATAGTATTTAGATCAGAATTTAAGAGTTCTATGGCTTCATTACGTTTGTCGTTGAGGGATTGCTGGCTGGGGCATTCTGAAAAACTAATGGAGTAGTGTAAGGTTGAGTCGTCTGCGTATGAATGGATGGGAATTAAGGTACAGTTAAGGAGATCATTTATAAAAATTAGAAAGAGAATAGGAGATAGGACAGAGCCCTGAGGAACACCGGAGTTTATAGGGTGAGGAAGTGAACAATGGCCGTCCACAACCGCGGCTATGGAACGGCCGGAAAGGAAATTAGAGACAAAGGCACAGATGGAGGGATAGAAACCGAAGGAGGGTAGTTTAGAAATTAAAGATTTATGCCAGACTCTATCGAAGGCTTTCGATATGTCTAGTGCAATAGAAAAAGTCTCACCGAAGTCCCGGAAGGAGGATGACCAAGAGTTAGTAAGATATGAAAGAAGATCACCAGTAGAGCGACCCTTAAGGAAGCCATACTGGCGATCTGAGAGCAGATTATGAGAAGAGAAATGCTTAAGAAATTTGGAAGCAAGAATAGTTTCAAAAACTTTAGAAAGACAAGAGATAAGAGCAATTGGACGATAGTTGGAGGGTTGAGAGCGGTCACCCTTCTTTGGGACAGGTTGAATGTGAGCAAACTTCCAGCATGAAGGGAAGACGTTAGAGGATAGACAGAGACGAAAGAGTTTGCCTAGGCAGGGAGTCAGCACGGAAGCACGGAAGCTTAGACATAGATATGCCAAAAGTCTCCTAAAGTGTTAACGTAATTAAAACCGAAGTCGTGCTTTACGTTTTCCCTTTTCCTTGCCATTCGTTAGCCCATTTGCTGGGAAACATACCATACCTGTCTTACACCGGTGATATTTATACATACTTCATCGAGTCCGGGCTCCCGCGACTCATCGGAGAGCAAATATAATTATATCATCTCTATATTAAATTATACATACACATTACACGTCATTTGAGAACTCTTGTCGCAGAACTGAGTTTATGCGTTCCTATCACTCAGGTTCATATAAAAATAGTGAGTCTCGTCGCAGAGTAATGCTTTTCAGTCTATTGATACAGACTGCATGTTCAATTTGAGAAGTTAATCTATAAATACTTTATACTAATGTTAAGAATCTATTTGTAAAGACTTTATCTATTAATCAAGATCTGATTTATCATTCACGTAATTGTGTCATGTTGTGTTAATTCCTTGTGTTACTTTTGAGGACTATTTCTCTTTCTCAGTTAATAATATTCAGTGATTATCCTCATGTTCACCTATTTCCAGAGGTGGGCAGGTGCGCGCCATTTGGCGCTCTGCGCTCTGCGATCCGGTGCGCATTACCAATATAGAGGAGCGCGGAGCGAGGAGCGGCAAAATTCTGAAATCGGAGTGCAGGCGGGGAGCGCAGCTAGAAATTCGCGCTCCTTTCTGGCGCTCCGGAGGCGATTTTTCCTGTCAACAACAGGTACAAGAACGTCATTATCGTGTACAGTCATCGTACCGTTCGTACGGTGTTACTCACGGTGTTAGTGAACTGTGATACAGTGATACTATGATAGTGACAGACTGACAGTGTTACAGTTGTTAACTTGTTATTTTGTTTTTTCGGCTTTTGCTAACGCAAAGTAAACCTTACGGGCAAGTTACGGCTAAGGGTAAGTCTGGCAGTGGTATAGCCCGAGCCTGTCTGACTGTCTGATAGTCAAAAGACACTATAGACTTCAGAGACTTTTATCATTTTATGGTATCGATACTATCGATACTATCGGAATGTTACTTGAATGTATGGGTGGGAGGGTGGTTTGGGGGATGGTGGGGGGAAGGTAGAAGCGTAATTGACTCGTGTTACAAATATGAAGCCGATTGGTGAGGTAGTTTCGCCACCACAGATTTTATTTGTTTTCCTTTTCTTCGTACGGATACGCTGGAAGTGGGTTGTGGGAGGCAGTTGGGGGTGTGGTGGAGGGAAGGCATAAGGGTAAGGCACTTGTCACACAAATATGGAACCGATTGGTGCAATCGTTTCACCGCCACAGATTTTCTTTTTTTTTCCTTGTGAGGCGACCGATAGTCAGCGAGTGGGTGGGAGGAGGGGTTTGGGGTAGTGGTGGTGCCGTGGTGGGTATGCAGAAGGGTAAGGTACATGTGGTAAAAAACTAAAAATATGAAAGCCATCGGTGCAGTCGTTTCGCTGCTACGATTTTTTTTCGGCGAGTCAGTATATAATTATATACGGACCTGGCACTGGGGGTGACAACTGACATCTGACAAGACCCTAGTCCCGGCCGTATATATATAATTATTATAAATTATATACCGTCGGACCTGGCAGTTTCGGACCTAGTTTCTCAGTTTGGACAGTTTCTGTAATTCTTTATGTCCTATCATAGATATCAATGGACAGTCACAATGTCACAAACTCACAATGATATCAATCATATCATATCATTGACATTTGATTCATTGATATGACATAAAGAATAACAGAAACTGAAGAAGTGAGAAACTTAAACAGTTAAACTTCAGAAAGACACCATGACTTGAGTTTTTTTTAATGTTTTGAATTCTTGGAATTTAGTGAAGTGAAAGACAAAGGACAAAGTGAAGGACAAAGGTAAATAATTAAATAACTTCTAGAAGCTGTTTTTTTTTTTTTTTTTTTTATATATACCTATTTTTGGGAGCGCGGAGCGGAAAGCGCATCGGGTCTGCTGATAAAAGGAGCGCGTGAGCGCTGCCGCATTATCCTATGTCTGATGAGCGCGGAGCGCTGCCGCATTACCGGTCCCACAGGAGCGCGCCCACCTCTGCCTATTTCGTGCATTCTCTGCCGTATTTTAAGGACAATTTATTTGTGTCGAGACCGATTGTCTCTTGAATTTACTTAACCATATCCTTGTGTACGAGTCCTATGTGACCACGAGAGACTATTTAAATATTAACAAGAATTAAAACCATAGTAATCTTTCCTTGTGTTTTTTGTTGATTGCCTGTTATTTGTTTGGTGTTAAGAGAAATTAGGTCAGTCCTCGCCCAGTCGAGAGTTCCCTAAGTTGAAGATAACTGCATCATTCCCAGAGTGGGAAGTGCGATCAGAATATACCTTGTTTCTTAGAAATTTGGCATAACACTGGTGGCAGCGGTGTCTCAACTCGGGGGGACGGCGTTTCAGGTTTCTCTGTTCACCATTCAATAACAGCAATACACAGGCACAATGGCTGGAAAATCTTTTGGAAATTATTCCTTTCAAGCCAGAGGGTCATGATATTACGACTTATCTCGAAATGGTCAAGCATGTCCACGATATTCATTTCAGGGAGGAAGATACTCCCAAGATTCATACAGTAGTAATGAAGCTGGGGCGACATACATCCCAGGGTTGCATGACAACCCCGGCCTGGTCACAATTCGAGGCTTACACGAAGACCGCAATCAATCCATCTCTTGGTACCGTTATCGCCGACCAAAGGTTTCACGACCTCAAGTTCGACGGGGACCTCGACACTACTATTAGCAAATTGAGTCAGCTGGTAGTCACCGCATTCCCCACGGAAACAGCCATGGGAAGAAAGGGCCACATTTTCAGTGCCCTCCTCAGGATTCTGCCCTCCAGCGTCCGCAATCATATCGCTATCACGGAGCCCCAAGGGTATGACATAGATCTCCCTGTCATCCGACAAATCTTGGCGGTTCAACGGCACCATGAACAAGATAAAATTGCCGTCATCAGCAGAGCACCCACCAAACCTCAGGCTTTTAACCCTCAACCTGCCTCCACTCCAGCTCGTGCCAGCGACAAACCCGAAGAATGGGCTTGTGTGAAAACTGCGGATTGGAAGCCCTACAGTCCCCGATGTCCCCTCATCAGCCTGAAGCAATCTTTTTCAGACTTAGTGGCCTGACGTCACTGCCTTCCCGCATTCTGGGGCCAAATACCCTGAATCAAGCCCCAACGCCTAGCCACCGTCATGGACGATGGAACGGCAGGTCAAGAGGAGAATACAGAGGAAATTACCAACAGAGGAGCAGCAAAACCAGCCTGAGGCTTCGGTTTTTCAACCCGCCCCCGCCCCCATTACATCAGACTTCCGGGGGCTCTTGATGGCAAACCTCCCATTTACACACACCTCACCATCCAAGGTGTGAGATCCCATTTATTAATTGATACGGTTGCCTCCAGATCGTGCCTATTCAGTGCTTTTCCTAAGAAAAACGGCAACACTTTCGGGCCTATCAATCTTCGCCCATCATCCTCATCGATGCCAACGATACCATTATCCCCAACAAAGGAGAGACGGCCCCACTTTACGTGGCCACTACGATACCAGGACACGGCCACCATCACAATTTCATGATATTTCCATTCACTGAAACAAAATACGATGGATATTTGAGGTTTGATCTATTGACCATTCTGAGAACCATCATCGACTGTGTCAGCCGAGTCCTAACCTTCGACCCCAAGCCTCCCGCAAGATCATCCAGTCCTCCAATAACAGCATGGACCACCACTTAACATGTCCGCACTATTCAAACGTAACAGGCTGTGATTAAAAAAAACATCACTCTGCAACCACATCATGAACAATAGATCTCCATACATCCAACTCAAGCCGGGGATTTAATTCTAACTCCACACCTCCAAAGTCACTTCGACAGATATTGTTTGACCGCTCCAGACCTGCTGTCCAACAACACTAATTACGTAAGGATAGCTGACATTTCTGACCGACCTGTGACCCTGCTTCGAGGTCTTACCATAGGGGAACTGGAACCCTATGAGGAGACGGACATGCCACACAAGTTACACAACAATCATAAACACCAACAACCTCCACAGCTACCAGAACTATATTATACCTCCTCATCTTACGCTGCAACAAAGAGAAGACTTACGTCAATTATTAACCACCTACCAAGACTTATTTGCCACCTCAGCCAGAAATGTGGGCCACACCCCTGTACTAGAAAACGGCATCCATACCGTTGGGCCACCAATTCGCCAACCCATCCGACGCAAGAACCCTATACAACATAAAGAAGAAGCCCAAGTAAAAGACATGCTGGATGTCGGAATCGTTCGCCCCTCCACCAACCCTTGGTCATCACCCGTCGTTCTGGTAAAGAAGAAAGACGACACCACCAGATTCTGTATCGATTACAGACAGCTCAACGATTTCACAATCAAGGGCGCCACACCACTACCCAGAATTGACAATTCCTTAGACTCCCTATTAGGAGCGAAATGGTTTTCCACCTTAGACCTGCAGTCAGGATATTGTCAAGTTCCTGTGGTCCCCGAACACCAAGAAAAGACGGCCTTTTCAACTAGCCAGGGCCGTCTACAGGAGTTCACGGTCCTGTCATATGGACTCTGCAACGGACCAGTCACCTTCTCCCGACTAATGGAATCAGTCCTCCAAGGCGACGTGCCGTGTCTACCACGACGACATCATCGTGTTTGGGGAAACTTGGGCCGAACACCTGCAACGCCTCGCCCAGGTATCCAACGCATTCGAGACGCGGGGTTAAAACTCAAACCCACTAAATGCACCATGGCCAAACAAGAGGTTAATTTTTTGGGCCACATTGTGTCTGAAGCTGGAATTTCACCTGACCCGGCCAAACTTCAAGCCATTGGCGACATCTCTCTCTCTCTTCGCCGCATTGTTGCATCTCTCTTACTATTCTATCGCTACTACAATAATTAGTGTTCCTCGGAGCTTTCCCAGTGTATACCACCTCCTCTACGTAGGGTCTGTAGTACCCACCTTGCAACACAATCCCACCCCTACTCTGTGCAACTCTCCAACCCAAGAGTGAAACGCTATTCTCAGACTTTCTTCTATTCAACTGCTAAGCTCTGGAACTCTCTCCCAGAATCAGGCTTTCCCTCTTCCTATGACTTAAATTGCTTCAAACTCTGTGTGTCCAGGCATTTTAGCTTGAACGGCCCATGATTTCGGCCCTGTCACTCTTTGAAATCTGGGGGAGGCACTCACTGCAGGCAGTTATGCCTTTTGTCTCCCTCATTCACATAAAAAAAACAAATTAAGCCACCTAACAATGTTAAAGGAGTCCGCACATTCATAGGTCTGGCATCTTACTACCGAAGATTCTTAAAAAAAACTTTGCCACCATCGCAAAACTGCTACACGACCTAACTCGGAAGGAGGAGCCGTTTGTATGGACACCTGAAAGACTCCAGACCTTCTGCACCCTCAAGGATCTGCTCATCTCTGCACCAATTGTCTCCTTCCCGGATTACCAGTTACCCTTCCGCTTCTATACTGACGTATCTCAATTTGGAATTGGCGCTGTGCTAGCCCAGACCTGGGATAGCAAGGAACACATGATTGCCTGTGCCAGCAGAATTTTAAATCCCGCGGAAATCAACTACCCGGTAACCAAAAGAGAGTGCCTAGGGATAATAATATGGGCTCTCCAATATTGTAAAGTCTACCTCGCCGGAGTCAAAGTCACCATCATCACCGATCACCAGGCTTTACAGTGGCTCCGAAAATCAGACACCAAAAACGCCTTAACCATCAGATGGAGAGAATCCCTGGAGGAATTCGACTTCGAGATCGCCTACTGGCCAGGGAAACTCCACACCAACGACGACGCCCTATCCAGATTACCATCAAACTTGCCAGCAAAACCTGAACACCTCCAGGCCATTCAGTACCACCTTCAAGACGATGACCCACAACAAGATCTCCTCAAGACCTTCCTAGCCCGAGACCGACCTTCATGTATTCCCAAAGCAATTTTCAATAATCTAACCCGAAAAGGCGACACCCTTTACACCTCTGAGGGTAAAATCGTCCTATGCCCCTTAATTGCACAAAAAAAGATGGAATCTCTCCATTCACATAATGGCATCCATTTGGGCAAACAAAAATTGTTGGCCACTTTCCAAGACATTTATTGGACGTCAAGACCTCATCTAGCCGCAATCACCGAATCCTGTCGTGCTTGTGCGCTGGGTAAAGACAACTCCAGGACCCTAGGACCATCTGGCAAACTCATCGCATCCAAACCTTGGCAACTCCTAGCCGTGACGTCATGGAACCAATGGAAGGAAACAAAGGATATCGCTTCATAATCACCTTCATCGACATCTATTCCAAGTACGTGATCGCCTGTCCGGCAAAAGAACACTCAGCCATTGCCGTAGCCGAAGCCCTACTCCAACATGTCTTTCCCTACTTCGAATTACCACAGGCCATCCACTCGAACAACGCACCCGAATTTACTGGACAAATTTGGACACAACTCTCCCAAATCATCAGCCAAGAAATCTCTCATTCTTCACCCTACTGGCTCCAGGGCAACTCTCTTTGTGACCGTAGCCATCATATCATCGCCAAGCAAATACGGACTCGCTTACAACAATTGAACACCACCGACTGGCCCAGCCAAGTAAAGATAGTGAAATGGGGAATTAACACCTGCCCCCGCGAAGATGGAGTCACCCCCATGAACGGATCTTCGGGGAGCTGCCATTATTGTAACCATTGCGGCACTAATCCATCCCATCCGAACCCTCGCCTGCCCTCAACTCAGCCCTCGAACATCACCAAAAGCCAGCCCTCATCAAGTGGGTGATTTAGTTATGGTTGCTCAACTGCCTGTGCCAGCAAGTTAAAAACCAGATACAAAGGGCAATTCGAAATCTTAAAAGTCCCTAACTGCTACCAGGTCACGGTAAACTATCACAGGGAATCACGCACGTATCAGAACAGGTATGTACGTCGGTTCCAGCCTCTGAACAAGAACATCATTATTTTGGCTGAACCTAGTGATAGTAATGTATACTAGAGATGGAACGAATATCAATTTTCCATATTTGCGAATGCGAATGCGAATATTTAGTTGTAAAATTCGCGAATGCGAATGCGAATTGCGAATATTTCAATAAAATAGTCAATATCTGGTACTAAATACGAAATCAGTGAGGAAATATGATGGCATATTCTTTATTGACATGCTATTATATTGGATATGTCTGAAACTGCAATATTGTGACGGTTCAACTGTCCAGGTCCAGCACACGTTCGTTTACCGGGCAGTGATGCCATTTTAGATATTTTTCCTCTAAATCTAGCATATCTAAACAGCAATCTAGTGGAAGATTTTTTACATTTTTGTTTCTATTAACCAAATTTCGTATCAACCACCAATCACATTTACAAATATGAAATTTATTATTTAACTTCAATAATAATTGTCCCTGTTGGGCTTTCAAATCCAAACTAATGGGATATATGGATATATATCCCAGTTTAAGGGTTTGGAGAGATCAGAGAAATTAATTTAACTGGAGTGTAAATGACAACACTGTCATCTAGATATTGAATATAAGGTAATTTATGTATTCACTGTAATTGGTACGTTTTCGAATAATTTGGTACTTTTCACTGGTTCAATCTGGTACTATTAACCGCTTCTGTACCAGCGATGTATTTTTAATTGCATTCTAGCTATATTTAGACGATTTTTTGCAGTTTAAGAAGGAACTGTGGTAGCAAAATGAGTTAAGTGAGATAGTTAGATGCCAGTTAATTGCTTGAGGCCATTTTTAAACTGAATTAAGTCGTCTTATCATAGCCAGAATAAAGTTAATAAGACGTCGCCAGTACAGAAGGGCTTAAATAAAGTTAAGTGGCAACACTGCTCAGCCCTCCTTCATTTCACTCTAGTGCCCCAACGCACATCTACACTTTTATGTATTCGTTTGTGTTAACATTAACATTTAATATTGTATATGTTTTTATATTCTCCATTGGTTTGGTGAAAATATTCGCATATTCGTAGATAGCTATGAATGGAAATGCGGATGCAAATACGAATGCGAATATTGAAGACTTAGCGAATATTCGCACATGCGAATGCGAATGCGAATATTTGGTCCATCTCTAATGTATACCCCACTACTAATCTTGAACCACCATGCCTTCCCAAACAGAAACCTACCCTACCTTCTCCTCTACCTCCTTGCGTTCCTCTGCCCTACATACCTCCTACCCCTATCCGCCCTCCCGACATTCCTCAACCGTAATCCCCACCGCCTATACCCCAACACCAACCTTCTCTTTCTATAAACCCAACCAACCCCCCGGGGGACCTCCTGTACCTCATCCTACGGACAAAGCCCCTTCCGTACCACCAGGGTTCCGTCCACTACCCACCATCACCATCACACCACCCCATACCGCACCCACCATTCATCCCATAGCTGCCCTTTCCACCGTATCCTCAGCTGCTGCCGAATTACCTTTTCCTAGCACCATCACACCCCTACCGTCCGCCTACCCCTACCTATCCTTTCCAAATGTTACGCTGGCCAGCTTGCCAGAATGCACTCGTAACTCGCTAGCGCTCGCCAGGGCAGTGAAATGGGCTACAATAATCGTAGAACGATGTTCTTTCTTTCATAGAGTTCATGTTGTCACAGACAGATCAGTGGTGATCTTTATTCTTGTCTGTGACACTTGGAAGTATTTTATATCATTGATAGAATATAGATGCATTGTGTGAACTTAAGGAGAAAGAGCGAGGTGGTAGTATGTGCGTGAGTATGTATGTGCTGCCTCCCTCGCTCGGAGGAGTTTCCCACGCTCATGATTGGCTGGCTGGCCTGACGCGTCATATGACGCTTGCTCCTCATGACTTAGTCGTCTGTGATTGGGTGCTGCTGCCTTTGTTAGTGCTGAGGGGGCTCCTGCTCGTGTTTCTCCTGCAGAGCTTGGCACAGCGTGCTTGGTCCTACATGTCCTTTGCAATCTGTCCCCCAATCTAACCCCCTGTACTACTATCTCTCTCTCTGAACTTCTTCTTTTTCATACTTCCATCTTTATTCAATTACTTATCCCTTCTGGTTCTGCATACGACTTCCACAGTCGGCCAGTCGTATTACCAGCACCAGCTCTCATATTTATGTTTGCACTAGTTTTAGGGATTATTAGAGTCATAGTCATATGGTAGCCTAGTGTTGGGGTGCTTCTAATTATTGAGCTGTTCTTTCTTATTATTTAATGCTAGACAGTGGAAGGTATCTTTGGTCGTTGTCTGAGTTATGTATGTGGCAAGTCAGAGCCTGTACAACATCGACGAAGCTAGCTAGCCTGTAACCCTTGTGCATATTTTCCTTTGCGAGTGTAGCAGTATACAGGTGAAGGGCTTTTGCCTACACTTGCCTGTATGCTTGCTACCTCATTTTGTTGACCTTTGTGGAGCGCCAGGGTAAGACCAGATACTTGAGATCTGGACTTACCAAGAGAGCCTCCAAGTCACTTAACGTAACATAAGGGAAATCTGTTTAAGGGGAGACAGTAGGCTACGAGCATGCTTGCGCTCTGCCTAGTTTCCTAGTACCTTTTATGCCACTGCTAGACTTTATTAGTGAAAAAGACAGCATTGTGTTTATTAACTTTAATTGTGTATGCTTTAGGAATTATTCACGCCTTATTTTAGCCTAGGTAGATGCATAGTGCACAACCCAGTTTGGCTGTTACGTTGGTTAAGGAAGTACTGTTTTGAGTGGCGATTATTAGTGCTGTCACAGAGTTGTTGCACTCCCTTGTTATATATATGTATCCTACTTTTTGGTGTATTTAAGATACACGCTTTGGTGTCCTGCCCCTGCATTATTTCTGTTCTATATTAACGAGTATCTTAGAGCATCAGACGTTTCAGAAGATTCAATACCTGATTGCTGTAGGACTAGACTTCCAGTGTTTTCATAGAGCATTGTAGAGTTTAGTGTTGAGTACAGACTCACACTAAAGTTAACGTAAGTATATACTCCTTTATTAAATCTTGTTATAGTTTATTCAAGCACTGTTATTACTTAAGAGCATTTTATTAACGTAAAGTACTCCTGTTGTGAGTAGGCTTTGCCGTCATCGGCAAGCCTTTGTAGAAGTGCACTAAAACCCAGATAATTGATACCCCGTTATCCAGGAGATTAACTCTGGAGGGTTTAAGTGTTTTTGTTCACCGGCGTAATAGTTCGAGGGTTTGGAATTAGCGTACCGTTTTTGCAGATATAGCCTATCATCTAGTCCATTCTTAAGTGCCCTTGTTATTTCGTAGTGCCGGTCGTAACAAATGGCGACCTTAGACTAGGATAGAGTGAACTGAATATTGCATTTTTTTTTTTGGAGAAATCTTATTGCCATTTGGGGTTGAATTTATTTCTCGCATTGTTGGCAGTAGACATTATTTTGAGGATATATAGAACTTGTTGGAGTTATTGGTGACCTAGTATTGCACTCAAGAACATCTTCGAATATTTTTTGGTGAATAAAGCTACGCGAGAGTTTGGCTACTTTTGCCTTGACTCGAGATTTTTTGTTGTTGACTCCATCATGTCACTGGACGGGTCTGAGCATAGTGAGGGCACAGTGCGAGAGGCAGGCGAGGAGGTGGAGAAGGTGGAGTTGTTTAACGGCGTTCGGGTGGTGAACAATGAGGAGGATGCGAGGAGATTTTTGGAGGAGCCTGTGTCAGCGGATCGTGTGTCGGGGCTAGACCGGTACGGACTACAATGTGTAGCCACGGTCTTAGGGTTTCCCGGTACTAGCGGTTTGTCGAGAAGTGAGCTGGTTACCTGTGTGCTGGGTTGGGTGCATGGGGCTTCGGGTGGAGCGGGAGCTGGGGCACCTTCGCCCCAGCCCGCATTCCACTCGACTCCTATCATGGCGCCCCCTCGGGCTTTGGAGCCGGGTACGTTTCCGCAGGCCGATGCCCGCTGGCGGTTGGGTATGCTTCTAGGTGATTCACGGGGTGGGTCCCCAATAGTAGCACCCCCTCCTCAGGGTTTGTCTTCCGAGATGTTGTTTCAGCTCGAGCTCGCCAAACTTAAGCAGCAGGAGCGACCGGCTGAGCTTGAGCAGCGAAAGTATGAGGCTGAGCTCGAGCAGCGAAAGCAGGAGCGACAGGCTGAGCTCGAGCTGCGTGAGCGAGAGTCTGAGCGCAAGTTTGAGTCTGAAAGGTATCGTGCCGATGTTGACCTAGAGAAAACTTGTGTAGAGGTGACGAGGAACCGGGTCGTCCAAGGGGGTCGAGCCCATGACCAGTCCCTGTCGCATCTACTTAAGTTAGTTCCAGTGTTTGATGAATTAGGAGTTACAGAATTTTTTCTCCAGTTCGAAAAAAAGTGCCAGGAGCACCAATGGCCCGAGGAGAAGTGGGCAGCCCTTGTTTCTTCACGATTGACGGGGATAGCACTCAAGGTGTACGATGCTTTGCCCCTAGATTCCTGTGTGAATTATGAGTTGTTGAAAGAGGCTGTCCTGAGGGCGTATGAGCTACAGCCAGAGACCTATAGGCTGAAGTTTAGGGCGGATCCAAAAAGAAAGGAGAGTACTTTCCAGGAACACGCTAGAGAGCTGTCAGATGCATTTGAAAATTGGTTAAGGTCAGAGAAGGCAAATACTTTTGATTCAGTAAAACAATTAGTATTGCTGGAACAATTTTTTAAATGTACTGGCAGTGACTTGACTCTTAACCTTAAAGAAAAGCAACCGAAAACTCTGCAGAAGGTGGCTGAGCTGGCTGACCTTAGGGTGTCATTGATTCGTGGGTGAGGGTCTGCACAGAGAGCTGAGGCAGGTAACCAGGGGCGTACCACTCCACCCCCCCCCCCCCGAATTAATGACACAAACAATTATCCATTCAAGAGTACTGTTGCCAATTATGAACCCAAGTCGAAACCCTTCCCGTTTAAGAAAGGCTAGGGCCCTTCCTCACCTCAGAGGAAGTCCAAGAGTGAGGTGGAGTGTTTCAAGTGTCATGAGAAGGGGCATATTGCGCGCTCATGTCCGAGCGCACCGCCTACAGCAGTAGTGTCACTAGTGAGCAACATCGGCGTTTCTTTGAGGTCTTCCGCGTTTGCCCGGGGTAAACAGTCGGTTGCGAAGTCATCGCCGGTGCAGAAGCAGCAGGAGGGCTCGTCACCCGTCCGTGATGTTTTTTGTGGTCATAGGGGGCACGGCACTGTGAGGTGGGCTGGTGTGAAGCATAGGCTTGAGTTGCTGCGTGATACGGGCGCTTCCCAGACACTTGTTAAGAATTTCACTGGCAAGCCTATTAACGTGGCTCGGGTTGTGGTGGTTCAAGGTATCAATGATACGCGGTCTTACCCGCTGGTTAGAATGGAGCTTGAGGTGGACGGTGTGACACGGGAGTTGGATGTGGGGGTGGTGGAGAAATTGCCAGTTGAGGGGGTCGACCTCCTTCTCGGCAATGACTTTGCGGTGCCCACTTCCGAGGTTCCACCCTTAGTCGTTGCCGAGAGGGCGGCCGACACGAGTAGGGAGGGGCAAGAGGGGCTCGAGAGATCTCAGTCCGCTCAGGTGTCACAGCCTAGTACCCAAGTTCTAAACCAGCGGAGGAAGAGTCGGAAGGAGAACGTCAAGGCTGGTCGGGTTGAGAGTTTGGATCCAGCGACACTCCTTGGTGACTCGGTACTTGCACCCATTATAAGCTCCGGAGTGGCCCCAGAATCTGTCCCCCCTAGTGACATGGTAGGGCGTGATGGCACTCCGCGACAAAGTAGTTCCCAGGGGAAACTAGAAGATCTTAGTCTTGAGAGTTGTAGGAACGGGGCTATTGAACTCGAGGACGGGGAAGCATGTCATGTGAACCTGTTAAAGGAGTTTGTGAGGCAACCACCTGAGCAGCCTACTGTCCCTGTGTTGGCTTGCAGCGGCCAAGGTGGAGAAGGAGAGGGGGGCAGTGGGGCACAGGTGGAGGAGAGTTGGGATTGTCATGTCTCGGTGGAGCAGTAGGTGGGGGACACGAGTCAGGTGGCTGTGGAAGCGCTTGAGCACCTGCCTGAGCAGCAGTGTGCAGCGCTGCAGCACCTGCTCGGTCCATACCCCACTGTTTGTGCCGAGCACCCAGGCCTCACAACTCGTGCGGTGCACGATGTTCCGCTGGCAGGTCACTTGAGTGTTAGTAAACCGTTGGCCTCGTTGTTTCAGTGGTTCACGGTGGGCGGCGAGGCTTTGGCATGGTTGTCAGGTCAGGGTCGACCCATGGCTGCCAAGGGTGGTGGTCAGAATCAGGACATTGAGCAGATTGGTGAGGTTGGCTGTGGAGTGGATGCGCCCAGCCGTCGCTAGCCTCCCAATACTGCCCTAGTAAAATGCAACAGCCCTACCATAGACCGACTGTATATGGCCATGTCGCTGAAGGCGGTGATGCTACGTAGGCAGATATAGTCGCAAGGAATGCGTGTACGGTATCGGCGGGGAAGCCTTAGCAATTATGAACTATGGGAGACTGCACAGGTGGTACAGAGTGTCCCTCTCATAACCTGGCTGTCCTAGGGACAAAGGTGGAGAAGGAGGGAGACTATAGTGTAGAAACTATGGTCCCGGCTGGGTTGTGGGAGGGCACTAGGCATGTTGTTCTTCGAGATAAGTTGCAACCTCTTGTTCCTGAGCGCCAAGAGAAGTTGTTTACTAGGCTGTGGCAGTACGCCCGCATGTTTGTTGATTCTCCAGGCCTGATGTACGGGGTAGAATCCGACATGGTGGCTGGAGACAGTGCAAGGCTCAAAGTGGTTCCCTACCGTATAAATACTGCTCAACAGCCTGTCGTGAAAGCAGAGCTAGACTACATGTGGAAAAAGAGTCTGAGGGATAAGGGATATCGTGAGTGGTCGTTGCCAGTAACTTTGCAACCTGAGTTAAGTGGCAAGATCTGTGTGTATGTTGATTGCAAGAGTGTGGAAGCATTATCCCTGACAGACGCCTATCCATTACCCAGAGTTGACGACCCCATAGGCCGCATCGGGGCTGCCTCGTTTATCACTAAGGTAGAAATAGTGAAGGGTTATTGGCAGGCCCCGTTGCCGGAGAGAGCGAAGAGAAGTGCCAGTCTTGTAATGAACTGGGCAGTTTATCAGTGCCAGGTGTTGTTTTGCTGCCGGAACAAAGGTTGGATGTGTAGCATGTTAAGGGCACTGATAATGTTTTGGCTGATTGTTTGTCACGGGAGGGTATGTTTGAAGGAGAACCCTCGCCGTTCAGTCAGTGTTGTTTGAGAGGGGAGAAAAATTAGGCGTGCCCCTGTAGTGCAACGCCGCCAAAAACACTATTAAAAAATATAAAAACCTAACATAAAAACTCTTTCTTTTTGATAGTATATAAGTGCAGTATATCACAGCAAGCATCTAAGACACTCTGAGTTGTTGTCTTAGTAGGCTAGGCTCGGTGAAGCTTGCTCGTTGAGCGTGATATAATTATTATGATGCTATTATTTTGGGGAAGTGTTGTGCAGATTTTTTTTTATAATGCAGTGTTTTATGTTTGTGATCGTGCCTTGTTTTCACAACTTGGGAGAGTAGCTAGGTGATGCGGGGTTGGTGGGCATTCTGTCTGGTCAGATGTGGAGTTCACCTGAGGCTGAAACGTCCCAAATCTTGGGCGGGGTGCTACGCTGGCCAGCTTGCCAGAATGCACTCGTAACTCGCTAGCGCTCGCCAGGGCAGTGAAATGGGCTACAATAATCGTAGAACGATGTTCTTTCTTTCATAGAGTTCATGTTGTCACAGACAGATCAGTGGTGATCTTTATTCTTGTCTGTGACACTTGGAAGTATTATATATCATTGATAGAATATAAGATGCATTGTGTGAAGTTAAGGAGAAAGAGCGAGGTGGTAGTATGTGCGTGAGTATGTATGTGCTGCCTCCCTCGCTCGGAGGAGTTTCCCACGCTCATGATTGGCTGGCTGGCCTGACGCGTCATATGACGCTTGCTCCACATGACGTAGTCGTCTGTGATTGGGTGCTGCTGCCTTTGTTAGTGCTGAGGGGGCTCCTGCTCGCGTTTCTCCTGCAGAGCTTGGCACAGCGTGCTTGGTCCTACATGTCCTTTGCAATCTGTCCCCCCATCTAACCCCCTGCACTACTATCTCTCTCTCTGAACTTCTTCTTTTTCATACTTCCATCTTTATTCAATTACTTATCCCTTCTGGTTCTGCATACGACTTCCACAGTCGGCCAGTTGTATTACCAGCACCAGCTCTCACATTTATGTTTGCACTAGTTTTAGGGATTATTAGAGTCATAGTCATATGGTAGCCTAGTGTTGGGGTGCTTCTAATTATTGAGCTGTTCTTTCTTATTATTTAATGCTAGACAGTGGAAGGTATCTTTGGTCGTTGTCTGAGTTATGTATGTGGCAAGTCAGAGCCTGTACAACATCTACGAAGCTAGCTAGCCTGTAACCCTTGTGCATATTTTCCTTTGCGAGTGTAGCAGTATACAGGTGAAGGGCTTTTGCCTACACTTGCCTGTATGCTTGCTACCTCATTTTGTTGACCTTTGTGGAGCGCCAGGGTAAGACCAGATACTTGAGATCTGGACTTACCAAGAGAGCCTCCAAGTCACTTAACGTACCATAAGGGAAATCTTTTCAAGGGGAGACAGTAGGCTACGAGCATGCTTGCGCTCTGCCTAGTTTCCTAGTACCTTTTATGCCACTGCTAGACTTTATTAGTGAGAAAGACAGCATTGTGTTTATTAACTTTAATTGTGTATGCTTTAGGAATTATTCACGCCTTATTTTAGCCTAGGTTGATGCATATTGCACAACCCAGTTTGGCCGTTACGTTGGCTAAGGAAGTACGGGTTTGAGTGGCGATTATTAGTGCTGTCACAGAGTTGTTGCACTCCCTTGTTATATATATGTATCCTACTTTTTGGTGTATTTAATACACACGCTTTGGTGTCCTGCCCCTGCATTATTTCTGTTCTATATTAACGAGCATCTTAGAGCATCAGACGTTTTCAGAAGATTCAATACCTGATTGCTGTAGGACTAGACTTCCAGTGTTTTCATAGAGCATTGTAGAGTTTAGTGTTGAGTACAGACTCACACTAAAGTTAACGTAAGCATATACTCCTTTATTAAATCTTGTTATAGTTTATTCAAGCATTGTTATTACTTAAGAGCATTTTATTAACGTAAAGTACTCCTGTTTGAGTAGGCTTTGCCGTCATCGGCAAGCCTTTGTAGAAGTGCACTAAAACCCAGTTAATTGATACCCCGTTATCCAGGAGATTAACTCTGGAGGGTTTAAGTGTTTTTGTTCACCGGCGTAATAGTTCGAGGGTTTGGAATTAGCGTACCGTTGTTGCAGATATAGCCTATCATCTAGTCCATTCTTAAGTGCCCTTGTTTATTTCGTAGTGCCGGTCGTAACACAACCCATTTCAAAACCTTCCCACACCTACCACCCTTAACCTCACGAAACCCCCATCCATCCTTACCCCACTTAACCGCCAACTACCCTTCCGTCCACTTCCAGAAATTCCTCATAACTCATTCCTCCACCACCTACTTTCAAACCTCCCGCCAAAACTCCCACTGCCTCCGACTCCTACCTCATCACCTCCGCTCCCACCCCCGCTCCTAAGCCTAACCTCCCTTCCTCTTCTCCCTGCCAATACCCATACCTTCCCCGACTCTTTCCCTTCCACCTTCCACCCACACTAACTCTCCTACCCCTTTACCTACCACATGTCATCCTAGGCCTAACACCCCCACTCCTTCTAAAAACCCTAAACATAGCCATTCCGATATGTGCGTGACTCCCCATGATGGTACACTGTGGCCTGATAACAGTTCGGGACCTTGAGGACCTCGAAAGGTTCGTTGCCTGGGGTTCTGGACTTAATTTTACCTAAGGCACAAGCGCGACAGTCTTCGTTGATATTCTTGGCAGTGAGGTGTGGTCTGGGCGTCCAGTAGGTGTTCTGGAAGGTGTTGAGTAGCTTCCTTTGCAGGAATGCAGGAATTCCATGATCGTGGTAGCCATGTCGGGACAAAGGCCAATCTTCCCTTCGGCAGTGAATAGGGTGTCCTTTCATCTTGTTAGTACGTCAAAAAATCTCTTGGGGGATGCAGGGGGGTCGATCGTTGGCCTGGAAAGCTTGCACCTGGTGTTGCTGGGGGTCGTCATTCTGTATTGGGTGCTGGACGGCCCGCGGGTGTTCTGGTTTGGGCGTTGCCTTGGTTAGGTGGGTTAGCTGTGGCAATCGTGGAGGCTCTTGGTATTCTTGAGGCATGTCCGGTTTGTCATAGGGTTCTAGTTCCCCTATTGTTAATCTTCCAGGTAATGTCACAGGTTTATCGGAAATATTGGCAATCCTTACATAATTCTTGTTGTCTGCGAGCAGGGCAGGGGCGGTGAGGCAATCTCTGTTGAATGGACTTTGGAGACAAGGTGTTAGAAAATGGTCCCCCGTTATGGTGATTTGAATGGGTACCCATTTCTTGTGGTAAGGTTGCAGAGGGACGTTTTGTTTTAGGACTGTTTGTGAGGTCTTTATTGTCCGGACAGTTTGAGTGATCATCGATGCTGGTGCAGGTAGACTGAACATGGATGTTGATAGTTTGGTGTCAAAGGTGAGAATTCTGGTAACGCAGTTTATGGTAGCTTTTAGGGCAGTCAGTAAGTCGAACCCCAGATATTTGTCATATTATATTTCATTGGACAGAAATATCAAGAAAGGATGGTGTTTACCGTGTACTGGTGTGGAGGTGGCTACGTAGAGGGGTTCTGTCTCTCCTGTATTTTGGATGATCTGGTCGTTGGCATCGATGAGGATGATGGGCGAAGACTGGATAGGCCCGAAGGTGAGGTGGTTTTTCTAGTAGTATGGTGTGACAAACATGATTTAGATGCACCAGTGTCAATGAGTAGACGTGATTTCACCCCTTGAATAGTGAGGTGTGCATAAATAGGAGGCTTCACTGAAGTGGAAGGGGTTACATTGCGAGCCAACGCCAGCCTGACAATTTGTGGGCGGGAGCGGCTTAAATACCCGGGTTTTTGGCCTGGGTTGACAGTTCGTCAGATGTGTAAAGCTCTTCGGCAGGAACATCCTCGGCAGCTTCGTCGGCTCCTCCAGTTCTGTCTTCTAGGGTAGTGGCGACACGTCGTGGTTTGATCCACGGGATCTGCCCCCAGAACGTGGGCAGATGGGGTCGACGGGCCACTAGATCCGTGAAGGAGTTCCTCATACTGGTCAAAGAGCATCTTCTAGGGCTTACAGGGCTTCCAGTCTGCAGGTTTCACTCGTGCCCATTCCTCGGGCTTATCCTGAGGGCGTACAGCAGTGACAGCTGGTAGGGGACGAGGTGTATGAGGTTGAGTTGGAGCTCTGCTGATTACAGCTATTTTCTCCAGTTCACGTGTGTTTTGCACTGCCAAGATGCGTCGTATCCTCTGGGTTCATTGATGGCGAAATGATCCCTGACATTTGAGGGCAATATTTTTAGGAGGGCGCTGAAAATGTGTCCTTTCCTTCCGGTGGCAGTGTTGGTAGGGTATGCAGCAATGACCAGCTGGTTCAGTTTGCTGATCGTAACCTCTAGGTCTCCTTCGAGCTTTATATCAATGAATTTCTGATTCACAATTACTCTTTCCAGGGCTGGATTGATGGCTGTTTTAGAGTAACTTTCGAATTGGTCCCAAGTCAGGCCGGGGTGGTCACTCACATAACCAGAAACTAGGGACATATGTTGCCCCAGCTTCATGACAACAGTATGAATTTTTGGCAAATCTTCCTCCCTGAAAACAATGTCAAGCACAGGCTTGACCAACTCAAGGTAATCTCATGATCCTCAGGTTTAAAAGGAATAATCTCCAGTGATTTTCCTGCCATTGTGTGGATAGAGAAGGTATGTGGAAAGTACTTAGAATATACGGAGTAGATGGAAAGTTGCTGAAAGCAATGAAGAGCATGTATGAGGGTGCAAAGGCGGCAGTACATGTGGAGAATGAGCAGATCGAGTTCTTTGACCTGAATGTTGGGTTGAAACAGGGGTGTGTGATGTCCCCATGGTTGTTTACTGTATAATATATGGATGGAGTCAAGAAAGAAATACTAGGAAGAGCAGTGGATGTTGGTGTATCGCTGATAAGGGAGGGACTTGAGTGGAAGCTGTCTATACTTCTGTTTGCGGATGATACAGTTCTGATGAGCGATAATGAATGGGAGTTGCAGGGTCTGGTAAATGAGTTTGGAACAGTGTGCGAAAAACGGAATTTGAAGGTAAATGCGGGGAAGAGCAAGGTTATGGTCTTCGAAAGGGGTGAAGTCACAGAGTGTGAGGTGAAGTTGAACGGTCAGGCTATGGAGATCGTCAGCTCTTTTAACCCTCTCCGACATATGACGCAATTTTGAGCCTATTAGGGATACTTTAAAGCCGTTGTTACCATCAGGGGTATTTAGAAACCTTTAGTTTAGTTACTTCAACCTCTGCAGTTGTCTTTGAGTTAGCTGTGGGCAGAAAACTAATTTTGGAGGTAATTATAAGAGTGAGAGAACTCTTTTTTCTTATTGCTAATCTGGCAACCTCTGCGTCATATGAGTCTGAAGGGGTTAAGTATCTGGGCAGTGTGTTGAGTAAAGATGGGACTATGGATGAAGAAGTGCGGGAGAGGGTACAACAGGGGAAGAGGGTTGTAGGAACGCTGAAAGCAGTAACAAGAAATAGGGTGGTCAGTATGGAAGTGAAGAAGTCCTTGCATGACAGTGTGGTAATCCCGACACTGACTTACGGAAGCGAAGCATGGACTTATGAGAAGAGACTCAGACCAAGAGTGAGAGGGGTGGAAATGAGTTACTTGAGAAGTGCGTGTGGAGTTACATGGAGGGATAGACAGACGAATGAGGAAGTAAGAAGGAGGTGTGGTGTACTGTAGAGGTAGATGTGCTGGAAAGTGTGAAAAGGAACACCTTTAGATGGTTCGGCCATATGGAACGTATGGGAAGCGAGAGAATGACTAAGAAGGTGTACGAGAGCGAGGTGGAAGGACAGAGAGAGAGAGGTAGACCGAAAGAGAGGTGGAAGGATGGAGTGAGGAAGTATATGGATGAAGGCAGTACTGGTTGGGAGGAAGGGCGTCGACTGACTGGGGAAAGAGGTGCATGGGGGAGGTTCGTTCGTGGTCACCCCTTCGGGGATCACGGCGTCAGGCAATAGATAGATAGATAGATAGATAGATTTTCCTACCATTGTGTCTTCTTCTTCTTCTTCTTCTTCACGATGCACAGTGTCAACAGGGATGTAGCCCCCAGATAACTGCGCAAGTAGTACAAGACTTAATTAAGGTTCATGGCGAGGGGACACGATTTCTAGCACGTAACATACTGTAGATGGTGAGGAGTGTGCAGAAGATGAGTAACGGTGAGTAGCGGTAGTTGGAGGGTCGTCAGAGGTCGGAGATCCTCCCTGTAGCAGCGAGGAACGTAGAGAGTCCAGTGGAGATGATATGAAGATCGGTGGTGTTGAGAGGTGCTCCTCCAAGAATATGCTTGATGGTAAACTGTCCTCCCTGGCGGAGAATGCATTCCCTTAAGGCGACCCTGGCACCATGATATCTATGACAATGTAGTAGGAAATGTTCAACAGTTTCAGGGGTAATGCAGTGCTGGCAGTGGCCATCTTGGTGGAGACCTAGGCGATGCATATGTGCCGCCAACCGGGAGTGTCCCAGCCGAAGACGTGTGGCTGCCCTATTGAGAGATGGAGACTTATAGCGAGTGTGCCGCCAAACCATCCAGTCATCCTTGACAGTGCCATAACGGGTATTCGTTATCTGTGCCTTCCAATCGTGGATAAATGTTTGTCGCAATGCGTCGCTAAGGATCACCTTCCTGTCTCGTACTGTGTAGGGGAGCCTAGTGATGTGCTGGAGGGAGTGTAAGTTCTTGGCAAGGGAATCCACGATCTCGTTGTGAAGGAGACCCGAATGGCTCGGAACCCATTGGAGGGACACTGAGGAGCCATTACTCTTATGACGAGCAAGAAGCTGTAGGATCGGGTGGACAAGCTCTTTGTTGGTCTTAGTGGTGTAGGAGATGAAATGGAGAGCACTTCGAGAGTCGCAGCAGAGGACATAATGACCAGGGGGAAGGGTGACCGTGGTCTCGAGAGCTTTGAAGAGGCCAAAAAGTTCAGCGGTGAATATGGTAGAGCGGTGGGGCAGTCGCCATCCCTGGACTAAATGAAATTTAGGAACCCACAAAGCTGTCGAGACGGAGATACCGGTAGCACCATGGATGAGGGACCCATCAGTGTAGACGTAAGTAGTGTCAACAGGGAAGGTGGTAAACAACTGAAGAATAGCTTGCTTGATGTGGAACGGGCCGTCAGATTTCCGCATACCAGGTAGAGGGTCTATCGATGCATTCGGAGCCACAAAATCCCATGGAGGGAGAGGGGGTACCAGAGGTGTTGCGTGGCTGTTTCTGAAGATGAAAGTATGGCGCTGGATGAGAGGGCCTATCCTTTCCCGAAATGGCACTTTGCACGCCCTAGGGGCATCTGGGTAGAGTGGGACATCACGTAGGTTGGCTGAGAACGGGTGAGATGTCGGTGCGCTATAGGTGACAGCAAAGTAAGATGTACATAAAATATCTCGTCGGACAGACAGGGGCAGGAGATTGCTCTCACTGCAAAGCCCAGCGATTGGAGAGGAGTGTAGGGCACCCGTCATCAGTCTCATGGCAGAGTTTTGCACCACTTCTAGTTTCTTGAGGGTCGTTGGTGATGCTGAGGCAAAAGCTTGGGAACAATAATCCAGCTTCTGTATATTACTCAGTGGTGAATTTTTTTTTTTTTTTATATGGAAACCTGAACAGGCCGTCCCCCCGAGTTGAGACACTACTGTCACCAGTGTTATGGCCACGTTTCTAAGAATCGTGATATATTCTGATTGCTATTCCCGGCCTGGGAATTATGTACAGTTATCTTCAACTAAGGAGCTCTCGACTGGGCGAGGACTGATCTTGTTTCCCCAAATTACCACATAAATAACAGGCAATAGGGCCTACACATAAAACACATGGAAAGATTACACAGGTTTTTATTCTTAATAACTAGGGAACATGGGCATCAAAATAGTATGTTGGTAATGGTCAATTTTGGCTTACAGGTTAGACAATAATTAAATAATATTAAATGAAGACAATTGGTCTTAGCACAATAGTATCATCCTTAAAAGGTAGCAGAGTATTCAACAAATTATAATAGCAATATTAATTGATTCAAGTATACAAATTGAATATGAATTTGAATAACTGGCTCTAGATAAATGAAGGACGCACTGATTGTATATAACGATATGATAATAAACAAAGATAACAAGACTAAGTTCTTCGGGCAACGAAATTAGTTAAAGATCAAATTAACACAATATTCACAACTTGTTACACACAGTCTGTATGAAGTGACTGAAAAGCATTTTAACTCTGCATTTGGATTTCACTATTTTGATATGATCCCAAGTGATAGTAAACGTATAAACGCTCAAAATATGCCTAATCACTGTTACCACTACGAAAATGAAAGAGGCACTTAAAGGAGTCAGTTTAGATGAGTGCCAGTAGAACGAGTTGAGACACTGGTTTGCAGTTAAGTTCCGGGACGTCTGGGCACAACGTCAGGTAAGGAGACAGGGCACGCGTCACTTATGTCCCTCTCACGCTCACGGGCTAGGTTCTGGGCTGAATAACTTCAATATTTTCTTTACTCAATCACTCTCTCTCTTTGTCTTCTGGCTGGCTCTCGGACACTCACTCGTACTGAGTTTATTAGGTGATATTACACATCTTGGAGGATCGTAATAACTCCTGGACTTCTGAATTACGTCTGAATTGTTAAATAGATCGAGTGCTCAACCGGCAATCGAACCTAGTCGATTCAGCGTTCCTCGGCCTTCAGTGTTATAACTGGGTGACTCTAGACACCTAAATTGTCGATTACAACAAGCCTCAGCGTTTGTAACTGTCCTTTCTACCCTAGGACTACTTGGAAAGGATTCAAAAATTGAATCTAAGCCAGCATGCTGAATGCTTACCGATGGGCTGGTCAGCGCGAATAGTGTCTTGTTTTTCTGAGGTGTCCTGTACACGGAATCTTCGGACATCAAGGGCACGGTAGACATCGTGGTTTTTCTTACTGTTGGAGAGCAAGATGCACTAGTTGCAATTTGCATTTCAGGTAGGATGAGTAGTCGTGTAGGGGGCGGAAATGAGGTTGGTGTCTGAGAGCAGCGAGAATTGGCAAATATTTGAGGCAAAAATGGGTTGTATTTTCCCGAAGTCTCGTAGGTTATATCAATTCCCTTGATTATGATGATTGGGTCTGTGAGCAACTTCTGGGTATTTTTCTTGGATGCACGCTGTGGATGCTTGGTCGTAACTGCAACTGGGTTGAAAGGTTTGCAGTGTAATTCGTCTATGGGGGCCTTGAAGGGTGAAGGAGTCTGGGGCAGCTGCGTCCACGATATCCAAGTCCACGTGGACATCGTACTTTCGCTTTTTATGTAGGGAGCGAGGTGAGATACCCTGTTTCTTGTTGTTTCTCTGGGTGCACACCCTTGGATCGGATGTGTGGGCGGACTTTGGTGTATCTTGGGCGTGAGTTACAATCGTGGTGGTTTTTTCTGGTGAATCGGCAGGCTTTTGTTTGGGCAGATTAAAATGGTTTCCCCTGTCCGGTACATTTTCTCTAGAGCCTCCTTCCGCTAGTAAGTAACTGGATACGCTCGCCTCCTTGCATGGTGGTCCGCCACCTTGTTCTCGACGTCGTTCGCCGCCATGTTGCTGCCCGCCGGTGTTGTAGCTATTGATTTCTCGTATGCTAGCAACACGAGACGGCAGGACTGAAGTGGCGGTTGAGGTCGTTGATTTCTGGTGACGAGGTATTGAGTTATTTTCCTCCCGTCGCATCTCATGGCCACTCTCTTTTACTACAGGATCTCTAAGGGAAACAGCTGGTTTAACCCATTGAGTACCAGTGCCGTCTTTTTAACCCATTATGTATCGGCGACGTTTATTTATTATTATTCTGGCTACTATTAGACGATTATATTTAGTTTAAAAAGCTCCAGCATTTGACAGCCTTCGAACTATCTCACTTAACCCTGTTTTCTACCACAGATCTTTCTTAAGCTGCACAAAATCGTCTAAGTATAACAAGTATATAAATAATAAGACGTCGCCGGTACAGAAGGGGTTAACTTTATTCTGGCTACTATTAGACAATTTTATTCAGTTCCAAAAGGTCCTCCAGCAATTACCAGCCTTCGAACTATCTCACCTAATCATTTTTACTACCACAGATCCTTCTATAACTGCACAAAATCGTCTAAATATAGCTAGAATATAATTTAAATAAATTCACCGGTAGGCTACAGATCGGGTGAAGATTGAATAGAACACCGAAATCTATTTAGAAACAAACACATAAACTGGTCATTGAAAAAAACGACATGCTTTTGTGTCTAAATATAGTGACAAGCTATATCATATCCTAACTAAATACTACACAAATAAATAGGGGGGAAAACATTGTGAATAAAATCATATACCTTTCAAAATCGTCCTATAAAATTAAATTAAGAACTAAAAGATTTGTTTTTTTAATATTTATGGTACATTCATTGACCATTATTATCTCTCCACCAACCCTCAGCATTACGCAACCACCTTTGTCGCTTATCTCTTTTTCGTGGTTTTTTTTTTTTTTTTTTTTTTTTAGTCCTCCGGGCATTTTGAACTGGTCCGGGAATAGTTTTATGAATTGCTCATATATTTGTTTACTATGAATCGCCCAAGACATATTAATGGTAGTGGTAGGCTCAGGGTGCTGGCTTGCCATCATCATATTAGTGTTTTTACCCTCAGAGGTCACAGGAACGGAACCTTTTTACCCTGTCATAGCCCTATTTTACTGTAAGGCAATCAGAACAGAGTCAAGGGGTGTGAGGAGATTGCCCAAACATCTCCACCTGCCGAGAATCGAACTCAGTCCTCCCAGCTAGAAACCGAGCGCTCTACCAATGTCGCTACAGGCCAACCCAGTCACAATGACCAACTTTCAAGAGCTGAACCAAAACATACACATCACGACATATCATATTGTTCTCAAGTCTGAAGATATATATGTTAACTATTTATTGATATTTTATTTATATTATATAATTCGGACAATATGCATTTTAAGTCACGTACGTATCATCATACGAGATATAATTCTCAACGTGTTTTCTATAGCTTTGCGCAGTGGCAGTATCGTAACCAATTAGGATAAGGCTCTGCAACAAGGCTCGAAACAGAAAATATTGGTTAAAGTTGTCAACGTATTACCATCTCCTTCCGCACACCTCGGTTGGGCTACCCCCAAAGAGTAGCCAAGTCGCACCTCAACTGTCCGTGGTATCCTCGCAGACACCCAGTAGTTTTTGTTTCCTTTTTCCATCTCCCTTTTGTTTTCATTTTGGGTGACACAGACGGGTTTGAAAGGTTTGAAAGGTTTATTAACTCGAGCGACCCCAAGTGGGGTATTAAGAGTACATACTTCAATACAAATACAAAATACAATAACACATATACAAAACAACAACATTATTTGTACATAATAATATTTCAACTTGACTGGTGGCCTTGTTGTAAGTTCAAGACTTTATGTCTTGAAATAATTCATAATTTCTCCTACAAATTTGGCAAGTTTTAATATAACTGCATGTTGTGTACTGCTGAATAACTGTGACATTTTCATAGAATTAGGATTATTATAATAATATTTGTTAAGGTATTTACGGGGGCGCCGCTACCTGAGGCCTGTCCCAGGTAGTTTTTTTTTTTTCTTTGTTTTTTTTTTAACAGAAGTTAATTATTTAATTTTAACCGAAACTGGCGATGGAGAGAAGACGAGAGAGCCTGGTGGGAGACGAGGAGGGCTTTTCCAACGAAGATTATGAGGAACAGTTGGTCTTTATTAAAAAGCAGTTGATGGGTCTGGTGAGGTGGAGGGGAGTGGTGGAAAATTGGAGAAGGGAATTGGGGGTAAAAGTGGAGGCTTTGACCGAAATTTGTGGCGTTAGTGGCGGAGTGGATAGGCCAGTGAGTGACAGCCTAGAGGCTGTGATGGCCAAGGTGGATGAGTTAGTAGCAGAAAACACGGCACTCAAGGCACAACTTAGGGAATATGAGGGCCACTTGAGTGAGGAAGTCAAGGTAATTAATAAGGTAAAAAATTAGTGGACGAGGGTGGAGAGTGCAAAGGTGGTAGCCCTGGAAAAAATTGTGAAGGAGCAGAAGGAAGAGAGAGAAAAGGAAAAGAAAGAGTTTGAGGAAAATGTAGTGCAACTACAGTAGAGAAGGTAGTGAGAGAGACAATAGACAGAGGTAAATGTTTAATAATTTGTGGAGATGTAGAAGAGCACCTTGTAGATATGAAGGCAAGAAAGGAAAGTGATGAAGAGAAAGTTAAGGGGATGTGGTAAACTATCAATGGAAGTTAAATATTACTAAGCTATAATGAATCAAATAAAATCAATCTAAATGAATACTCTATATCTAAATTGAATTCAATCTGAAACAAGCTAATTTATATCCAAAGGTCTCACATAATAAATGTATATAATTATAGGGTAAGGTTATAAGGGTTAATATTAGCCAGGAATTAACTCACCAATAGTTCCACGTGGCAATGAGGCAAGGGAGAACGTTTTACCCAATATGGTGGTGGACAATGGGGAACGAGACTTCGGTCCCGAGACACGAGTCAAGTTAAAGAAAGAATAAATGATTACATGGGAATGGACATGAATATTATGCTTATCTATCAGTCAGTCATGATGTCGATGAGAGCGTCGTGATGGTGTAGTTGTGTGTATTGCTGTATGTGTATTGTGATTAGAGGCACAAAAGCACGATTAACTGAGGGCGGAAAATTAGATGTTAACTGGTTGGTGTTCGTGAAGGCTCTGACGTACCTCTAAAGCACACCTTGCTGCCTTGGCAAACCGCCAGGAGCCCAAATTATCGTACCGCATTTAGGTTGCTCTATACGATAAATTATATTAATATATACGATAAATTCATATATACTACATAAGACCATGGCAATATTGCTTAATAGCATATTAGGCCTTTTATAACTTAACTTATTTACAATCTTATAATATACGATCTACTCGTCCTACATCGTGCTGTAGGAGAGATCGTGACGTCACAGAGACATCCAAGATCACAAAAGAGTCATAGTCTATCGTATTTATACGATACACTCCCCCCACAAAAAAGACCTGAACCCCACCTTAAACCTAAAGTTGCCCAGAGGCTATCTTCTGACGCCACAAGTCGACAGCGCCAGCAGCAGCGCGTCTGGGACGCGTCCCGGTCCGAGAATGATCACCATCAGTATGAGGTGAGTCGTTCCTTCGAGAATCCTCGGACCCAGCAATAACAGGTGGAGCCTCAGATTGCAATGCGGAATCTAGCTCCAAAGCGTACAAACGTGCGATAGGACGAACAGTAGTTCCAGTGGCATCTGGTATCTCTTAGACACCGCTACCGCAGAGTACAACGAGGGATCCTCTAACTCTACTATGGACTGAAAATCAGATGGAAACGCAGTCAATGGTTTTCCATATAGCAAGTGAGCTGGCGTTAATGGTAGTGGTTCTTGCAGGTCGGTGTACACATATGTAAGCGGGCGATCATTCACGACTGCCTCTATCTCTGTGAGGACTGTCGTCAACTCACTCTTTTTTAATAGAGCACGTCCTACAACCGCTCTTAGTCCTGACTTTACTATGCCGACACACCGTTCCCACATTCCACCAAACCAAGGTGCCTTAACTGGAATGAACCTCCATTCGCACTTTTTCTCTCCCAAAAAAGTGATGATAGTAGGATCACTACTCATATCCTTTAGATATTTTGATGCTTGGACATAAGTGGGAGCATTGTCGCTAAGAATGAGTTGAGGGAATGAACGACGGGCACAAAACCGTCTGAACGCCAGCATAAATTCTTCGCTAGACATATTATCACATAGTTCTAGGTGTACCGCTCGAGACGTCGCACAGGTAAACAATAATATATAAACCTTCTCATGCTCCCTCGTCTTCAATGCCCCTGTGTAATCTAATCCTACCGCTTGGAAAGGTTCTACGTGCTTTACACGGCATTCAGGTAGAGGTGGAGCTGGTCCAGTTGCATATGGTTTACCCTTTAGTCTCTGGCATATTACACACTTTCTCACTACGCGTCGAGCTACTTGTCGAACTCTGGGTATCCACCATGTGAGACGTAAATTTGATATAATATGACATACCCCGTAGTGTTTTACTTCCCTATGTGCACGTATGATCAATAGATCAGTAACGTGATGTCTTGTTGGCATAAGTATAGGTCGGTTTGTGCCGTCTGGTACACCCGACCACTTCAGGCGACCCTCACACCTGATGAGGCCATTGTCTAGGTGCAACCTTAGTTGACGCACTATATTAGGCATTAATGTCTTATTCGAGCCTTTCAAGGATTCTAATTCATTGGAAAAGGTTTCTACTTGAACCCATTTGATCAAAGTTACTTCAGCTGCTTTAAATTCACGAGCATCAATGTTGTGACCCCTGTTGCAGAGTTGGCCCGTTACTTTAAGCTTAAGATTGGATACATATCGCAACACCCAAGCTACAACTCTGACTAGTTTATTATAGTCACCGAATCTTGCCCACTTTATGATAGGACCCGGTGGCTCATTTGGTTGGGCTGTAACTGCCACTGTTTCCAGTGGCAGAAGTCCCTCACCAACAGCATGCCATATCGTCCATTCACTTTCATGGAGCAGCCACTTTGGACCATGCCACCACAATTCGGACTTCATTAACTGGCTAGCCGTTATACCCCTAGTTATGAGATCACTAGGGTTTTCCTTTGTATTTACATAATGATAAGCAACGTCTGGCAAAAGGGCTCTAATCTCATCTACCCTATTCCGCACATAAACTGGCAGAGACTTCTTGCTATGTATCCAGTTGAGTGCGACCTGACTATCGCACCATACGTGAACGATTTCAATATTTAATTCGCTCTCGTATGCTGCGCGTACATGTTGCACCAGACGTGCTAATAGCAGCATGGCAGTCAATTCCATTTTAGGGATAGTTACCTTTTTAACCGGGGCTACTTTGGCCCGGGCTGTAACTAAATGTGCCCCAAATGAAGTAACAACATATATGGCTACCCCGTATGCCGTGGCGCTAGCATCGCAAAACGTGTGTAACGTAACGTCACCGAACGCCGCCACTTTACGAGGTATAGGTTTAGTACATAGGATGGCATATTCATTCAACAACAATGTCCCTTGGTCATTCAGGTCCTCGGGCAAACTGTCATCCCATCCTATTTTACGTCTCCAAACTTCCTGCATTAGAATCCTAGCTCTTATGGTAACAGGTAATGCTAGACCCAAAGGATCAAAAAATTGCGCAACTTTGCTCAACAGACTTCTTTTTGTGTGCGCTCCTGTCTGCTGAGCAAAAGACCTTGTTTGAAAAGTTAGTATGTCATGTTTAGGTTGCCAGATCATCCCCAAATTTCTGGACTTTTCCTGGTTAAGAGATGCCGTACCATCCACCTGTATTAAACTCTGAAGATCTTCACTATTAGTAACCCACTCGCGGAGAAATAGATGTGCATCCGCAAACAATCTGCGTGCTTGCCAGTATGCATACAACAAATCATCTTGACTATCGCTAGTACCCTGCAAATTGTCAATGTATAATCCGCGAGATAGTTTACTTGTGTCCTCATGAGTGTCAGCTAGATGTTTTCTGATTGTGGCATTTAACAAAAACTGCGAGCAAGTGGCCCCAAAGAGTACAACCCGAAAACGGTATATTATGATGGGACTTTCAGAGTCGCTAATGTCGCTGAACCAAAGAAAGCGGGTAACATCTCTATCTTCCCCCTTTAGCTTGACCATCAAGAATGCTTTCTCGATGTCACTGGTATAGGCGTACTTTCCCAGCCTAAACCGCAATAGATGTTGGGACAGGTCCGACACCATGGACGGACCTGTCAACAGGCAGTCATTCAGACTGGGTTGTTGACCTTGGTGGGCAGAACAGTCATACACCACCCGTATTGGTGGTGATGCTGTCTTTCTTTACCCCATGATGGGCCAGATAGTGAACCCTACCCTTCTTACACGGTTCCTTGACATCGACTCTCTCAATAAAACCCCTATCCTCATAACTCCGAAATACATCGTCATACGCCTGGCGCGTGCTCGGTTCGTTAGACAATTTCCGCTGCAATGCGCGCAAGCGACCTAATGCCAAACCATAGTTGGTAGGCAGGCTTATCTCACTGTTCTTCCAGGGTAAACTAACTTTATATTGCTTGTCTGAGGCACAGTAGCACACAGACTCGTCAAACCTTTGTAGCGCAACTTCCGAGTCATAATCAGTCTCCATAGGATTAATGCCTATGTGATCCAATCTCCACAGTCGTTCCAGGTCGAACTCGGCAGCCATCTTAGGGTCACTAGGTTGGGAATCCTCCCTTCCCAACTCCTCTGCCGCGGTTACATTGACTCTATATATCGAGACCGTGTCGACCAGGACCTTTGACTGTGTAGTATGCACCTTTCCGCTCATGCAGTATCCAAATTTAGTGGGGATTAAAATTACACCACACATCTTTTTAAATCCAGGGTATACTACTTCATAATAATGATCCACACCAAGTAGAACATGCACCTCACTCTGATTTCCCATGGGATCTGACAAGTTAACCCCTTTGCTACGTAATGCGTGTTCCACCTTCTTCACACCCACAGATACATATTCTGGTAGGGTGTCTACTACGATACAAGTCATAAAGTACCGGTTTTTACGATAGAAATATGAAATCTCCGCTATCTCGTAGTCTTGTTTATCAGTAACCCCTGTGAAGCCCTGTAATCGAAGAGTCTCAGCCCCTACGATTCGGTGCTTCAGTCCCACTAGTACGGACCTCTTTATAAAGGAACGTTGAGACCCTTGATCTAGAAGTACCCGACAAACTTTGTTACTGTCATTACCTTCCATGGGAATCTGTATTGTGGGCAATATAGTGGTGTCTTGCGTGCTACCTAGTGCCACAGTTGTAGTACCCTCATTTTTGACGTCTTTGACTTTATCTGCAGTAGGACACAACTTATCAAAGTGATGTCCTTTGCAGTGCCGACAGGGCCTTAAGTATGTAGCAGTACATTGTCCCTGCTTACCATGTTCCCCACTTAGACAACCTACACATAGCTTCAATCTTCTCGCCTGTGCTAGTTTTGTCTCATTTGTCGGGTATTTTACACAGAAACTCCATTTATGTTTGTTGTTACATAGCTTACATAGAATCTGAGCCGGTTTCTTATACACACCCTCTTTCTTTACTTTAGTCCCCACTGTCATGCTTACTGTTCCCCTCTTCTCCACATTCTCACTCCCTCCCGACACATACATTCTCCCTTTGTTCAACTGTAGATTATTGATCTCCTTACTGAACTGAGTTTTGAATTCCCCCAGCTCAAATGATCTTACCTTATCAAGTATTGCCATAGGAAGCTTCTGACGCAAGATAATGACTATCATTTCCTGCGTGGTAAGCCCTAGGGTATCTAGCGATCGAGTATGGCACTCCATATTTGCCCTGAAGTTTGTCAACTCATCAACCTTATACTGTGGTTCTGCGAGCCCCAACAAGGCAACGACATGGGCCATCTTCAACTGCTCTCTATCCCCGTATGTGGACTCTAATAAGTGTACCGCTTCAAGATAACTACCACCTACTACTGCAAAACCCTCTATTAAATGTAAGGCCTCTCCTTCCATTTGTCCCTTCAGATAGTGAAACTTGCGGACATTATCCAAAGAGGATTCATGAACCGTAGATCGAAATACGTCCCAGAAAGCTAACCACTCGGTCAACTTGCCCCCAAATGTAGGAAGATTGAGCTTTGGGAGGTGTACAGTATGTTTTGGGTCAGCCCTTCTATGGGCCTCATTATCGCCTCCCTTCTTACTCGCGATTGCACGCTGTAATAGGTACTTCGCTCTAAAGACAGGTTCGTCATAGAGGGCGCGATTATCACACTCTGTAACAATCTCTTCCTCCTCTGTCATGGCAGCCACAATCACCTCACTCAGAGCCGTAATACGACCGTGGGTAACCTGGACGTTTTCTAATCTAGCCTCCAATTCCTCTAGTTCAGCAGTAGTGATGAAAGTGTTGACGTCCACTATTAGCCTATTCATTACTCCCCGAAGTCCCGCCCTTTGATTTTTAGGGGCTTTGTTCAGCACCCCACTAGACGGTGTCTCTTTACCGTTTTTATCCATTTTGCTTGCGAGCCTATAGGCTATGTATCTAATATCACGTTACAAAAACAACGGCCAAATAATAGGCTACTTAAGAGACGCCAACCGGCGGACTTCTATGTTATGGAGAAAAAATAGTACACTAAATAGCAATACCTACTAATGGATCATATTGAACAAGAAAAAATGTTAGGTCAGGTCATATGTCACAGGAAGTCTGAAACGGAAAAGAAAATTATTGGGGAAAGATGATGGGTGGGATGCAGGACTTAGGCAGGCACAACGATGTGACCCTGCATTCCGGCTCTAACCATCGCTTGGCTAGCCTTGCCAGTTTATCATAGAGTTGTTCCTGCATCCTGTTATATGTCCCCTTGTTCATTGCCTTAAAATCCCTTACTGGTAGCTAAGTCCCGGGTCTGGGCACCAATGTGGTAAACTATCAATGGAAGTTAAATATTACTAAGCTATAATGAATCAAATAAAATCAATCTAAATGAATACTCTATATCTAAATTGAATTCAATCTGAAACAAGCTAATTTATATCCAAAGGTCTCACATAATAAATGTATATAATTATAGGGTAAGGTTATAAGGGTTAATATTAGCCAGGAATTAACTCACCAATAGTTCCACGTGGCAATGAGGCAAGGGAGAACGTTTTACCCAATATGGTGGTGGACAATGGGGAACGAGACTTCGGTCCCGAGACACGAGTCAAGTTAAAGAAAGAATAAATGATTACATGGGAATGGACATGAATATTATGCTTATCTATCAGTCAGTCATGATGTCGATGAGAGCAGCGTCGTGATGGTGTAGTTGTGTGTATTGCTGTATGTGTATTGTGATTAGAGGCACAAAAGCACGATTAACTGAGGGCGGAAAATTAGATGTTAACTGGTTGGTGTTCGTGAAGGCTCTGACGTACCTCTAAAGCACACCTTGCTGCCTTGGCAAACCGCCAGGAGCCCAAATTATCGTACCGCATTTAGGTTGCTCTATACGATAAATTATATTAATATATACGATAAATTCATATATACTACATAAGACCATGGCAATATTGCTTAATAGCATATTAGGCCTTTTATAACTTAACTTATTTACAATCTTATAATATACGATCTACTCGTCCTACATCGTGCTGTAGGAGAGATCGTGACGTCACAGAGACATCCAAGATCACAAAAGAGTCATAGTCTATCGTATTTATACGATAGGGGATACTGGAGTGCTTACTGTAGATGATGGTTATGGATGGGTAAAAGAAGTGGAGGAGGTGAGAAGATTAGGAAAGTATAAGAAGGGCGAGATGAGACCATTAAGAGTGGAACTAAAGTGTAGGTCAACGGCAGAAGAAGCAGTAGCCAACATTAGCTGGGAACTTAATTTAACGGAACTGACGCATATAAGGGTGATAAGAGACTTGAGTATAGAAGAACGAGAACAGTTAAGGAACCTACAAGGTAAGGCTGATGAAGAGAATGGAAAGTTGTCTGAAGAACAAAAGAAGAATTTCTTTTGGAGACAAAATTTAGGGCAATTAAGGAAGTGGTACATCAGGAGCCACCAAGATCCGAAAGTAAAAGGAGTGATAGTGAGAGAGGCAGAGAGACAAGTACCAAGTTGGAGCAGGGGGAGCGAGAGATAATGCGGGGGGCATGGGACCGGAGAGAGAGTCAGGACATGGTGGAGAAGATGGAGGTGAAAGAGGTAAAGGTGGAACAGGGGGAGAGAGAGGGGGGGGGGGGGAGGAGAGTAGAACTAGCAGGGAATGTGGAGTTAGGTCAGGGAAGGGATGGAGGAGGAGGGGAACCTGGTAGGAGGCGAAGAGGGACGAGAAACAAGGAGGAGGATCCCAATACACTGTGCTACTACACTAATATAGATGGAATAAACAGTAAAAAGGTAGAATTAGATGCTATATTAAGAAAGGATCAACCACAGATAGTCTGTTTGACGGAGACAAAGCTGAACCCGGACTTTGACAGCAATATAGTGTTTAGTGAAGGATATAATGTATGGAGATATGATAGAAAGGGTGGAGTGGCAGTATTAGTTAAGAATCCTATGACAGCAAAACAAGTGGAGTTAAATAATGACAAGGCAGAAATAATGGCAGTTGAACTCAATAATATTGAAGGAAAAAAGCTAGACATAGCAGTAGTTTACATGCCACCAATGACCAGAGCATGGAGGGAGTTAGAGTTTGAGGAGATGGTCGAGGATATGATTCAGTCGTTGAGAAGATTGCTTTTAAGAAAGAATAGATTGATCTTGGTGGGAGATTTCAACTGTGGTGAGGTTAATTGGTAATCGGAAGATGCAGGGCCCAATCAGAGATCCTGGGGAAGTCGGTTATTAGAGTTAGTTACGGAGAATGTACTCACACAACATGTGAAGGAGAATACTAGAATGAGGGGTAATAACGAACCTTCTAAGCTCGATCTCATTTTTACTAAAGATCCTCACGAAATTAGTGATATAAACTATATATGTCCTGTAAGCAAAAGTGATCACCTATTATTGAAATGGAAGTTGATCTCGAGTAATGACAATAGATTAGATAATAGCTATATAAATGACAGACTAAATTATAGCAAAGCTGATTATGTATCCTTGAAAAGATATTTGGAGGGAGTAGATTGGGATCTCATTATAAAGGAACAAGATGTACAAGGTAAATATAGTAGGTTCCTCGAAATTTATAGAGAAGGAACCATCTGTTTGTCCCAAGGTATAAAAATGGAAATTTTGCTAAGCAGAAAGAATGGTTTAATTGAGATGCAGCTTGGGCTAGATTAAGAAGAAGGAACACTGAGAGTAATCGGAATAAATATAAACAGGAGAGGAATAAATATGTTAACATAATTAGGCAAGTTAAAATGAACTATGAGAAGAACATAGTAAATAAATGTGAAAGTGACCCTAAATTGTTTTATAAATATATAAACAGTAAGCTGAAGGTAAAGAAACAAATTACTAAATTAAGAGCAGATGATAGGACGTATGAGAACGTATCAGACATGTGCAAGGTACCGTAATGAATAACAAATTGGGTTCGGTTTTTAGTAAAGATAAAAGTTTTGACTAATCCCAGCTGGGAGTACTGGAGAGTGGTCTTAGCAAGATTGAAACAACTAGAGATGAGCTGTTATCTGCGATGAGAGGACTTGAAGTAAGGAAAGCTATGGGACCGGATGAAGTGTCTGCCTGGGTTTCAAAGGAGTGTGCGGAGCAATTAGTGGAGCCAGTGAGGGGCATAATTCAAGCTTCCTTAGATAAAGGACAGGTTCCTGTTGAATGGAACAGAGCTAATATCATTCCGATATATAAGAATGGAAGCCCTGAGGACCCTTTAAACTATAGACCAGTTTCACTTACCAGTATTGTATGCAAGATTTGTGAAAAGCTAATTAGGAAGAGATGGGTGGAAATGCTGGAGAGAAAAAAGATAATAACCCCTAAGCAATTTGGATTTAGAGAAGGGACATCTTGTGTTACCAGTCTGCTATGTTTCTATAGTAGGATGATAGATGTACTGCAAGAAAGAGGCGGATGGGTGGACTGCGTCTACTTAGACCTTTCCAAAGCGTTCGATAAGGTACCACATAAGAGATCGTTATCTAAGCTTAAGATGATAGGATGTGTCGGGGGAGTTTGCTGAAATGGATTGGCAGCTATTTAACAGATAGAGAAATGAGGACCAACATTAGAGGAACTTACTCATCGTGGCGGAAAGTTGAGAGTGGTGTGCCACAGGGATCTGTGTTGGCACCTCTCATGTTCCTTTTGTACGTGAATGACCTGCCGATAGGCATAAACTCCTACATGTCAATGTTTGCAGATGACATACAAATTATGAGACAAATAACGGATGGAAGCAGTTGTGAGGAGCTGCAAGGGGATTTAGATAAAATATATGAATGGAGCACCAAGTGGAAAATTAAATTTAATATAAGTAAATGTCATGTGTTAAATATGGGAAGAAGTGTGAATAGACCAAATTGAGAGTACAGGACGGGAGACAATATAATTAGCAAATCCGAAAAAGAAAAGGACTTAGGGTTGATTATACAAGATAACTTGTCGCCAGAGAAACATATTAACAAGCTCTTTAGCGGAATGTATGCAATGGCCGGGAATATGAAAGTTGCTCTGAACTACTTGGATGAGAACATGTTAGCAAAAATTATAAAAAGTATGATTAGACCAACACTGGAGTATGCAGCAGTGGTGTGGTCCCCGCATCTTAAGAAACATATTCACAAGTTAGAAAGAATCCACAGAGCAGTTACTAGATTGGTTCCAAGTCTCAGAGAACTGCCATATAAAGGGAGGCTAGACAAATTAAATCTACCGAGTCTAAAAGAGAGGAGAGAGAGGGGAGACATGATAATGATGTACAAATGCACCCTAGGGCTGGAGAGGCTGGATAGGGAGGATATAATAATTATGGATACAGGAATAACTAGAGGCCAAAACTACAAAGTAAAACAAAACTACCTGCAAGAACGATATCAGGAAGTTTAGCTTCCCTTATATATGTATTGACAAATGGAATAGGCTGGAGGAGGAGGTGGTAGGGGCAAGGAACATCCATATTTTCAAGAACAAATTGGATGAAAGTAGACTGAGAGACGGGACAACATGAGCTTAGCTCAACTCCTGTAAACTACAATTAGGTAAATACAGTAATAGTCCCCATAATATAATTATGTCCTTACCGCTGCAAGTTGATTATTTCTCATTAGACTTTGTGGGTTAAATAATTGTGTAAGGAAAAATGACGGCCATCTTGGATCAGTTGAAAACTATTATTTTTCACTTTTCTACCGTATTTTTAGTATTTTGTCATCCTCTATAGCAATGGTAAGATCAGCGGGGGTCTGGGGTCGGCAGCCCCCAGGTTAGGTTACGTTGTTAGGTTAGGTATAATGACAAAATACCGTTTTCGGGGGGCATATTTTAATATTGCTAAGTAATAAGTAAAAATGCATTTGCAGAAGGTAAAACACACTTATCAATGAAGGAACTAATGAGAAAAGGCACTACAATACAAAAAAACACATACGTGACCTAAAATACATTTGGTAATTCCGCAGAACAACAACTCCTTTTAGTCTATTTTTGTATTGTTTATTTTCATAATGGTTTGTAAGTGTGTATATTTATTGTTAGAAAGTGCGGATGGGCACTTTTTATTAGCATTTGCATTGTTAATTGTAATTCCGATACCCCAACAATCTAGGGACTTTGAAAAGACATTAGCCTAACCTATACTAATATTATGGGTGGGGGCTGCTGCCCCCACACCCCCGCTGGTTGAGTATAAATAAAATAAAAGATTGACGGGAGCTGAAAGAAAAGTCGATGAAGTCTACGGTGTTTACTCTGCAATCTTCAGCTTTGGTTGTCGATAACAGGAAAGTACCAATAAAAATGTACTGACGTACAAAGGAGTACAAAGGAAATCAAGCAACAACAGATCTAGTGACCCTTCTAGGTTGCTTGTCCTCCAAAACACTGAGGATCAAGTGTCCAAACAGTGGATTAGAGTGGGTAAGGGAACATTGGAAAGGGAATTACTGCCCTGGAACTAATGTCCGTGGCAGGACACGTCTTGCAGGTGAAGCTCCACTCTGATTGGCTACTGAACATCGGGGAGGAGCCTCCAAGGAGGCTAGAATGTAAACAAAGTGTCCTGAGCTGGTTGTACAAAATATCTGAACATTTTATTGGGGAGTGAAAATCAAATTGACAAAATAAGAAAAGTAGCACTTATCCGTGCATCTGTAAGGTCCCTTGAGTAAGGTAAGAGCAAAAAAGAATAATTACATAAGACAGGAATCCCGTAATCGAGGAGTTGTTGTTATACAGATACCCCATACATTTACCTATATACCTATAATTCTTATGTATATTTTGTCAAATTATTTTATGAAATGCAAATTAAATATATAATATACCAAGGTATTTTAAGAATATATAATAGTTAATGCTCTATTTAAATTTTCTGTAAACTAAACTCACTAAAGAAAACGAGATTTTATGGGTAACTTATTTATTTTGACCAAACATCTGGAGACTTTGGTACCAATTATATTTATATCTTATATAATACATTCAGGTGCAGTTTTGTTATAGTAGCGCGCGGATCAGGAGATTTTGGTTGCTTTTTTTGGTTACGTTCGCGTCTATAATATGATCGATTTTGGATTGTTTTTCTCAAATTCAAGCAAGCCATGATGGTGTAATGGTTAGAGTGTTTAAAATATGTATGTGGTAACCCAGGTTCGAATTCCGGTGGGTCACATGCTTCCTTTCATTAATTTCTTTGGGAGGCTTTTGGTGTTGGACACTTGGAGTGAAATTAATGATAATGAGAATATACTATCAAAATAACCTTTAACCTATAAACGGCGAGCTATGTGTCTTGAACACCACTGTTCTGGACGAGATATTAGGCTCCATTCATGCCTATAATCGTCATTTTACGATAAATATCGTTATTACTTATTCATATGCGCCTATTTTACCTTCACTATGAAGATAGTAACCTGTAACAACAATAAAACAAGTGGGAATAATGTTTTTATGGTCAAAATCGCGAATAAACATGGAGCAGCCCATTCATGAATTGTGGAGCAAATTGAGGCAACCCCTCTCTTCGCGAGGCCTCAAGCCTGACTGACTCACTCACTCACTGTGACTCACACTCTCCCAAACGCAACACACTCGCTAGTCACATGACCACACCATAGAACCGGCTTGGAGATGCATGCTTACACGAAAATATACCAACGAATTAGGGAATAATAGGGAAAATAGGTGATAATTGAAGGGGGGAGGGGGAAGGAGGGGATGTGGAGGAGTGATATGGAGATAGAGGGGAATTTTTTTTTTTTTTTAAAGTGCTAATGGGGCCTTTTAAAATGTTTTTTTTAGGCCTTCCCTCTTAACCCTTTGGCACACAATGACTCATTCAGAGTCATTAGGTATTTTTTTCCTAGGTGCACGATGACTCTTTAAGAGTCATTAAACATAAAAATATTCGCCAAAAATTTAGTTTTCGTCTGACACGCGTCATATTTGGCATAGATATTAAGTATTAATTCTAGTTCAATGGGTACAATTGGCAACCCCCTCAGTTTAACGGTTTACTCACGGCTGGCTGGGAAGGGAGCAGAGTACAGCTCAGTCTGTTTTTCGATACTTTCACGTTTATTCGTGTATCTCAGTAACTATTTGGATTGTTATGCCCTGTTTTTCTACAGGATTAACTTGGGTAATGTGGGCTCTAACTGACTGGGTATATAAGGCTGCATGCACAATACAAGGTATGAGGAATAGAGAACACAAAATAAACACACGGTAACAAGACACACGATCACGTTTATTTAAGTAGATGAATAGGGAGCATAGGAAAATAGGAATACTCGTACAAGACAAATGATAGAAATGAACCGCTAGCATTAGTGGATCTGGATGGAGCCTAGTCTCCCACTTCCAACGTTCAGGTATACTCTTCTGATCACTGGTTTGGTTCGCAAGTTTATATACTGGAAGACCTCAATGTTACTTATGGATTCAAATTCACTAATTAGATTTATCACTGGCAGGTCTGGTGCACAAGTAGTAGTTCACAGTTAGAATTAAACACGCGTATGTTGTAGAACACAGGAATTCTAGTAACCTCAGGGGGGTACTGATCTAAGTTTTATATTCTTATGACAGAAATACGTAGAACACAAATCAGTGGGCGAACGTTAGATATCACTAGGGTTTTAATATCTGGATAAAGGTAATTACGAGAGTTAATGTCGCCTGTTAATTAATGAACACTGATACGCTTAGTACTTCCCAAATGGGATGGTTATATATATGAATTATACTGGGCAAAGTTATAGCCACTTCATAGAAAGATTAATAAGTGAATTTCGAATTAGTACTAGAACACGTTAGTACTAATAAGTGAATCTTGGATAGTATTTTGTTGGTCTGGTCCTGGTTATCTTGCGTCCGTGATGTTGGGGGCTAACGACTGGTTCCTCGGCCGTCCAGGTGGTCCAAATGTAGGAAGTTCTCAAGTCGGATCTCTTGGCGATCGGTGCTGCCTACACGCTTATATACCCACTAGTGTGTGTGAAGGTTATAAGGTGCACATAAATACTTGTACGTGGACAGATGCTTCTATTTTATATCTGCCACGGAGTCTGCCGGCTCTGGAATCTCACAACTCAGGAACAACACAAGGGCAGAGCTAGAGGTTAACTTCAGGGGGTTAGCCACTGGTTGGTGTCTATCTTTCAACTGATTTTACTGGGGGCTGGAGCTGGGTTTATAGGCTCGGTTTTGGACCCTGTAGGCCATAGGGATCTCGAGTCTTATGGAATTATTTGAGCTCTCAATAGATATGGGGACTAGGTAAGGTGGTGATTACTGTTGTGGCACATGGCTATAGGAAGCCTTCATATTGTGATATAACTGAGCCTTAGTAAGAGGTACTATTTTGACTATACTGGAAGTATTTAGGGGAGGGAGACTGGATCTACTTTGCGGGGAGGACTGGGACAGCTGTGATATATTATATTGTTCAGTCTTCATTCTATGGTATAGCTGAGGTGCTAATTTGATTATCCGAGTATGCAAGAAAGGTGAATGGGTTATTGTGGGTAAATAGAGGTTAGTAAGGGGGTTAGACATGCATGGTTAGTTCATTGATAGGAAGAATTCCTGTGCTACCTGGCAATGACCCGGAAGTCAAAACAGGGGTCAGGTATACCTCCGCAGGGGTGGGGGTCTCCCTCCTCGGGTGGGTAAAAAGGGGTAGCTGGGCGCCCTCTCTCTGGGATGGTCGTCCGGCGGCTGTGGCTAGGGGCTTGCCATATCACCAGCGTTTGTAATAACCCTCTTTTTATGAGACAGATGTGGGTGTCCTTAATACCAAAACCGATGGTGCCTTGGCTGGCTGGTTTTAATCGGTTGGTTGTTAATTGTATGGTTTGCTGGGTGTGGTGGAGACTGGGTTGCTAACTCTGCCACATTTATCTGGAAGTATGGCAATAGAGGTTAGTTACTGGCAAGGCGGCTAGCCTCGCACCGACGACCATTGGGTGCAGGGTTGTGAATGGGTTGTAAGGGAATAGATGACATGCAAGGGGTTAGTAAAGTTCTAATGTTGTTCCGGCCTACTAAGGGAAGGTAGGCTGGATAGGGGTATATATATATAAAAGGTTGGAGAGCGTTAGCAACGGAAAAATCAAGGATCTTCAAGAGGTATGAGGGAGAGGCTAGGTCGGACAAGAGTCGAGAAGCGCGGGGTGTTAATGAGAGGGGGGGGAGTTCAGGGGGGCTACGTGGAAATGTGACCCTAAGGTCTCCGGGCGTGGGGGTGGCATTAGGCTACAGTTGATATTGGAGTTTGAAAGGACAGTGAAAGTACGTTAGCCAAATGCTACCGGGGGATGCAACTATGGGGTGGTATATGAGTCTGGAAAAGATAGAATCATGTGGACTGTGGGGCTGTGGGGGGAGAAGGAGGTTAACTGTAGGTGTGTGCTTGACTGTGGATAAAGTAGGGAAAAACATGGTGTATTATTACTCGTCAATACGAGGGGTTATGGGCACTATTAGTTGGCACGAGTTTTTGTATGTCTAGTTGTCCCTGGGAACTGCATTTTCTATGAAATATAGACCAAAGAAAAGCGGCAGTTCGTAGGGGTACTTCGTTATTGTTTCGTAGCCCGTAGCCTAGTAGGTAGCGCTCTCGTCTCACACACGAGGGGTCGGGGGTTCAATCCCCGGCCGGGCGGAGACAAATTGGGCTTGTCTCCTTTCATGTGTTAGCCTCAGTTCACCTAGCTGTAAATAGGTACCTGGAATAAGTGGACGACGTTGTGACGTCCCATCTGGGGTTGGCAAAAATGGTACAAGGCGAGATGGGTATCATATGGTTCACCTAAGCTGATGGCTACCTAAGCCTTCGGGCGAGACGGTACCGTCTATAGTGAGAATGCTACCATACAGATCCACCCTAAGCCTTCGTTTCCGATGTCGCCAATTGGCTAAAAATACAGACTACACACACATCCACAGCCATTCCAACAGTACATAAAAACACTTAACATGCATTTCACGCAATACATTCCCAGTTAAGGAGGCGCGATAATAATGAGCTTAGCTCGCATTGCGTGGATTCCCCTTGACGAACAAGTAACTGAGTAACTATGATGGCAATGGACAAAGAAAAGGTTATCTATACAATCTCTGGTTGGGGTAAGCATTAAGTTATAGCATGGTGGCTAACATCTGTAGTCATGGCTGTCTAGGTCTTACAGGGGCAATGGTTCTATATCACTGGTGTACCTGTGGGTATCTTAATCTCTTATTAATTTGGACATGGGGTTTTAACATCTACTTCTCGGATGGAAGAACATACATAGATATGGCTGTCTGATTGGTTGGCATTGGCTCAACCTAGGGACAGGGCATGGGTGTTTTTAATATGAATGTATATTCCTGTTCATCATCATGCAGATGGAGTTGGGCGGGTAAGAGGTGTAGGAAACGAAGCAAAATGGAGTAGTGTGGACTGTGGATACGAAGGAGGTGAGTGGAAGACGTATAACAATTGTGGAAAGTAAATGGAAAAGATGAACACAATGGCGGATAAAGATAATTAACCTAAGGATTGAATACATAGATTTATGGGGGCGATTGGTCTTCAGAAACTTAGTCTGGCAAGACAAGGTATTTTAGGGTATGTTGATATTAATACTTAACCTAAGGATTGAATACATAGATTTATGGGGGCGATTGGTCTTCAGAAACTTAGTCTGGCAAGACATGGTATTTTAGGGTATGTTGATATTAATATCCTAAACTTAGGGACAGAGCATGGGTGTATTAACTTTAAGGTGTATTTATGTTCGTCATCATATAGGTAGAGGTGTAGGACACGAGGGGTATTGTATGTGAGGTGTGGAAAAAGGTCAGTGTTTAGAAGGGGTAGGCAGGTGTGGTTTGGAGCTGCTTAGCCCTGCGGGCTTGGGCCTGTCTGAACTGGTTGGCTCGGTCAGCTGGTCCTTTCGTTCTGTGGACCTTTCTTTCGGGTGTTTCTGTGTGGTGTTCGCTCGTGGCTTCTGTGGTGGGCTTCTCGTTCTGGGGCATTTTATGGATTATAGTAATTCTGAAATTACCAGTGGAATCCTCATTAAATTCCACTTCCATATATGTATGCAAATCAAAAATGTTGTGGGCAAAAGTTTGAGCTCGTGCGAGTTGGAGATAAGGTATTTCATTTTTGTTTTACAATTCTTATTTCGGAGTGCCCCAATGTGGTTGTTTTGTATTTATTCTATGTTTTTATTTGCTTATCTTCAAGTTCAATCAATAACGAAGCCGATGGTACCTCATTAATCCAAATACAAGGATTTTTTGGTGGATAAAAACGTCACAGAAACAAATTATCGCCGGGCACAAAACTGGCTCTGAGTGAGCTGAGATATATTTTGGGAGTGGGAAATACTTTGATTGGAAACTATAGGTGCGCCAAAGGGTTAAGAGATTTGCCGCCATTGCCCAGTAAAACTTCTTATGAGCTTTCTCGCCGTTGCCGGGTTAACCTGGGAGCTACGGGAAGATTCTTAAGAGATTTTACTGGGCGGCTGTGGGACTACTCTTAAGATCCAAGGCCTAAAAAAAAACTTTTAAAACACCCCAGTGGCACTCGAAACAAAGCAATTTGTTTAGGTGAGATAACTTCCCTCCATTACTTGCTACCACTCCTACACATATGTGTCCCCCCCCCCCCCTTTCCCCTCCTCCCCTCCCTTTTGCCCCCCTCCTCAATTATCAGGTATTTTCTCTATTATTCCCGATATAGAGTATTTTCATGCGAGAACGGGTGGGAGAGAGAGGGGTGGTGGAGGAGTGTATCTCCGACCCTCCAAGCCAGTCTGAAAGCTCCCCTTGTCTCTCAGTACCGTCCGAGACAAGAGAGAGGGAGGGTGTTTGCCTCTCATCGCTCAAGGTCAGATTACGACCGCGGGGCTAAAAATACAATTTTCACCAGCCAATTGCTGTTACCACTTGTTTTATTGCTTTCCCATGTTCATATGTTCATATTAAAAGTAAACTAGGCGCATATGGATAAGTATTAATTATATATGGTAAATTAACGATTTTAGTGAGGAATGAATCAGAATACTTTCGCATGGCGGGCACTTTCAAATACCATAGCTGTGCAGTTAAGAGGTTAATGGAAGCATTTGTTTTTTCTGGACCCCTTTTCCTTTATGCTTAGCCCTAGTATAATTAAAATTTTAAGACGTTCACCCCATAAGTTTGGCGATTATAAGACCATTCGCCCCATTTCTTTGTCAATATTGAGAACTTTGTATCATTACAGGGCCTATCCCACATTGGTGAGTTTTCCGCCTCAGTTTTGACGGCGAGGCCGTAACAACTGCCATTTTTGCTAATTCTTTTGTTTTCGTCCAAATAATCTCCAATCTTCGTGAAACTCAAAATATATTTTCAATTATGTCGCGGAAATTGTTGTACAGTCAACCGTTGTCACCCAGATATTTTTAAAATTTATAAAAATCAAGGCAAATCCAAAATTCATTGGGGAGCTCGTATGGCACACATACTTTTCGTAATCATTTCATTGCAATTCCCCTTTCAGCGAATTGGAGTTATTGGTAGCACTGTTTTTCAGCGAATGTGACAAATATATGGAGATACACTCTCCAATTTGGCGAATACCTATGCGAATATTGGCAAATAATTTACGACGGACATACGAAATTTGACGATGCATGCGTACCATTGAGAGGTAGAATATATGTTTAATAATGTTATAACATATATTAGGAAAATATTTTGAATATTATTTTAAATTGATTTTTTTCCCCTTACTCTTAAGAGTCTTCCCGCAGTCCGCCGGGGGAACTCTTAAGAGTCTCCCTGCAGTTTCCGGGTTAAGGGGGTATCACACTGGGCCAATTCTCGTCACTCTTCAGCAAAAAGTGGAGCTACCGTCAATCTCCAGCACAAATCTCACCCGTTGATGGAGCTAGGATGCTTCCCGCACTGGGTGGGAAGCTCCAGTTTTTGATGGAGGTAGAGTGTCAGCCTCTTTACAGCTCGCATTTAATCTCATTGATATCTCAAGTATATGACGTCGAAATATATATTTTGCTACATAATTGTGTGTTTTGATTGTGAGAAGGGCTGCGGATAGACATAAACTAAGTGAATTAATGCTAAAATAGCTACACCACTTGCAGCTAAATAACCACTTCCTATACCTACGCCACGGCGATTGGTATGAAACGAAAACATTCGGTTGTGTAGCAGGAGGAACTGTTTTTCAGATGCCTATTTACTAAGAATCATTGAACAATATATTTAACCTAGCCTAACCTAACCTAGTATATTAGGTTAGTGGACTATTTATAAATGTAAAATGTAAAAATATATTGTAACATTACCAAATTATTTAGATAAATACAGGTCTACCCGCATACACAGGATTATGCCTACAACCTCCGAAAAGTTCAAAATATTTCCTCATATATGCTCCAAATATAAAACATAATCACGCAAACTTGTAGATTGAGTCATATTGAAATATAAGTGTCGATATAAATCCATATTACTCTAAATTATTGGTGAAACAGCACAATATAAACGATCGTTTAGTGCCGAGGTAACGACAGGGGCTCCGTCAGGCTATAGCCTATATTTTGCGAAAAACTTCCTCATAGCTACTTATATAAGCTTCACACGCAAAACATAGCAACATTAACGTATAGATTGGGTCCTATTACACAAAGTTTGTCAATATCAATCCATATTATTTTACAGTTTAAGTGAAACCACTGTTCTATATCCTACGCCACGGCGATTGGTATGAATAGAAAAAGTTCAAAATATAAATTTCCTCATATAAGCTTCAAATTTAAAAACAAATTACACTAACGTGTAGATTGAGTCATACTGCATTATAATTGTAGATGTAAATTCATATTGCTATACATTACAGTATAGGTGAAACAGACCAATATAGGCTAAGGTCGGACGTTGTTATTGTTGTGTCGGAGACTCACGCAGCCAGGACGCTTGGCGTGTGTGATAGAATTTGCTGGCGCTACTGGCTGGAAACGGAGACTGGAGATTGGAGATTGACGAGAATTTGGCCCAGTGTGATGCCCGCTTAGGAACGATCGTAGGTTTCTGTACGACATCGCACGCTACGACCGTTAGTGAATCCGGGTCTCTGGACCTGGACATTTGAACTGTCGCAATATTGCCATTTCAGACATATCCAATGTAATAGCATGTCACTAAAATATATTACATCATATTTCCTCACTGATTTCGTATTTAGTACCAGATATGGACTATTTTATTGGAAAATGTATAAAATGTACTGAGAGAGTCAAATGTACCAAATCTGGTACTTTAGTACCAACAAAGCGGCAACATTGGGACTGAGGACGGTTGCTAGACTACTCGGCCCACGGGACAGCTCAGCCAGGACAACTCGGCCAACGGCGAGACAGCTCGGCCCACTGCGAGACAGCTCGGCCCAGTAAAACCGAGACAGCTCGGCCCCGAGTTAATTGCGAGACAACTCTGCCTTTCACAACCCTTATTTGCTTTGACAACATAAAAACGGTATAGATGGCTATATTGATCATTTTGGAACCGCTATGTCCCTATCTATTTATGTATCTATCCTAAAGAAAACTGAGATTTTTGCAAAAACAAAAATTACATCCGGTGGCAATTCAACTCCCACCCTTTTAATATCTGAGGCAAGGGTATGAACACATTGTTTTCCATCCCTCAAACCTTCGCCATGGACAGCTTTGAATATTCCTCTCATCACCGTTAATTTAGAAGAAAAACTATCAGACGGCATGTACAGGTGACCTCTGTTGACCATATCAATCCATGATTTGTTTACAGATACACAGTTCGCTGCCATGTAACCTAAATCAGGATATTTTTTAGAGAATTTCCTCACAACATAGCCACCTACAGTATATACAACAAGGCCTGTTCTTCTATAATTGTACTAGGTGATTTTGATGAATTGTTACATGCTCCTACGCAACTATTTTCACCTTCATGCAACTCATCAGACAGCTCATCAGTCATATTATCCATTTCAAAGTCCATATCCTTGAATAGCAAGCTAGTTGGGCACATTTCTAGGCCCAGTTCACGGTCATAGGAGTTTGGTGTCTCTGGAGTTGCACCTGACACCACCCCATAAATAACACACTCATCATTATCAGCATGTTGGCTAATGTTGCATTTGTCACTGATTAGGGCGACTTCTCTTCCTAACAAATATTTTTCAGTCTATATTTAAAGTGGACTGAATCTGGGTGACCCTGAGGTCCACTCATTTGCCTGATGCACCCAAAGAAATTTTCTAGGCAATTAGTCTTGATTTAGTCTTCGGGTCATTATATAATCAAGCTGATGACTGTTCTTTAACATAGCCATTAATCCTATGAGTGAATTGCAAGATGATAATATTCCTTTCTGAAAGGAATAGAGTGAGTTTGACACAGAGTTACATACTCTCATGGTGCTCACTGTGTCAATCATACTTGTCTGTTCATCAAAATACATTCCATATCAACAGCGAAGTTTCTTATCACCATAGTTGGAGGAATTCATGACGTCAAACCAGTTATCTGCTAGTAAGATGAACTTAGCCGTTTCTTTCCAGTTTTTAGACTCCAGAACTGATCCTTTCTCACCTAAAAACATGATTGAACTTGCACAGCTCTCTGACAACAACTGTTGCATATTTCACACGTTGTCTTCGCTGACCAGTGACTGTGAGGTGAATATCACTCACTTTGTAAGCTAATTATCCATATTCTGTTTTGGTATTGAGCAGCATTACGTGAATGCATGCAGCAGAAACTATATCTCCGTTCTGCAACTCAACCCCTGACTCAATAAAATTATTCCTGATTAGCTTTAACAAATGAGGAACATCAGCAAATACAAAAATGTCTTTATCAGCCACTGGATTTTTGAAAGACATTTGATTATGTTTGAGAGGATATATACCAAATTGTTTCCATACACAGAGATTGGTAGTTCCTAAATCGTGCACTATTGCAACAACTGGGTAGCCTGCGTGTTTTAGTCTGATAGTCATTATATATATATATATATATATATATACACACACACACAAGGTTAGATACAATCACGAATTTCAAGGCTACAGGTTTTTTCACGGCTATATTAAAAAAATTGCCCCATAGCATAACATGGGGCCGAGCTGTCTCGCCGTCATGGCCGAGCTGTCTCAAATAATAGTCCGAGCTGTCTCAAATAATGGGCCGAGCTGTCTCGCCGTCGTGGCCGAGTTGTCCAAAAGTGGGCCGAGTTGTCCGAGCCGAGTTGTACCATGGGCCGAGTCGTCCAGTCCCCCTGAGGACTGGAAGGTGACTGGACGACTCGGCCCATGGGACAACTCGGCTCGGACAGCTCGGCCCACTTTTGGACAACTCGGCCCATCATTTGAGACAGCTCGGCCCCATGTTTTGCTATGGGGCAATTTGACGAGACCAGTCAGGATTAGGATGGGGAGAGCTAAGTGGAGGGTTTATGGGTGAGGCCATGTATGCATCACCAAATCCTGTCCTTTGCGTATGCGCCGCCTTTTCCCTAATATTTGTATTAGGTTATTTAGGCTCAACTGTTAGGTTAATTTAAGTTAGGTTAGGTTAGGTTAGGTTAAGTTAAGATAATATAATAGCATAAAGGAAAACAAATCGTGCCAAGGGGCTTACTGACTATTCCGCCCTCAGACCATTCCGACTAGAAGATCCCGCCCGCTTAGCTAGGTCCTTCCCGCCCGAATGTTGTGGGCGGGAAGAGCCAAACATCAATCCTTCCTTGGCTGATTCCGCCTTCTAAGATTAGACCGTCCTGCCCGTTTGTAAGGTTCGCGTATACCTTAAACTGTGCTTGCCTAAATGTGCAATGAAAAAGCCTATAGCCTTGAAATTTGTGATTGTATCTAACCTTGTGTATATACTGTATATATGACGATCAGACTAAAACACGCCCATTAATAGGAAAAATCACAACCAATTAATTTGCCAATTGTCCATTTTCAGCCGATGGTGATTAGAATATTTCCCATGTTTATAGAAATCAGTTACTTTGCAAATAGAGTAGCGAATAATGGAGTGATCATGAAAACGTGACATTACCACTTGAGGTTATGTCACCTTTTTATTAATTCCGGCTGTCATTAGACGATCTCATACAGCTTAGGAAGGATCTGTGATAGTATGCTTAAGACTGTCTCGAATAACATTCCTAATCTGAATAAAATTGCCTCATAATAGACAAAATATATAATGCAATCACGAATTTCAAGGCTTTTGCATCGCACATTTAGGCAAGATCAGCTGAGGTTGTGTGAACCATACAAATGGGCGGGACGGTCTAATCTTGGAGGACGGAATCAGCCAAGGAAAGATTGATTGCTTGGCTCTTCCCGCCCACAACATTCGGGCGGGAAGGACCTAGCTAAGCGTGCGGGATCTTCTAGTCGGAATGGTCTGAGGGCGGGAAAGACCTGCTCCTGTGCCAATGGGCCTAAGATTCTCACACATGCGCAGAGGACAGGATTTGCAGGATTTGGTGCTGCATACATGGCCTCCCATTTATGGCGTGTGTGTAATGTGGGCGAAATGTTCGTTTATTGTATAATTATGTCATAGGCTAGTTCTCTCGATTCATAATGTGTAGGTTAGGTTAGGTTAAGTAAGAGTTGTCTCGTAATTAACACGGGGCCGAGCTGTCTCGTTTTTACTGGGCCAAGCTGTCTCGCCGTGGGCCGAGCTGTCCTGGCCGAGCTGTCCCGTGGGCCGAGTAGTCTAGCATTCGGACTGGAAACATGTGAAAATTGAATGGATTTCATTTTAATTATTCAATTTTCTATGGCTGAACTCATACAATATATTAAACATTAATTCATACAGTTAATTTATGATATTTAAGAAATTACACATTCAAATCGTCATTAACTTCTGGTAATTAATTTCATAGTAATTTAATTAACGTTTGTTGGTGACATCAAAATAATTACCAGTTCTTGAAGGATGAAATAAGGATTAAAATATACGCTATTTGTAGCCTATTCGTATTCGCGAATTTTACAACAAAATATTCATATTCGTATTCGTATTCGCAAATAGTGAAAATTGATATTCGTTCCATCTCTAATATATATATATATATATATATATATATTAAAATATCACAGGAACGAAAAACCTGAGAGCGAAACCTCCACCCCAAACGAGCCACAGGAACGAAAATCCTGAGAGCGAAACCCCCATCCCCAACGAGATCCCCGGTCCCTTTTCCATCCCGATTTGGTCTCTCTCTCTCTCCCAATTCATTCCACATATTATACGTCTCTCAATCACAGTCTTCTAATATACAAACCACAATACTTTACTCACTGATATTCTTGATGTACCACCTAAGTATGTATTTAATTATGTAACCCCATACAGGCTATAATACTTTCATTGTGTAGGTTCGAGGCGATCTAAGACACCTTAGCTTCCATTTCACACCAAATCAGATCGTGATTACGTCAGCCCTGTATTTAGTTATATAACAATCATAGTCCCCCCCAATTCTAGCAATTCTATGTCTCTAACCTCCCGTTGTTTTATCCACTAACTATATATATTCCCAACCTTCCTAATACCACTTCCATTTCACTAGACAAAATACCTAGGAGTAATTCCGAGATTAATTATGAAATTAGACTAGACAGCCCCATAACTCACTGAGATCCACATTGCTATTTTATTGATGTACCAACTCCCTAATGTTAACATAATTTAGGGAACTTGTAAAAAGAGAAGACACCTATCGTCGTTCCCCCATTTTTAGCAGTTAGCTATACATAACCTCACGTTGCATTGTTCGTCTGTCAATTTGTGTCCCTTGCCAGTTCTTGTATTGATTTATGCCTGTTGATTTAGATAAGTTAATTACGAGTTATGTAACAACCTTTAACCACGACTCTATACACCCGATAACCCTATGCCAGTTATTGTATTGATTTAGGCCTGTTAATTCGGATAAACTCACTATGACCAATTTGCAGACGATTATCAGGAGATGCAGGAAAGCTACATCGTATCTCTCTCTCCATGACGAGTATAGATATATGTACCCTCGTGCTCAGTCGCCCCCCTTGTCTTGTTCTTCTAGTAACTAGGTGTATATATAATATTAACCGGAGTATGCCACCAGTATTGATACGACATAGCGGCACTGTCCTTGTGTCGTATTGTGCCACGTGCATACCAAACCGGTTTTCATCATCTTATTAGGACGACGTCTATAATGCCGTCGTTTATGCATGTATTCACTCCTTAGGGTAACTATCTGTTATCCACGATGTTTTCTCTTTTCCACTTAACTCCGCATGTTACACACCTCTTAAAAAACCCAATCTTCTTTAATACAAACCACATGACTTTCCTCCTAGACATTCTTGATGTACCAACTAAGTATGTATTTCATTAGATAACCACCTTGTGGGTTATAGTACTTTCATTTGTGTAGGTGCAAAGGCGAGCTCAAAACGCCTTCGATTTCCAGTCCACAACGAACCCGATCATGATTATGTCACCCCTATAATTAATTATGTAACCCGCATACCAGATCATGATTATGTCACCCCTATAATTAATTATGTAACCCGCATACCAACCCGGTTTCATCACCTTATTAGGACGACGGCTATAATGTCGTCATTCATGCATGTATTCAATCCTTAGGTTAATTATCTTTTATCTGCCATTGTGTTCCTCTCTTCCATTTACTTTTCCACAATTGTTATACGTCTTCCAATCACCTCCTCCGTATCCACAATCCACACTACTCTGTTTTGCTTCGTGACCCTATGCTCAGTGGTACCCTGTTTTGGGTCATCCTGTCCTCTTATCCTTCACGCCCCGCTGCACACACCACCCTACCTGTTCGATCGTAGGGAAATGCCACCCCTATGTCCAGCGCATTAAGGGTCACTGCCCTAGGTCACGAGCGGCGCGGCGCCTAGCCTCAAACCACCCCTTTTACAATTCACAACCCTCCCCCTGTAAAGACGCCGTAAGAACGTTATAACATGCCGACTCAGTTCGTTCACTAACCTCAACAAATGGAAGGTAAGGACCTATCCTTGTACCCCCCCTTAACTATCCTCTAACTCCCTAGCCGCACTAACAACCTGAACCAGAACAATAGCCGGCGCGAGACTAGAACGACCCCCTCTCGTCCCCCCTTAAAAATGTAAATTTCCCCATGATTTGCATTTTCACAAAACCACTATTCTTAACACCCGCCACGAGTGATCCTCGTACATGAAAACTAGATGTAGTGATCAACCCTAACTAGGAAGATACCTCCTGACAACCTGAACTCATATCTCAAACCAATTAACGTAAGAACTCTCGATAACCATATTCAGGGAGCGGCCTGTCCCCCCCCAACCCCACAGGGACCCCACCGACCCCCGCGGAGAATTACCCTGACCCGCAAGCCAGCAAATTCTTGCCAGACAACAGGTGAGTTTCCAACAGGTTATGACCTACAAATCTAAATACCTATCCAAATACCAGCCTATCCCATCCTTAACCAAAACCAAAATCTTCCTTATCCCATCCTAGATTACGAATAGAATGTCAGCTAGACCAGAGAAGGATATTTAGGTGAATTGATGAATAATACCTCCCAGCCTATTCACGTAGGGCCCCAGCAAAGTAGTCCCTAAAATCCTTCACCAAATCCGCCTAAATAGCTCTACTAGTACCTCATACTAGAGTTAAGATATCCACGATCATAAATCAGATAACAAGTTACATACCGCCACATTAAAGACCCCCCTCCCTAACCCCCTAAGTTCACCAGAATAAATTAACTACTTTCATAGCACCGACATCCAATCCTACTAGAACATTCCTGAAGCTTCCTTGACCTGCCTATAAATAAGACACAGAGACAACAGTCGGGCAGTTGAATATTAGAGCCCAAAGCAACGGCTGTCCACACTGCGGTGGCTTTCTAATACCCCCTCCCCCCCTCAAGATTCACGATAGTTCGGCGTTCCGTAATCTGTGCAACTCTGTGAGGAAGTGATTTAACCCTTTACGAATGTTTTCTTGCGATCGGGACTACCGGCAGTAATATTATATTTGTAGACAACAAATTCACAAATAATTGATTGTTTCATTAACTTCTGATAGTGCACCATCCGCTACTTGACCTACGAACGATCATAACTCATAACTGATCTAAGGCAGAAAGATCTTGTTATGTTAGAAGGGATTATGTGAGAAACTCTTGAGTGAGGACTCGGCAAGAATAACTCCTTGGCAACAATCGACTGTCATAACCCATCAGCAATTGTTGCCAAAAAGGTGCACAACCGCCCGCAAGAAGCCCATCTGCAAACCTTCTCTACACTGCCGGACAGCTTGGACGGCCCCAGAGCTACTGTTAACCCCCAACATCACTAACGCAAGATAACCAGGAAAACTCCATCACAGTGTTACTTCACAGAGTACCAGTGTTACGGTGCTATTAACTATCAACCATCCAGTGTATTCGATTGTGTCTCAACTTTCTCTGATGTTATAACAAGTGATTATGCTAGTACACATTAATATATATCAGTGAAATTTAGCTTAGGCAAACTGACTCCCGTAATTATTCTTGCCATCAGGTTTAACCTGATTCGCCCTCACTGATATTTTCGGTCCGAAGTATCACCTAGACAAGTAAACATCCTAGACCAGTGCAACTAGTTACAGTTGTTGTTGTTGTTGTTGTTCCCTAAGTTGCCTGGCCGAACAGCCCCGAGTCCCTGAGGAAGGCCATGGCCACGATCGGGCTTTCCCACAGAGCTCTCATTGAGTGTAGATTGTGTTGTTGGCGTAAGTGGGTGTGTGAAATGCAGTCTTCTATGATGTGTTTAATGGTATGGGGTGCTGTGTTACATCCCGGGCAGGAGTCGACAACGGAGTCATCCAGTCTCTTCTGATAGCTCAGGAGAGCTGGATGGTGTCCGCATCTCAGCCTGGCCAGGTGGACTCTGTCCTCGCGAGGAAGGGAGGATTCGGAAGGATGGATTTCGGGAGGTCGTGCATGCAGCTGCGTGTTGTCTGTGAGTGAGTGGATGGATCGGTGAGAGATATGAGTATGGATGTGCTTCTGGAAGTTGGTTCGGGGTGGGCAGGGAGGGAGAGAGGACAATAATTGTGTGTGATACCGTGTGCTGGGTGTTGTTTTGATATTTCTTGGTGTCTGTGGGTGTGTTGCCATGTAGTTTAGTGGGTGGTCTTGGTTCGTGGAGGCTGCTGCCAGGAATTGAGTGCCTCTCATGTCCAGATGGTCTTTGACTTTGAGGATTTTGGTTTCTTGATGTAGGTGATCTGTGGGTGCAGTAGCTGTGCAGCCTGTAATGATCTTCAGGGCTTTGTTTTGAATAGTCTGTAAAGTCTTATGATGTGTTTCAGCTAGGTTAGAAGCCCAGGCTGGGCTTGCGTATTCCATCACTGATCTTATGTATTGTTTATATACTGTGGTGGTAGTTTCTTTGTTGTGTCCAAATTTTGTGTGAGCAAGTGACCTGAGGGCGTTAAGTCTGGGTGTCAGTTTCTTCTTAATGTTTGTGGTGTGCTGTTTGAATGTCATATGAGTATCATATGTTACTCCTAGGATTTTGGGTGTGTGTGTATGTGTTAGGGGTGTGTTGTTTATGGTGAGTTGAGGGATGTATTCGTGTTCTCCTGTTCAACTTGTGAGCAGGGTTGCGGTGGATTTGGCTGGGGTTAGATTAAGTCTGTTTGTAGTGCACCAGCCATGTAGTGTGTTGAGATAGGGTTGAAGGAGATCTGTTGCTCTTTTTGGGTCATGGTGTGTGCATGTGAGTGTTATGTCATCTGCATAGGAGGCTAAGTTTATTTGGGGCGTATTGGGTGTAGTTATATCGTGCATGTACAGATTGAAGAGTGCGGGCGATAGGACGGATCCTTGTGGGACTCCTTTTGGAAAGTTTCTAATTTTAGACGACTGACCGGCAAAAGATACGTGTGCACATCTGCCTGCTAGGAAGTTGGCCAGCCACCTTTTTGTGTTGTTGTGCATGTTTGTGTTGTAGATTTTGTTTGTTAGGTTGTGGCGGGGGATGGCATCGAAGGCTTTACTAATGTCGAGTGTGGCTAATAGTGATCTGTGTGGTGGTCTAGCTGAGTTGATGCCGTCGAAAGCTCTTTGTGTAAGGTCTGTGAGAAGAGTGTTTGTGGAGTGCAGTGGCCTAAAGCCATGTTGTGTTGGAGCTAGGGGTAGGTCAGGTGTCATTAGTTGTAATACTAGGCGTTCCATGACTTTGGAGGGGGAGCAAAGGAGCGTGATGGGGCTGTGGGAGGAGGGTAGCGTGGGGTCTTTGTTGGGTTTGGGGAATGTGATGATGATACCATGCTTCCAAATGTCTGGTATTGTGTTGTGTGAATAGCTGTAGTTTGATATGTTAGTGAGTGCTTGTGTGCCTTGTGGTCCCAGGTGTCTGAGGTGTATGTTGCTTATGTTGTCTAGGCCACAGGCGGGTGAGTGCTTGAGATTGTTGATGATATGCTTTGTCTGGTGATTGGTGAAGGGTGTATAGTCAGGGTCTGTGGGGAATTGTCTCTTACGTCGGATGACACGTCGGTCGTCTTTGTGAGGTTTTAGGTGGCTGACATGTGAGAAGTGATTGATGAGAGTGTTTGCTTGTTGTTTACATGAAGGAGTAGAGTCTGTTGTTGTGATTGCAGCATGTGATTGTGTTGTGTTGCTGTTGGAAAGTGTGATGCTGTTTAGTGTTTTGTAGAGTTTTTGGGGTCTGTTTTGTGATCAAGTGTTTGTAGGAAGTTATTCCAATTTAGTTTTTGTTGTTCTTGTATTTTGTTGTTAGTTTGGGTGTTGAGTGCTTGAATTTGTTGTGTGATGTCTTGTGTGTGGGGTGCTGGGGAGTGTTTCAGTATGTCGCGTTGTCTGATGAGGTTTTGAATTTCTGGTGTGAAGTTGGGGTTGTGTCTTTTTCTGTTACCTCTTGGAATGTGTTTCTTGTCAGCGTTTTGGATAGTTTTATTGAGTATGTGTACAGCATTGTTGATGTTAGTGATGGGTGTACTGTTTAGAGTTGTGAAGTGTTGTTCTGTCTCATTTGTGAATGCTTCCCAGTTAGCTCTTTTATAATTGGTGTATGTGTGTTTGTGGCAAGCTGGGGTGAGTCTGGTTTTGGTGGTGATAATGATCGGGAGGTGGTCAGAGCCTAAGGTTCTGACCACCCTCCAGGATGTTGTGGGGGCGAGTTCTGGGGAGCAAAAGGTGATGTCTGGAGATGATGGGTTATAGAGGGCTTGGTGAGGAATATGGGTATGTTGATGGATGTCGTTAAGGATGATGAGGTTATCGGTTTGGTTTTGTAGTACCAGCCCTCTGTCTGTGTCGGGGTTGTCGACAAACCTGGCCGACGTCTTGGCGTTGAAGTCACCACCCAGGATGATGTGTGGGGTGTGTGGGGTGTTTGTGATGTATTGTAAGTGTGGTCTGTATTCATTTGATACTGTAGGGGATGTTTGGGGAGGGATGTATGTGTTTATGATGGTTATGTTGGAGTTGTTGCCAGTGCGTATTTTAATTGACTGTATTTCTGTTGTGTTATCATTTGGGGGGAGGAGGGATTTGGTTTGTACACTGGTTACTATGTATGATATTTCTTTGTGTACCAGGGTGATGAGTCCACCGCCCCCGCCGACAGCCCGGTCTTGTCTGATGGTGGTGAAATTATGAAATATGGGTGTTTTTTGTGTTGTGCGGAGTTTTGTTTCTTGTAAGATGGCAATGTGTATGTTGTGTTGTTTGATGAAGTGTGAGAGTTCGTGTTTCTTTGTGTTGATGCCATCTATGTTCAGTTAAAGAATGTTAATGTTATGTGCACGATGTATGTTGGGTGCTGCTGCACGAGGATGGGATGGGGGTGGGGGGGGGGGGGGGGGAGCGGGGGGGGGGGGGGGTTGGGATGGGTGAGGTGGGGGGGGGGATTGGGGAGCAGGAGATGGGGGTTGGAATGGATTAGGATGGGGTGTGGTGTGTTGAGTTGAGGATGTGGATGGTATGGGAAGGTTAGGTGGGTTAGGGAGGAGAGGTGGATGGGTTTTAGGGGGGGAGTGGATGATATGGGAAGGTTAGGTGGGTTGGGGAGGAGAGGTGGACGGGTTTTAGGTGAGGGATTTGACTGGGAGAGGGAGGGGCATGAGGAACAGGTCCAAGTGTTTGTGTAGTGATTCTTGGAGGAAAGTGTTGTGCAGGTGAAGTGGGTCCAGTTCCCGCATGAATTGCAGAGAACTGAACCCTTAGTATGGCGACTCGAAGTGATGGGTTTTGAGCAAGTTGGACATATGTATGTGTACGTGGGTCCTGGGTTGCTCTCAATGTCTCCGGCTAGAAGAAGTCTTCGAGAAATGACAGCCGGAGAGTCATTTCTCGGTGTAGGAAAAACTGTGTGATGTGTGTGTGTGGTGTGAGAGGTGTGGAAATTCCCGGCGCAACCGAAGCCGCTCCAAGGACCCGTGCCCCCAGGGAGGGGGCAGGGGATGGTTGTGACGGTTTGGCTCCCGAAACTGCTCCCCGCGGCCGGCATCCGGTTTACAGTTATCCCTTTAGGTTAATTCTTGGGCAATAACCACATTACTTATACTTTCATCCTTGATTAAGAGTCATATTACCAGAGAGAGTTAACAAAGCGAAATACCTAACCTGTGTGATTCATGTACCCTACGTATCATAAAGCAATGTGATCAGAAGAATAATGCCTGAACGTTGGAAGTGGGAAGTATGTCTCTATCCAAATCCGCGATAAGTGCTGGGAGATTGTAATAAGTCCAATAACCTACCTGAGTGCTCCAACATCTAATGTTCGTGGAATTCTATTACGTACCTTCTACCTGAGTGCTATTGAGAATAAAGCTGTATTATAAACCATTTATCCGAGATTATCTATGTCCTCTGTTGATTCTCTTTATGTATTTTGCAAGAAATCCAATAACCCAGTCTTGCAGAACTCACCTATACCAAGTTAATCCTGTATAAAATCAGGGCATAACACATATATATATATATATATATATATATATATACTGTACATAATTGTTATGAGGTCTTTATCTGGAGCAAGATGAAAAAGAGATGCATATGCTATGGGTCAGCCTCGGACACAGTGTTGGCGCGTTTGAATCCCGTACATAATGCAGCTCTCAGCATTGCACTAGGTCAGGGGTTCTTAGCCTGGGGTCCATGGACCCCTTGGGTGTCCATGGAGAGGCTTCAGGGGGTCCGTGAAGGGCCGCTAAAAATCTGTATTGGACTTGAAGTGATCAGGTGTTTATACCGACTCGATACAGCTGCGGTAACTGTGAGTCAGTCAGTCAGTCGGATTCGGTCCTACTGAAGCTCACAACTAGTGAAGGTGTGTTTGTGTAAACTACTGTAAAGTTACTCATAGAATTGTTTACTTGTATTTTTAAAATAGAATCCACCAGCAAATAAATTCCACAACCGTCATATGGCAAGACTCATAATTTAGTGATAACGGAATTTTCGTCAGTCTTGCTCGGGCAGTGATAGCGAGAGCACGCCATTTTGTGTCTATAAGAGGCCATCCTGGCCCCTTATAAATAGAATATATAAGCAGTATACACGTGCATATCTATTGGATTTATGCATCATATTTTTTTCTTTTATTCTTACCGCTAACCGTTTCACCCCAATGTCGCCGAAATGCCAACCCAGCTATAGCTGCTGAAATAACGAAAAAAGAGGATGGAAACACAACACCACCAAGAGCCAACATTACCACCCTTGCCACCACACCACCGAGGAAAGAAGACACAAGCGCCACACCACCAGAGTGCGTCTGAGTCGCCTCCATCACACCCTCACTTACCTCAACACCAGGAAAAAACATCATCGTCACCATCAGCAATCCTGGCAGCGACAGAACCAAGAAAGACCGGAAGGAAAGCAAGGTAAGCAAGACTTTGAAAAAGTCCTATACCTTCTTGCTCCAAGCCACACCCCCGCCATGACAAGGAAATCCAGAGGGGCTACCCTAGCTGCCCTAGGCCCTCCTCCCAGCACATCCACCCTTCTAACACCGAGAAGGAGCACCGGGAGAAACGTCACCATCACTAAGACTATAACAGATCGAACAGGGAAAGTTGGAAAGTTGAAAGCACAGTTGGAAAGCTCTTAAAATACACTTCAGTGGAAGGTTTTTGAGAGCTGGAAGATTTGGGTTATATTCGGTAAGGATAACTAAGGCAGTGGCATTAAGTTAACTAACCGAAGATCTTTACATCTTGGCTTTACGGAATTCGTGTTGAATCACCATGGTGGCACCTCAACATCAATTCCTCACCTTGATCACCAGGAATTACTGTTGCTAGAGAAAGCTGTAGGCTACTGATGTGCATTCTAGTGGTAGTAAACCTAACCCCAATAAGGCTTGTTAGAAGTTAATGCACTGGCAGTTGACTTCTCTCTGAAGATAGGGCTCGCGAGATACCGTAGCACTGGCATAATGGCACTTTGCATAGAGTCTTTACGATACGCTGTTCTAGGCACTAGCGACAAGGCACGTATTCATAAAAGACCCAAATATAAACCCATCCAAAATCCCTTGAAGACTCTTATAAAGGCCAGGACAGTTAAGTGAAGTTGGAGAGCACTGGCATCCCAACCCTCTTACGTTAGTCTGATGATACGATATGTATAGCACTGGCAGAACAGACTCGTATGCATTTAAGACCCCAAACCAAAGAGTATTGTAAAGGTTCTTAATTAACGACTCTTATAAAGGTCAGGATAGTTGAGAGAGGCGGTATAACTTCTCCTCACGTTAATCCGATGATATGTTATGTATAACACTAGTAGAACGTAACATATTCATTTAAGACCCCAAACTCAAGAGTTCTACAACATCTTCCATCCTGCTGTCATCACCACACGACAGGACCACCACCACGGTTCAAGAACCTCGTCGGAAGTGCCACGGAAGTGCAACGTCACCGGAAGTGCGTATAGTGTCATCACCGGAAGTGCATAGTGTCACCCCCCTGAAACTTATTGTGGATCCTCGATCATGCTATGAAATTGTGTATATACCTATCCATGTCTGAATGTAACTCTGTAGAAACATTACAGTTTCGTTGAATAAGATAATCTATGCTTGTACTCTGTATTAAATTTATCCTCTATTACATTTGTGCATGTGTAACGTGTTCATGTGGTTTCAACTTCTCCAGTCGATTAAGAACCTACCAGTTAACCCCAGCAAAAATCTGGCATAACACCTGCTAATCACAATCTCTTTCTACACGCCGCAATGTTGCATCTCTTTCACTCTACTATCGCTATTACAACAATCAGTGTTCTTCAGAACTCTCTCAGTGCATACCCCTTCCCTTGCGGCGAGTGCGAGGCAGCCGCCTTTCAACACAGTCCCACTCCTATTCTGTCCAGCTCTCCAACCCAAGAATTGGAAAACTTTCTCAGTCTTCTTCTATTCAGAAAGTGAACTCTGAAACTCTCTCCCTCAATCAATCTTTCTTTCATCCTATGACTTAAACTGCTTTAAACTTCATGTGTCCAGGCATTTTGACCCCAACCTCCCCTGAATTCGGCCCTGTCACTCCTTCGGCTTTGGGGGAGACACTCGTTAAAGACAACCTGCCTTTTGTCTCCTACATACACATAGAATAAAAATGTGGAAAACAAATAATAATAATAATTTTGCACAGTATTTTGACACTCATATTTTCCTTATTAACTGCCTTCAGGAAGCAGGAAATGCTATCTAAGACAAATTTCTCAAAATTTTCCGGGGGGGGGGGGGGGGGGCGTGCCCCCGGACCCCCCTAGAGATCGCAGCTTCGACGTTCTGTCACGCTTTAATGATAACGGATTGGGAAAATATAATGATAACACAAAACATTTTATATGGATTGACACTCTGTGTATGAGGCAGTCAATTTTCAATACAATTTTTTCATTGCATGCAACATTTTGTATCGGTGTATTTTCCTGGGAGGGGATCCATAGGTTTCAACAGATTCTCAAAGGGGTCCGTGATTAAAAAAGGTTGAGAACCCCTGTACTGGGGGAACTCAGTTCATCCCCCATTGTTTCCCTGGAGGCGGAATCGGAGATCCTGTCTATGGTATGGGCCCCAGCAATGGCTGACTGCCACTGGATGAAAAGGGTAGCACACATGCCAGCGTCCTATCCTCTGATCGGACTACTGAGATCGTCTGGGGTGGGGCTGGACTCCCCGCACAGGCCAGTCAAGCGCCAGTGCCCGTTCCTACGTATGCAGCCTCAAGACTTAAGACCCTCTAGGAATTGCCAAACCTCGCCCCATGCCTGTGCATTCTATCTCCACTGTGCCGTCCTGGAAAAGTCTCTTAGGTATGGTACACTACACGTTCCATACAAGCATCAAGGAGTCAAATGATGCGGTCATGGCACAGGGGTACTTTCGGGAGCTTGAAGCCACATGTATAATGGATTCTCCCATGTCTTCACCGTTGGCCCGTTGGGTCCTTCATTCCCCCGGCATCTTCGACAGCTGCAGCATATTACGAGGAGCTCACATTTGCTAGATCTGGAAGTTGTCTGGATACCATTCTATTCTGACAGCGGATCAATTTGCCATATACAAAGCCCTTATCTTTATTATCGTCCACTTGTCCAGTCAGCATGTGGTCATCTACTCGGACTCCCAGTCTTCTCTTCGCCCCCTGCAATCTCATCGTCCTGCATCACACACCTCCCTCGTATACACGATTCAGTCGCTGCTACTTAAACTCTCCGACCCATCAAGGCCAGTGCATCTACAATGGATTCCATCTTACTGCGGGATTAGGGGAAACCACATAGCGGAGTGGGGTGCGATCATAGCTCACTCATCATGTGAGAGCATCATGTGAGAGCTTGGACGCTGATTTACGGTCTCATTAGGTTGGGAAACCTGATTAGTGATATGTATATATATATACAGTATATATACAGCATATATATATATATATATATATATATATATATATATATATATATATATATATATATATATATATATATATATATATAGGCCTATATATACTAGCATTGGGTACTAGCTGGGTACCCCACCCAGCATTGCCCGGGTTTAAATTCTACCATAATCACCATCACTACTACCACCACTACTACTACCATAATCACCATCATCAATCACTTCTACCACAATCATCACAATACTACTAGTACCATAATCACCGGCCTCGACCTCCCTGTGCCTCATTAAACGGCGACCTCGATTTCGGCCGCTAAATGACCTCCGATTTTGGATCTGACCACATCCGTACCCCCATTTTTGGGGCCTGCGAACAACTTTCGTTCCATACACCTTTTCGATCGGAGGCCTCCTTCTGCCCCAAACGGCAATTTTTTTTAATTTTTTGTTTTCAATTTCGGCCTCGAAACGACCTCCGATCATGGCCTCGCCCCCTCTATGACCTGACTCAGGTCAATTGACACCCACAATTCTTGGTGTCTCTTTTTCTTTTGCTCTCAGTTGGAAGGACCATATTACCAGTCTTGCTAAGGCAGCCTCCCAGAAGCTGGGTGTACTCAACCGCCTTAGGGGGTTCTTTTCCCCTGCACAGCTTCTTGCTCTGTACAGGGGCATAGTGCATCCTTGTATTGAGTATTGTTCACATGTGTGGGGAGGTTCCTCTCACACCTCACTCCTAGACAAAGTTGAAAGGAAGGCCTTTCGTATCATTAACTCCCGTCCACTCACCAACTCTCTGCAATCTCTCTCTCTCCGCCGCAATGTTGCATCTCTCTCGCTATTCTATCGCTACTATAATAATCAGTGTTCCTCAGAGCTTGCCCAGTGTATACCACCTCCTTTACGTAGGGCACGTGGTACCCGTCTTGCAACTCAATCCCACCCCTAGGCTACTCTGTGCAACTCTCCAACCCAAGAGTGAAACGTTACTCTCAAACTTTCTTCTACTCAACAGCTGAGCTCTGGAACTCTCTCCCAGAATCAGTCTTTCCCTCTTCCTATGACTTAAATTGCTTCAAACTCTGTGTGTCCAGGCATTTTGGCTCGAACGTCCCTTGATTTTGGCCCTGTCACTCTTTCAACTATGGGGGAGGCACTCGCTATAGGCAGTTCTGCCTTTTGCCTCCCTCAATCACATAGAAAAACAAAAAACAAAAAAACAAAAAAAAACATGCAAAGTTTCAGCTCCCCAAGTCCAAAACTGCGGCCGCCTATCAAGAACACACAGACAGACAAACAGACACACAAACTGATTTAATAATATATATATATATATATATATATATATATATATACTCAATGGTTCTTGAGCATGTCCCTGAAGCAGACACCAACTTTACACTCTTGGCATAGAGTGGTTACCTTGGTCTGCGTCTTGGGCCTCCTGCAGGTGTTCATGCCGGTGAAACATTTCATCTGCCTTCGCCGAGTGGCAGGCGGGATTATGTCAATCTGGACTGGCTCTTAGTGTCTCTGCAAGCTTACCTTGATGCGATCAGGGAGATCCTGATCGCACCAGCACACATGACTTTGAGTTGGCTCGCCATACTTCAGGAGCTGAAAAGAGACGTTATACACGAATTCCCGAAACTTGAGTTTCCTGTTTAGGGCCATGACCTTTTTCACCAGCCACATATTAAAGCCGTTGAGCATCGTGATGTCGACTAGGTGAAGAAATAACTTGTGATACCACTTCACAGTCTTCCTCAGACACTCAATGCCAGCAAGTTGACAATTGGACTTGTCCACCAGGCGCATATTCTTGGTGTAGTCCACTACCATATCAGGTTTTTTGATGGATTTCTTGGTACGGTAGTGGACTTTATTAGAGTCCACCTGGGCACCTGTGTGAACAGTCGAAAGCGGGTGAACATCACGCCTGTCCTTCCACTTCAGGACCACCACTTTCCCTGACTTCTCGAGCATCTTGTACTTTCCTGGCCCTCTTCATCGCCTTCATTGTTCACGTCTCCCGTGGTATTCCTGGGCAAGGTCGTCTTCCGAAGGTGTGTCACTAGAGGAGGGATCGTAAAGTGGAATGTGGTGACCGACGAATTTGGGCATGAATTTTCTGTTGCTTCTGAGAGTCCCACATGACCCTGTTTGGTTGTCATGGAGAGAGCAGGAGAAGTATACCAATTGTCGGTGTACAATGAGTGCCCCTTGCCCATGTAGGGCTCCATAATTTTCTTTATGATGGCCCCTGACATGCCCAAGGGGTCATTGGGTCCGACTTTTGGCACGCCTATGTCAGTGCCTTATAGACAATCATGTCAAGCACTATGCCGGTCTCACAGTCACACAGGACGAACAGCTTGATACCAAACATGTGCCTCTTCAAGGGGATATAGACTACTGTTTGAATACAAAGCGACCTATTCCCACCCTTGGAGAAACCACGTCAAGTTTTTCCTTCACCCACCTATAGTAGGTGTTGGTTTGGGAAACACTGTATATCATTAGCTCCAGGTCAAAGAATGCAAGGAAGAAATCCATTTCGCAGGCATCGTCACCACAGGGCCAATCTCCAGTTGAACCAGATCGATTTGCATCGAACTGGTGCAAGTCTGGTACAAAATCGGCACCTTCGGACCATGCAAACATATGAACGTTGGCCTCACAGATATTTTCTTACTTTTGTACTGGGAAGCCTTGCCCTTCCCTTTCCTCCCAGTTGCCCCCGCATCTCCTGCGTCCCCAGGGCGGCCTCTTGTTGGCGCAGAAGGCCCAGTTGTAGAGGCAGCGTGGGTGGTAGCCTGGTAGGGGTGGCAGTGGTGGTAGTAGTAGCCTGGGTGGTGGTGGTGGTGTCAAGAAAGATCAGAGATCTTTGTGCACGTGCAACGCCACTTGCATGTGCTTTACGTGCAAGGGCCTCATCCTCTGAGCTGCTTTCATAAAAGTACAGGTATGAGGGCTTTCTAGCAGCCATCCTCTGTCTTCCACGGCCGCTGACACCACCCGAAGGAGGGCTGGTTGGATCATCTGGGCGCGCGGGAGAGGGACGTGTAGGCTCCATGGCAAATGCTTGGTAACTGACTGCGAGAGTGAGCGGAGCGTGTGTTCCGGTGGTATCGAGAGTTGACATATAGGCCTATAGTCACACACCAATTTGTAGCTGCCTGGCTCAACGCACGCGGTTTTTGTATGTGTTTGAAATCCTGGCTCTCGAGAGGACGTTCGCCATCCACCAGTAAAACATCTGGAGAGGACGCATGCCGTTCTTGGATTAACGGCTTATTGGGTTATCCTTAGTTGGAATTATGCAAAGCTGGTGTAACATATCATATTAAAACATAGCTAGGCTATTATGTTGTATCAGCATTGTAATATTGAAAACTAAATAAGCATTATTAATATTATTATTAATACTATTATTATCATTATTAATATTATTATATGTATTACTATTATTATTTTTATACAAGGACTTTTACTGGGTTTAGATAATAGGCTAAAGCCGAGCCTGTTAAAGTAGTTAAGCTATCATATTTTGTTTGATTTTACGTATCCCTTATATCGTATTTAGTAGTATATATAGACACAGGTCTGGACTCCCTTCCTATTTCTAAGCACGTCACTGTTGGCCGGACACCGGATTGGTGGTAAGATGACCCGATAAGTCTACAACACCCTTCAACTTAAGAAGAATAAATTGGCCAACTGTACGTGTGCTCATTATGGGTGTTGTTAGTGTTAACAATATAAATGAAAACCAAAATAACAATGGACAGTCTTTATCAATAATCTATATTTTATTAATTTCACCACAACACCAAACACCCCCAATGAAATCAATTAAAGTATATATGATAGACCGGGATTCGAACCCGGGTTATCACACACAGATTTTTGCCACCTTAACCATTACACCACCAGGACGGTTAAAGGTTTATGCACACGGAGGAGATATGTGAACACATGGAGATGGTTTTTATAATAGATAAAAATATAAAATACATGGATTAACCTAAGGTAACTTATACCAGGTTTTACTGGGATTGTATTAACTAATTAGGTAGGTTCTTACTTGACTGGGGAAAATGAGACCAACAGAAACACAAGTAGGCTACGAAGGCAATAGAGGATAATATAACACAGAGTATAAACATAGATTGTTCTTATTTGACAGTAACATATGGTTAAAGGTAAAATGTTACATCAGATTGGATAGGCAATTATGTAATAGCATGATCGAGGATCAACTAGGCGCCACAAGGGGAAGATGCTGGGCAGGTTCCAGTGGCTGCGTTGTATTCCTGATGATGTCCTGGTCCATGATGGTGATCCTGCCGTGACGGTTGCAGAATTAGTGAAGACTTCATTGAGGATCTTCTGAAGAACTTTGATGTTGAGGTCTTATACGAATACGAGCTGTTCCACCAGTGTCTTACGTCCTCCACTAGGAGTCCTTGACTTAGACTTCCTACAGGAGTCTCTGGAAGAACTTTGATGTTGGATCTTGGGTTTATACGAGTATGAGCTGTTTCACCAGTGTCTTACGCTCTCGTATCGCAGGACTTAACCCTATTAGGTGCAGGGCGGGCCATATTTTCGATCCTCCCAGTTTTACTCCATTAGCTTTGAGATTTTAAGACATTTCCTCTCATTAGTTTGGCGATTATATGATGCTTCAACCCAATAAGGTGTTGATTTTTCCTGGGCGAGCGATAGCGAGCCTGCAATTTTGGAGAAACCGGCCTTTGGCCGGAAAAATTTTCTACCGAAAAATGTACACATTTAGCTTGAAGTGGGTCTAGGGGAGTTGTTTTTAGTTTGAAGGGGTTCTGGAGAGGCGTTTTTCAAAGTCTAGGGGGTAAACTAAAAACACATTAATCGAAAATAGCAAAAACAGTTAAAACCCTCAATAATAATTAAACAAAATATCATAATAACCCACAAGACGTTGCACCTGATAGTGTTAAGTAGGGAGTTGTTTCACCAGTGTCTTACACCCTCCACTACAAGTCCTTGACCCAGACTTCCTACAGGAGTCTCTGGAAGAACTTTAATGTCGCATCTTGGGTTTATACGAGTACGAGCCGTTTCACCAGTGTCTTTCGCTCTCGTATCCTAGTACTTAAGTAGGGAATTGTTTCACCAATTTCTTACACCCTCTACTACGAGTCCTGACTTAGAAGGAAGCCATTTCACCAGTGTCTGATGCTCTTCCAACCAGTCCTACTATTTTCGTTGGTTTACTACAACTAGAGTGTTTTTCAGTACTGCATACTCTAACTATAGTAAATCCTGTATCAAGGCAATGTAATAATGTTGGGTGTTCACCAGTGTGGTCCAACAAGGATACAAGCAAATCCAAGATACCTTCGAGAAATGTGTCGAGTAGTTACACCAGTGTCTTACTCCCTCAAGGCAATTTCTCATTAAATAGTCCCACGTCTACCTGATATCAACCCTACCTGTGTGGTGCTAATATCTTTCCAACTCTGCTGATGATGAGATGGGCTGAGAAGGTCTTACCACTTCCGTCATTCTCCTCGGTGGGGCATTTCACGGCTAGAGGGGCGTCCTTGCTTGGAGGAGGGTCTGGGTCAGCTGCGGTATCCCTTCTGGTAATCCGCGCCACGGCGGTGGTGCGTTTCAGGACAAGAAGGGCGCGTGGTGTGTTGATATGTATGCACGGTTTGTTCCCCACAATGTCTTGAGTGTTCATCTCTGATTTGTGCATCGTTGTCTGGTGCCGTTCTCACAGGTATGTTCTTTCCTGGGGTCGGGGGTGATGCAGGCGACCCGAGCGAAGAGTGGTGAGGAGTCGCTTGTGTCCTCTTTTCTTGGTGGCGTGGTGGCAGTGGTTCCTGGTGTGTGCGGGGCCTCATCTCCTTGGTTCTCCTCATTGCTGCTTTTTTTCTCTATCTCACTCTATTCCCCAGGGTAATAGCCACGGCCTCGTGGCTGGATTCGAAAATCCAGACGTCGCCTTGGTGGGAGAAGCGTTTGTGGCTTTCGAGGTATATCCACCATTCGCGGGAGCGGGCCTCTCTTGGTCTGGTGGTGTTGGTATACACTCTAAGGTAGAGGAGGCCTTGCGAGTGTATTCCTGGCTCGTTTCTAATTCGTCTTGGAGCCTGATGGTGGACAAGGGGCCAGTTTCTTCGCCCCACTTTAACTTTTTGATGAAGGGAAAGCCAGGGTCGTTGTAGGAGCGGAGTCGGGTAGTGGAGCCTTAATCAGGGAATGCATTGTGCGAAGGCTAGGCGGGGTGCCACGTGGAGGTGATGTACTGGTGGTGGCTGGAGGGAGAGTGATGGTATGATGTTTGACAGGTCTTGTTTTAAGGCTGCTTGCAGATGCAAAGGTACCGTTTGACCTCACTGGTGAATTGATCCGGCGGGTGGTGATGGTAGAGGTCGGGCAAGTTGTGTTTGTTGCGCTCACTAGTCTGAGTGCTGGTGCCCTAAGGAGTGAGTGAGGCAATTGGAGGGTATGAGATAGTAGAGAAGAAGGTGAAGAGAGCTTGGAGGTGGTGAAGAGTTTGGAGAAAAACTAGGGGGGGGGGGGGGGAGTTCGAGAGGCGGCCCGATTTTGTGCGAACAGGTGAGTGATGAAAGGAGGAGGAAGGTGAAAGAGGCGAGGATGGCATGCGAGGTGGTGGTGAGGCGTGGGAGGGAGAGGGGGAAGGGGGGTTGCGGGCGTAGGCCTTAGGGTTGGGAGTGCGGGGTGGGGGGAGGTGGAGAGAGAAAAGGTGAGAGGATGATGGAATCAGAGAAGGAAGATTTGGGTGGGTTGGGGGACATGCTATAGGGGTGGGGAAGAGGTAGATGGTGAGGAAGAAGATGATATTTGTGTGCGAGTGGAAGAAGGGGTGGTCGGTGAAAGCTGTGAGGGTTATGAAGGTGGAAGTGAGGGTGCTGACGAGGGGGGTGAGGTAGAAGAAGGTGATGGTCTGTGAGTGAAGGGAGGGCGAAAGTGTTTGAGTTTAGAAGGTGGGGTGATCAAAGGACGTCGGGGTATGGCCTGGCGAGGAAGGGTGAGTTGAGAGCGAGGGTGGAGAGAATATTTTTTGCGAGTGGGGATTGAAGAAGGGGGGGGGAAGTCTTTGGGAAGGGAATGAGCTGGGGGGCGCTGATGAGGTTTCTGGGAACGAGGGTTAGCTGGAGGAGGTGAAAAAGAGGGGGAGAGGGGTGGTGAGGGAGGAGGACTAGACTCTAGAGCAGGGGTGTCAAACTCATTTGCTCTGGCGGGCCAAATTTGACACAGTACAATAATGTAGGGCCGCATTAACTCCTTCTGTACCGGCGATGTCTTTTATATTATGTGTTAGCTATGTTTAGAGGATTTTTTGCAGTTTATAGAAGGATCTGTGGTAGAAAATAGGAATAAGTGTGATAGTTCGAAGCCTATCAATTGCTGGAGGCCCTTTTGAAACTGAATAAAATTGTCAAATACTGTAATAGCAAGATTAAAATTAAAAAGACGTTGCTGGTACAGAAGGGTTAATGTAGCAGGCCAAATAAAAACCGGTAATGCCTCCGTCCGTCCTAATATAAATTAAAATAAATGCTTCATATTATCCAGAGTTAACAATTTCAGAAAACATTCAAAACACATTGAAATATATTTAAATATGAATTTACGGCAACTGTGGCACCTGTCGCAATAGTTGTGTTTTATCCCCGTAGTCTTGGGCCACATACTGAGCATGACTGCAAGAACCGTCCCACTGGCCCCGAATTAAGCATATCATAAACCCGTTGACGATTGTATTCAGCTTAAGAAGAATGTCTAAGGGTGAAAGAGTAATTAATCTACTTTAAGCTTCTTACTCTCACAAATATGTCCTAGAATTAAGCTTAAGTTACTATAGTACCAAAATATAATATATTTAAGAAACAATAATTATATCTAGTAGAAAATACAATAGTTGACACTACTTGGCCAAACTGGTTCGCGGGCCGCATGCTAGAGGAAGGGGGGCCGCATGTTTGACACCCCTGTCCTAGAGGGATGAGGTGATAGTGGAGAAGGTGAGGAGGCTTGGAACTCACGGTGGGGCTGGCGGCGAGGCAAGGTGAGCTGCGGCGTAGTCGACGAAGTAGGGTTCTGTGGGGGCACTAACTTGTCCCCATCCATAGTCAGAGGACGGTAAATCCTCACAAAGCAATTTCGGTAGACCCGAGACTCGCCGTGATAATTTGCGATAATCTGATATGGGTTGGGGACCTTTGTGACTTTGTGAGAGCTGACGTATCTGGAGCCTAGTTTGTTGGAGATGAGCATTTTTTTTTTTTTTTTTTTTTTTTTTTCTATATGCCCTCTCGGGCATAGGCTGATAGCCTTTACACTCTACCGCTGAACACGGAGAGGCCCGTGAGGTCTTGCTCCAGTCTAGGGAGGGAGACATGTGAAGCTTCACGGCCTGAAGCAACTCCATCTCTGAAGCTGCTCCACCTCTGTGCTTCACAGTCTCATCCCCCAGGCTCGGACCCTCACTCTCAGAACGCCACCTATTGAACAATTAACTCACTAGGCATTGCCCCCCTGTAGCATATTTTTTAATATGGGAATATTCATACAAAGCTATTTATTCAGGGAACAATGAGGGTATTTTTTTGGCATTTCGGTGTACTGTGGTAATGCACTGATACTAGGTACAGCACAAATTCCATCCCAATAATATCTTCCCATTGACATATTGGGATTCGAACCCGGGTCCATTGGATTACCAGTCCAGTGGCAAGACCAATCCGCCACACCTCCCCTTGGCCACCATGACTTGATTGTCCACAGTGTAGGGGCTCTGCAGGGGTGTGGTGTCTTGGGTTACGTCCTGGCAGACTTGGCAGTGTGTAGGACATTCTTGAGGTGTTGTAGAGGGTCGGTGGAAACGTTGGTGGGGCTGGGTTGTATTGCCAAGTTGCGGAAGGGCAGCAGCAGAGGTGCCACACCAAATAGCCTCTCGTGAGGGGTGATGCCATCTTCTCTGGTGGCACGAAGTCATCCCCCGCTGGATCATTTTTACCTGAGCAGGCCAATCTTGAGATTGGAGGGCGATGAGGCGAGTCCTGATCTGGTTGTTGATTTTCTTGTGTCTCCTCTCGCAAACAGAGTTTCCTTGTGGCCAGTAGGGGGACGAGTGTGACACCTTGATGCCACAGATCTTAGAGAAGTATTCCCAGACTTGGCCAGAGAATTCGGGGGCGTTATCGGAGAGTAGCACTGTAGGTAGGCTGAAGTTATCAAATACCTCGGTGGCGAGGACTTCCGCTACTGATAAGGCGCTGTGTTCTTTGACGGGGCACGCGACCAAGAAGCGTGAGTATACGTCAACAAAGGTTACTACGAATCCCTTTCCCTGTTTGAGGGGGAAAGGGCCCATCATGTCCAAGGACAGGATCTGCCATGGTTGGATGGCGGTTAATTTGCCAGCTGGTCCTGTCTTTTCCCAAGTCGCATGGTCTGCAGGCTTCGGCGACTTTCTTAGCTATGGTGGAGGGCCTGATGGTCCAGTAGATTTGTTGGAACACTTGCAACATCTTAGTTTGTCCCAGGTGGATGCCGTTTCCCTCGTGAATGATCAGGAAGATGTCTTGAGCTGTCTGGGGGTCGACAGCTATGTGGCCAGACTCTGTGTGCAGTTGATCCCCAATCCGATGTAGATGGTAAAAGATGTCCTTGGGGATACATTTGGGCTTTACTTTAGTTAGCCATGAAGGAGCAGGGTGGGGTTGTCGTTTTCTTTGGCTTGGCCCGGGCGAGTTTTCTGCGACGGTGAGTTTGGAGGTTTCGCTAAACTGTATAATTTTGTGAGGCTGTTTATATCCGCACATGTGACGGGTAAACGGGAGAAAGCATCAGCGTTGGTATGAAGCTTTCTTGGTCTGTAATGGATTTCAAAATCAAATTCCTCCAGGATTTCTTGCCAGCGGACGAGGAGGGCACAGGTGGTTTCCGATCGATGTAGCCACTGCAAGGATTGGTAATCAGTGATGATGTTGACTTTGGAACCCAGGAGGAAAGACCGGAAGTGATTTAACGCCCAGATGTCAGCATTCTCTTTTCGTAGCTTCATAGTTGCGCTGGGCGGCGTTCAGGGTGGCGCTGGCCCAGGCGATGATATGTTCCCGCCCATCCTGTACTTGAGCCATAACAGCTCCAATGGCGAATACGGATACGTCCGTGTACAGACGGAAGGGTTGCTTGTAGTCGGGGAACGCGACTGCAGGGGCTTGGACTAGGTGTTGTTTCAAGGTGTTGAAGGCTTGGTCTCTCTCTTGAGTCCGTTCAAAGGGCTCGTCTTTCTTGGTGAGTTCATGAAGAGGGCGCGCAATGGCCGCGAAATTCTTCACGAACCTCCTGTAGTAAGTAGCGAGTCCCAGGAACAAGCGGACGCCCTTTACAGTACGGGGGGGGGGGGGGGGGGGGGGGGCGTATTAGCTGCGATGGCGGAGAGCTTGTGAGGGTCTGGGGAGATACCCTCAGCAGAGATGACGTGACCGAGGAACCAGACGGTGGTACGAGCCACCGAGGATTTGGCAGGATTGAGCTTTAGGCCAGCCGCTCGTATCCGCTCGAGGACTTGTCGTAATCGCATTATGTGCTCCTCCTATGTCTTGCCATAAACTATTACATCATCCAGGTAGGCCAGACAGATCTCCCAAGTGAGGCCCTTGAGGACGGATTCCATGAGGCGAGAGTAGGTGGCAGGCCCGTTACAGAGACGGAAGGGAAGTACGTTGAATTTGTACAAGTTTCCCCCACTTGTAGAGATTGCGGTCTTCTGTTGGTGTTCCTTCTGAATGGGCACTTGCCAGTATCCTGCCTGTAGGTCCAACGTGGTAAACCAACGGGAACCGTGCAGGGAGGTTAGGGAGTCATCTATCCTGGGTAGAGGGGTGGCGTCCTAATAATAAGTCCTAATTAATAAGTGAGTGTCAAACTAGTACTATAACACTTAGTACTAGCAACATGAATCTTGAATAGTATTTGTAGATCTGGTCCTGGTTATATTGCTTCCGGTGATGTTGGGGGCTAACGACTGGTTCCTCGGCCGTCCAGGTGGTCCAATATGTAGGAAGTTCTCAAGTCGGATCTCTTGACGATCGTTGCTGGCTACACACTTATATACCCACGAATTTGTGTGAAGGTTATAAGGTGCACGTTAGGACTTGTACATGGACAGATGTTTCTATTAGTCTTCTCTGCCACGGAGTCTGCCGGATCTGGAATCTCTCAACTCCGGAACAACACAAGGGCAGAGCTAGAGGTTAACTGCAGGGTAGTGACCACTGGTTGGTGTCTAGCTTTCAACTGATTTGACTGGGGGCGGGAGCTAGGTTTATAGGCTCGGGTCTGGACCCTGTAGACAGTAGGGATCTCGAGTCTTATGGACTTATTTGAGCTCTCAATAGATATGGGGACTAGGTAAGATGGTGATTACTGTTGTGGCACATGGCTATAGGAAGCCTTCATATTTTAATATAACTGAGCCTTAGTAAGAGGTACTATTTTGGCTATACTTGAAGTATTTAGGGGAGAGAGACTGGATCTACTTTGCGAGGAGGATGGGGACAGCTGTGATAGGAGCGTCTCTCTTAGATTGTTCAATCTTCATTCTATGGTATAGCTGAGGTGCTAATTTAGTGATCAGAGTATGCAAGAAAGGTAAATGGTTTATTGTGAGTTAATAGAGGTTAGTAAAGGTGTTAGTCATGCATGGTTAGTTCATTGATAGGAAGAATTCCTGTGCTACCTGGCAATGACTCAGAAGTCAAAACAGGGGCCAGGTATACCTCCGAGGGGGTGGGGGTCTCCCTCCTCAGGTGGGTAAAAAGGGGTAGCTGGGCGCCCTCTCTCTGTGATAGTCGTCCGGCGGCGGCTGTGGCTAGGGGCTTGCCATATCACCAGTGTTTGTAATAACCCTCTGTGTATGAGACAGATGTGGGTGTCCTTAATACCAAAACCGAAGGTGCCTTGGCTAGCTGGTTTTACTCGGTTGGTTGTTAATTGTAGGGTTTGCTGGATGTGGTGGAGACTGGGTTGCTAACTCTGCCACATTTATCTGGAAGTATGGCAATAGAAGTTAGTTACTGGCGAGGCGGCTAGCCTCGCACCGACGACCATTGGGTGCAGGGTTGTGAATGGGTTGTAAGAGAATAGATGGCATGCAAGGGGCTAGTAAAGTTCTAATGTTGTTCTGGCCTACTAAGTGAAGGTAGGCTGGATAGGAGTATATATAAAAGGTTGGAGAGCGTTAGCAACGGGAAATTCAAGGATCTTCAAGAGGTATGAGAGAGAGGCTAGGTCGGACAAGAGTCGAGAAGCGCAGGTGTCTTAATGAGAGGGGGGGAAGTTCAGGGGCTACAGGGAAATTTGCTCCTAAGGTCCCTGGGCGTGGGGGTGGCATTAGGCTACAATTGATATTGGAGTTTGAAAAGACAGTGAAAGTACGTTAGTCAAATGCTACCGGGAGATGCAAATACGGGGTGGTATATGAGTCTGGAAAAGATAGAATTATGTAGACTGTGGGGCTGGGGGGGGAGAAGGAGGTGAACTGTAGGTGTGTGCTAGACTTGTGGATAAAGTAAGGAAAGACATGGTGTATTATTTCTCGTACATACGAGGGGTTATGGACCTATTATTTGACACGCTTTTTGTGTACGTCTATGTGTCCCTGGGAACTGCGTTTTCTATGAAATATAGACCCAAGGAAAGCGGCAGTTCGTAGGGGTACTACGTTATTGTTTCGAGGTACTATGATAGATACTGGTAACAACGGTTATCTATACAATCTCTGGTTGGGGTAAGGATTACGTTACAGCATGGGTGTATTACCTTGTAAGGTATATAACATCTACTTCTCGGATGTAAGAACATACATAGATATAATTATGGCTGTCTGATGTGCTGGCATTGGCTCAACGTAAGAACAGGGCATGGGTGTTTTTAATATGAATGTATATTCTTGTTCATCATCGTATAGGTAGAATCGGGCGGGTATGGGGTGTAGGACACAAAGTAATATGGCGTAGTGTGGACTGTGGATACGAAGGAGGTAAGCTGAAGACGTATGACAATTGTGGAAAAGTAAATGGAAAAAGGTGAACACAATGGCGGATAAAGATACTTAACCTAAGGATTGAATACATAGATTTATGGGGCGATGGGTCTTCAGAAGCTTAGTCGGGCAAGACAAGATGTTAGGGAATGTTAATATTAATACTTAAACTAAGGATTGCATACATCGATGAACGACGACATTATAGTCGTCATCTTAATAAGGTGATGAAACCTGGTTGATCTGTACTTGGCACAATACGACACAAGGACAGTGCCGCTATGTCGTATCAATACTGGTGGCAGTTAATATTATAGAGACACTTAGTTACTAGAGGAACAATGCAAGGGGGCGACTGAGCACGGGTTACATATATCTATACTCGTCATGGGAAATGATATACGAGGTCTAGGGACAGAAGTGGGTGTTTTAATTTCTAAGATATATAACATCTACTTCTCGGATGTAAGAACATACATAGATATAATTATGGCTGCCTGATGTGTTGGCATTGGCTCAACATAGGGACAGGGCATGGGTGTTTTTAATATGAATGTATATTCCTGTTCATCATCTTTGTAGTTAGGAGTGTAGGACACGAGGGGGTAGTGTACGTGAGGTGTGGAAAAATGGTCAGTTTAGAAGGGGTATCTAGGTGCGGCCTGGAGCTGCTTAGCCCTGCGGGCTTGGGCCTGTCTGAATTGGCTGGCTCGGTCAGCTGGTCCTTTCGTTCTGTGGACCTTTCCTTTGGGTGTTTCTGTGTGGTGTTCGTTCGTGGCTTCTGTGGTGGGCTTCTCGTTCTGGGGCATTTTAATATAGTTAACCTAAGACGTGCGCATGGGGGGTATGAGACACCACACGCCTGTGCGCACGTATTTGAGCTGTTCCCATCACTAACATCGTTATTTTACCATAAATATCATTAATACTTATCCATATGCGCCTATTTTAGGTTGATTATAAAGGTATTAACCTGTTACAGTAATAAAACAAGTGGAAACAGCGTTTGGATGGTCAAAATCGGCGATAGCCTACAGGCCGGGAGTTACATAATTTATGGCTGAGGCAACTTCCCTCCCCTCCACTTTTGCCCACGTCTGGAGAGAGACTGTCGATCGATACTCTCTCTCTCTCTCTCTTGCCCTCACTTGATAACAGTGATGACAATGACCTGCTTGCAACTCGCTAATGTTAGCACGAAAATAGACCACAGAATAAGGGAATAACAGGGAAAATAGGTGATAACTGAAGGAGGGGGGAGTGGAGAAGGAGGGGATGTGGAGGAGTGATATTTGGCATGGCCCAGGGAAAAAAAAAAAAAAAAGGATTAAAGTTTTTTTTGGGAGTGTTTTAAATAGATTTTTTTAGGCCCAGGATCTTAAGAGTCTTCCCGCAGTCGCCCGGGGAAACTCTTATGAGTCTTCCCGCACTTGCCGGGTTAAAGGTACAATGCTACATCAGACATGGATAGGCAATTATGTAACAGCACGATCGAGGATCCACTAGTTGCCTTAAGGGGGAGATGCTGGGAAGGTTCCGACAGTCTTTGAAGATGTGGCTGCGTTGTATTCCCGATGACGTCCTGGTCCGTGGTGGTGATCCTGCCATGTGACGGTTGCAGAGATAGTGAAGGCTTCCTTGAGGATCTTCTAGGGAGTTGTTTCACCAGTGTCTTACACCCTCCACTACAAGTCCTTGACCCAGACTTCCTGCAGGAGTCTCTGAAAGAACTTTGATGTTGGATCTTGGATATATACGAGGACGAGCCATTTCACCAGTGTCTTACGCTCTCGTATCGTAGGACTTAACCCCCTCAGACGGATTAAGTTCCGATAAGTTACAGGAAGCGGTTGACGCAGCTTTTGGGTCTAGAATTTGGCTCATGAGTGGTTTGGAAACCTTCATATTACTCTTATTCCCAGCCACCAGAATGATCTTTATTGTTATGTATCGTATGTGAATAGATGGCTAAATGACTATACTACATGAAAATAAAAAACAAAAATTAAATAAATGTAAATATAGAATGGAAACGTACTCCCGAATAAAAATATTGACCGCATAATTGTGTTCCCACCGTCCTATCTCGGAATTTTGAGTGATGACCATATATATGTATGTACTAAAATAAAAGTATTTGTTCTCCTCTTTCCAATGGTGAAAACGGAAATTGTCTATCTTCAATAGTTTTCAAGCACTGGGCAAAAACAAAAACAGTAATGTTTTGCCGGATATGGTTTATAACATGATTGATTGATTTTTTGGTTACGAGGTGTATAGTTTTCAATTTAGTCTGTATGAATGCGCGAGATAATTACAAAGAAGATAAACAAAACTAGAACTTCCTAAGACAAATACTTTTTTTTCTATGAATATTTGAAATCACGGGTCGAAAAAGCTAATATTTACTTTCCGCCGTCGCCCCACCCTGGATTAAAAGCGCACTCCGAGCAGTTCCCCACCTCGGTGTTGCGGTATTTGCTCAGGTATGTATGTAATACATCACCTGAATCGGAAAATTATGCTCTTTCTAATGGTGAAAACCACACCACTACATCATAATTGGTTCGCGAGCTATGGGCAATTGTTTCCATGCAATTAGATTGTGGTGTAAATGAAAGACAATGTTTATCACAGGACATTATTTTAGCCACAATATTTGTAATAATATGGAATAGTATATATCACCTGAATCGGAAAATTATGCTCTATCTAATGGTGAAAACCACAATACTACATTATAATTGGTTCACGAGCTATGGGAAATTGTTTCCATGCAATTTAATTGTGTTGTAAATGAAAGACAATGTTTATCACAGGACATTATTTTAGCCACCATTGTTGCTCCCCCCCAAAAAAAAAAAAAAAAAAATCCAAAAAAAAAAAAAAAAAAAATATATATAAATAAAAAAATAATAATATATAATAATAAAAAAAAAAAAAAAAATATATATATATATACAGTATATATAATTATCTAATTATATATAATTATATATAATTATATACAGTATATATATATATATATATACAGTATACTGTATATACCTGTATATATATATAATATATAATTTATATATATATAATATATAACAATCTCCACCACTGCTCTACCACCACCACCACCACAACTACCACCATCTCCACTGCTGCTCCACCACCACCACCACCACCATCACCACTGCTGCTCCACCACCACCACAACTACCACCACCACCACCACTACCACCACCACCACCACCATAACTACCACCACCACAACTACCACCACCACCACAACTACCACCACCACCACAACTACCACCACCACCACCACAACTATTACCACCACCACCACAACTACCACCACCACCGTGTTGACAGAAATGTGGAGGATATATATATATAGGCCTATAATTACATAATAATAAATAAATAATAAAAACACAAAATAATAAAAATAAATTAAATAAAAATAATAATATATATATACTGTATACTGTATATATAAATATATATATTATATATCTATATATATATACATCTCCACCACCACCATCTCCACCATCACTGCTCCACCACCACCACCACCTCCACCTCCACCTCCACCACCGTGGCGACAGAAATTTCGACTGTACTTACCCTGGGACGGCATGACAGTGTATGCTATATAATTCCCTAAACTAACACAATATCCATCGATAACCCAACGATATATGCACTTCGTTTGGGTTATATTAGGGTGGAAATACCAACCAAGGCTGGGCAAAATGGAGGCCCCTCGGTTTAAAGGGCCTGACAGACCCACCTAGGAGCTTGACTGCTGGGTGAAGACTGGCCTCTTCATCACCCGCGGGGCCCACAGAGAGACGCCACAGGGTTTCTAGATATTTCCACATGTAGATCTAACTTACCTAACTTACCAGACAAAAAAACGGCCCAAAAGCATCATAAACTTATTTCTGGGGAATATAATAAGTTCATATGATGCACTAGCGTCATATGAGTTTTTTGGACAAACCTCCATATGACGCGATCGCGTCATATGAGTCGGAGAGTGTAGTGTGTAGGAAGTTATTTCACCAGTGTCTTACACCCTCCACTACGAGTCCTGACTTAGAAGGAAGCCGTTTCACCAGTGTCTTACGCTCTTCCAACCAGTCTTACTATTTTTGTAGTTTTACTACAACTAGAGTGCGTGTCAGCATTGCATACTCTAACTATAGTAAATCCTGTATCAAGGCAATGTAAAAATGTTGGGTGGTCACCAGTGTGGTCCAACAAGGATACGAGCAAATCCAAGATACCTTCGAGAAATGCATCGAGTAGTTACACCAGTGTCTTACTCCCTCAAGGCAATTTCTCATTAAATAATCCCAAGTCGTTCTGATATCAACCCTACCTGTGTGGTGTTGATATCTTTCTAACTCTGCTGATGATGAGGTGGGCTGAGATGGTCTTACCACTTCCGTCGTTCTCCTCGGTGGGGCATTTCACGGCTAGAGGGGCGTCTGTGCTTGGAGGAGGGTCTGGGTCGACTGCGGTAGCCCTTCTGGGAATCCGCACCACCGTGGTGGTGCACCTCAGGGCAAGAAGGGCGCGTGATGTGTTGGTATGTATGCTTGGTTTGTTCCCCACAATGTCTTGAGTGGTCATCTCTGATTTGTGCATCGTTGTCTGGTGCCGTTCTCACAGGTATGTTCTTTCCTAGGGTTGGGGGAAGTGCCTGGGTGATGCAGGCGAGCTGAGCGAAGCGTGGTGAGGAGTCGCTTGTGCCCTCTTGTCTTGGTGGCTTAGTGGCAGTGGTTGGTAGTGTGTGCGGGGCCTCATCTCCTTGGTTCTCCTCATTGCTGCATTTTTTCTCTATCTCACTCTCTTCCCTGGGGTAATAGCCACGACCTCGTCGCTGGATTTCGAAAATCCAGACATCACCTTGGCGGGAGAAGCGTTTGTGGCTTTCGAGGTATATCCACCATTCGTGGGAGCGGGCATCTGCTGGTCTGGTGGTGTTGGTATCCACTGTAAGGTAGGAGGCCTTGTGAGTGTATTCCTGGCCCGTTTCTATTTTTTTTTTTTTTTTTTTTTTTTTTTTTTTTTAAAGAGACAATGAACGGAGGAAGGAAAAACACAGATAAAACAAAAAGGTCCATGTGCCTAAAGGCATCCTCCATTCATAAAATTTTTGTAACAACTGGATTTAAACATTTGTAGATTGTAAGTTTGTGGAAAGCAATTCGAGGGAAGTGAATTCCAAAGAGTAGTAGCTCTGGGGATAAATGAATTCTGATAAGCAGAAGTTCTGCATTGTGGAGGAGAAAGTGTAAATTCATGGGCGCTCTCAGCTGCCCTAGTTCTACGGGGAAAGATGTGGAGAGGCGGCACATCTGGAACCAGATGGTGGACAAGGGGCTGGTTTCTTCGCCCCCACTTTAACTTTTTGATGAAGAGAAAGACCATCAAACCAAGAAAAGACACGAAAAGGCTGCAAACCGCCACACCCTTCGTAGGGAGATTGTAGGCACCAATCGATCAGGAATAGACCCAGGTGAGGTTATAGGCATGTGATAAAGAGTCGCTGGAACTCCTGTTTCATTTGCTTGGCCTCTCTTACTGATTTTCTTTGTGCCTCATTTACACTGAGAGCAATCCAGCTAGCTCTCACAAACACCTCCTCCTCCTATCCACTTCACTACACTAAACATGCACACCACACTTCATTCCTCCACACCAAAATTAAAAAAAAAAAAAAATTATGAATTGTAGCCCAGCCTCGGAGTCCCCAGGGGGGGGGACCATAAATGCCCCCTCACCCGACCGACCATCCCCTGACGACCCCACACAATTACCTGGACCTCGGCCTGTTACTCTTTCTATTAATTTCTGCAACATTCGCGGACTTTCCTCTAACTTTCACTCTGTTGAGCACCATCTCTCCTCCTACAAACCTGATCTTCTCTTCCTCACCGAAACTCAGGTGTATGTAGCAACATCCAGCAACCCCTTCTCTGTATCCTCCTACTTTCTCTATCCTAGTTTCAAAGCCAAAGGCGGATGTTGTGCATATGTGCACAACAAACTCACTTGCTCTCGTGTTCCCGATTTCGACTCCTCTGAATTCTCAACTTTATGGCTCAAACTTTCCTGTCATTCTCTTACTAAATATTTCTGTGCTGTCTATCTTTCCCCTAACTCTACCAACTTTCCCAAATTCTTTGACTATCTAAACTCTACAGTGGAACACATTCTATCCATTTCTCCTTTCTCAGAAATCTCCATCTTAAGAGATTTCAACGTTCACCACCGCCATTGGCTCTCCTCTCACACTACTGATCCACCTGGTGAACAAGCCTACGTCTTTTCTATCTTAAATGACCTAGAGCAGTTAGTTCAGCAACCCACCCGTATCCCAGATCGCATCGGAGATCGGCCCAACATTCTTGACCTGTTTCTAACTTCTAACCTTTCTTCTTTTACTGTAGATCTTTTCTCTCCTTTGGGCTCCTCCGACCATAAACTTATCTCTGTCACCTGTCCTATCTCTCCCGTACAGCCACCCGATCCTCCTAGCCGGCGGCGCTTGTGGCACTTTGGCGCTGCCGACTGGGAGGCTCTTCGGCAGTACTTCTTTGATTTCCCATGGAATGATTTCTGCTTCCATGGCCGAGGACCCGAGGAGAGTGCTGAACGCATTACCGAGGTAATCCTATCGGGCATGGAAGCATACATTCCATTCTCTTTCTCTCAGACTAATGCTAAAAAATCTTGGTTTACTCACGCCTGTTCTACTGCTGTCCGCAATAAGGAGGAAGCATTCAAACGGTATCGACGCCTTAAAACTCAAGACTCTCATTCTTCATATGTTTCTGCCCGGAATCAAGCCAAATCTGTTCTTCGACTTGCCAAACACTCTTTCATCAATAATAAATGCACTGAACTATCCAACTCTAGCTCTTCCCAAGCTTTCTGGCATCTAGCCAAAAACCTCTCCAACAATTTCTCTTCCTCATCTTTCCCTCCCCTTGCCCACTCTGATGGCACAACCATCACTTCTTCCTCTGACAAAGCTAAACTCTTCGCTCAAACATTTGCTAGAAACTCCACCTTGGATGATTCCGGTGCTATTCCTCCCTCTCCGCCCTCCTCTCTCTTACTTATGCCTAATATCCTAATCTCTTCTAAAGATGTACTTTCTACCCTCTCTGGGCTTAACACTAATAAGGCGTACAGTCCGGACGGTGTTCCTCCTGTTGTTCTCAAAAACTGTGCTTCCGTGCTGACTCCCTGCCTAGGCAAACTCTTTCGTCTCTGTCTATCCTCTAACGTCTTCCCTTCATGCTGGAAGTTTGCTCACATTCAACCTGTCCCAAAGAAGGGTGACCGCTCTCAACCCTCCAACTATCGTCCAATTGCTCTTATCTCTTGTCTTTCTAAAGTTTTTGAAACTATTCTTGCTTCCAAATTTCTTAAGCATTTCTCTTCTCATAATCTGCTCTCAGATCGCCAGTATGGCTTCCTTAAGGGTCGCTCTACTGGTGATCTTCTTTCATATCTTACTAACTCTTGGTCATCCTCCTTTCGGGACTTCGGTGAGACTTTTTCTATTGCACTAGACATATCGAAAGCCTTCGATAGAGTCTGGCATAAATCTTTAATTTCTAAACTACCCTCCTTCGGTTTCTATCCCTCCATCTGTGCCTTTGTCTCTAATTTCCTTTCCGGCCGTTCCATAGCCGCGGTTGTGGACGGCCATTGTTCACTTCCTCACCCTATAAACTCCGGTGTTCCTCAGGGCTCTGTCCTATCTCCTATTCTCTTTCTAATTTTTATAAATGATCTCCTTAACTGTACCTTAATTCCCATCCATTCATACGCAGACGACTCAACCTTACACTACTCCATTAGTTTTTCAGAACGCCCCAGCCAGCAATCCCTCAACGACAAACGTAATGAAGCCATAGAACTCTTAAATTCTGATCTAAATACTATTTCCAATTGGGGCAGAGAAAACCTTGTTAACTTTAATGCTTCCAAAACCCAATTTCTCCATCTATCTACCCGTCAGGATCTCCCAGCGGACTATCCCATATTCTTCAACAATTCAAATATCAACCCTTCATCTTCTCTCAATATTCTTGGTGTCTTTTTCTTCTGCTCTCATTTGGAAGGACCATATTACCAGTCTTGCTAAGGCAGCCTCCCAGAAGCTGGGTGTGCTCAACCGCCTTAGGGGGTTCTTTTCCCCTGCACAGCTTCTTGCTCTGTACAGGGGCATAGTGCGCCCTTGTATTGAGTATTGTTCACATGTGTGGGGAGGTTCCTCTCACACCGCTCTCCTAGACAAAGTTGAAAGGAAGGCCTTTCGTATCATTAACTCCCGTCCACTCACCAACTCTCTGCAATCTCTCTCTCTCCGCCGCAATGTTGCATCTCTCTCGCTATTCTATCGCTATTATAATAATCAGTGTTCCTCAGAGCTATCCCAGTGCATACCACCTCCTTTACGTAGGGCACGTGGTACCCGTCTTGCAACTCAATCCCACCCCTACTCTGTGCAACTCTCCAACCCAAGAGTGAAACGTTACTCTCAAACTTTCTTCTACTCAACAGCTGAGCTCTGGAACTCTCTCCCAGAATCAGTCTTTCCCTCTTCCTATGACTTAAATTGCTTCAAACTCCGTGTGTCCAGGCATTTTGGCTCGAACGTCCCTTGATTTTGGCCCTGTCACTCTTTCAACTATGGGGGAGGCACTCGCTATAGGCAGTTATGCCTTTTGCCTCCCTCAATCACATAGAAAAAAAAAAAAAAAAAAAAAAAACCTGGACAAACACAGGATAAACAAAGAATAAGAAAAGGGAACAACAGCAGGAGAAGGAAAACTCGCCCCAACACAAGAACAAATCACCAATATCACCACCCAGAGCTAATAAGAAGACGAAGGTAAAAGACGAAAAAAATGGCCTCTCCAAATCCAAATTTGCCCCACTACGCACTAAAACCCGGGAAGCCAGAGTTGCCACCATCAACACCACGTCTCTACCACCCACACCAGGGAAAAACATAAGCATTACTTTCGACCATACTGGAGAACAGAAAAAGAAAATAATATACCGCCAAACAGCATACCCAAATATCACCTCTTCAGATGCGCCGATCTTCCGCGCAGTTGTCTTCCCACCAGCGCGCGCATTTCTAAGGGGTCTACCTAATACCCCTGAAACGCCGCCTCCCCCCCATGCACTTATGACCTTCTGACCTCCAAGTACCGGCCCAAGAACATAGCAGCAAACGTAATGACCATCTCGACTAGAACCAGGTATAGTCAGCAATTCAACGGCTCAAAAAAAAACTTACGTGTAAGAGTTTTGAGCCTAGGAATTACCCTCCCATTCAGGAAGTATTGATGCCATGGTTAACCTTTAAAGTGCAAGCTATATGTAGTGTTCACCCTACCACTAGGCGACGATATTAGGCTTCATTCCCGCCTAAAATAGTAATTTTACGATAAATATCGTTATTCCTTTTTCATATGCTCCTATTTCACTTTTAATATGAAGATATTAACATGTAACAGCAATAAAACAAGTGAGAATTGTATTTGGGGGGTGAAAATCGCGAATTATTGCCGACCGTCCAGTCATGACTGAAAACTGAAGCCTCTCTCTCTCAGCACACACTCGATAGGCACTGGACCGGACCTTGGAACCGGGTTGGAGATATTGGCGCGGTAAATAAACCGATAAACAAGGGAATAAGAGGAAAAATAGGTGATAATTGAAGGGGGGAAGGAGGGGGTTTTCAAACATGTGGAGGAGTGATAGGAGGTATGGAGGGGAATTATCTCACATAATCACATATTCCTTTGTTTTAAGTGCTACTGGGACCTTTTAAAAGGCTTTTTTTAGGTCTTGGATCTTAACCCGTACAGCCCCAGCGACGCGCCTGGCGCGTCGGCGATGTATGTAACGCACAGCCCCAGAGACGCGCCTGGCGCGTCACCCTAATTGTGCCGACCGTAACCTCAGGTGTAGCCACTCAAGAGGGCTCAGATTTGTATGGGAACTGTGTACGTATCCCATGCAACCGTGCCGATGGTTGAAAACTCTCAAAGTCCACGTGCGTGCGCGTGAGCGTGCAATAACCTGTTTTTTTGGGGTAATTGCCTTCAATTTTTTACTCTTGTAAAATACGTTTTCGGGGGTTCTGTAGGACCATTCTTTAAGCTTTTTGAGCGGTTTTTCGTGGTTTTTCCTTCATTCCTATCCCATTCGCTATTGTTTCTGGAATAAATCCATTTTTTGAAAACCGGCCGGGTTCTGGTGAACAAACATTACAAAACTAGCCGGGGCGGGACGGGTTAAGAGGTTCGTCGCCTTTCACCACCAAAACCTCTTAAGAGTCTTCTCGCCGTTCCCAGGTTAAGATACTTTAGGGTCTGAGGAGTTATTTTCCCTACTGGTGAACTTTTGTTCTTACATACCATGGCAGATTAAAAATTAGGATCTCTTTTAGGCTGCAATTTTGACATTGGAAGTAGCACCAAAGGGCATGCCACAAACTGACTTCCAGTATCAATCCCGCATTCTAACAAACTGTTAAAGAAAGCTTTGCCATGGCAAGACAATCTAACGGTTCGGGCTTTGCGAGATACCGTCTGAATAACGGCACTTAGCATACAGAAGTCCATACTGCATCTGTCCAACAGCATGGTCAAGGACATATGTTGTAAAACAGTTTGATCACCGACCCCGGGTTCTTTGTACAATCTTACAACGGTCAAAGGCAGATTGAGCGAAATAGTAAGTTCATGATCTTACTTATTCCTCACGTTAGCTCGATACCTCGTTGCTGTATCATGACACTAGCGACTTTGTATTCTCGATCTCGATCTCGATTCATAATGTGTAGGGCGCTGGACTTGCGCATATCACACATATAAGGGTATTAGTGTGGAGGATGGGGAGAGCTAAGTGGAGGGTTTATGGCATGTGTGTGATGTGGGCAAAATGTTTGTTTATTCTGTGTTTCAATGTGTAGTGTAGGGCTATTTATTGTATCTTCTGGGAGACTGTTCTAATCCTGTATGGTTCGTGGAAAGAATGAGTGTTTGTAGAAGTCAGTATTTATTGTTAATTTAGATGAAGTGGACTGTATATATTTAATTTGTAAGATTAACACATATAGAATATTTATTTACCTTTTATGATGAACTCAGCTTGTGATTGAAAGATGGCGGAAGATAGGCTAGTTGACTTGAGTGGGTTAGTAGGATAAAGAAGCGTATGGAAAGAGGCTAGGATAGGCTAGATATTTACTTTACATTTCATGATAACTAACAAAAGATGATGATGTAGTGACTATATGAAAATGAGATGATAGTGAAGCAAAAACACCTAATATATGAACTATGAAGAAGGCTTAGCGTGTGTAGCGGGGACGGAGGTTGGTTGGAGAGTGAGAGCGAGCGCGTCGACTTTGTGTCCCTCGTGACTATCCGCGCACGTGCATAGCATATGGAGAATGTATCCCATCATAGTACAATGAGATACATATGAACAATCTTAATAAGTAATACACAAATATTTGGGAATTATAATCCTACAATATTTTCCCATATACAACTACAGAATATATTCTTCCCAAATCGTGGACGTCCAACCTAAGGTTAAGGAAGCGTTCAACTTAAGACTACGGAAAGATACGCAATGCTACATCAACCCAGATTACGTAACATCGAGACTGTTCATACTAGATACTAAGTATGGATATATTCCCACCAACAGAAAATATACAAAATTTACATGATTAGATTTGCCCGGAGGCAACCTTATCCCGCCGAGCTTGGGAGGATATCTGGGCCGCCTGTCGACTGGGGCTTCCACCGGACGCGTCAACAGGCTGCGCCGAAGTCGGTGCCAGGGAGGGGACATCTATGGATAACTGGTCCGAGGGGGTGTCCTTGCGTTCGAGGTCACCTTCAAGAGGATATAGTTGTACTGTCGGCCGTGAGATTACTCCAATCCGGGTGCGAACTTTTGCTACCCGAACCTCACCATCACGACCTGGTAACAACTCCTCTATCCAACCCAATTTCCAGAGTGCGCACGGGCCCTCTTCATGGATGGTTACCACATCACCTACCCTAGGCCAATGACAATTTAATGGTGTTAGCTTACTTTTTTGCGCTTCTCTCAAAGTCACCAGATATTCTGTCTACCAGCGATGCCAAATATCTCGCGATAATTTACGAATATATTTGTAGCGGGCCGATATCACATCCTTACTTGTGTAGTCTGGATCTTCCATAGTATCCTCATCATGTTCCTCAGGAAGATGCCGCAGCCTGTATCCACGTACCAGTACTGAGGGGATCGTATATATACGATAGGCTATGACTCTTTTGTGATCCCGTATGTCTCTGTGACGTCACGGTCGTTCCCACTGCACGGCGTAGGACGAGTAGATCGTATATTATATGATTGTAAGTAAGTTAAGATTGTAAAGGCCTAATATGCTATTAAGCAATATTGACATGGTCTTATTTTGTATATAATTATGAATTTATCGTATATATTAATATAATTTATCGGATAGAGCAACCTAGATGCGGTACGATAATTTAGGCTCCTGGCGTTTGCCAAGGCAGCAAGGTGTGCCTCTGAGAAAGACAGCTCAGAGCCTTCATGAACACCAACCAGTTAACATCTAAATTCCGCCTTCAGTTGATCGCGCTATTGTGCCTCTAATCACAATACACTGACAGCAATACAAACAGCTACACCATCACGACGCTCTCATCGACGCCATGACTGACTGACAGATAAGCATAGTATTCATGTCCATTCCCATGTAATCATTTATTCTTTCTTTCACTTGACTCGAGTCTCGGGACCGGTGTCTTGCCTCCCCATTGTCCGCCATATTGGGTAAAACGTTCTCCCTTACCTCATTGCCACGTGGAACTATTGGTGAGTTAATTCCTGGCTAGTATTAACCCTTATAACCTTACCCTATATATAAATTATTATGTGAGACCTTTGGATATAAATTAGCTTGTTTCAGATTGAATTCAATTTAGATATGGAGTAGTTTTAATTTAGATTGGATTTGTTTGATTCATTATAGCTTAGTAATATTTAACTTTCATTGATAGTTTACCACATTGGTGCCCAGACCTCGGGAATTAGCTACCAGTAAGGGATTTTATTGGGCAATGAGCAAGGGGACATATAACAGGATGCAGGAACAACTCTATGATAATCTGGTAGGACTAGCCAAGCGGTGGTTAGAGCCGGAATGCAGGGTCACATTGTTGCACCTGCCTAAGTCCTGCATCCCACCAATCCTCTTCCCCCAATAATTTCCTTTTACATTTCAGACTTCCTGTGACATATGACCTGACCTAACATTTTGTCTTGTTCAATATGACCCTTTAGTAGGTATTGCTATTTTGTGTACTATTTTTCTCCTACATAGAAGTCTGCCGATCGGCGTATCTTAACTAGGCTACCATTTTGCCCTTGTATTTGTAACATTTTAGGTAAATAGCCTACAGGCTTACATGCTAAATGAGTAAACAGGAAGAGACATCGTCTAGTGGGGTGCTGATCAAGGCCCCTTAGAATCAAAGGGCGGGACTTCGGGGAGTATTAAATAGGCTAATTGTAGATGTCAACACTTTCATCACTACTGCTAACCTCGAGGAATTAGAAGCTAGATTAGACAATGTCCAGGCTACCCCCAGTCGTAGTATGGCTCTGAGTGAGGTGATTGTAGCAGGCATGACAGAGGAGGAAGAGATAGTTACAGAGTGTGATAATCGCTCCCTCTATGATGAACCTGTCTTTAGAGCGAAGCACATATTACAGCGCGCTGTCGCAAGTAAGAAGGGAGGCGAGAATGAGGCCCATAGAAGGGCTGACCCAAAACACACTGTACACCTCCCAAAGCTCAATCTTCCTACATTTGGGGGCAAATGGACTGAGTGGTTAGCTTTTTGGGACGTATTTCGGTCTACAGTTCATGAATCCTCTTTGGATAATGTCCGCAAGTTTCACTACCTGAAGGGACAAATGGAAGGAGAGGCCTTACATTTGATAGAGGGTTTTGCGGTAGTGGGTGATAGTTATCTGGAGGCAGTACAATTATTAAAGGCCACATACGGGGATCAAGAGCAGTTGATGATGGCCCATGTCGTTGCCTTGTTAAAGCTCGCAGAACCACAGTATAAGGTTGAGGAGTTTTAGGGCAAATATGGAGTGCCATACTCGATCGCTAGACACCCTAGGGCTCACCACACAGGAAATGATAGTCATTATCTTACGTCAGAAGCTTCCTATGGCAATACTTGACAAGGTTAGATCATTTGATCTGGGGGAGTTCAAAACTCAGTTTAGTAAGGAAATTAGCAATCTACAGTTGAACAAAGGGAGAATGTATGTGTCGGGAGAGAGTGAGAATGTGGAGATGAGGGGAACTGTAAGCATGACGGTGGGGACTAAAGGAAAGAAAGAGGTACATATAAGAAACCTGCTCAGATTCTATGCAAGCCATGTAACAAAAAACATAAATGGAGTTTCTGTGTAAAATACCCAACAAATGAGACAAAACTAGCACAGGCAAAAAGATTGAAGCTATGTGTAGGTTGTCTAAGTAAGGAACATGGTAAGCAGGGACAATGTACTGCTACATACTTAAGGCCCTGTCACCACTGCAAAGGACATCACTTTGATAAGTTGTGTCCTACGGCAGATAAAGTCAAAAACGTCAAACCAGAGGGTACTACAACTGTGACACTAGGTAGCACGCAAGACACCACTATATTGCCCACAATACAGATTCCCATTGAAGGTAACGACAGTAACAAAGTTTGTCGGGTACTTCTAGATCAAGGGTCTCAACGTTCCTTTATAAAGAGGTCTGTCTTAGTGGGACTGAAGCACCGAATCGTAGGGGCTGAGACTCTTCGATTGCAGGGCTTCACAGGGGTTACTGACAAACAAGACTACGAGATAGCGGAGATTTCATATTTCTACCGTAAAACCCGGTACTTTATGACATGTATCGTAGTAGACACCCTACCAGAATATGTATCTGTAGGAGTGAAGAAGGTGGAACACGCATTACGTAGCAAAGGGGTTACCTTGTCAGATCCCATGGGAGATCAGAGTGAGGTGCATGTTCTACTTGGTGTGGATCATTATTATGATGTAGTATACCCTGGATTTAAAAAGATGTATGGTGTAATTTTAATCCCCACTAAATTTGGCTATTGCATGAGCGGAAAGGTGCATACTACACAGTCAAAGGTCCTGGTCGACACGGTCTCGATATTAAGAGTCAATGTAACCGCGGCAGAGGAGTGGGAAGGAGGATTCCCAACCTAGTGACCCTAAAATGGCTGCCGAGTTCGACCTGGAACGACTGTGGAGATTGGATCACATAGGCATTAATCCTATGGAGACTGATTATGACTCGGAAGTTGCGCTGCAAAGGTTTGAAGAGTCTGTGAGCTACTGTGCCTCAGACAAGCAATATAAAGTTAGTTTACCCTGGAAGAACAGTGAGATAAGCCTGCCTACCAACTATGGTTTGGCATTAGGTCGCTTGCGCGCATTACAGCGTAAATTAACTAATGAACCGAGCACGCGCCAGGCGTATGACGATGTATTTCGGAGTTATGAAGATAGGGGCTTTATTGAGAGAGTCGATGTCAAGGAACCGGTTAAGAAGGGTAGGGTTCACTATCTGGCCCATCATGGGGTGAGAAAAGACAGCGTCACCACACCAATACGGGTGGTGTATGACTGCTCTGCCCACCAAGGTCAACAACTCAGTCTAAATGACTGCCTGCTGACAGGTCCATGGTGTCGGACCTGTCCCAACATCTATTGCGGTTTAGGCTGGGGAAGTACTGTAAAGTCAGTGAAAATAGGCTAGCCTAAAACAGACCTCGGATGCGGAAATACCCTGAGCCGAACAGACCAAGTGGGATATCTCTATTGGTCTAACTGGTAAGGTGCCTGCCTCACACCCAAGGGTCGAGAGTTCGTGCCCCCACCAGGGCATGATATTTTCGTGAGGCTATTTCCACATTTAACGAAGTTTAGGTGTGCTGGTTAAATTGTTCAGATGGTTGAGAGTAAGATCGGAGCTCCATAAATCCTCTTTCGGGTATGGTGTAAAAACCGACCCCACAGGACAAGGAAGAGGATAGGAGAGAGCAGGGAGTGTTGTGAGACTCGATTGGGTTGGGTTGTGGAGTTGCCAGCCGCCCAAGCGAGTTGCCAACTGGGCAGTTTGTAGGTGCGTGTAGCATCGCTCAGTGAAGTTGACTCACCATTCCCGTTCATCTCTCTGACGGACTCTCGGTCGATTCGGCTCAAGCTTGTTCCTCTCTGTTCGTTCCTCTCTGTTCGGAGCTTTCGCTTCCCGGAAGGTGAAGTAGTGTAAAGTCAGTGAAAATAGGCTAGCCTAAACAGATCGGATGCGGAAATACCCTGAGCCGAACAGACCAAGTGGGATATCTCTATTGGTCTAACTGGTAAGGTGCCTGCCTCACACCCAAGGGTCGAGAGTTCGTGCCCCCACCAGGGCATGATATTTTCGTGAGGCTATTTCCGCATTTAACGAAGTTTAGGTGTGCTGGTTAAATTGTTCAGATGGTTGAGAGTAAGATCGGAGCTCCATAAATCCTCTTTCGGGTATGGTGTAAAAACCGACCCCCACAGTACGCATATACTAGTGACATCGAGAAAGCATTCTTGATGGTCAAGCTAAAAGAGGAAGATGGAGATTTACCCGCTTTCTTTGGTTCAGCGACATTAGCGACTCTGAAAGGCCGGTCATAATCTACCGTTTTCGGGTTGTACTCTTTGGGGCAACATGTTCACAGTTTTTGTTAAATGCCACAATCAAAAAACATCTAGCAGGTACTCGTGAGGACACAAGTAAACTATCTCGCGGATTATATATAGACAATTTGCAGGGTTCTAGCGATAGTCAGGATGATTTGTTACATACATACTGGCAAGCACGCAGATTGTTTACAGATGCATATTTATTTCTCCGCGAGTGGGTTACTAATAGTGAAGATCTTCAGAGTTTGATACAGGTGGATGGTACGGCATCTCATAACCAGGAAAAGTCCAGAAGTTTGGGGATGATCTGGCAACCTAAACATGACATACTAACTTTTCAAACAAGGTCTTTTGCTCAGCAGACGGGAGCGCACACAAAAAGAAGTCTGTTGAGCAAAGTTGCGCAATTTTTTTATCCTTTGGGTCTAGCATTACCCGTTACCATAAGAGCTAGGATTCTAATGCAGGAAGTTTGGAGACGTAAAATAGGATGGGATGACAGTTTGCCCGAGGACCTGAATGACCAGGGGACATTGTTGTTGAATGAGTATGACATCCTATGTACTAAATCTATACCTCGTAAAGTGGCGGCGTTCGGTGACGTTACGTTACACACGTTTTGCGATGCTAGCACCACAGCATACGGGGTAGCCATATATGTCGTTACTTCATTTGGGGCACATTTAGTTACCGCCCGGGCTAAAGTAGCCCCGGTTAAAAAGGTAACTATCCCTAAAATGGAATTGACTGCCATGCTGCTATTAGCACGTCTGGTGCAACATGTACGCGCAGCATACGAGAGCGAGTTAAACATTGAAATCGTTCACGTTTGGTGCGATAGTCAGGTTGCACTCAACTGGATACATAGCAAGAAGTCTCTGCCAGTTTATGTGAGAAATAGGGTAGATGAGATTAGGGCCCTATTGCCAGACGTTGCTTATCATTATGTAAATACAAAAGACAACCCTAGTGATCTCATAACTAGGGGTATAACGGCTAGCCAGTTAGTGAAGTCCGAATTGTGGTGGCATGGTCCAAAGTGGCTGCTCCATGAAAGTGAATGGACGATTTGGCATGCTGTTGGTGAGGGACTTCTGCCACTGGAAACAGTGGCAGTTACAGCCCAACCAAATGAGCCACCGGGTCCAATAATAGAGTGGGCAAGATTCGGTGACTATAATAAACTAGTCAGAGTTGTCGCTTGGGTGTTGCGATATGTATCCAATATCAAGCTTAAAGTAACGGGCCAACTCTGCAACAGGGGTCACAACATTGATGCTCGTGAATATAAAGCAGCTGAAGTAACTTTGATCAAGTGGGTTCAATCAGAAACCTTTTCCAATGAATTAGAATCTTTGCAAAGCTCGAATAAGACTATAATGCCTAATCTAGTGTGTCAACTAAGGTTGCACCTAGATAATGACCTCATCAGGTGTGAGGGTCGCCTGAAGTGGTCGAGTGTAACGGACGGCACAAACCGTCCTATATTTATGCCAACAAGACATCACGTTACTGATCTATTGATCATACGTGCACATAGGGAAGTAAAACACTACGGGGTATGTCATATTATATCAAATTTACGTCTCACATGGTGGATACCCAGAGTTCGACAAGTAGCTCGACGCGTAGTAAGAAAATTTGTAATATGCCAGAGACTAAAGGGTAAACCATATGCAACTGGACCAGCTCCACCTCTACCTGAATGCCGTGTAAAGCACATAGAGCCTTTTCCAAGCTGTAGGGTTAGATTATACAGCAGCATTGAAGACGAGAGAGCATGAGAAGGTTTATATATTATTGTTTACCTGTGCAACATCTCGAGCGGTAGGCCTACACCTAGAACTATGTGATAATATGTCTAGCGAAGAATTTATGCTGGCGTTTAGACGGTTTTGTGCCCGTCGTTCATTCCCTCAACTCATTCTTAGCGACAATGCTCCCACTTATGTCCAGGAATCAAAATATCTAAAGGATATGAGTAGTGATCCTACTATCATCACTTTTTTGGGAGAGAAGAAGTGCGAATGGAGGTTCATTCCAGTTAAGGCACCTTGGTTTGGTGGAATGTGGGAATGGTGTGTCGGCATAGTAAAGTCAGGACTCGGAGTGGTAGTAGGACGTGCTCTATTAAAGAAGAGTGAGTTGACGACAGTCCTCACAGAGATAGAGGCAGTCGTGAACGATCGTCCGCTTACATATGTGTACACCGACCTGCAAGAACCACTACCATTAACGCCAGCACACTTACTATATGGAAAACCATTGACTGCGTTTCCATCTTATTTCCAATCCATAGTAGAGTTAGAGGATCCCTCGTTGTACTCTGAGGTAGCGGTGTCTAAGAGATACCAGTATATATCGAGGATAATAGAAGATTTTAGAAAACGGTGGATTAATGAATATCTGCTAGCATTGAGGGAAAGGAGTGTTACACCCTCTGGTAGACCGACGGCACCTACTGTTGGTGAAGTTGTTTTAATTAAAGAAGATAGTCCTCGTTTATACTGGAAATTGTGCCGCGTGTTGGAGGTATACAAGGGGGAAGATTCTGTAGAGCGGGTGGCACTATTGAGGATGGCCACTGGAACTACTGTTCGTCCTATTGCACGTTTGTACGCTTTGGAGCTCGATTCCACTTTACAATCGGAGACTCCACCTGTTCTTGCTGAGTCCGAGAATTCTCTAAGTAACGACTCACCTCCTACTGATGGTGATCAATCTCGGACCGGGACCCGTTCCAGACGCGCTGCTGCTGGCGCCGTCGACATGTGGCGTCAGAAGACAGCCTCTGGGCAACTTTAAGTTTAAGGTGGAGTTCAGGTATTTTTTTGTGGGGGGAGTATATCGTATATATACGATAGGCTATGACTCTTTTGTGATCCCGTATGTCTCTGTGATGTCACGGTCGTTCCCACTGCACGGCGTAGGACGAGTAGATCGTATATTATATGATTGTAAGTAAGTTAAGATTGTAAAGGCCTAATATGCTATTAAGCAATATTGACATGGTCTTATGTTGTATATATGAATTTATCGTATATATTAATATAATTTATCGTATAGAGCAACCTAGATGCGGTACGATAATTTAGGCTCCTGGCGTTTGCCAAGGCAGCAAGGTGTGCCTCTGAGGAAGACAGCTCAGAGCCTTCACGAACACCAACCAGATAACATCTAAATTCCGCCTTCAGTTGATCGCGCTATTGTGCCTCTAATCACAATACACTAACAGCAATACAAACAGCTACACCATCACGACGCTCTCATCGACGCCATGACTGACTGACAGATAAGCATAGTATTCATGTCCATTCCCATGTAATCATTTATTCTTTCTTTCACTTGACTCGAGTCTCGGGACCGGTGTCTTGCCTCCCCATTGTCCGCCATATTGGGTAAAACGTTCTCCCTTACCTCATTGCCACGTGGAACTATTGGTGAGTTAATTCCTGGCTAGTATTAACCCTTATAACCTTACCCTATATATATATATTATTATGTGAGACCTTTGGATATAAATTAGCTTGTTTCAGATTGAATTAAATTTAGATATGGAGTAGTTTTAATTTAGATTAGATTTATTTGATTCATTATAGCTTAGTAATATTTAACTTCCATTGATAGTTTACCACAGAGGTTGTGATTGGGGTAAGGTCTTCCAAATCACCAGAAGCATAGTATAGAGGGCGATCATTTACGGTGGCTTCAATCTCCAAGAGTATGGTGTTGAGTTCCTCAATCGATATGAGAGCTCTACCCAACACCTTCTTCAGACCCGCCTTCACGATGCCTATGGCTCTCTCCCATATGGCGCCAAACCAAGGCACTCTGGCGGGAATGAAACGCCATTCGCAATTTACATCCGCTAGGCAGGTCTGAATCTTGGGATTGTTGCTCACTTCTTTGAGATATGTAGATGCCCCTACGAAAGTTTTTGCATTGTCACTCAGCATGATACGTGGATATCCCTGTCTACTGCAGAATCTTCTGAAGGCATGTAGGAAGCTATCACAAGTGAGGTTGGTGACCAGTTCCAGGTGAATAGACCTGGTAACGGCACAGGTGAAAAGTATCATATACACCTTAAGATTGGGTGAATCTTTTACAAGGATTGTTCCACTGTAGTCAACCCCGGTAACTTTGTAAGGGTCACCTAGGGTGGTTCGCAGGTTTGGCAAGGGAGGAATTCCGACGGGATCATATTGTGTTCCCTGTACCCGCCTACATTTTAAGCATTTGCCTGATTCTAGGCACCCATCATCGTTGTATTAAATAGGTGACTATATGACCAACCCCATAATGACAACAGAGTCGGTGACACCTATCGATGATAAGATGGGTGAAGGGATGATTGGGGGGCAGTAGTATTGGATACTTACTTGCCTCAGAGAGTGCTGCCAATCGTAATCTGCCACCACAATGTATCAAATTCCCCTTCAAATGTAAGCCCAACTGGTTGATCAGGCTATTCCTGGACTTTGCTCCCTTAACCAGTAATTTATATACCTGCGTATATATTTCTTGTTGACAGAGCTTATGTAATAATTTATCTGCAATTCTGATCTCCTTCAAATTGAGGTAAGCACTACCTGTGGGCGGTGTGCCTTTGATTTTTGCTTTTACATTTTCTACAAATCGTATCACCCATGCTGTAACACGTTGTAACTTCTCATAGCTGCTGAATCTATCCCAGTCCCATAACCGTGTGTCTTCGTCAGGCACCGAGTCAATTACCGGTGCCACAATAGCAGTGTGTTGCTTGCTCAAATCTATATTTTCTGGCCATTCGTTGGGATTATTAAGCCAGCATGGGCCATTCCACCACAACGCAGAAGATTTGAGAAATTTAGCAGAAACACCACGAGTAATGCAGTCACTTGGATTCTCTTTGGTAGACACATACCGGAACTGTGCAGTTGGGAGCAGGGTATGAATTTCGTCGACACAGTTGGTGACGTACACTGGTAGCTTCTTTCGGCTATGTAACCAGTAGAGCGTAATTTGGCTGTCACTCAATATAACTGTCTCCGAGATGTTTAGCAAAGTTTTAAAAGTTTCCTCGATAAAGTGAACGAGTCTAGCAGCCAACAGAACTGCAGTTAGCTCTAACTTTGGGATGGAAAGGGATTTGATCGGGGCGACTTTCGCCTTCGCCATGACTAGACGGCTGCCACTTGTGTCAACAAAGTATATGGCGGTGCCGTACGCGACCTTGCTAGCGTCTGAGAAGGCATGAATGGAAACAGGATGGTCCATGACAACTCTCCGAGGAAAATTAAAACCCTTACAGAGACGAAGATCCGAAATAATGTCTTCCAACTCCTGAACCAAATCGCCAGTCAAAACCTCATCCCAACCTAATTTTATCCTCCATAATTGCTGAAGGAATAATCTTGATTTGATCGACACCGGTAGAACTATCCCCAAGGGGTCAAAAAGTTTAGCCGTCATACTCAAACAAATCCGTTTTGTAATCTGCGAATATTGCGCGTACTGAACGCCGAATGAGAGGGTATCTGTGTCCGTCTCCCAAAACAATCCCAGCACCCTCACATGTTCCTGCTGTACCGCCACCACACCATCCCGTTGTAGTACAGTCCGCAAAACAGAACTATTTGTCGCCCATTCACGCAGATGTAGATGGGCGTCCTTCATAATTTCTCGGACTTCACCATAGGTATGAACCAGGAAATCTTCATCATTACCTGTACCCAGTAAATTGTCAATGTATAGCCCTCACCGAGTCTGCTGAATAACCTGCGGATCTGCACTGACATTTGACAAGTGATTTAAAAAGGTGGCATTTAAAAGAAATTGGGAACATGTAGCGCCAAATAAAACCGCCCGGAATCTGTAACAATTGAAGGGGGAATCTAGCTGCCGTGGAAATTTTGGCCACATAAACCGAGTATAGTCTTGGTCGTCCTCATGGAGTTTTAACATCAGAAACACCTTCTCGATATCAGACACCCAGGCATACTTATCGAGTCTAAACCGGAGTAAAACCTGCGCTAAGTCTGGTACCAGTGAAGGTCCAGTATGCAAGCAGTCATTAAGGCTAGGCTGACGATCACTCACCTTGTCTGAACAGTCGAAGACGATACGCACGGGCGTAGTTTTACTCTCCTTGACCACTCCATGATGAGCCAAGTAATGTCCGGTATCTCAATTGTCAAAAGGCACCTCTTCTATAAAACCACGGGACACCTGCTCCTTTATGACTTTTGAGTATTCCTCGCAAAAGTCAGGCTCTTTGATAAATCTTCTCTGAAGACCCCAAAGACGGCCTATGGCCAAACCCTTGTTAGCGCAGCTGATCCTTGTAATTGTTCCAGTATAGTCTCACTTTCTTACAGTTTCTTACAGTAGATCCTCTGGAAAAAGGCAAACTAGGCCTGTGTATCCAGCTCAGTGCCAGTATTTGCACTGCTGCGGTCGTTCACGGTGTTGGCGGCGGCGGTAGCAGACGCAACATTTTTACTATTCTGTATTTTTGCTTTATAATCAAACTTCAAATCTTGTCTTCCCCATGCTTTATCAAGATTACTTTCAAACTTCCTTATTGATTCGGAATCGACTACATACTGGGGCAGTGCGTTCCACTCATTTACCACTCTATCACAAAATGAGTTCTTTGCCTTTTCAAGCCTATTTCTTTCTTTGTAAATTTTCTTAGAGTGTCCTCTCGTTCTTGTTCCCTCCCGCATCAAGAAGATACCTTCACACACATCCTCATCATACATTCCTGACACTATCTTAAAAGTCTCTATCATATCCCCTCTCTTTCTCCTATATGCCAGTGTCGGAAGCCCCAGTGTCCTCAACCTCTGCTCATAGCCCGCGTTCTTCAACGTTGGTACTAGCTTGCTAGCTCTCCTCTGCACTTTCTCCACTGCTTCTATATCCTTTACCATATATGGAGCCCACACCTGGTTCGCATATTCCAGGTGCGGCCTAACCAGCGCTGTATAGAGATTCCTGAATATTTCTTTGTCAAGTGACACAAATGTCCTCCTTATCAGCCCTACAATTCTATTGGCTTTGTTTATCTATTCCGCTAAATGTTCTGAGAAATTTAACTTATTGTCTATCACTACTCCTATATCCTTTTCTGCATTAACTTCCTCCATCGCTACATACATACCGTATCCTACCTTGTCTATCTTGCTTGTCCCAATCCGCATGTACTTGCATTTTTTTGGATGAAAAGGCATTAACCACTCACTCTTCTATACAGCTTAGTGTCATCCGCATACAGGTATATCTCACTTCCATTAGTTATATTGTTGGCTGTCAGGATCGTAGGTAATGGTATCCCCACACGACGATAGTGCTTGACGCTCAACTTGTGAGTATTCCTTAGGGGTTATCCCGATATGATCTATTTCCCACAAAACATTTAAGTCATTTTTGCATGGTGGAATAGTACCAGTGGACATGTATTGGTCCATTGAGGTTACTGCTACTTTCAATACAGTAATTACTTCAGTGCTGGAGCTGGTAGGTTGTGCCACATATGAACCACTTATGGCGTACCCGTACTTGGTAGGAAGCAGAATTAGGCTACCTGACCTTTTATACCCAGGTCGCACTATATCGTAGCAGTGATCCGCACCGATGAGCAGCTCCAATTGATCTGTGTCCGTTGCATCAGGATCGGCCAATTTTATGCCTTTACTTTGTAAACTAACCAGTTTAGACTTTAGGCTAAGTTCACCTTTATGTTCTGGCAATTCATCAACCACTATTGCATCTAGATGATGAAATTTACCTCTGTGTTTGTATTGCAGTGCCCCGACATTATATTCCCTAGAGCCTTGTTTTCCGGTAAATCCGTGAAGACATAACTCCTCAGTTCCTTTAGAATTGTAGGAAAGGGAGGATAGAACAGAAGACTTCACAAAGGTCCTCTGAGAACATTGGTCTAGTAGAGATCTGATTTTAACACAATTATTATCCTTACCCTTTACCGGCAGCTGTATGGTGGGCAAGATTACTGTATTTTTACCTGTGGCAACGGACATTGTAGTCGAAGTAGCAGCAGTATGCTCTCTCTTGGTGTTATTCTCCGCTGGTCTACTTTCCTTCCCTTGTTTCTGTGTACATAGGGAATGAAAGTGTTTGCCCTTACAAAACTTGCAGCTTCTTATGTTAGGATTAGTACAACCCGAATGGCCATGCTCTTTTGACAAGCACCCAGTGCAGAGACGTAGTTGACGGGCTCTTTTAACTTATACTTCATACACTTGTACCACAAATGATTGGTGCCACTACACAGGACACAGTTAAATTTCCTGTATTCACTTTGGGCGGTAAATGTTGCCGTAGCCATGGGTGTACCCCCTACTCTGTCTTGACCTGCCAAATTGTACACTTCAGCCTGGAAGCAATGGGTGAATGTCTTATAATCCAACCTCAAGTCTCCCATTTCCCGTTTTATGATTTATTTTAGTGGTGATGGTAATTTATTGACAAGAGTCACCACACAAAATTCTTCCAAACAAATTCCATGGCTAATGATTGCCCTCATTACACTCTCTGTATTGGCATAGAAGTTCTTCAGGTCAGCTGTTTGGTATTTGGGTGACGCTAATTGATTGAATTGGGTAACATAAGCTGCCTTGATTCGATCTGGATGCCCATATGTCTCTTGCAGGAGCTCTATTGCTGGGGCATAACTTGCACTTTCGACAATGAATCCTTCGACTAGCTTATACGCATCACCCAGAAGCTGACCCTTCAGATAGGTGAAGCGTTGTATATCTGTGAGGTCGGGATTGTCATGGATGGTACACTTGAACATCTCCCAAAACCTTGACCACAATGTGGCATCACCCTCAAATTTTGGAAGAGTAAGATGTGGTAATTTAACGGTGGACTTCTTTGGCTCAGGTCGAGTCGACTCCCTCTTGACCTCTGGAACAAAGACCCCCTTTAATGTGGCAACGATTACTTGTATGCCCTCCATATACAGGGTATCCTCTCTTAACTCTTTGATATACTCGGCGTCCGTCTCGTAAATGTCGGCCAGGTCCTCCTGTGTGGCCTCATACTTGTCAAGTTGCTTTTGAATGCTGAGTAACCTGGCCTCCACCTCCACCCCAGACGCCGATTCAAGGAAGTCGTCGATGTCAGAGGTCAATACCGTCAAAGAGCCCTTAAGCCCAGCCCGACGCCGTTTTAAACTTGTAGCCATGATTATAGGAGAAGGAAACTTAGTGATGTTAAATCAAACTATCAATACTAGTCCGAATAAGTTGCAGACAACAATACAGTACTCCATGAAATCAAATTAAATCGCGAGCTGAAAATAAAACACCCTCACAAAATGCGGAATAAGAATTTTTCCCAAATGTAGACTAGAAGTCTGGAGCCTTTCAATTTAACTCCTTACATAATAGTTTTGATTTAGATTTTAGAAATTATAGAATCATAATTTAAGAAAAGCCGGGAGGGTAATTTAGTACAATACAGTATAGGCCAAAAATGTCTAGATGTAAAAAAAGAGGTACCGATTTTAAGTTATAATAAATTCGAGAATTTTAAGAGAGAGAGCCAATAGGGTAATTTAATCAGGCTAAACTCGATGGGTACCGATAATTTTATATTATTAAATTTAATAAATGTGAAAATTGTACACAAGAAAAGTTCATATCAAGAAGTCACAAGGAAAAAAGTTTTGAGTTGGATTAACACACACTCAGCCTATCAACTATCATAATACCCCGCCTTCAGGGCACACGACAAGAGTAGAATTTAGAAAGATATGTGAATGAATAAAAAAGTTATTTGACAGTATAATTTTGATCTACTGTAGATTGAATAACCTTAACTTTTGAAATTATTATACAGTACAGTATGGATGATTTTGATCTTAGTGCCAATCAATTGTGATATAATTTGGGCCTAAAGGATTAGTAATCAAAATTTAATTAGTAAATACTGTACTGACTTTGAAGGATTATTATTATTCTAGACTATACTGATTTTGTTGGTCCACTCTACATCTCGTCGTATGCCCTGTCTATTCGCGCATTCTCGTCCTGTGTAAAGAACTGGCGACATATTGCCAGAATTTCTGAAAACAGACGGGCACCTGGGGCGGCCAGAGGAGCAACCGCAAAGAAAGGTCGGTACACAGGGCTGTCCACGTAAATAGTTCTCACGTAGGAGTGGCCCAAAATCGCCACTTTCCTAAGAGGAAACACAGGCCTATCAGCAACCGCAGGAAAATCCTCCCCTACCCCACCCGTGGCACCATGAGGCCAAAAGCCCTGGACCCAGATTCACTAACGGTCGTACGATCCGAAAACTCCCTTACCGTTCCCTTACGTCTCAACGCTGGTATTCACGAAGCGTCGTAGCGGCCATCTTTGATCGTAGGAAGCCCCTAAAATCCCCTTTCGCAAAGGGTGGTCCAGACCACCCTTACATGAATTTGACCCGGATATAGGTACACAAATATCGATAACACAACCCGCGACCATAACAATTTCGTCTGCAGTATAGCTCTTTATACGGTACCACCCATACTGGTACTGTACTGTACTGTACTGTACTGTACTGTACTAGACCTCTGCCAACCTTACAAAACCCGAACATGACTCAACCCGACTTGACATAACGACTTACCTCCTATTAGACCTTAATAACCAATCCTCATCTTACCTATTTACTTACCCTCAAAACACTTTCTAGTCCTTAATGACCTTGACCTATAGTTAAAACTATGTAGGGTACAATACTTGTACTCACTATTTAGACATCCTATCTGTAGATCCCTTTCAACTAACAAACTTCCCTTCCCCTCAGCAAGCAACTCTATGCCTGTGCAGTAATCTGGAGATCTGAAATACTCCGAGCAAACTGCACATATAAATATCAAGAAGAAGAGAAGAAGTCATTATTGAGGCAATAATACCGCAATATGATTGTTAACTTGTGTTTACAACACCATTAAGGCATTTAATACAAAGTATGAATATATTTGTATCCTTAATGTCTTATGACAGGCCGAATTAAGCTATGAATAGCCTACATATGCCAGCCTAGACCTAGTCAAGGTTAATTGATGCACAAATTCATGTGCTGCGACAACACGTAGCCTACCATTAGTAGATTTTAACCCTCATTTATTGCGGAAATGTTTTATTCCAACTCCCCACCACCTCTGAGTTAGATTAGGGTAGCCTACTCCTCAACAAATTTGAAAGTATCACAGGAACAAAATTATGAAAAGAATTACCCTAGGCCTAGCCTAAAAGATGAATAAATAATAAATGGTGTTGTGAATAATTTTGTTTAGCCTAGCCTAGGCTATAACCTAGGTGTATTTTGAAAAAGTTAGGGCTATTTAAGGCTAGACAAGTTAGGCCTATGTATGGTATTTTGGTTAGGCTAGCAATGCCTAGCTGGGTTAGATTAGGGTAGCCTATTTCCTCAACAAATTTGAAAGTATCACAGGAAAAAAATTATGAAAATAATTACCCTAGGCATAGTCTAAACAAAAAATAATAGGCTAGCCTATATGGTGTTGTGAATATTTTTGTTTAGCCTAGCCTAGGATATAACCTAGGTTTATTTTGAAAAAGTTAGGGCTATTTAGGCTAGAAAAGTTAGGCCTACGTATGGTATTTTGGTTAGGCTAGCAATGCCTAGCTTGGTGTAGCCTAAGCATGGTAAAGTAGAAGCCTAGCAGGTTAAGATGGTGTTTGCAGGCGTACCGTCCTCATTGTTAACTAGCTGTTATTAGTCCCATGCTGGTAATATATTTGATGATGGCAATAAGTCATGGGAGGTGAGGGGGACAAAGCCCCCCTCAACCTATCATTATTTCCCATGGCCAACTGTTGGATAATAGATTGAGGAGGCCTATGCTAGGCCTATTTTTAAAAGGTAGATAGGCCTTGAGGTGTTGTGAATACAAAAAAATTACCCTAGGCCTATTTTGAAAAATTAGGCCTAGGCTAAGTCTGGCATTTTGGCTTGGCTAGAACTGCCTGTGTAGGCACAGACATAGTAAAGTCTGGCATTTTGGTTTGGCTCGCCCTGTCTAGGTGTAGACATGGTAAAGTAGAACAATATACTGTGGTTAAGGTATAAATAATACACTCCCAACTAGCCTAACATATGATTATCAATGGTCAATCCGTCGAAAATCCTTTAACTTGGGCCACTAACAGGCTGCCCTGTAGCCTAGCTAGGCTAATTTCTTATCAATTCACAAGATACTCTATTCTTCTTCCTGCTGGCTGTGGTGGATCGAATTAGCCATGCTAAACAATGACAAGCTCATAAATTAAAGTATATTCGGTTCTTCTTGGCGCTTCGGTCATGTGGGTGACATATTGTTTATTTACAAAGGCCAAGCGCCTGATTGGTCAAGAGAAGCCTCGGTGAAAATAACCGAAAGGGAGCCGTAAAGGCCGTGTCTCACACAGTACGGCCACCGCTCGACAGCTGCCGACAAAGGACGACTTGCACTTTTTCGCCGATTGTAATCGAATCACTGGATCACTGCACGATCCTCGCAGGCACACGATTGCTGTACAACAAACCCTCGACAGTCACTCAACACACACACGTCATACACGCCGGCAACACGGCCGTTGTAGAATAAATCGCTGACCGGCGACGCTACTCACTCGGCTATCACACGTTCGTCATACATTTAAAGTACGTTAAAAGCACGATAATGCCGCTTTTGGTTGAGAACCATACGTTTACAGCACAACAGACGCACATACGTTGAACTATAAATACGACCGTTGTAGGCCGCACACGATATTGACACGGCAAAGGAACCGCCCTATGTATATATATACTGTATATATATATATATTTATAAATAACACCCCGTTCTTAACATTAATTATCAATTACAAACCCCAATATAATTGAATAAAACTATAATAATAATACGCTGTAGTTAAGTAGTCGATAGGTGAATGTATACCTATATCATTACACGATCTGGTATACACTGACTTTGATGCAGTATATAATTAGTTTACAAGTGGATGTATTTTAGTAAACTTGTAGATGTTTATGTTAACTATAGGCTACACACACACACACACACACACACACACACACACACACACACTATATATATAAACTAAATAATACACAACCAACCACACAAACGCACACACACACGCACGCACACACATACACACAATATATATAAACTAAATAATACACAACCAAACACGCATACGCACACACACACACACACAATATATATATAACACTAAATAATACATAACCAACCACGCTAACGCACACACACACACAATTTATTTATAAACTAAATAATGCACAACCAAACACGCAAACGCACACACACACACAAGCTCTTCCATATTTCGCCTTCTGTCACACACACACACACACACACACACACACACACACACACACACCTACACTACCGAGGATTAACCTCCCATTGTAGTACCTGCACCCTCTTTACCCTGACCATACCAAAACAGTTTCTGTATGTATGTATGTTTGTGTGCATACGTGAGCGTTTGTGTATATGGACATGTGCACACTTACTGCATGTTCTTATGTTCCTATATATGTATGTATATGTATGTGCGCACGTACGTGTATATACGTATGTTCTGTATATGAGTAAGTAAATAAATGTGTATATGTACTGTATATCACTTACTCTCATGGTTATTTTATGATAATTTGTATTCTGCACATGCATCATTATTGTATTTATTTATTTTGTTTGTAAACTAAGCTTACCATCCTCATATCTGTACATCTCATGTTCATCCACTAAATTGTAAAATGTGTATTTTCAGCTCATGAGGCTGCCATTCTTTAATAAACCGTTTATTAGTATTATTATTATTAATATATATAAACTAAATAATACACAACCAACCACGCAAACCACACACACACACACACACACACACACACACAATATATATAAACTAAATAATACACAACCAACTACGCAAACGCACACACGCACATGCACTAAGACACACACAATATATATAAACTAAATAATACACAACCAACTACGCAAACGCACACACACACACACGCACGCACACACACACACAATAAATATAAACTAAATAATACACAACCAACCACGCAAACGCACACACGCACATGCACAAACACAAACACACACACAATATATATATAAACTAAATAATACACAACCAAACACGCAAACGCACACACACACACGCATAAAAAAACACACACACACACACAATATATATAAACTAAATAATACACAACCAAACACGGAAACGCGCACACGCACACACACACACACAAACTACTCACACACATATAATATATAGACTAAAATCATACACAATGAACCATCGATCAGAGGATGACAATGAAGATATCCCAGGATTCACATACGCTCGTTCCACAACATATACACGGGCGTCACACGATCAAATTTAACGGTTTTTTAACCGTTTTTTCTGCCGATTATCGGCCAGAATTTAGTGCAGCCACTATTTTTTGGCCGATCACCGCCGACCATTTCCGCGCCACTCGACCACCCCTCGCCTACCACGATACGAGGCGATCTTTTTACACGATCACAGACGATGTCAGACAATCCCGGAAAAATTCAAATATTTTGAAAATATCGGCTGTGGTCGGCGGCTAACGTACTGTGTGAGACGCGGCCTTAAGGGAGCTCAACGATGCATTCGTGAATACACCTTCCGCACTTCCTTAGGAACGATCGTAGGTTGCTGTACGACATCGCACGCTACGACCATTAGTGAATCTGGGTCCTGGGCCATGAGGTACGGACGAAGTCAGTGCCGTATTATCCATAAGGCTGACTAGGCTGAAGCCTAGGGGCCCACCAAAAGCAGGGGCCCATGCAACCTTTTTTTTTCTTTTAGTGTTAAATGTTAACACTATGGATACGGCAAACGCACCTTGCACGTCACTGAAATTAATTTATAGGAATCCTCTTTGATACTTCGTCACGAAGTACGGCACAATAAAACCCACTAAGGCTAGGCTACCACCAACCGCCGAATAACACTAAAAAAAAGGGGGGGGGGGGGGGGCAAACTAGCGAAAGGCCGAAGGACCACTTATATGGTTAATTTAGATGAAGTGGACTGTATATATATAATTTGTAAGATTAACACATATAGAATATTTATTTACCTTTTATGATGAACTCAGCTGGTGATTGAAAGATGGCGGAAGATAGGCTAGTTGACTTGAGTGGGTTAGTAGGATAAAGAAACGTATGGAAAGAGGCTAGGATAGGATAGATTTTACTTTACATTTCATGATAACTAACAAAATATGATGATGTAGTGACTATATGAAAATGAGATGATAATGAAGCAAAAACACCTAATATATGAACTATGAAGAAGGCTTAACGAGTGTAGCGGGGACGGAGGTTGGATGGAGAGTGAGAGCGAGCGCGTCGACTTTGTGTCCCTCGTGACTATCCGCGCATGCGCATAGCATATGCAAAATGTATCCCATCATAGTACCATGAGATACATATGAACAATCTAAATAAGTAATACACAAATATATGGGAATTATAATCCTACAATATTTTCCCATATACAACTACAGAATAATATATTCTTCCCAAATCGTGGACGTCCAACCTAAGGTTACGGAAGCGTTCAACTTAAGACTACGGAAAGATACGTAACGCTACATCAACCCAGATTACGTAACATCGAGACTGTTCATACTAGATACTAAGTATGGACAGTATTAGTGTGGTATGTTTGATACTTATGAGAGTGTGTGTTACGAGTGTTGCGGGTGTTTGAGTTGTGTAGGTATTGTAATGCCCTCGCAAAAATCCCGCAACCACAAAACTACCCGAGTTGACGTCTGGGATAGCATAAAATAGTCGTTGGTGGTGAAGTCTAAGAAACCCACCACGTGTATCACCACGAGACTATCACCTGGATCTTTCAAGGAGAACTAAGGTTGCTATTCTATTGTACGTCTGTGGTAGTACTGTGGGTTAGCGCGCAGACCTGGGGGACCTATTGAGGTCACTAACCAGGGTTCGAAGCCCCGTGCCGGCGGGAGATTTTCGGGGGGTTAAATTCCCTTCCTTCACCCGACATTTCACTTTGGGAGGGAGGGGTGGATATACCGTTAGGTCTGCCGTTAGTAATGGGGGTCTGGGTGAGAGCTGGCCTGGGGGCGGTTTTGGATGGGTTTTGTGGGCGTGAATGGTGGATCTGTGGAGGTTGGAAAGGCAGAGAGTGGTTTGTTGGTGGGGGAAGAGGTTTTGGCTGGAGAGGGGTTGATGTTGGATGATGGTTTGATATGGATGGTGGCTTGAAGGGTTTCGGTCGGGGGTAGTGATAGGGGGAGGGGTTGAAGGTGAAATGTGTGGAAGAGGTTGGTGCTGGGGAGGGGTTGAATTGTGTATAGAGTTGTGGTCGTGAGTGGGGTTGTGGGAAGGGTGAGTAAGGCTGGAGGTAGGGAGTTTATGATGATTTGGAGGGTTGGAGTGTGGGGATTTGAGAGGGAGATGGTGGGGGGGGTCTGGGCAGGCAGGGTTGTGGTTTGAGAGGGGTTGAATTTAGACTGGTTTTATTGTCGGGAGAGACGTGGATGGGATTTCGAGGAGCGGTTGAGGTTGAGAGGTTGATTATGTTGTCTGGGGTGGGAGAGAGGGTAGTATTTTGGTGGTTAGTTAAGGTGGAAAAAGTTTTGTGGTTGGATTTGGATGGGCATGGTATTTTGTCGAGCGGGATCTTTGGGGGTGGAGTTTGGGGCGGATGGGGTAACGGTGGAGAGGGGGGTAAGAGGAGGCAGGGTATATGTACGGGGGTGATTTTGCGTTCTGAATGTGGTCATGAGAGGGTTGGCTGGCAGGGTGAGAATTGGTGGAGGTTGAGAGTTTAGGATGATCTGGGGTTTTGGAGAGTGGAGGTGTGGGAGATTGACAGGTAAATTGTGGAGGTGGGGTGAGTAGGTAAGTTTGGAGAGATTGTTGCAGAAGAGATTTGTCTTGGAGAAGAGTGGAATTTGGTAGGATGGATGAAGGAGATATTGATGGAGATTTCGGTTCTGGTGCTGGATTATGGGGCAGAGGTAGGTTGGCGAGCGGGGATGTTACTGGAGGTGGATTCAGGAGCGGTTTGGGTAATGTTGGAGAGGGCGACAAGGGAGGGGGGGAATAGGAGGTAGGCGGAGCTGTATATTTCTTGGGTGATGCGGGTGTTTGAAGGTGTTCACCGAGGTTGGGTATGTGGGGAGATGATGGTTGGGGGAGTGAGGTTGACAGTTTTGATGGGGGGACAGGTGGTGGGGGTTGTAGCGGTCCCTGAATAGGGACGTTAGGATTTTCAGGTGGTGAAGAACTTTCTAGGAGGGAGTGATCTTCTTGGGTTGAGAGTGAAGGAGAGAGCAGTGATGGCAGAGTTGGCACAAGTGGGGAGGTTTTACTGATCGGGGGGGGGAACGGAGAGAGCCGGAGAATGAAGGAAGGTGTTTAAGGTTGGGGATTGTTGGGGAAGTGAAGGAATTGAGGGTAATACTTCAATTGGGGGGGAGGGGGGGAGAGGTGGTGAATCTGAGGAAGTGAGAGGCGTGATAGGTTGTTGAGGGATTGACGGGGGTGACGGTTTCTCTTGGGTGACAGGTGCATCTGAGAGAGTGGAGGGGGGACTCATTTTCTGGCCAGCATTTTTCAGGGGTGACATTGAAAGAGAATTGGTTATGGTGGGGGTAAAAATTTCTGCGTTCTGTGATTTGTTGGCAGGCATAGAAAATGGAGGGGGTTCATGGGGTAACACAAATGATTGAAGATTATCGTTGGTAGGTGGCTGGGCAGGGGAAAATGTAGGGATGGTCAGAGGGGATAGAGGCAAGGAAGAGTCCACTGGGGTTGGAATTTCATCGGGGGTCATCTTGGGAGGGTGCACGGGGTTTGATTTCTTAGGAGAATGGAGGGACTTATTTATGATAGTGTTGAGTGGAGGAATACCTTTAATTTCTTGGATAGGGGCTGAAGGGGTGGATAGGTTTCACAGGGTGTTTAGACATGGCTGGGGGTGGGATTTTTACAGGAGCTTCATTTACCAAGGGGGAATGGATGGATGTGGGTGAACTGACCTTTGAGTCGAGTTGGTAATGGTGTTGTGTTGGTCATCATTTGTCGTGGCTGGCGAGTTTTTGGAGTGGTGGATGTCCGTAGGAGTTTCCGTATTTCCCGTATGTTCTGGTGGAAACTTGCTGTCCCATGGTCCATGAAATGTTGGTAGATGTCTACTGGAAGGAGATTCACCAGGGAGAGGAACACCTGTTGTTCTTGGTATTCAAGGGTTCGCGAGGGACATGCGGATTTGATGTGCCCCCATACCTTGGCTAGGGTGACGTCCAGGCGTCCTTCATATACCACTTGATCGAGTTGGCACATATTTCTGATGGAGAGCATTTGTTCCTCGAATGAGCCGTACAGGTCGAGATGGGCAGTGATGTGGGATGGGAGGATGTCGAACATCCAAATCCGCGGTAAGTGCTGGGAGATTGTAAAAAGTCCAATAACCTACCTGAGTGCTCCAACATCTATTGTTCGTGTGAATTCTATTACTTACCTTATACCTGGGTGCTATTTAGAATAAAGCTGTATTACAAACCATTTATCCGAGATTATCTATGTCCTCTGTTGATTCTCTTTATGTATTTTGCATGAAATCCAATAACCCAGTCTTGCAGAACTCACCTGTACCACGTTAATCCTGTATAAAATCAGGGCATAACATTGGCGGCAGCGGTGGTTCTTGATTCGGATAGAAGATTTCATTGCGGTACATATTGTCAAACAATAGAAGCATGGTAACAGCGCAAAAATGGCAGCTCGCTATTACACTCACATTCCCAAGTATGATGTAAACACGTATGATATCGCCACTTACTTAGACATAGTAAAGCCAGTGTTAGATTTGGCACTTCAAAATGACCGCGAGAAAATTGTCGTTGCATTATTGCACATTATGCAGTTGGGAAAAGCCGTTTCCCAAATTGCTAAACAGGTAACGCCAAAGCTTACCTGGAACCAGTTTCGATCCCTCGTGATCCAGGCCTTAGGGCCACTTTTGGGTTCCCTCGTCGCCCCCAAAATAATAAAAGTCGACGAGATCAAGTATGAAGGGGATATCAATGTGACCCTTGTACAACTCTACAGATACGTGAGGACCACGTTTAGCTCTCAAGATGACGAGCAACAAAACGAACAGTTATTCACCGTATTGTTCGACATCCCCCCATCCCACCGCTGCCACCAGTGAAATGTCGGGTGAAGGAAGGGAATTTAACCCCTCGAAAATCTCCCGCCGGCGCGGGGATTCGAACCCTGGTTAGTGACCTCAATAGGTCCCCCAGGTCCGCGCGCTAACCCACTATACTACCACGGATGTACAATAGAATAGCAACCTTAGTTCTCCTTGAAAGAACCAGGTGATAGTCTCGTGGTGATACACGTGGTGGATTTCTTAGACTTCACCACCAACGACTATTTTATGCTATCCCAGACGTCAACTCGGGTAGTTTTGTGGTTGCGGGATTTTTGCGAGGCCATTACAGATAGTTTGATGTTTAGGCCTGTACTGACTAGAGACGACTGTGGACTTATCCAGCACGACTTAAACGCCCTCGTACATTGGGAGAACTCCTGGCAGATGTCTTTCCGCCCCGACATATGTAAACTTCTCCGCTTTACCCGCTCCCGATCACCCATCACTTTCAATTACACATTACACAACCAACCACTAGAATCAGTTCCTTCATACAAATATCTTGGCATCCACCTCTCCACCAACCTAAGATTCAACACCCATATTCATCACATACAAAGTCAGGCAAACTGCACACTAGGGTTCTTGAGGAGGAATTTACACAATTGTACACGAGACATCAAACACATAGCATATAACACCCTTGTTCGCCCAACACTGGAATACTGCACCGCAGTTTGGGATTCATACACACAATCTAACATTAACACACTTGAAAAAATTAACACAAAGGCAGCTAGGTTAATCACACACAATTACACGCAAACCCCAGGCATCACAACCTGTATCAAAAATCAAATAAACATAGAAACCCTTTACACGCGAAGACTCAGGCACAGGCTCACAGTAATGTATAAAATCACACACAATTATATTGCCATTGAAAAACATGAATACCTGTAATGCCCTCGCAAAAATCCCGCAACCACAAAACTACCCGAGTTGACGTTCTGGGATAGCATAAAATAGTCGTTGGTGGTGAAGTCTAAGAAACCCACCACGTGTATCACCACGAGACTATCACCTGGTTCTTTCAAGGAGAACTAAGGTTGCAATTCTATTGTACGTCCGTGGTAGTACAGTGGGTTAGCGCGCGGACCTGGGGGACCTATTGAGGTCACTAACCAGGGTTTGAATCCCCGCGCCGGCGGGAGATTTTCGGGGGGTTAAATTACCTTCCTTCACCCGACATTTCACTGGTGGCAGCGGTGGGATGGGGGGGATGTCGAACAATGCAGTGAATAACTGTTCGTTTTGTTGCTCGTTATCTTGAGAGCTATACGTGGTCCTCATGTATCTGTAGAGTTGTACAAGGGTCACATTGATATCCCCTTCATACTTGATCTCGTCGACTTTTAGTATTTTGGGGGCGACGAGGGAACCCAAAAGTGGCCCTAAGGCCTGGATCACGAGGGATCGAAACTGGTTCCAGGTAAGCTTTGGCATTACCTGTTTAGCAATTTGGGAAACGGCTTTTGCTAATTGCATAATGTGCAATAATGCAACGGCGATTTTCTCGCGGTCATTTTGAAGTGCCAAATCTAACACTGGCTTTACTATGTCTAAGTAAGTGGCGATATTATATGTGTTTACATCATACTTGGGAATGTGAGTGTAATAGCGAGCTGCCATTTTTGCGCTGTTACCATGCTTCTATTGTTTGACAATATGTACCGCAATGAAATCTTCTATCCGAATCAAGAACCACCGCTGCCGCCAATGTTATGCCCTGATTTTATACTGGATTAACGTGGTACAAGTGAGTTCTGCAAGACTGGGTTATTGGATTTCATGCAAAATACATAAAGAGAATCAACAGAGGACATAGATAATCTCGGATAAATGGTTTGTAATACAGCTTTATTCTAAATAGCACTCAGGTATAAGGTACATAATAGAATTCACACGAACAATAGATGTTGGAGCCTCAGGTAGGTTATTGGACTTATTACAATCTCCTAGCACTTATCACGGATTTGGATAGAGACATACTTCCCACTTCCAACGTTTAGGTATTATTCTTCTGATCACATTGCTTTAACGATACATAGGGTACACAAATCACACAAGTTAGGTATTTCGCTTTGTTAACTCTCTGGTAATGACTCTTAATCAAGGATAAAAAGTATAAGTAATATGGTTATTTCCCAAGAATTAACGTAAAGGGATAACTGTAGCTAGTTCCACTGGTCTAAGGCAGAAAGATCTTGTTATGTTAGAAGGGATTATGCGAGAAACTCGTAATTGAGGACTCTGCAAGAATAACTCCTTGGCAACAATTGACTGTAGGCCCCATCAGCATTTGTTGACAAAATGGTGTAAAACCGCCCGCGCTCCTTGAACCTCTTATAAGGACCAGAGATAGTTAAGCAGTCACTTTTCCCGACTGTCTTACGTTAATCCAATACGTTGTTAGTCCGGTTGAGCTTGAGACAGCGTTATTTAAGGTCCCAAGCAAGGGTAACATATCGGAGCGTCATCACCGGTTACGCAAGAAACCCATCTGTAAACCTTCTCTACACTACCGGACAGCTTGGACGGCCCCAGAGCTACTGTTAACCCCCAACATCACTAACGCAAGATAACCAGGAAAACTCTATCACAGTGTTAATTCGCAAAGTACCAGTGTTACGGTGCTATTAACTCAACCATCCAGTGTATTCGATTATGTCTCAATTTTCTCTGATGTTAGGAAGCAAGTGATTATTATGCTAGTATGTATTAATATATATCAGTGAAATTTAGCTTAGGCGAACTGACTCCCGTAATTATTCTTGCCATCAGGTTTAACCTCGCCACAGAAATAAGTCTGAATCAATTGGACTACGGCTCGAGCGAAAGCAATTCTGAAATAAGTGATTGTGATTCTCCACCAGAAACCTGATTCGCCCTCACTGATATTTTTGGTCTGAAGTATTACCTAGACAAGTGAACATACTAGACCAGTGCAACTAACTACAGTGAAATGTCGGGTGAAGGAAGGGAATTTAACCCCCCGAAAATCTCCCGCCGGCGCGGGGATTCGAACCCTGGGTAGTGACCTCAATAGGTCCCCCAGGTCCGCGCGCTAACCCACTGTACTACCACGGACGTACAATAGAATAGCAACCTTAGTTCTTCTTGAAAGAACCAGGTGATAGTCTCGTGGTGATACACGTGGTGGGTTTCTCAGACTTCACCACCAACGACTATTTTATGCTATCCCAGACGTCAACTCGGGTAGTTTTGTGAGGGCATTACACAACATCCTTCTTTGACTAGGCTAGACCCTAGCCGAAATGTAAACGTCTTCAGGTAACGTAGCCATATCACCCCAACATTTTCAAGTCCAGGCTTTGAGATGCCTGGCGCAGGTTCTCGTGATGGGTGCTCTATTTAGCTACCGGATCACGCACTCTGGCTGCCACCAGTGAAATGTCGGGTGAAGGAAGGGCATTTAACCCCCCGAAAATCTCCCGCCGGCGCGGGGATTCGAACCCTGGTTAGTGACCTCAATAGGTCCCCCAGGTCCGCGCACTAACCCACTGTACTACCACAGATGTACAATAGAATAGCAACCTTAGTTCTCCTTGAAAGAACCAGGTGATAGTCTCGTGGTGATACACGTGGTGGGTTTCTTAGACTTCACCACCAACGACTATTTTATGCTATCCCAGATGTCAACTCGGGTAGTTTTGTGGTTACGGGATTTTTGCGAGGGCATTACACTATTGTTGGCAAATAGTCTAGTAGAAGAATTAGGTGTTGACAGAGGAAGATCATTAATATAAATAAGGAAAAGAAGAGGGCCAAGAACGGTGCCTTGTGGGACACCAGAAGAAACAGGGACAGAGTCTGATGAAGAGCCGTCAAGGAGTACTCGTTGAGTCCGTTTTGTAAGGAAATTAGTGATCCAGTGAAGAGTAGGTCCAGTTATACCGTAAAAAGCTAATTTATGCTGAAGTCTTTTGTCAAAGGCTTTGGTGAAATAGAGGACAATAGCGTCAACCTGTTTAATGTCTCGTCGGTCCAGTTGTTTAGTTAAGTCATGATATGTGGCAATGAGTTGTGATTTGCATGATCTTTTGGGCCGAAATCCATGTTGTGTATCAGTAAGGATGTTGTTTACGTCAAGATGATTCATAATGTGTTTATGTAGAGGCCTAATGTGTGCTAAAATTTTGCATGGGATGGATGTGAGTTAGATGGGTCTATAATTCTTTGGGTCAGTCCTGTCACCTTTCTTGAAAAGGGGAGTGATGTTCGCACAAAGCCAGTCAGGTGGAAGGATGCCTGGGCGAAGATGCTCTGCAGGATGGGGGCAAGGATTGAGGCACAATTTTTAAGGATGAAGGCAGGGATGTTGTCAGGAGCAGTGGCTTTGTTTGTGTCAAGTGTCTCTAGTAGTTTCTGTATACCGTTAGTCATTATGTCTAGGTGGGGTATGGGTGGGTAGGGGTTTTCTGGTATGTTAGGTATTTGGTTGTTTTCTTGTGTGAATACTGATTGGAAATGAGTGTTGAGTATCTGTGCTTTGTGTTCTGGAGTGGTTTGTAGAGTGTCATTGTTGTCTTTAAGTGATGTGATGGTGGTGGTATCCTGCCTGCGCTACTTGAAAAATTTGAAGAAATGTTTGGTGTTGTTTCTGACGTTGTCTGCGAGATAAGAAGCTATGTGTTTGCGTTCCGCTTTTTTTATGTTTTTGGCAAATGTTTTTTTGGTGTGATGTATACGCGGTTCAGTTGTCAGGTGTGTTGTGTGTTTGCGCGCGTTTATAAAGTCTTTGTTTTTTGCGATGTTGTCTGCGTAGATCCCTGGTAAACCATGGAAGAGTATAATTATCTACTTGATGTTTTTTTTTTTGTGGTATGTATTTGTGCATGGCTGTATGGATGGTGTGTTGCAAGTTATTCCAGTTTGTTAAGAGGGGTCTTGTGTGTGGGTCTGTTATAAAAAAGTAATTTTTTAATTTAGTCGAGTCTTGTTTGATCGCTCCTAAGTCAGCTCTGGAGTAGATAAAGATAGGTCTTGGTCGCTGTTTTTGTCTAGTTGGTCGGAAATCAGCGTCAACAAGTACAATGTCATGGTCGCTCAGTCCTGGAACAACTTGTGTGTTTGCTATGTGAAGAATGTTGTTAGTGAGAAATAGGTCTAAGGTGTGAGATGTGGTAGAAGGGCCACCGGGGCGAGTTGAGGTTTGTGTTCGTGTTGGCTTGAGTACTGTTTGTGAAAGTGAGAATGTATTAATGGTGTCGTGTAGTTGGCGTCTGTTAGTGTGGGGAATGATATAATCAGGAGGATCGAGGGGGGAGATGGCAGTCCAGTCAATGTCAGGGAGGTTAAAATCGACTGAGATCCATATGTGCTTGTCTGCACTAATACGTGCTAGGGATGTGTGAAGGTTGTGTAAGTAATCAGTGTTGGAAGAAGGTGGTCTGTAGAGAGCAGCGAGAAGGAGTGATTTACAGTTGGAAAGTTGGAGTTGGATCCAGACGATTTCACAGTCTGTGTCGAGGTCCGGTCTGTGTTTAACTGTGAGGCCAGGTTTGGTGGCAATCAGTACACCACCACCTTTCCCGGCCTTCGGCAATCGGTCTTTACGTATTACTGTCATGTTAAAGGGAGGGGGGAATATTTCTGTCGAGTCAATGTCCGGCGTCAACCATATCTCTGTCCCTATTATGATGTCAGGGTTATAGGTGGTGATGGTATGCTGTAGTTGGGGTATTTTTGATTGGATGCTGCGAAAATTAATATTAAGGAGACGGAGGGTTGTTGGACTATAATGAGGAATATCAGATATGGAGTCAAGTGAGTTGGGAGAAGATATGGAGGAACAGTCTAGGGTAGAGTCGGATGGTATGGAGGTGGAGGTGGAAGATAAGGAGGAATGAGACCTAGGGGGGGTAATGATAGGAGAGATGGGGTGAGAGTTTAGGGAGGAGGAGGAATGGGTGGATGGATGGGAATGGATATAAGTGGAAGGTGAGGATTCTAAGGAAGAAGGAACTGGTAGTGTAGGGCTCATTGATAAGGAAGGAGATGGATGGTTTGAGGGTGGTGGTGATTGGTGAGAATGGTTTAGAGCAGGTGAGTAGTGATTATGTGAAGGATGTTGGTTGGAATGGGGTGTATTTATTATTGAGGATGAGTTGCAAGAGGTCGATGAGTCCCCGGAACACTGGGAGAACATCTGGGGACTCCGTATTATGCTAAGAGTTAGTGGTGGAGAGCTGTGAGATGGAGTATGTTTGACTGGTGTTGAGTGTTTAGGGTTCAAGAGAGAAGTGTGTTGTTTAGGAGGATTGTTCGTGTTATGTTCATTTAGTGTGTCGAAGGAGTTGTATAATGGGATGGGAGAAGATGAGAAGAAAGAACTAGAGAAATTAGGCATGCCGCAACTGTCACAGATCCACGAGACTCTATTGTCAACTAATCCAGCATAAACCTGTGTGAAAGATCCGAGACAGCTGACATGATACCAACCTTCATGTTCGGACCTATCACCGCAGGGTTCACACTGAATGGCCCTCTGCCCCCATTTAACCGCTTTTCTACAAATATAACATGGGTATTTGGGACAGTAGGGTCCAGGGTTGACCATAGCGCCTGTGTCTCCACACAATAGCAACAGAAGTAGGATGATGTGTGTTTGTATTATTGTGGAGTGGTTTGGAGCACTGGGTTACAGAGAGAGCTAGTGTTGTTGTGTCATTGTATGTGATTGGTGGTGTTTGAGCTAGTTTATGTGTAACTGAATGAAGTGTCAAAGCAAGGAGTGTAATTGTAATAATATGTGAGGTAATGTGTGAGGCTAATAAATGTGTTAGATGTAAAGACTATAATCTTATATGAGGGTGAATATTTATTAGTGGCCCCTCCATCATTGACGATGCGCCTTAACATTGTTTATGGCCAATCTTTGAACTCAAGCTTGCCTTTCAAACTTCCCGCCCAGGTGAGAACAAAATACGATTGCCACACATCATGAGCGAAACGCTCTAAAAAACACTCACGGACTCGTCCTATATGATGTGGAAACCACTACTAGAAAAAACTAGCAAAAAGTAATGTAAAACTAAAAATTTAAACTTGATCTAGCCTTGCGCTTCTCATGCGTCTGCTATTTCCGCACGCTTCGCCCCGCCCATCGAAGTGATCCCTCGTTCTTACTTCTCCTGGGCCCGTACGAGTCGGACGTGTCTCGAGGGCGTTCAAGCTCTCCTTTATTCTTCACCTACCCTCGGACATGGTGAGTATTTTGCTCATATGTACATGCTAAGGGCTCTGTCACACTATGCCGATTTAAGTGCCGACGCTCCACGACTTAAGGAGTGGCGATAAAAGGGGGAGACTACTGCCGAGTATCCTGGGTGATAGAGGGGCAGGACGCCCACGGCGGGCAGTATGGACGGGCATGCCGCCTAACGGCAACTGGAAGGGGTCGAGAGGCAACCATGCAAGACCTAAGGAAGATAAATGATGCCGCTGGGACGGTGTGATGCGCCGTAGCACGCAAACTGGTTGGCGACAATGCTCCTGACGAGCGGCGCCTATAGGAGTTAGGGTGGCGCCGATAGATACTACGGCGGCGATTGACAACCACCCTGTCACACTGGACCCCTACTCCGTCACACTTGATCCCGACCGAGGTAAACCGGTCCGTCAGAGGCGACGTGTGTGTGCGTGCGTGCGTGCGTGCGTGCGTGCGTGCGTGCGTGCGTGCGTGCGTGTGTGTGTGTGTGTGTGTGTGTGTGTGTGTGTGTGTGTGTGTGTGGTGGGGGGGGGGGGGAGTTAAGCTTGAGATCTAGGGAAGGAACTAAAAACATAATAAAAGGATCCATAAATTAGCAAACCGGTGACGTCTTTCTCGTTATAGTCTGGCAACTATTAGGTTATTGTACTATGCTTACAAAGGGCCTGTAGCAATCACAAGACCTCCATTCCTCTCATTTATCTCTCTTAACTCCCACAGACCGTTTTTAAGCTGCATAAAATCGTCTAAGTATAGCAGAACTATGGCAAAACGGACGCCACCGCTATTGAAAGGGTTTATAGATAGTCACTCGTTGATGGGATCGGGTTAAGGGGACAGTGGTGATTTTTGGGGTCTATTTATTTATATATTAATTTATTTTTTTGTTTCCTCGCTAGACCTCCATCAGGGTTAAAACAAAAACACCCCCAAAACCATCTATCAACGATGTCCCATGCGACATTGCCAGGTCGCGGACTCACGGTATGCCCTCCCCCTATGACGGTGCCTGGGCGTTACCTGGTCGCTGCCTGAAGGCGACCTACCTTATAAGCGGCGTCTGACGCAGACAGGCTGGCGCCCTTGTAACGTATGATGCATACCGGACGACGCCCGACGACGCCAGCCTACCGCCCCCGTGCCGTCAATTTACTAGCCGCCGACTCAACTCATGAGAGTTGTGCATGTCGAACTTTTCCTGAGGCCCCTGACGACCTCTCCCGACGGCTCTCTTGAGTAGGTGCCCACCCACGTCGCACGGCGATGTAGGCAAAGACCTGCTCCCGACCCTTAAGTCGTGGAGCGTCGGCACTTAAATCGGCATAGTGTGACAGAGCCTTAAGTGCTGAGGATAGGTAGCTTATAGACTAGGAGTAGGCTGTGTACGTCCTTTATCTGGCCCTGGAGACTGTTTTCTGGGTACTTAGTAAAGGCGAGTGCGTTAGGAGGAGTCCTCGTTGTGATAAGGCGAGGCTCCCACGTGATTGTTTCATTACCCTAGCTCATTATTAGTTCGCTGTTAATCATAAGGCTTCTTTTAGTGAACCGGGGCCTGTTGTTCGGTCCATTTTGGGTGTTCAACAGTATGCTCTACACGTGGGCTAGTGCTTTTTAGATTTTCTCACTTAGCTGAGGGGTCTTGCACGGAGCCATGCTGAAGATGCCTGGCGCACAGTTAACTTCCTGCTAGACTCTCAGCCTGCCACTGCTTCCAAGCCGAAGGGTGACTAAAATCTAATGCTAAGAGTTCATTTCATGGTCAGTCACTGTCAATTCAGTCACCAAAGACTTACACAACCCCTGGAAGCAGCGGTACGTCTCGAGGACGCGTTCAGCCCAGGAGTAGAGGGAGATGGTTCAGGGGGCACTCTAGGGGTAAACCCAGTAGCAATGATAGCAAGGCCTCTCATCCCCCCAATCCTAAGTCAGAGTCACAACCCTCCAATCCAAAAAACTGAGACACCACGCAACTCTCTCACTCCCAGTGCCAAGGCAAGGCGAGCCGGATCCGAGGGTAGTTCTGCCGGACAATACCAGTCATGTGACTGGCAGTTTCCGGGATTGTCACAGGGCATGGCCCCGGCGAACATGGGCAAGGACAGTGGTCCGGAAGGGCCTCTCATGGCGGTGGTCCCGGCAACCTCGTTTACGTATCCCCACAGAATTCAATCGTGTTTCTTTAGAGGTGGGATCCATCATCAACGAGATGGCCCTCAAACAGATCATTATCCCCAGTCCTTTAAATCAACCCGTGTTCATGTCCCGGATATTCCTGGTGCCAAAGAGGGACAGTGTTCAGATGAGGCCAGTGATCGACCTGTCCTATCTGAACACACAATCAGTCATTCAGGATGCGGACTGTGAATCAGATCAGATTGACACTTCCGCCGCAGGGGTGGATGTGTCCCATCGATCTCACAGATGCCTATTGGCATGTCCCTATAAACAAGCGTTTTTAAAAATATCTAGCTTTGCGCAACGGGGATCAAACGTTTGTATTTCAAAGAATGCCCTTTGGTCTAAATCTAGCACCCCGAATTTTCACAAAATTGGTCCGACCGGCTTTGCTACCATTGTTAAATCAGGGAATCATGGTGTTATGGTATCTCGACGACTGGTTGATAGTAGCGCAATCCAAAATAATTTGCCTCCAACATGTATATCAGGTATTAACTCATGTAGCTGCCTTGGGGTTCAAGGTGAACTTGGCAAAGTCCACCTTGAATCCCACAAGAACGTTCCAATGGGTGGGCCTTATCTGGGATACCGAATTACTCACTCTGAGTCAGAGCGAAGACAATCGTCAGAGGTAACTCTTTCGGTTTCTTTATTCTCTGACGACCACGAGGAGAATCTGGGAATCTCTGATGGGCTCACTCAATTGGATACAGCTGACGGTCCCGTTAGGTCGTCTGAAGGTAAAACAAATTATTTTGGAAGTCAACAGGTGCTTTCCGCGGTTGTCAGCGGAAACACTGCGGAAAATTCCAAAGTTAATCCACAACCTCCTGGTGGTTTGGGCGAAACCAGAAGTAATTCACTCCTCCTTGACATGGACAGCTCCTCCTCCGACGGTCTGGGTAGATACGGACGCGTCAGGTACCCTGGGTTGGGGGTACCAGTCGAACCTAGAACATCAGGGTCAGGGTCTTGGTCCAGGTTAAATCATCTTCACATCAATGCCAAGGAGTTGTTAGTCCCCCTATTCTTTTTACAGGAGCACGGCATGAGCCAGGCGGGAAAATCCTTAGCCTTCAGAATGGACAATCTGACTGCAGTCACATGCATTCAGAAGCAAGGGTCAGCGAGATCTCGAGTGTTACAAGGGTTGTCGGAAAAGATCTTTCTTCTGGCTGCAAGGCTAGAGATTTATCTTCATGCAACATATCTGCCGGCGTGACGAACGTATGGGCAGACGCTCTGTCTCGGAGACAGAGCACTCTAGTAGAATGGGCTCTCAAGCAAACCGTCTTTCAAAAGATGATTGCAGAGCCTTACCATCCACAAGTGGACTTGTTCGTGTCAGAGGCAAATCACAGGCTGCCTCAGTACCTCACACGCCGGAGTCAGACTCCGGCGGGAGGTCTGGACGCATTTCTGGTAGATTGGAACAAATGGATCTCCATTTATCTATTTCCACCTCCAGACGATGTGTAAAGTAGTTCACAAACTACGGGGTTATCGAGGCATGGTCTCGATGATCGCGCCGTTGTGGCAGGCCCAAGTTTGGTACAATCAATTGAAGACGTGGTGCGAGAACCCAGTGTCGCTCCCGATCTCGTGCTTCCACTTAGACACAATTGAAAACCTCAAGACCTCGCTGACTTTCGCCTTGTGGATATTCAGAAGGCCAAGTGGCTAGGCCTGTTTGGGGAAAGCGTGACTAAAAGTTGATCAATCAGTATACATTATCAATGTAAAGACAGTATCAATCTCATTGGAAGGTATTCACTACCTGGATCATAGAAACTGACCAACAGCAGTCCTCGGTGGCACTGGTATTTAAATACTTAAATTACCTTTTTGAAATGCAAAAGTTGTCAGTTGTCACATTAAGGAATCACCTCACTGCAATTCGGACACCTTTTTTCGATTTAACTGGTCTGTCCGTGCCAGAGGCGGAGGAGAAGGGGTTCATGCGGCCTTGCTTCCGGCTTCGCCCTAATCCACATCAACTCACACCCACCTGGTCTCTTGATTTAACCCTTGAAATGCTTCATTCCCATATATATTGTCATAATCCTCCTTATGAGTTAAGACTTAAGAAAGCAATTTTTCTGATGGCACTGGCCATGGGTGACAGGGTGTCTGAGTTGGCGGCGATGAGTTCGGAGCCATCTTCCTTAAGGTTCTCGAGGCGCAACATGAGTGTCCATATTGCACCTGCTCCGAATGTCGTCGCTAAGAATGAACATAGTAACCATGTATTTACTGAGTTTGAAGTGCCAGCTCTGAAACAGGGCGATAAACACCACTTGCTTTGCCCGGTGCAATCGCTTATTTAATAGGGCCCCTTCATCATTGACGACTTCGCCTATTAATAATAATAGTCTCCATTCAACATCCTGCGCCAGCATTTTGAATAGCCCGCGCGGAAGTATCATGGAGTACACGTCATAAGTGCACGCTTAATTCCCTCATGGGATCGCCATTTTGATCGGGTACCCTACAGAAAAAACTCTGTAAAAAATAAAAAATAAAAAATAACTTAATATCTGTTATCATATGACTTGCCATATACGTGGATTTCTCATGCTTTGTTTCCCCGACACCAGGCCCCCTAGCGGCCATCTTCATCCTTCCTACTTCCGCGGCCTTACCATCAACAGGGCTCGCGCCGTGTCCGCTTCATTCGACGTTCGCAGAGCTTCTAGTGAGTCCTTACTCATTTGTATACATCTGTGTTGTAGTAACAGGGTTTAGATTAGCTAGCACGGCTGCAAGATTGGTATGTCCGCAGGAAGTGTGTATTAAATTAGGGTACCATTGTCACAGGCGTCTACGGGTCCCGGATCGTCGTACCGCGTGTGTTATTGTTGTGATACGCCTTTAGCTGTTGTGCTTACTTAGCTAGAAGGCGACCATTCTACGAGGCATGATATAGACTGTCAATATTGAGGAAAGTACATGCCATATTCTTCAGATATCAGCAAAAGCTCTGATTTAAGGGTGTCTGCACGTGGTGCTCCACCTTTCAGGGTTCGTGTTTTGCTTGGGCCCCTTGGGTGGGCCTCCCTCTTCGATGTGCTGCTGCCGGGTGCCGAAGAGTCGCCGGCCGGGATGTTCTTCGTACCTCGTGGTCAGCCTAGTTAGGGGTCTCCGGCATAGGCTTCAGGAAATTTAGGTGTCTAAATTTTCTGTCATTATATTATGCCTATGTATGCCCTATTATACGTTCATGCATGCGGGCATGTTCCTTTGGGGTAAGGGAGACGTCCCTATATGTCATTATTTATACTGTGTATATGTGGGACTTCGGTTAATGGGCTGTGCCACCCCCATTTCCCGGCAGTTTTTGTCTGTTCCGGCGGCCCCGTGCGGTGGGTCCAAGTTATCCGTCTCTAACGGGTAGGAACGTTAAAAAGATTCCGGCGTGGTTTAGCTGAACCACACTCTCCCGGCGGAATTGCATTCCTAGAAGGGCTACAAACTCGGCCCGCCGAGTTAACTCACCCTGACTGACCCTGTGACACGTTAAGACTTTATCGCTTTCGGCGCCACGAGTCGAGTGTACACAAAGCGATAAGATTAGTTTTGCAAACTTGTTCAGTAATGATCAGACACTAAAAGGTCAAGGGACCTGTGGGCTGTGGCTCTAGTCACAGGTAAGTTATTGAAAGTCAGCTAGACAGATCCGGCGGAAGGTTAGAGTAGTGGTACACTATAGCTAATTTTCCGGCGGATTTGGGTTAGGATGTTTAATACCTCGCAGGTTCTCCTTATGACCATTGATTCCTGGAAAAAAAAATCCAGGCCCCAGAGACTGCTTCTCCGGCGGAGTTGGACATCTGATCCCGGCGGAGGGGGGGGGGGGGGGGGGGACCTCTCTTTACGGCACCATGCCTAGGTTTGAACTTTGCGTGACGCCTACCTGCTCCCTTTTGCCCATTTTTGCTCATAAACTATGCATAAAGTGCGTAAAATGTTTAGATCGTTCTAGAGGCGTGTGGTTGTCAAAACGATGTGCCATTTGCTCTGAATTGAAAACCGCCTTTCTGGCGAAGAAAGACTTATCATGCTTAGCAGCATTACACAGATTAAAGCCACATTTAAAATTCTTATGCAAAGGAAACAGCCCATAAGGCGCTTCATTGTGATGACGAAGTCCTATGGGAGAATCTCATTATTAAGTCACCTTTGGTTAAACCCGGCTCCTCCAAATCTGTAAGACCCAAAGTCAAAACAAAAGCCCTCAGCAAAGAGGTAGTGAGTAGTAGCAGTGAGAGCGAAGTCACCGAGGTTCCCCCCTCTGACTGTCCCAAAGAGGAGACACTCGCACTGCCCGCGGCGGAAGTCGAGGTTGAGGTCGAAGTCCTCCCGGAAACACTCTCGCCACTCCGCCTCGGACTCTTCCCGGTCTCACAAGCGCCGGAGAGAGGAATATGAGGACACTTCGAGCAGCCGGCAGGACACTCCTCAGCCGCCGCCTCCCACGCCACCCTCTGACACGCCTATACGTGATTCAGGGGAGTCGGAAATAGGATCTGAGTAATTGGAATCCACACCTAGTCATGAACAATCTTTAAGTGTGCCTCCTAATGTTACTTTTGCCATACCAAAATTTTATTTTGTCCCCCGTAGTGTTATGGTCGACAGGCCCATGTAGGGTGCTAGCCGACCAATATAGGGGTTATCCGGCAGGGTCCCATTAAAAGCTCTCAAATGACTCATGACTCCCAGCCCATAGCGCGGCAGGGGGTTATTGGCGTCACTCTGAACCATCTCTTTCTCTCCTTAACGCATACCTGAACGAACTGAGGACGGTAACATAGACGTGTTACCATCGTCAGTGCAAGATTTGCCTTGGCCCCCGGCGGATAATGAGGTAGAAATACAAGAGACCTTGGAGCAGAGTGAGGAGCCGGCGGATGGTGTGTTCTCCCCGGCTCCTCAGTCTCTCCCTAGTAATTATTCTGAGGCTAGTTCACACTCATCCAAAGACCCCCATAGGAGATGGATGGCTTCTGATCAGGTAAATGAGTTATTGCATAAAGTTATGCAGCATTATCAAATCCCTGCCTCTTCGGATCCCCCGGTCACTCTCTCAGCTGCGCCCCCTAGCACTTCTGTTGTCAGACCTCTAGACCCCCCAGAATTCATTCCTTCTTGTCCAACCCCAGTGGTAGCAGCGGCCCCAGACCCTACAGTGCCGGCGATGCTAGCTATGTCCACCCTCAGGGTTGTTGCTGATGTCCCCCCCACCTCCTTTAGATAAGGCACCTGTGAGGAAGGGCACCATGCCCCTCCTCTATGGTACTGACTGCTCTTGGGTACCTGTGTTACCAGAGAACCCTCTTTTAGCTCAACCTTCGGTGTCAGGGGACCCCCCAGTTCCCGGCGAGTGGTCCATTGAGATCAATAAGAGCCGTAAATTTAGGGCGAAAGACGAGGCAGGGAGGGTATTGAATATACTGATTAAAGGTGTACCAAGTTCATTCAACCCGGCTTATTTTGTGTATTCAGCCGCGCCGGCCGTTCCTCCCGCCGCATCTGCACAACTATTTGCTGATTGGTCGAAGGCTGATGGCATTAATGATGTCAATGCCTTGAATGCTCTTACGCCGGAGTTGGCTACATCTCCGGTCCTGGACCAAGCACAGACTCCGGCCCTGCAGATGGGGCAGGTAGGAGTAGGCCCTTGGGTAGATTGGGAGTTAGAAGCTCAGATTTTTGCCACTACTATCACTTCAAAATCTTCTCATCAGATTCCTCAGGAAAACCATACTTACTTTTCCTTGCCGGTAGCCAAAGCGGAAGGAGTGTCCCCAGACTTACTTACATTTCTGGTGGCCCCCAAAGTGTCCTTACATGCCCTTGATGAACCTTTTTCTCCCCCCCCCCCCCCCCCCGGCTGCTCACCTGGAGAGGGATTTTAAGTTACGCAATAAGGCCTACCGGATGTTCTCTCAATACTTGGTGAGTCACCAAGTAGCCGCCTCTCTTGCACGTACTATCTCGGCCATTGCTGACCCCCAAATTAGAAAAGCCACTGAGCTGTCTCGAAGACTCTTGCTTCAAAACGCCATTCAGTCACTAGGGGACATTAGAATTGCAATATTAGAAGCGGTTCGAGCCCGCCAAGATCTGAGAGTCCATCTAGTGAGAAAGTTGCCGGCGGACGTAGGTCGCCGGGTAACTCTCTCCCCGGTTCTTACTGCCACCCTCCTTAACTCTGCTACTTGGAGTCTGGTTTTTAATATGGTGAGTGGGTGGAAGCAGGTTACCTCCCAAGCTAGGAAGGACCCGGCTAAGAAGCCCTTTCATAAATCAAAGGGCGGTAACAAACCGTACCAACCCCAAGCTAAGCAGTCATCAAGAGACCCCAGACCACCTCCTCAGCAGGGAGGTAATTCGCACAAACCCAAACAAGGTAAACAGCATGGGTATAAGGGTAAGGCCCCATACAAAGGTCATCAGGGCCCAGCATCAGCCAAAACTAGTCAAGTGTCCGATGCCAACCCACCTCCCCCTCCAAAAAACTAGCCACTCGTACTCACCACATCCCAGGGCCGAACCCAAAGGCACAGGATTGGAGAGTTGCCTTGAAGGGCGAACCCCGGTTGCACCTAGGTTCGTTCCAATCATTCCGCTCGGCCTGGCCCAAGAATACCTGGGCCAGGAAGATAGTGAGCAAAGGAATCACCTGGCGGTGGCGCCGGCGACCTCGACTGCGTCAGCCGCGGGAATATACCAAAGTGTCTCAGGAGGAGGAGGCCCTACTGCAGGAATGATTGCCAAACAGGTCCTTATTCAGGTCAATGCATATCAGCCAGTATTCACGTCAAGACTCTTCTTAGTGCCAAAAAGGGACAGTGTGCAGATGCGACCAGTTCTAGATCTCTCGCGCCTGAACACCTTTATAGAGAATTCACCCTTCAGGATGTTGACTGTTCAGCAACTCAGACTCGCACTTCCGCCGCAAGGTTGGATGTGCTCGATCGATCTCAAAGATGCGTATTGGCATGTCCCTATAAACAAGCGGTTCCAAAATGTTCTCGCTCTGAGAGTACGGCACGAGACTCATGTCTTTCAAAGGATGCCGTTCGGGTTGAACCTAGCACCGAGAGTATTTACCAAACTCGTCCGGCAAGCTCTTTTACCCCTGTCAGTTCGAGGCATACAGGTGTTTTGGTATCTGGACGATTGGCTAGTAGTGGCAAACTCTTTGGAATTATGTCAAGTCCATGTAAACCAAGTGTTAGCTTTGTCAAGGTGAACATGGCAAAGTCGCACCTTGTCCCATCAAGGACTATTCAGTGGATAGGACTGGTCTGGGACACCTACGCTCTGACTCTTACTCAGAGTGTGGACAACCGCGGCAGGTTTCGCAGGAAACTGTTCCGGTTCCTCCACAGTCTGGATACGACCAGGATAACGTGGGATTCCCTGATCGGTTCTCTCAACTGGGTACAATTAACTGTCAAGTTGGGCCGATTAAAAGCCAAGCGATTAATCCTGGAAGGCAACAAAGTGTTCCCTCTCTTGCCGGAGAAGAAATTATGGCCAATTCCTCCGTTAATCCACAACTTACTATCGGCCTGGACCAAGCGCGAAGTCCTCTACTCGGTCGTGACATGGGTTTCTCCCCCTCCTACGGTATGGGTAGACACAGACGCCTCGGGGACACTAGGTTGGGGATATCAGTCAAGCATAGGACACCAGGGTCAGGGCAGCTGGGTGTCAGACAGCCAATCACATATCAACAAGCAAGAGCTTTTAGTTCCCCGTTTCTTTCTCCAAACTCACGGCAAGACCTTGAAGAACAAATCGATAGCGTTCAGAATGGACAATCAAACTGCAGTTTTTTGTATTCAGAAACAAGGCTCAGTGAGGTCAATAGAGTTGCTGAGCGTTTCAGAACAAATTTTTACCCTAGCCGACTCGCTAGGAATTTCCCTGCATGCCACATACCTCCCCGGCGTGGCGAACGTCTGGGCAGACGCTCTCTCTCGCCGGAGAAGCACTCTAGTAGAATGGACAATCAAACAGGCTATCTTCAACAAGATGATTGCAAAGCCGGCCCGTCCACAGGTGGACTTGTTTGTGTCCGCAGAGAACCACAGACTCCCACTCTTTCTCACACATCACGGGGTAACCCCGGCGGGGGGACCCGATGCATTGCTGGAGGACTGGAACAGGTGGACCTCAATCTATCTGTTTCCGACGCCAGACTCTGTGTTAATGTGCAAAGTCATTCACAAGCTGAGGGATTACCGGGGCCAGGTAGCTTTGATCGCGCCTCTTTGGCCGGCCCAGGTTTGGTACCACCAATTGCAACAGTGGTGCAGGACCCCGGTGTCCCTCCCGGTCTCCGTTTTCCACTTGGAAACGATTGGCAACCTTCGGACCTCGCTCAGTTTTGCCTTATGGATATTTACTATGCCAAATGGTTAAATCAATTTGGGCCAAGCATCACTAAGAAGCTAATGAACCAGTACACACCGTCTACCAGGAGACAATATCAATCACATTGGAAAACTTTTACAACCTGGATTGTTGAGTCAGGGCAAACGACTGCCTCGGGAGCCTTAATTTTCAAATAATTAGACTATCTATTTGAGCAGAAGCATTTTTCGGTCGTAACGTTAAAAAATCATCTGTCTGCCATTAGGACCCCCTTCCTTGATCTCACCGGCCTTTCCATACCGCAGGCGGAGGAGAAAGGTTTTATGAGGGCATGTTTCAAGCTTCGTCCACCTCCCCGCCAGCTCATGCCCACCTGGTCGCTTGATAAAGCCTTAGAACTACTTCAATCGCGCAAGTATAATAATGCGCCGGATTTTGACTCACTTTTGAAAAAGGCTGTCTTCCTCATGGCACTTGCCACCGGAAACCAGGTGTCTAAGCTGGCGGCGATGAGCAATGAACCAAACTGTCTCAGGGTTGGGAGACTGCACGACCATGTTTAAATCGCGCCGTCTCCCTCTTTTAATGCTAAGAACGAACATTCGGACCATGTTTTTTCTGAATTTTCCGTCCCGCCCTTGACGAGAGACCTCATTCATCACCTTTTATGTCCTGTGCAAGCACTCACAAAGTTTATGAGGGCTGCACAACCTCGCCAATCAGGTGCTTTATGGGTTAACCGGACAGGTAAGCGTGTTACAAAACGGAAGTTAGCTTCCTTGCTTGTCGACGTTATCAGGGAAAGCAATCCGTGATAGGCAAGGCTCACGATATCAGGAAATGGGCAGTATCCCACAGATTTCTGCAATTTTTTTCAATTAATGATATTGCTCAAACTCAACTTTGGGCTTCTAATCATACGTTCCTCACACGCTACCTGTCGGTTGCTCTAGATAAACCAAAGCGTACCTATGTAGCTTTACGGCAACGGGTACAGTAGGTATAATGTTCTCTTATAAGTTGTGTTGTTTTAAAAAGGGGGGTGGGGGTGTGCGGAATAGTCCATATCCCCTCTGTACCCTTGGAGATTGTGATGCATCACGAGCTGTGATAGGACAGGTTCTACAGTCCAGTATTAGTTTTATTGTTTTTAAATTCTAAGAAGATATATCGCATAGTTGCAACTATGTATGTTTTACCAAAGTGTACAAATATATTACTGTACAAATAGTTTAAGGAGAGAACGAATAACTACTGCAGAGTTATAGTTCTACGAGACACATGCGTGTCAAATTTGTTCATGCATACGATCGATTGCAACGATCTGACCATGAGCAAGCAGTTTCTTAATTCCACGCACTGCTTGCAAATTTTGTATACCTTTCTCTATATGTTGTATTGCATACAATAAAACTTAAGAAAATGTTATCCGGATCCTTCTTCCCTAAGGTTAGGATATTTTACGAATGTCCCGCCTCCAGTCTTGATATTCAGGCGAAGTCGTCAATGATGAAGGGGCCCTATTAAATTATAGGTTTGATTCCCGAAGGGAAGTAGAGAAAACCTAATATTTAGTAGGGCCCCGTAATCATTGACGACTCGGGCCCTCCCAACCATCCCACTTCCCATTCGTGATTTCCATAGTTTATTCTTGGTATATCAGTGAAGGACGAAGATGGCCGCTAGGGGGCCTGGTGTCGGGGAAACAAAGCATGAGAAATCCACGTATATGGCAAGTCATATGATAACAGATATTAAGTAATTTTTTTATTTTTTATGTTGTTTTTTCTGTAGGGTACCCAATCAAAATGACGATCCCACAAGGGAATTAAGCGTGCACTTATGACGAGTACTCCATGATACTTCCGCGCGAGCTATTCAAAATGCTGGCGCAGAATGTTGAATGGAGACTATTATTATTAATAGGTGAAGTCGTCAATGATTACGGGGCCCTACTAAGTATTAGGTTTTCTCTACTTCCCTTCGGGAATCAAACCTATAATTTTGTATATGCGGGAGTCTCAGCCATCTCAGGCAGGGACTCTGGGTTTCACGGACAGGTAAACGTCTTCAAAAACGGCAGCTGGCTGCTTTAATAGTGGGAGTTATCAGGGAGAGTAATCCGGGCATTCTTGCTAGATCACACGATATACGGAAGTGGGCAGCCTCACTCAGGTGCTTACATAATTATTCCCTTGATGATATTCAGCAGACCAAGTTATGGTTGCCCAATCATACATTCCTAACATGTTACCTGTCCGTTAATCTTATGAAACCTTCTCGCACATTTGTAGCATTAAGGCAGAGAGTCTAGTTTTAAGCTATTTTTGTATAAGAAAAGGGGGGGGGGGGGGGCGTGTCCTAGCTAGGCCCTGTAACCTGCCTCCTATGTGATACAACATGATGATTAGAATTAAGGTCATGTAATAACCCATTCCTTAGACTAAGTTGATCTAGTCAGGAAACTTTTTATTTTTATTTTCATACTTTATGTATGGCAATAGAGTATTAATTTATGCTCAATAATACTAAGGTTATTTATAAGGGCACTGTACAAACCTATTTGTAATAGAGTACGTGTAGGCAATATATTTATATATGCCACCAAAGTTATCAGTATTTTCTAAGAGACAAGATATTTATTTATTTATGTATTCATAAGCTACACAGGCCTAGTTCTGGATACACAGGCCTAGTTTGCCTTTTTCCAGAGGATCAACTGTAAGAAAATGTATAGTTTATCTGTGTAAATCTTACTGTTCTATCAAACGTAAAGGTGCTACACAACAGGGAAACCTTTAATAAACGCCGCCTGTAAACTCTTTATTATTTTTATACTATTAAACAAAGATCTTTTTCTTACACGTTTCTCTCTAAACCTTAGTAATTTATTAGTGGTTATGATATTCCTAATGAATGTCCCCCTCCAGACTTGTGATATCAGGGGCATCGTCAATCACTAATAAATTATAGGTTTGAGTCCCGAAGGGAAGAAGGAAAACCTAATATTTAGTAGTGGCCCCGGAATCATGGACGATTTTGGCCCTCACTTCCATCCCCTTCCCATTTATCTGCTTTATTTTGAAAGTCTTGATACATCAGTTAAGAATGAGGGATCGCTTTGATGGGCGGGGCGAAGCGTGCAGAAATAGCAGACGCATGAGAAGCGCAAGGCTAGATCAAGTTTAAATTTTTATTTTTACATTATTTTTTGCTAGTTTTTTCTAGTAGTGGTTTCCACATCATATAGGACGAGTCCGTGAGTGGTTTTTTTAGAGCGTTTCGCTCACGATGTGTGGCAATCGTATTTGGTTCTCTCCTGGGCGGGAAGTTTGAAAGGCAAGCTTGATTTCAAAGATTGGCCATAAACAATGTTAAGGCGCATCGTCAATGATTCCGGGGCCACTACTAAATATTAGGTTTTCCATCTTCCCTTCGGGCCTCAAACCTATAATTTCCGTGTTATTGTGGTCTTACATCAAGAGTACCTGAACAGAACTTCATCACCGACTAGTATATAGGTCAGGATAGACGAGCAGTCATAACTTAAGACATGTCCTAGTTCATGCTCGCGTTAATCTGATGGTATGCACCCTATGTCATGACATGAGGAACAATAGCCTACCATTTAAGACCCAAAACCAACTAGTCCATCTGTATCCCGTATACCCCCATTAACCACACGGCAGGACCACCTAAGCGGCTCGACGGAACCAGGAGAAACGACTCAGCAACTCACACTTCACCCACCTGTACCTGCAGCTTCAGATCTACACAGTGTTAGAATAGGAGTGCCACAGAAGTTATATTAATTCTTACACCAGTGCGAACCAGGTGTACCAGTGAAAGAGAGCTCAGTGTATTCCATAGTTCCATCGTAGATCCTCGTCCGTGCTAGGACTATTATATTGTGAATTATCCTATGTAACAGTGCAAGGTGAATTATTTTATGTCGTGTAAGTGAATATTAAAAGGAAATTCATGTGTGTAGGCCTACTCAGTATTATATTTAGGCTACCCTTTACGGCTTTTGTGCATGTGTTGTTTGCCTTTAACTTCTCCAGTCGAGTAAGAACCTACCAGTGTCCAATAAAACCCCGGTAAAAACCCTGGCATAACATATATATATTTTGCATTTACGTAAGACTCGATCCGGGCTCATTTGCGGTGCGGTCCAATCTGCAAGGCAGGTAGCATTATGGCTAATTTAGATAAGTGGACTGTATATTATTGATATTAAAGGAACATTAACCATATAGAATATATTACCCTTTGATGAACTCAGCTGGTGATTGGAGGATGGCGGAAAATAGGCTAGATGACTGGAAGTGGTTAGTATAGTAAACAGAGTATGAAAAGAGGCTACAATAGGCTAGGATAGGCTAGATATTTATGTTAAGTTGTGCTAAGTAACAAAGATGATGATGTAGTGACTATGGAGTATGAGATGAAAAGTGAAGCGAAAACACCTGGTGAAGTAACTAGGAAAAGATGGCTTAGCGTATATAGCTGGGACGGAGGTTGGTTGGAGAGTGAGCGAGCGCGACAGTATTTACCTCAGCGCGTTATGTTTGTCTCTGTCTTGACATACCGCGCACGCGCATAACATATGGAAAGTGTATCCCATCTTCTTTACAATGAGATACTTATTAACAATCTTAAATAATACAAATATATATATATATATGGGAATTATAATCCTACAATACTTTCCCATATACAACTATAGAATAATATATTCTACCCAATCATGGAACGTTCGACCAAGGTTATGGAAGCGTTCAACTTAGACTACGGAATGATACGTAACGCTACATCAACCCAGATTACGTAACATCGAGACTGTTCATACTAGTTTGAGTACACTAAGTATGGACAAGCATATAAGAAAGGACTACTGTATTTATTACCCTTACGTACTATTGCGGTGCGGTCCAATCTGCAAGGCAGGTAGCGTATAAGAAATGACTGCTGTATTTATTACCCTTCCGTACTAGACTGGGTGCGGAACGGTACTAACCTGCTACTACTGAGAGATACATACTGGCGACCATACGTGCGGATTGGTCCGTAGGTCGCTTCTTCTTCTTCTTCTTTTGAACCCGCCCGCAGACCGTGCAGATCCGCAGGGCTGACCTTTGTATCGGTACTGGCTCAGAAACGTTAGTAGGAGGGAAAGTTTAGAGTAGAAGGATAGTTTAAGAGACAGTTTTTGTTTTGTTTGTATAAACCCCCCCTCACTTCCTCCCCCCCCCCCCTCCCCTCGGCCCCCCCCCCCCCCCCCCCCCCCCTCACTCATTTCTCTTCCTCCACATTTTCTCCAATATCCTCTTCATCATCTCCATGTCTTGTGTTTCCATCTCCTGTGTTAACCCCAATAGCGCCCCCACCCCTCTATCTTCCCTCTGCTTAATCTCCTCCCACCCGCTCTCCCCAACTCTATTCCTCATGTACCTCTCCAACTCCTCTCTCTCCTCATTATATCTTGTACACTCGGTTACTATGTGTTCTACATCCTCCACTATTGGATCCCCTCCCATTTCACATTGACTGCAGTGCGGTCCCACTCCATTCCATCTCCTTGTTCTCTCATTTGTTTCTAGCGATCCTGTTCTTGCTTTAAATAGGAGTTTCGATCCCCATCCCCCATCATAGTACAGTTCTCTAGCTGGTTTTTCCTTCTCTCTATAATATGCCAGCGTGGCTTTATTTTCTACCCCCTCCCTCCATCTTCTTCTCCCCTCCTCCTTTATCCCCTTCTCTATCTCTCTGACACATCCCCTCCCATTCTCTAGTATGACCCACTCCCCTCTCTCATTTCTTTTTCTAAATTCCCCCCCCACCCGGTCCTGTTTTATATTTATCCTCCCCAATCTTTTTTTGCACTCTCTGTTCCATTTACTTTGCTCACTCGCCCATCTGTATACCTTCCCCGGCCACCTATCTTCCTCCATCCCCTCTAGTCTCACCTTGTACTTCCCTTTCGCTTTCCCAATCCTTTCCTCAAACGTACTCCACCCCATCTCCCCTCGGATTGCTTCTTGAGCTACGTATTTATTTGCCCCCAATCCTGTCCTCCCGATTTTATTCTGTATCGTTTCTAATTTCTTGGTTTCCGCCTCTGTTGTTTCTACCGCCTCTAAGCCGTACATTATTGCAGGTACTCCCAATCCTTTCCACAGCCCTCGCACTATTTCATAGCTATTCGCTCTTAGCCTTGTCGCGCTCCATAGTCTTAACTCTATAATCTATATGTTGTTTACACAGAACAGCTGATCCCGTGACAGCCGCCTGCTGGGAGATAATAGATTGTTGTCTTTCGTAGGTAAGAAGTTTTCGTCATTATCCAATTATGCATGTGCCGAAGCTCAGTTTAACCAAATACATAGCATAATATAATTCTAACAATTCTTACAAATCGAAGCAGTCACTCGGTCTGAATTGATAGGTTAGTTTATATTGCATTCTCGACAATATTTATGCAGGTGACGAAGTACTAGAATGACGAACAATCAGTAAGTTCACCATGGCTACGATTTCCGTGAGGGTGGTGCTCTATACCTTGTTAATTTTTTTCTCAATTTCACCTATAATTCAAGCCGCCGAGCCATTTCTCATTAAATCATCGAAGAGCACAGGGTCAAGAACATCATGGCCCATTGTAATAAATACATGGAATTTCGTTAACGCAACTGCCAAAGGTAGGCTAGCCCTATGAAGCAAGGGACAAACTGGATTTTAGGTCACGTATGCGTATGGGATATAATAGGCTATTAGGAAAATATTAAGGAAACCACCCACCAATTATTTTCATTTTTTTTGTTTTAGTTTTTTGGCTAGGCTACTTTATTTGCATAAATATATAGTGATTGACATTAGTTTCAACCTCCGCAAAAATAGTTTCCCCTTTATCCAACGATCTTAAGACACGGCGCCCGATAGTGGGGAGGGCTATGAAGATCAGGGAAAATGTGGGGTTAAAGACATAAAAAGGCGATATAGCCTAGGCTAGGTCTAATGGCTTTTATGATGAAAGTTGGCTCGGGTTTTGTTGTTTTTCAACTTGAGAAAACCCCAAAATGAAAAAAAACGAGCCAAGTTTTGGCAAAAGTTGGCTCTGATTTTAAGATTTTTCAGCTGCATAAAAGACAGCAAGTGCAAAAAAGAAGTTGGCTCGGGTTTACTTGTTTTTCAACTTAAGAAAACTCCCAAAATGAAAAAAAATCTAGGCTAGCCAAGTTTTAGCAAAAGTTGGCTGGGATTTTAAGATTTTTCAGCTTCATAAAAGTCAGAAAGTGGCAAAAAAAATATTGGCTCAGGTTTTCTTGTTTTTCAACTTAGGCTAAACCCCCAAAATGAAAAAAAAAAAAGTAGGCCTAGCCTAAAGTTTTGCCAAAAGTTGTTGGATGATAGCCTATCCTACATGAGATAGAAAATGAACTTACCCAGTAAGCTCATTATCCATTACCCAACAATTAAGCAACATTAAAGATTTTAGCCTAACCTACCAACCTTACCTAACCTAACCTAACCTAGTATTATGGGTGGGGGCTGCCGCCCCCCCAGCGGCCCCCACACCCCCGCTGGTTGGATAGTACATTGGATAGAAAATTAGGTAAATTCCTAGTGTTAATTAGCCTAGACTGAAAGGCAGGGAGAAAGAGGTCCGCAGAGTCGTGTTGTGTGCCGTCGTTATATCGTTACAGGTTCTAGGTTCTGTATCTCCTTTAATAGAATTTTTCGAGGGTTGACACTTATTTTTAACATGGAGTAGCCTATAGGCTAGGTTATATTACATCCTAAATGAAATTTAAAATATCTGTGAAAATTCTTGGGATGTTTATATAATAGAAGTTACTGTGAGACACGTAATATGTTGAAGGGGGAGCTCTGCCCCCTCTAAACACCCGTCACTTATGTCATCATAATCTGTTGTACTTCATAGGGGGTCCAATTAAGGAGAAAGTGAATTAACAGACGAAATTAGGCCGCAAATTACAATAACATAGCGGGTGGTGATGGGCTGGTCTATCAGAGTGAGAACTGAGCAATCTCTGCCATACCCATAGCTTACTCTGACTGTTCCTTTTACTTAAATATTTTCTAGATCTCAAGTGACGGCATCTCTTCCGTGGATTGACCTCCCAATCTACCAAGATTGGAAGCCAAAGCGTCACATTTTTCCTTTGCCCCTCAACTTTCTCTTCATAATTGCTGAGGGGCACAGGGCCCTGGGTGGGGCTTTGGTTTCCCGGGCGTTTCCGCACCCTCCTCAGCTCCCCGCCATGGAGTGGCTTTGGTCACCCAGGCTTTATTGTGGTCGGCAGGGAGGGTTCTGTTGGGGCCCTCGGTTATGGCCTTGGCCTTGCTCGGAGCCTTGGGGCTGTTCGGCCAGGCAGCTTGGGGAACAACAACAACATAGCGGGCCGCCGTTTATGGGAGACTTTTTACACATCATTTTCAATGTTAATTTTCTCTCTTAGGCCTAATCGATTTTTCCAAATTATCAAACTTACATAAAAATGAAGTAGGCTAGACAGTTTATAGGGATTCCAACATGCATTTCAATTGTCATGAAAATTGGTGGGTGGTTTGCTTAATATATACCGGCTATTCTAAATGTATACTATAGCTTTGTCATAGAGTATTAGTCACCACAATAGCCTATATGTCTTTACTGCTGCATATTAAATTATTTTTCCTTAGACTTTGTGGGTTAAATAAGGGTGATGGCGGCCATCTTGGATCAGCTGAGCACTAATATTTTTAATTTTTTTACCATAGGCCTAGTTTTAGTATTTTGTCATATTCTATATTAATACTAACCCTGCGGGGGTCTGGGGGCGGCAGCCCCCAAGTTAAGTTTGGTTGTTAGGTTAGGGTAATGACAAAAATATGGTTTTAGGGGGCATGTTTTAATAGGCCTATTGCAAAATAATGGGTAGGCCTAAATATGAATTTCCAGAAGGAAAAAACCTTAAAACACACTAATCAATGAAGAAACTGATGAGAAAAAGGATTATAATACAAAAAACACATAGGCTAATTTTGGTCTCCATATTTTGGTTCAATGTTATTTTAATACCACAAATTTTATTGATATATTTGAAGATAAATATTGAATCTATATGCTCTAAAGATCATAAGAAAATTTGTTTTAACCCTCGGCAAAACCTAATAAAAAAGTATGGTACTAACATTTATTTTTCGTAACAAGGTTGTCAATACGGTACTTCCAGTTATCGACAGCTCTAAAGATCATATGAAAATGTGTTAAACCCTCGGAAAACCTAATATAAAAGAATGCTACTAAAATTTAATTTTCGTAACAAGGTTGTCAATACGGTACTTTCCCGTTATCAATGTACAATCAAAGCTGAAGATTGCAGAGTAAACACCGTAGACTTCATCGACTTTTCTTTCACCTTCGTATAATCGACAGCCTTTTTTTTTTTTTTTTTTTTTTACTAAGGGATTAGTACTCAACCAGCGGGGGTGTGGGGGCGGCAGCCCCCACCCATAATACTAGGTTAGGTTAGGTAAGGTTGTTAGGTTAGGCTAATGTCTTTTCATCATGTCTCAACATCAATCAATAGGCCTAATGGGGAAAATAGATTTTCCCGAGATTTCTAATTAATTACAAACACTATATATTGATGCAAATGAACAATTTCTTTTATAAAAAAACACTCTGAAAATTTGTGGTATTAAAATAACATTTTTCCCATATTTTCCATCTTGATTGCTTTTAGATTGCAGGAAATACTGTTTTAGACACCTAAATTCTCAAAAAAATCATGGGGGGGCATGCCCCCGGACCCCCCTAGAGCTCACGCCTTCGCCGCTCCGACACGCTATAGGCCTAATGATAAAAAAATAATAAACTATAATGATAACATAATTCATATTTTATGGATTGACACCCTGTGAAAAAGTTAATATTTACCTCCTGTTATCCACAGCCAAAGCTGAAGATTGCGGAGTAAATACCGTAGTCTTCATTCAATTTTTTTTTTGGCGACCGTCAATCTTTTATTAATTAGGCTAGGCCCTATCCTAAATACCAAACCAGCGGGGGTATAATATACTAATATACTAGGTTAGGTTAGGCTAATATTAGGCCTACCCCTTATTTTCGTGTTTTACCCCTCAATTTCCCTGTACCGGTACTTCATAGCCCTCCCCACTATCGGGGGCCGTATCTTAAGATTGTTGGATAATGGGGAAACGTTTTTTCCGGAGATTCTAGGCCTAATTAATGAAAACCACTGTAGGCTATAATGATGAAAACTAGGCCTAGCTAAAACCAAAAAAAAAAATCACTAGGCCTAGGCCTAAATAGCCTAAAAGTTGGCCAGTTTCCTTGATAACCTATTTTCCCATCGGCCTTATTTACCATGTTTTTTGTTTTTTTCTTTAAGGAATAGGCCTAGGGCCTATAGTGTTTCATGCGGACTACAATGAGAAAATTATGGTAAATAAGGCCGATGTAGGCTAGTCAAAGTTGTCTTGTTGAACGTTACCATACATAATTTATTAGGGACAATGTAGGCTAGGTCTATGGAATCCTATACTGTAGGCTACTCATGTATAGGCCTAGGCTAATGAGCCGCTGATCCACTGTGGGAGAATAATTTTGATCACATTTATAAAACCCGATAGCCTATTAATAGAAAAAACGCCCATTCTACCCAATCTCAGAGCTCTTTCGGACATCCCCACTGTTTATAAACGCATTCTTTATGCAGTATAGGACTAATCGATATTTACCTCCTGCTGGCAACATGGACAACGATTTCAATAATTCATGGGAGGCGGGCCGCGGGTGAGGGGAGGCAAAGCCCCCCCTCAAGTTACCTCAACCCATCATGTATCCCACATTGGAATTATAACTAAGACCAGGAAAACACTAATTTCTCAAAATATGGAGGAAAAAAACGATAATTATAGGGAATAGGCTCGCAGCCTTATTATACATAATTTATTAGGGACAATGTAGGTCTATGCTATGGAATCCTTATGGGTTACGGCCTTACGGGTAAGATCCTGTGTAGCGGGAGGAACTTTTTTTCAGATGCCTATTTACTAAGAAACATTGAACAATATATTTAACCTAACCAAAATCTAACCTAACTTAACCTAGTATATTAGTCGACTAGCCTATTTATGAATGTAAAATGTAAAAATATATTGTAACATTAGCAAATTATTGAGATATACGTACAGGTCATCCCGCTACACAGGACTTGTATGGACCTCCTTATGCTGTCCTCATGTATAATCCACTGTGGGAGAATAATTTTGATCACATTTATAAAACCCGATATTAATAGAAAAAAAACGCCCATTCTAATCAATCTCGGAGCTCTTTCGGACATCCTCACTGTTTACAAACACCTTCTTTATGCAGTATAAAATGTTACCGGTATATATACATAGGCCTTTTGGGGCATTGTTTTACAGTAATGGACCCTCAAAGCCGGCTTCTTGGCGTTTTTTTATTACCGGTACTGTATTTTTAACCCTGTTTTTCTTCAGTAGGATGTTAGGAAAAATAACGGGTAGAATGTAGAGTTCGGGCGTACCGCCAGCCTTGTGTACACTACGCGGACTGGCGTCGGGACGCTTGTCATCATGTTCCCGTCTATTTTGACTGCCTTTGGATACAATAATATGTTGAGGGGGGGCTTTGCCCCCCCTCAGTCCTCAACCCCCCATGACATATTGCCAGCAGGGGGCAATAACCGAAAAAATCGCCGTCAAAATAGACGCGAACTTAACCACGGCGATCGACAAATGTAAACAATGACGACCGTACGCCCAGAATCTACATCCATCCCAAAATAACTAAGAAGTGTATTATGAAGCATGGTATCAATACTTCAAACTGACTCCAAAAACTTAACTTTATTGTTCTTTATATTCCCTTGGCATGGAGTTGAATATTAAAAGAAACTAAACAAAAATAATTTTAAACTCATCATCACGGAAAGAAGAAAAGAGCTACAGAAGATTTGTTGGTGTTTTCATGAAGTATTGATACCATGCACCATCATACAGCATTTAGCGTTATCGCTATTCATTTTCTGTACAAGGAAAATAGGTTAAAACAGACAAAAAAACATAAAAATACCCTCTTTTTTTTTTGCATGTCAGTTTAGCGTGTTTTGCCATGTTTACCCATAGGCCTATGTTTCCTCTAAATAAAAATATTGGATAGAAAACCGAGTTGTGTATGATGGAATATGGTAAAAATACTTTAAAGTGTCATAACAAACTCCTCATTATCTTTCTTCATCTGCCCATGGCAATGCGGTGAATATACAATTTTGTGTTTTATTTGTAATATTCAACTCATCTTCACAGGAAAATGCAGAAAGATACAGAGTATTTATTGGTGTCCCTATGAAGAAATAATACTACCGGTACCGTATACATATATTTTATACAGTTACCGAACCCATATGTTTACATGTTAAAGGTACCTTGGTGTTCTGGGGATTTCCACAAAGTCCACTTTTTCTCCATAGAAGCCTATGTTTAAATCATTAAATCAATTAGGCTATAAAGGTTATTTGACATGTGCAAATGCAATGAGTTGATTTGCCCATTGCAACAACTCTTACCTCTGAATAAATATTTCGTTTAGGCTAGGCAGCTAGGCTAGTTAAGGAGAGAGAGTCACAGAAGTAGCCGACATTTTTTGATCGAAGCTCTGAAATCCCGCCATCATATTTCTCACCTCACACAATAACTACACATTTTAGAATGGTCTACTCTTCACTCAACGCACAGCAACGACCATATCTACCTCTGGTATGCATAACAACTTGGTTAGGCCATATATTTGCAGAGATATGAGCATCGGTAAATGGCGAAAATCGTAACTTCGGAATTCCCGCATATTATCCCGTCTTATTATTTCTCACCTCACACAATAACTACACAATGTAGGGTGTTCTAGTCTTCACCCAACGCACAGCAACGATCTACCTCTGGTAGGCATAAACACTTGGTTAGGCCATTTATTTGCAGAGATATGAGCATCGGTAAATTACGAAAGTCGGGAGTAAAGATTCGGCGACCGAGATATCCTAGTCACGTTTTCCACACAATGACAACACACACACACACTCACTCGACAGCCAAACCATAACATAAGTGTGTTTCGGTAATTATTCTCATCTCACACATTAACTACACAATGTGGAGTGTTCTAGTCTTCACCCAATGCACAGGAACGATCATATCTACCTCCGGTATGCATAAAACTTGGTTAGGCCATATATTTGCAGAGATATGAGCATCGGTAAATGACAAAAATCGGAACTTCGGAATTCCCGCCGATAAATATTTACCTATGGTCCCGTTAAAATATCCTCAAGTAACCTATTAAAAACTGTTCAGGGGACTGGTTAGAACTTGTAGAATGTTTAATTGAAGTGCGGAAATCAGTATTTACTGAGAATTAACAGTCCTAAAATGCGCTATGGGTTACCCAGGGTCCCTGCCCTCTTTTTCCCAGGTAATGTTATGTTATGTTATAATATAGGCTATTATATTAGGGTTAGGTTAGGTTAATCTAATCTAATATAATATTTGTACATTTTGGGCAGTGGGCGGGGCCGCGCGTATGTGGCGGCGTACAGACCCTCCCGTAAAACATAGCGCATTTTAAGACTTTTATTTCTCAGTAAATACTGATTTCTGCACTTCAATTAAACATCCTACAAGTTCTAACCAGTCCCCTGACCAGTTCTTAATAGGTTACTTGAGGATATTTTAACGGGAACATAGGTAAATATTTACCTTCCCGCCTAACTCGCCGTCTTATATTTCTCACCTCACACAATAACTACATAATGTAGGGTGTTCTAGTCTTCACCCAACGCACAGCAACGATCATATCTCCCTTTGTTAGGCATAAACACTTGGTTAGGCAATATATTTGCAGAGATAATTATGAACATCGGTAAATTACGAAAGTCGGGAGTAAAGGTTCGGCTCCCAGCTGGACCCCGCGCCAGTGTAAGTATTGACCGTGTTAGCAAAATTTTGGATATTTGGGGTGTACCGCTTGCCACCAAATCCGCGTTTCCAAAGTGCGCGTTACCGGAGGACCAACTGTACTACTTATTTTCTTTTCTATACCATTTCATAAAAGGGACTACTGCTTTAGAAGAGACAAAAAAACAAAAAAAATTCGCCTTTAATGGACCATAACAGCAAAGAAATGCCCTCAAAAGCCTATGTGTATAAAAAATTTATTACCGGTACTCAGAATGACTTAATCTTTCATTTCTGGAAGTATTTAACAAAACTCGCGGGACACCCTGTATAATGACAATGGCTAATTACTTTTTACCGCAGTCCGAAATTACCGGTACTCCAGTTTACGGTAACTCATTTCCTCCCCTCTCACTCTTGGTCTGAATCTCTCCACCAACGTCCATGCTTCGCTTCTGTAAATCAATGTCGGGATTTCCACACTGTCATGCAAGGACTTCTTCACTTCCATGCTGACCACCCTATTTCTTGTTAGGCCTACTGCTTTCAGCGTTCCTACAACCCTCTTCCCCTGCTGACTCTCTCCTGCACTTCTTCATCCATACTCCCATCTTTACTGAGCACACTGCCTAGATACTTAAATGAGCTGACAATCTCCATAGCCTGACCATTCAACTTCACCTCACACTCTGTGGCTTCCCCCCCTTTCGAAGACCATAACCTTGTTCTTCCCCGCATTTACCTTCAGATTCCGTTTTTCGCACACTGTTCCAAACATATTTACCAGACCCTGCAACTCCCATTCATTATCGCTCATCAGAACTATATCATCAGCTAACAGCAGTACAGGTAGCTTCCATTCTTTTCCCTCCCTTATCAGCGATACACCAACATCCACTGCTCTTCCTTGTATTTCTTTCATGACTCCATCCATATATACCGGTACATTAAACAACCACGGGGACATCACACAACCCTGTTTCAACCCAACATTCAGATCAAAGAATTCGCTCTGCTCATTCTCCACACTTACTGCCGCCTTTGCACCCTCATACATGCTCTTCACTGCTTTCAGCAACTTGCCATGATAACACAACAGAAATACAATCAATTAAAATACGCACTGGCAACAATTCCAACATAACCATCATAAACACATACTGTACATCCCTCTCCAAACATCCCTTACAGTACCCAACGAATACAGACCACAACTACAACAAATCACAAACACCCCACACATTATCCTAGGTGGTGACTTCAACGCCAAGACGTCGGCCTGGTTTTTCGACAACCCCGACACAGACAGAGGGCTGGTCCTACAACACCAATCAGATACGGTAACCTCTTAATCCTCAATGACATCCATCAACATACCCATACTCCCCACCAAGCCCTCTACGACCCATCATCTCCAGACATGGTCTTTTGCTCCCCAGAACTTGCCCTCACAACATCCTGGAGGGTGGTTAAAACCTTAGGCTCCGACCACCTCCCGATCATTATCACCACCAAAACCAAACTCACCCCAGCTAGCCACAGACACACTTAGGCTACACCAATTATAAAAGAGCCAACTGGGAAGCTTTCACAAATGAGACAGAACAACACTTTGAAACCCTAAACAGCGTACCCATCACTAACACCAACAATGCTGTCCACATTTTCAACACAACTATCCAAAACGCCAACAAGAAACACATTCCAAGAGGTAACAGAAAAAGACACAACCCCAACTTCTCACCCCCCGCTCTGCCTACTTCGTTGGTTTCACTTTTGAACACGTGCGGGGGCTGACGGAGGCGGCAGGAGGGGAGTGCATGCCCGCATGCCCACCCTTCCTGCCGCCCCATCTAATTGTGGTGGGCCCTATCATTTCTCATCTTTTCTGTTTTACGTGTTTCCCTTCTTCCCTCTGGCCCCTCCTTTGGGAGCAGCGTGACTTTCATGAGGTAAACGACCGTATTCACTCTTTGGTTTCGTTGGAGGGTGTTTTGGGTCGGCAATCCCTTCACCCGTCGAACTGTGGTAGGCTACCCGACGTGTTCGAGCGAGGGGAAACTTTTATGCCAAACCCTGACCCTTGTGCTGGGTCGGAGATCGACGGATCGACGGCCCTTAAGGTGCATTAATCGGGGTGTATATCTGCAAGAATTCTTAGGGCGGTCGTCCAGTCCTCTAATTGTGGCTCCATGGTGGGTATGGAATCTGACTCAGATGAATTTAGAAATCGTCGTACTATGGAATCTGTAATTGCCCCCTCCGATGCCGACCCCTGCGAGAATTTGGACTGCCTCAAGGACCCTTCTCCTGATGCCAACAGTGTCGGAGTTCCCCACTCAGGCATAGCACCCACAGACCTTGGCAAACCTCCTAAGGGTACTGTGACGCATTCTCCATCGTCGGGTAGTGAGATCAATCAGGTGATCTCCCCGGCATCAATTCCTATGCAATGTACTGCCTCTGTAGCCAATATTAGTGATGTCCACCCCACAGTCTCGACTTTAACTTCTAAATTACCCGATTATGATTCTAGCCTTAGCCTACCTTTTCATTCCATTGACAACCTTAATGAAGAAGCTCGAATGCCCTCAACTGACACCCCTACGGATGCTTCTTGTATCCCTGACCCGTCTGTGACTACTACATCTGTTACCGGTACCATCTTCCCTCCGGATGCAGGATCTACTACCACAATTAAACCTGCTTCTGTACCTCCACGATCTCAATGGACCATTGATGCAGGTACAGGAAAAGACGTTGCCGGTATTTCCTCTGCCATTCACACGCTTCAACCGTTCGTACCATCGCACAACTGACAAAGGCGTAAGCGTAACACCGTATACCCCTGCTTTGAAGGACACTTATAACGCTATGTTCAGTCCCCCAGATTGGTCTCGGTTTTTCACGGTCTCTGGTGAACCTATAGATGATTTTAGTCTATACGATGCTCTCGCACAAGATATTGGTGACTTCACCATGCATGTTGTTGGTTCGGCCAAGCGCATGATTGAGGTGAAAACACAGGAGCAATCAGAAGCCTTACAAGCCTACCTCGACACCCCCAACGACAGATACACAGGTAAACCAGATGAATAGTTGAATCAGTGTACTGGCACGGTTGTGCTCCCTTACGACTTCGAATTTGCAGATCAAAGCTTTACAGACTCAACCAATCGTATCGTAAAATTATTGCAAAGAACTGACCCCACTGTTGTTGTTGTTGTTCCCTAAGCTGCCTGGCCGAACAGTCCCGAGTCCCTAAGGAAGGCCATGGCCACGGTCGGGCTTTCCCACAGAGCTCTCAAAGAGTGTAAATTGTGTTGTTGGCATAAGTGGTTGTGTGAAATGCAGTCTTCTATGATGTGTTTAATGGTATGGGGTGCTGTGTTACAACCTGGGCAGGTGTCGACGACGGAGTCATCCAGTCTCTTCTGATAGCTCAGAAGAGCCGGATGGTGTCCGCATCTCAGCCTGGCCAGGTGGACTCTGTCCTCGCGAGGAAGGGAGGATTTAGAAGGATGGATTTCGGGAGGTCGTGCTTGCAGCTGCGTGTTGTCTATGAGTGAGTGAATGGAACGGCGAGTGATATGAGTATGGATGTGCTTCCGGAAGTTGGTTTGGGGTGGGCAGGGAGGGAAAGAAGACAGTATTTGTGTGTGATAGCGTGTGCTGGGTGTTGTTTTGATATTTCTTGGTGTCTGTGGGTGTGTAGCCATGTAGTGTAGTGGGTGGTGTTGATTCATGGAGGCTGCTGCCAGGAATTGTGTGCCTCTCATGTCTAGATGATCTTTGACTTTGAGGACTTTGGTTTCTTGATGTAGGTGATCTGTGGGTGTCATAGCTGTGCATCCTGTGATGATTTTCAGGGCTTTATTTTGAATGGTCTGTAAGGTCTTATGATGTGTTTCAGCTAGGTTGGAAGCCCAGGCCAGGCTTGCGTATTCCATAACTGATCTTATGTATTGTTTGTAGACTGTGGTGGTGGTTTCTTTGTTGTGTCCAAATTTCGTGTGGGCAAGTGATCTGAGGGCGTTAAGTCTGGGTGTCAGTTTCTTTTTCCGTGTTTGTGGTGTGCTGTTTGAATGTCATTTGGGTGTCGTATGTTACTCCTAGGATTTTGGGTGTGTGTGTGTGTGTTAGGGGTGTGTTGTTTATGTTGAGTCCTGGGATGTAATCGTGCTCTCCTGTCCAGCTTGTGAGGAGGGTTGCAGTGGATTTAGCTGGGGCTAAATTGAGTCTGTTTGTAGTGCACCATTCATGTAATGTGTCGAGATAGTCTTGAAGGAGTCTTGTTGCTGTATTTACCTAATTGTAGTTTACAGGAGTTGAGCTAAGCTCGTGTTGTCCCGTCTCTCAGTCTACTTTTTATCCAATTTTTTCTAGAAAATATGGATGTTCCTTGCCCCTACCACCTCCTCCTCCAGCCCATTCCATTTGTCAATACATCTATAGGGGAAGATAAACTTCCTGATATTGTTCTTGCAGGTAGGTCTTTTTACTTTGTAGCTGTGGCCTCTAGTTATTCCTGTATCCATAATTAATATATCCTCCCTATCCAGCCTCTCCAGCCCCCGGGTGCATTTGTACATCATTATCATGTCTCTCCTCTCTTTTAGACTCGGTAGATTTAATTTGTCTAGCCTCCCTTCATATGGCAGTTCTCTGAGACTTGGAACCAATCTAGTAACTGCTCTCTGGATTCTTTCTAACTTGTGAATATGCTTCTTTAGATGCGGGGACCACACCACTGCTGCATACTCCAATCTTGGTCTAATCCTACTCTTCATAATTTTCGCTACCATGGTCTCATCCAAGTAGTTCAGAGCAACTTTCATATTCCCGGCCATTGCATACATTCCGCTAAAGAGCTTGTTAATATGTTTCTCTGGCGACAAGTTATCTTGTATAATCAACCCTAAATCCTTTTCTTTTTCGGCCTTGCTAATTATATTATCTCCCATCCTGTACTCCCAATTTGGTCTATTCACACTTCTTCCCATATTTAACACATGGCATTTACTTATATTAAATTTCATTTTCCACTTGGTGCTCCATTCGTATATTTTATCTAAATCCCCTTGCAGCTCCTCACAACTACTTTTATTTGTTATTTGTCTCATAATTTTTACGTCATCTGCAAACATTGACATGTAGGAGTTTATGCCTATCGGCAGGTCATTCACGTACATAAGGAACATGAGAGGTGCCAACACAGATCCCTGCGGCACACCACTCTCAACTTTCCGCCACGATGAGTAAGTTCCTCTAATGTTGGTCCTCATTTCCCTATCTGTTAAATAGCTCTCCATCCATTTCAGCAAACTCCCCCTGACACATCCTAGCGTCTCAAGCTTAGATAACAATCTCTTATGTGGTACCTTATCGAATGCTTTGGAAAGGTCTAAGTAGACGCAGTCCACCCATCCGCCTCTTTCTTGGAGTACATCTATCACCCTACTGTAATAACATAGCAAACTGGTAACACAAGATGTCCCTTCTCTGAATCCAAATTGCTTTAGGGTTATTATCTTCTTTCTCCAACATTTTCATCCATCTCTTCCTAATTAGCTTTTCTCAAATCTTGCATACAATACAGTAAACCCTCGCTATCTCGGACTAATTGGGGGGAGACCCAGTCCGAGATGACCGAAAATCCGAGATGTCCGGGGTCCAACTTATGTCCGACTTAAGAGAGGATAAAATCCGACCTAACCAATGTCCGTCCGAGACAACAATGAAATCGGAGACTACGGAAAAAATCCGACCTCAAGAGAGACGTCCGCGTCAACCTAGAAAACGAAGACAACCCTATTCGAACCCTATAATCTGTAATAGAAAACACAGTACATGTATTTTAGTTTTACAATATGTATTGTACAGTAGGCTATATTACACTTACCCCTTCATAGCTCTTGTCTGTAGTCTTGATGTCCTCCCTCCCCCCTCCCCAACACTGCATTAATTACTGCAGCATCCCCTTTTCACCCCCCACCTCCACCTCACTGTCCTTCTCCACCTCACTGTCCTTCTCCACCTCACTGTCCTTCTCCACCTCACTGTCCTTCTTCACCCCACTGTCCTTCTCCACCCCACTGTCCTTCTCCACCTCACTGTCCTTCTTCACCCCACTGTCCTTCTCCACCTCACTGTCCATGACCACCTCACTCCCCTTCTCACTGTCCTTCTCCACCTCACTGTTCTTCTCCACCTCACTGTCCATGACCACCTCACTCCCCTTCTCACTGTCCTTCTTCACCTCACTGTTCTTCTCCACCTCAATGTCCATGACCACCTCACTCCCCTTCTCACTGTCCTTCTTCACCTCACTGTTCTTCTCCACCTCAATGTCCATCGCACTGTTCTTCTCCACCTCCCTGTTCTTCACACCCCCACTCTTAGGACCATATCCCTTGCCTGTCATGGAACCCTTACCTTTACCCTTACCCACACTGTCCTTCTCCACCTCACAAACAATGTCAGGTTCAGGTATATCCATGGGCACAGGCGTGCTACTCATTAATTCATCCAAATCCATGTCTAAGTCTGAGAGTGGCACAGTGTCTACAGTGCTCCACGAGGTGCTAGCAACTGAGGAAACACTTAGGAGGGAGGTGGTGCTAGCAAGCGACACACCACTGGTAGCAGACGAAGTACGAGGTCTGGGAGGAGCAGAGGGTACAAAAAAGGAGCTGATTTTCTGTTGTTTTTTCCGATCAAGGTGTGCCCTCTGAATATGGAATCGACCATTACGGAGTGGTTCGTATAGGGACTGCAACTTTGAGTCATTTACTTGAGTCAGATACTGAAGAATGGTGTCAAAGGAGTCCAGGGCATGCGAGACTGATATCTTGGGCCCCCCCTCTGTCTCTTCGTCCGACTCATCCTGGGTCTCTTCCTGGGCTACCCCCAACACCTCGGCTGCAATTTGTTCGTCAGTCTTATGCTCGTGTCCAGGTAGGTCTCTGTCCTCTTGCAGCCAGTCGTCAACTTCTTCTTCGGGGAGGTCACCCTGGTTACCCTGGTTCAAGAGGTTCCTGAAGTCAGCTGCCCCAAACCCTTCAAAACCCGGATCTTGCACATTCGGGATATTTAAGACCTTGGTCCAACCATTCCTCAGTGTGTTGAAAGACACTTCGCGCCACGCCTCTGCCCAATTGTAGATGCAGTCTTTCAGGGTATACTGCTTCAGTTTTTGTAGAGATTTCTTTCCGCGTGTATCCACATAACCTTCTTCGTCCATCCCATCTTCTATGATGACAAGGCATTGTTCCAGGAACTTCCTCTTGTATCGCCTTTTGCAAGCTTCAATTATTCCTTGGTCCATAGGCTGAATAACACTTGTGGTATTAGGAGGCAGGAACATTGTCTTAATTTTGCCGTTTGCACTCTCCAGTTTCGTGGTACAAGGGTGGGCAGGTGCGTTGTCGAGCAACAAAATGGCAACAGCTTCGTCATAGGGTACACCATACACTCGATTCTGGAACGAGCGAACGTCGGGTATAAATCTCTTGTGAAAGAAATCCTCGGTGATGACCTAGTTAAACCAAGCTTTCTTTGATCCATAATAGTCGACTGGGAGTTGCTTGGTAATGATGAGGTCCTTAATTACTCTCGGCTTCTGAGATTTGCCGACGATTGTAGGGGTCACACGGTGGCTTGCGTCGGCATTAGCGCAGCAAAGCACTGAAATGCGCTCCTTCACAGTTTTGTGGCCAGGTGTGGACGTGATTTCTCGGTGGGCCTGTGTGTTGGAGGGTAGAGAACGCCAATATAAGCCAGTCTCGTCACCGTTATAGAGCTGCCAATGTTGAAGGTGTTCCTCGGTTATAAGGGCGTGGAAGCGATCAGTGAAGGGTTCTATGGCCAAAGTATCGGCGCTTAAGATTTCACCACAAATACTCCTGTTTGAGAGGCCATGGCGGTTTCGGAACCTCCACAACCACCCCTCGCTAGCCTTGAAGTCTTGGTGATGAAGATGCTGGCCGAAACGTTCTGCTGCATGCTGGATCTCTATGCCTCTCACTGGTACGCCCTCAGCACGAAGTTGTTGGTACCACTTCAGCACTGCGTCGTCGATGTCTTGATAGGCTAGCTTAGCCTTGCGAAAGATCTTGGCGGTGGAAGGACCATGAAGCACAGCTACGCCATGATGTCGGACTTTCTCCTTGTCTCGGATGAAGTCGTAGATTGTTGATCTGCCTAAGCTATACTTCTCCTGAAGCTGCTTGGCTTTCATCCCACTGTCCAGATCCTTTAGCATCTGTAGCTTTGTTTCAAGTGATACAGAAGTCACCTTACTCTTAGGCTTATCCTTGGGAGGCATGGTGAACTAAATAATGGCACGCGTCGATGTGTAACACAACAGAGCTTGGTGCGGACTGACGCTCCCAGCATCCGAGCCGGGCGCTTGGGCCCCGGATGTAAGATGGCGTCGGACCTCCCTTCTGTTTCTCGGATATTCACCCTTATTATCCGGTTACGTGAGGGGTCGTCCGACACGTCATCCTTTGTCGGACACCGCTACGACACATTTCGGAAATATTCGAGATATCAGAGGACGGTTATGACGGACATATTCCGAATACTTATATAAAGTCCGACAACGTCAGAGACGGTCGGAACGATGCCGGAAATGTCCGAAATACGGAAGTGAATGTCCGAGAGGCCGATGCCAGTCCGAGTAGTGCGGGTTTCCGACTTGTAGAGGTCCGAGATAGCGAGGGTTTACTGTACTAGTAAGTGAAACTGGTCTATAGTTTAGAGGGTCCACAGGGTTTCCATTCTTGTATATCGGAATGATATTAGCTCTTTTCCATTCAACGGGAACCTGTCCTTTATCTAAGGAAGCTTGAATTATGTCCCTCACTGGCTCCACTAATTGCTCTGCACACTCCTTTAAAACCCAGGCAGACACTTCATCCGGTCCCATAGCTTTCCTTACTTCAAGTCCTCTCATCGCAGATAACAGCTCATCATCTGTGACGGAGGAGGAGAACAGGGTGGAGGTGTCACAGGGAGAGACAGGAGACAAAGTGGCAGACCCAGTAGTGCTAAGGGGGGTGTAGGGTACGGATAGGAGGAGCGGGATGGTGTAGTTGCTTTGGAGGTAGTAGGGGTAGGCAGCCCCGCCCAGGGAAGTACTACCGCCAAGGTTTCGGGAGACTCAGGGAATAGCCTGAATTCCATTTTCTCTCCCAGGCCTTGGTAGCTGGATTCATATCTTTCTGCCTCATACATCAGGGGTATCAGGAAAACTCTCTTTATATAACATACACATCCAAATACACGACATTGCCCTACATCGCTATCCTCTATCCATAAAACACTACTCTTCCCACTACATATCATACATGTAACACCATACACCTTACCCAATAAATATGGCAGTACAATTGTTAAGAGCAAACCTGGTGGTCCCTTGGATATCCACCCCCGGCAGGGTTGGGTCATTGACACAGGGCCCTCCCGGTCGTCATCATGCGACTGTGTCAAGAGCATTGCAACGTCCCAAAGCTGCTCGTCGGTGCAGCTTTTTCTTTAGCAATATAAGGGGACTTCACTCTAACATCAATTTTGTACACCAATTTCTTCAAGCAGAATCCCCTACTCTCCTTTTTTTGACAGAGACTCAAGTAACATCCACATCTGACACGTCTAGATTTAATTTTCCAGGTTATCAACTGCTCCAAAATTTCAGACCTAAAGGAGGTGTATGTTGCTTCGCAAAATCTGAAATTGCCCTGGAGGAGGTTACTAGTTTCAATTGTCCCTATTTTGATTATTCTATATACAAATTAATTTCTGCTGGTAAATTTAAATACATATGTTGCATCTACCGTTCCCCAAATACTCCTCCAGAGCAAAGTCTTTTTGATTCTCTGTCCTCACAACTCGGTGTCCTCAACTTAAATGCTTCTTCCGAAATCACTGTGTTGGGTGATTTTAATGTCCATAATGTTGAATGGCTCACTCATTCAGCCAGGACTGATGATGCTGGTCTTGAATGTGAGCTATTTGCAGACTCATTTAATCTCACTCAACTAGTCAACCAACCCACCCGTGTACCAGATAATCCTAATCATAATTCCCACCTACTGGACTTATTTTTAACAACCAATTCAGAAAATTATGATGTTACAGTGAGGTCCCCGCTTGGATCTTCTGATCACTGTCTGATACAGGCCACCTGTCTATCACCTACCACACCTTCCCACTCTGAACCTGTTTTGGTGACTAAATGGCATTACGATAGGGCAGACTGGGAGGGTCTTCAAGGTTTCTTTATTGATATTCCCTGGACCTCTTTCTTTTCTAATGATGCACACTCCACCTTGAGCCACATACAAGATTTTGTAAAAATTGGAATGGAAACTTTTATTCCTCATCAAAAGTACAGTAAAAGATCTAATTCACCTAAATGGTTTGACCATAATTGTGCTAGAGTAACTGAACAAAAAGCAATAGCCTACAATGCATACACAAGATCAAAAACACATGAAGCCTTTAATTACTTTAGAAACATCAGAAATCATGCCAAAACTGTATTAAACTTAACTAAATCAAACTTTCTCCACAAGCAGGCAAATAAACTTCTAAATAATCCAAATGATAACAAAATATTTTGGTCTACACTTAACTCATTCAAATCCAACTTCACAACTGGTTCATCCATTCCACCATTAAAATCTCCGACTGGCAATCTTGTAAGTGACCCACGAGGTAAAGCTAACCTTCTTGCGGATATTTTCTCCACCAACTCAACCTTAGATGAAATAAATCAAGATGTCCCTGTACTTAATTTTAATTCGCCTGAAATTCCCTCACTTAAGATCCACACCAGACATGTCAAAACTATTTTGCAGAATCTCTCAGTAGATAAGGCTCCTGGTCCAGATGAAATTCCTCCAATAGTACTTAAGAATTGCTCCTTGGTGCTCGCTCCTGTATTGGCAACAAATTTCCGTCTATGTACTCATACCTCATGCTTCCCAGTACCCTGGAAAGAAGCAAACATCCATCCAGTTCCTAAAAAAGGTGCCTCTTCAGATCCATCAAACTACAGACCAATAGCTATAACTTCCACTCTTGGTAAAGTCTTTGAAATTATATTAAATAATCACATAATTAAGCATCTGGAGAATAATAAATTAATCAGTGATAGGCAATATGGTTTTAGACGATGTCGATCAACTGCAGACATTCTTTGCCTTCTTACGCATCAAATCAACCAAGCTACAGACCAACATGGTGAAACACATACAATAGCACTGGATATATCAAAGGCATTTGATAGAGTCTGGCATCAATCCTTATTGTCGAAGATGTCACACTACGACCTTGCATCATTAGTTCCACTAATTTCTTCTTATCTTCATAACAGAAAAATATGTGTAATGGTAGATGGCCTTTATTCTCAATTTCACTCAATAAATGCTGGTGTTCCCCAGGGATCAGTTTTGGCCCCAACTCTGTTCCTCATTCATATCAATGATCTCATATCTACCACTCATAATCCAATACATTCCTACGCAGATGACTCAACACTCCACAGTTCCTTCACATTTACCAATTCTTTCACCCAACCCGATCTTATAAATTCAAAAATAAGCACTGCAATTTCTTTGAACCAGGACCTTTCTAGGATTGAAGAATGGGGACAAAAGAATCTAGTTTCCTTTAATGCACAGAAAACCAAGTACAGTAAACCCTCGCCATCTCGGACCTCTAGAAGTCGGAAACCCGTACTAGTCGGACTGGCTACGGCCTCTCGGACATGCACTTCGGTATTTCGGACATTTCCGTCATAGTTCCGACAGTCTCTGACGTTGTGGGACTTTTTATAAGTATTCGGAAAATGTCCGATATTATATTTTTCAATTCCATTGCATTAGAAATTATTCAAAGATTACAAGAAATCCAAATAAGACATAGTTATGTTAATGTATAAGGGAGTTACGTAGATGCATTAGAGAGATAGATAGATAGAAAGAGAGAGTTACAGAGGGGGAGTGAGCGATAAACACAACTATTATGAGACAGACTTAATTGGTTCTGAAAAGACAAAGGAGACTTTTATATGGACTCTTTTTCATGTTATTATTTGTGTGCTAGAAGGATAATATTGTTTTCAATTCCATTCCATTAGAAATGATTCAAAGATTACAAAAAGTCCAAATAAGACATAGTTATGTTAATGTATAAGGGAGTTACGTAGATGCATTAGAGAGATATAGATAGAAAGAGAGTTACAGAGGGGGAGTGAGCGATAAACACTAACTATTATGAGACAGACTTAATTGGTTCTGAAAAGACAAGATAGATAGATAGACAGAGAGTTGCAGAAGGGGAAGTGAGCGATAAACACAAACTATTATGAGACGGTTTAATTGGTTCTGAAAAGACAAAGGAGACATTTTTATTGACTCTTTTTCATGTTATTATTTGTGTGCTAGAAGGATAATATTGTTTTCAATTCCATCGCATTAGAAATTATTTATAGATTACAAAAAGTCCAAATAAGACATAGTTATGTTAATGTATAAGGGAGTTAGTTAGATGCATTAGAGAGATAAATAGATAGAGAGAGAGTGGCTAGGGGCGAGCGAGCGATAAAATACTAACATATACGAGACGGACTTATGTTTCTCAAAGACAAAGGAGACATTTTTATTTACTCTCTTTTTCATTTGATTATTTGTGTGTTAGAAGGGTAATATTGTTTTCAATTCCATCGTATTAGAATTGATTCATAGATTAAAAAAAGACCAAATAAGACATAGTTATATATATATATATATATATAAGGGAGATAGATGCATTAACTAGATATATATAAAAAAAAAAAAAAAAAAAAATCTCAATTTCTCTGGTGACGCGGACTTTCTTCTTCTAATTCGGAATTTTCCCTCTCTTAAGTCGGACATAAGTCGGACTTCGGACATCTCGGATTTTCGGTCATCTCGGACTGGGTCTCCCCCCAATTAGTCCGAGATAGCGAGGATTTACTGTACATTCAATTTTCTAACCGACAGAATCTCACTGACCCCCATATATTTTTTAATGATGTAAATACTCCCACTTCCCCTAGTATTGACATTCTCGGTGTAACATTAACTACTAACTTGAGCTGGACACATTATGTTAGAAGCATTGCTAAGAATGCCTCTAAAAAACTGGGACTCCTGTACAGAGTTCGAGAATTCTTCACTGACGAGCAGTTGGCCGTAATATATAAAAGTCATGTGCGTTCTCAGATGGATTACTGTTCACCTCTGTGGAGTGGAAGTGGAGTGGTTGCATTGAGGCAGTTGGACAAAATTCAAAATAAAGCTATTAGATTAATCAATAACCCTGCAATCACACAGGACCTTCCTACATTATCCATATGAAGAAACGTTGCATCCCTTGCATTATTCTACAGATATTTTCACAGCAATTGTTCCGAGGAACTTGCTTCAATTGTGCCGCCTCTCCACATCTTTCCCCGTAGAACTAGGGCAGCTGAGAGCGCCCATGAATTTACACTTTCTCCTCCACAATGCAGAACTTCTGCTTATCAAAATTAATTTATCCCTAGAACTACTACTCTTTGGAATTCACTTCCCTCGAATTGCTTTCCACAAACTTACAATCTACAAATGTTTAAATCCAGTTGTTACAAACATTTTATGAATGGAGGATGCCTTTAGGCACATGGACCTTTTTGTTTTATCTGTGTTTTTCCTTCCTTTGTTCATTGTCTCTTAAAAAAAAAAAAAAAAAAAAAAAAAAAATGGATTAAGGATTATGTTTTAGTTGTTGTTGTTGTTGTTCCCTAAGCTGCCTGGCCGAACAGCCCCGAGTCCCTGAGGAAAGCCATGGCCATGATCGGGCTTTCCTACAGAGCTCTCATTGAGTGTAGGTTGTGTTGTTGGCGTAAGTGGTTGTGTGAAATGCAGTCTTCGATGATGTGTTTAATGGTATGGGGTGCTGTGTTACATCCCGGGCAGGCGTCGACAACGGAGTCATCCAGTCTCTTCTGATAGCTCAGGAGAGCTGGATGGTGTCCGCATCTCAGCCTGGCCAGGTGGACTCTGTCCTCGCGAGGGAGGGAGGATTCGGAAGGATGGATTTCGGGAGGTCGTGCATGCAGCTGCGTGTTGTCTGTGAGTGAGTGGATGGATTGGCGAGAGATATGAGTATGGATGTGCTTCTGGAAGTTGGTTCGGGGTGGGCAGGGAGGGAGAGAGGACAATAATTGTGTGTGATACTGTGTGCTGGGTGTTGTTTTGATATTTCTTGGTGTCTGTGGGTGTGTTGCCATGTAGTTTAGTGGGTGGTCTTGGTTCGTGGAGGCTGCTGCCAGGAATTGAGTGCCTCTCATGTCCAGATGGTCTTTGACTTTGAGGATTTTGGTTTCTTGATGTAGATGATCTGTGGGTGCAGTAGCTGTGCAGCCTGTAATGATCTTCAGGGCTTTGTTTTGAATAGTCTGTAAGGTCCTATGATGTGTTTCAGCTAGGTTAGAAGCCCAGGCTGGGCTTGCGTATTCCATTACTGATCTTATGTATTGTTTATATACTGTGGTGGTAGTTTCTTTGTTGTGTCCAAATTTTGTGTGAGCAAGTGACCTGAGGGCGTTAAAGGTGGGGGCTCATGGTTTGAGGTAAACATGGAATGATAATCGCCAAGCTGTACATAATTATCTTGCAAAATGCAATGGCACTGAAATAATTATTAACAATGGTATAAAGGTTTTTGTGGATCGTCTATACCAGGCCTGTGACGTCACACCAGTATAAGTCCACCATCCAGTCTAGGATAAGGATACTGGTGTGACGTCACTATGACGTCACAGGCCCGTTATAGCCGATCCGCAAAATCCTTTATACCATTGTTAATAAATATTTCAGTGACATTGCATTTTACAAGATAATTATATGCAGGTTGGCAATTATTTTTCCAAGTTTACCTCAACCCATGAGCCCCCACCTTTAAGTCTGGGTGTCAGTTTCTTTTTAATGTTTGTGGTGTGCTGTTTGAATGTCATATGAGTATCATATGTTACTCCTAGGATTTTGGGTGTGTGTGTATGTGTTAGGGGTGTGTTGTTTATGGTGAGTTGAGGGATGTATTCGTGTTCACCTGTCCAGCTTGTGAGCAGGGTTGCGGTGGATTTGGCTGGGGCTAGATTAAGTCTGTTTGTAGTGCACCAGCCATGTAGTGTGTTGAGATAGGGTTGAAGGAGATCTGTTGCTCTTCTTGGGTCATGGTGTGTGCATGTGAGTGTTATGTCATCTGCATTGGAGGCTAAGTTTATTTGGGGAGTATTGGGTGTAGTTATATCGTGCATGTACAGATTGAAGAGTGCGGGCGATAGGACGGATCCTTGTGGGACTCCGTCTGGAAAGTTTCTGATTTTAGATGACTGACCGGCAAAAGATACGTGTGCACATCTGCCTGCTAGGAAGTTGGCCAGCCACCTTTTTGTGTTGTTGTGCATGTTTGTGTTGTAGATTTTGTTTGTTAGGTTGTGGCGGGGGATGGTATCGAAGGCTTTACTAATGTCGAGTGTGGCTAATAGTGATCTGTGTGGTGGTCTAGCTGAGTTGATGCCGTCGAAAGCTCTTTGTGTAAGGTCTGTGAGAAGAGTGTTTGTGGAGTGCAGTGGCCTAAAGCCATGTTGTGTTGGAGCTAGGGGTAGGTCGGGTGTAATTAGTTGTAATACTAGGCGTTCCATGACTTTGGAGGGGGAGCAAAGGAGTGTGATGGGGCGGTGCGAGGAGGGTAGCGTGGGGTCTTTGTTGGGTTTGGGGAATGTGATGATGATACCATGCTTCCAAATGTCTGGTATTGTGTTGTGTGAATAGCTGTAGTTTGATATGTTAGTGAGTGTTTGTATGCCTTGTGGTCCCAGGTGTCTGAGGTGTATGTTGCTTATGTTGTCTAGGCCACAGGCGGGTGAGTGCTTGAGATTGTTGATGATATGCTTTGTCTGGTGATTGGTGAAGGGTGTATAGTCAGGGTCTGTGGGGAATTGTCTCTTACGTCGGATGACACGTCGGTCGTCTTTGTGAGGTTTTAGGTGGCTGACATGTGAGAAGTGATTGATGAGAGTGTTTGCTTGTTGTTTACATGAAGGAGTAGAGTCTGTTGTTGTGATTGCAGCATGTGATTGTGTTGTGTTGCTGTTGGAAAGTGTGATGCTGTTTAGTGTTTTGTAGAGTTTTTTGGGGTTTGTTTTGTGATCAAGTGTTTGTAGGAAGTTATTCCAATTTAGTTTTTGTTGTTCTTGTATTTTGTTGTTAGTTTGGGTGTTGAGTGCTTGAATTTGTTGTGTGATGTCTTGTGTGTGAGGTGCTGGGGAGTGTTTCAGTGTGTCGCGTTGTCTGATGAGGTTTTGAATTTCTGGTGTGAAGTTGGGGTTGTGTCTTTTTCTGTTACCTTTTGGAATGTGTTTCTTGTCAGCGTTTTGGATAGTTTTATTGAGTATGTGTACAGCATTGTTGATGTTAGTGATGGGTGTACTGTTTAGAGTTGTGAAGTGTTGTTCTGTCTCATTTGTAAATGCTTCCCAGTTAGCTCTTTTATAATTGGTGTATGTGTGTTTGTGGCTAGCTAGCTGGGGTGAGTCTGGTTTTGGTGGTGATAATGATCGGGAGGTGGTCAGAGCCTAAGGTTCTGACCACCCTCCAGGATGTTGTGGGGGCGAGTTCTGGGGAGCAGAAGGTGATGTCTGGAGATGATGGGTTATAGAGGGCTTGGTGAGGAATATGGGTATGTTGATGGATGTCGTTAAGGATGATGAGGTTATCTGTTTGGTTTTGTAGTACCAGCCCTCTGTCTGTGTCAGGGTTGTCGACAAACCAGGCCGACGTCTTGGCGTTGAAGTCACCACCCAGGATGATGTGTGGGGTGTTTGTGATGTGTTGTAAGTGTGGTCTGTATTCATTTGGTACTGTAGGGGATGTTTGGGGAGGGATGTATGTGTTTATGATGGTTATGTTGGATTTGTTGCCAGTGCGTATTTTAATTGATTGTATTTCTGTTGTGTTATCATTTGGGGGGAGGAGGGATTTGGTTTGTACACTGGTTACTATGTATGATATTTCATTGTGTACCAGGGTGATGAGTCCACCGCCCCCGCCGACGGCCCGGTCTTGTCTGATGGTGGTGAAATTATGAAATGTGGGTGTTTTTTGTGATGTGCGGAGTTTTGTTTCTTGTAAGATGGCAATGTGTATGTTGTGTTGTTTGATGAAGTGTGAGAGTTTGTGTTTCTTTGTGTTAATGCCATCTATGTTCAATTGGAGAATGTTAATGTTATGTGCACGATGTATGTTGGGCGCTGCTGCACGAGGATGGGGTGGGGGTGAGGGAGGGGCTGGAGGTTGGGATGGGTGAGGATTGGGGAGCAGGAGATAGGGGTTGGAATGGATTAGGATGGGGTGTGGTGTGTTGAGTTGAGGATGTGGATGGTATGGGAAGGTTAGGTGGGTTAGGGAGGAGAGGTGGACAGGTTTTAGGGGGGGGAGTGGATGATATGGGAAGGCTAGGTGGGTTGGGGAGGAGAGGTGGACGGGTTTTAGGCGAGGGATTTGACTGGGAGAGGGAGGGGCATGAGGAACAGGTCCAGGTGTTTGTGTAGTGTTTCTTGGAGGCAAGTGTTGTACAGGTGAAGTGGGTCCAGTTCTGCATGAATTGCAGAGAACTGAACCCTTAGTGTGGCGGCTCGAAGTGATGGGTTTTGAGCAAGTTGGACATATGTATGTGTACGTGGGTCCTGGGTTGCTCTCAATGTCTCCGGCTAGAAGAAGTCTTCGAGAAATGACAGCCGGAGAGTCATTTCTCGGTGTAGGAAAAACTGTGTGATGTGTGTGTGTGGTGTGAGAGGTGTGGAAATTCCCGGCGCGACCGAAGCCACTCCAAGGACCCGTGCCCCCAGGGGGGGGGGCAGGGGATAGTTGTGACGGTTTGGCTCCCGAAACTGCTCCCCGCGGCCGGCATCCGGTTGTCCTCCACTGGTCGATTGATCTTGTCTCCGGCCGTGGAGGGTCGGCAGCCATCCGCAGTTGGCAGCTCCGGGAGGTGGTCCCACGGCGTAGACGCCGCCACATCAGGATTATGTTTAGTAATGTGGATGTGTTTACCCAGGACAAGAAAAGAGAACTGATATATAGGTTGCAGGATGAAGAGGAAAAACCTGATGTCATAGCCTTACAGGAAGTAAGACCAAAAAATGCTAGAATTGAAAGGGAACTGGTGGAGTATAGTTTGGAGGGTTTTGAGTTATATGAGAGGAATGCTATTAGAGCAGAGGTCGGAAGAGGACTGTTTATTTATGTAAGAAAAGAGCTCAAGGTTAATGAGGTGGATATGAGACAGCATTTTTTTATTTTTTTTATTTTTTATTTTTATTTTTTTAAGAGACAATGAATGGAGGAAGGAAAAACACATAAAACAAAAAGGTCCATGTGCATAAAGGCATCCTCCATTCATAAAATGTTTGTAACAACTGGATTTAAACTAGATTGTAAGTTTGTGGAAAGCAATTCGAGGGAAGTGAATTCCAAAGAGTAGAATTCTAGGGATAAATGAATTTTGATAAGCAGAAGTTCTGCATTGTGGAGGAGAAAGTGTAAATTCATGGGCGCTCTCAGCTGCCCTAGTTCTACGGGGAAAGATGTGGAGAGGCGGCACAATAGGGGAAAATAAAAAATTTGTCTGCTATTTTTCCCGCCTTTGGTTCGCACCAACCTAAATTTGTTACCATCGAGTGAATTGAATTTTTTAAATCGCAGTCATCAAAGTATCACTCGATTTCTATAGTTATGAATGTTACAGATATATTACTCTCAAATTCTATGCATTACATTGTCCAATATACAAAGTATTTATGATAAATAAAAACAATTCTATTACGCCTACACAAACACATGGTAAGCCCCCTAAAAGTAGTCTTGTTAATATTTCATTAGATAGGTATCTATGTCCTAAAAATTATAATACAGTGGAGCCCCCATCCTAGCTGCTAATCGGTTCCGCAGAAATAGAGCTAGGATTGAAACAGCCAAGATTGGGGCACTGTTCTTATGGGGAAAATTCAATCGGTTCCGTGCTCATGCCAAAATTTGCGTCGTTTTCTATATTTGGCCTATGAAAACATGTTTTATTGTACACAAATTAAATTTTATGCATTATACTGTATCATATAATACACCATAGAATTAGTTTTTAATAACTAGAAAAAAAGGCCCAATATCTAAACAATTACCGCACTTTTTCCCAGTGTTAGGCTATGAAACATGTTTTTTGTCTAGGCTACATCAAGTAGCCTAGGCCTAAATCTTATGCATTGTAAATAATAATGTAGACATGGCTAAATGACAGTCCTAACCATAAATACTGTAGATTGGGGCATTGTTTCTATCATGCGAACATTTTTAGGCCTAGCCTAGGCCTAGGTTCTAAATTCGTCCAGCCACCCCTCAAGTACCCATTTCGCCCCAAATACATCCAATAAATACATATGAGGAAAAGACGTATAAATACGTATTATGAGATTACTTACCAGACAGATTTTATTATAAATCATTGTCATATTTAGCCTAGCCTAGGCTAACATCGTCTAGGCTAGGCATTTCAATCGCTTTCGTCCGACATGGACTGGTCTTTGCTCTGTGTTTTGAGCATGAAATTCCTTCATTGCTACCACCAGGCCAACTATCCCTATCACTAGATGTACTAGAGGTTATAATAAATGCAAGAGATAAGGGGTTCAGGCACAAAAGGGCTTGCAAATGCTTGTTTTGTCAACACAGATACTAGCTAAACTGCAAGCGTCTGCTTAGTGATGACGTCATACAAAGATGGTGGCATCTTGCGCATTTGACGATCGGATCTCGGATTCACTCGGATTTCGTCTCTAAACGGCAAGCTACTGGCAGATTCTTTCGTTATGTTAAAAACAAAATTATTGTTTTTGCTTGTTTTCTAGTTTTATGTCTAGTTTTTCGTTATTTTTGCTATTTTTTCGGGTTTCGGCTGGGATTTTGATGCGAGAAATGAGGCTTTTGGCGCGATAATTGAAATTGGGAATATTTGGTGTGTGGTGCGAGAATTGAATCAGCGAAGACCGGTGTAGCGAAGATGGGGGCTCCACTGTAATATGTATAAAAACTCGAGATGAACGTATAAAATAATCGTCATTAGCCACTTTACTGGATATTAGATTATACAATTATAAACTACTTTCAGAACTGGCAAGCGCATCATAAATTGATGCCAGTGTTCGCTACCCATAATAGTCATTAAACGAAACATCTCAGACAGTCAACATCTCATACCCACTTGACTTACTTTGTTAAATTTGACATTAGTTGTGCATATATGTGCACATTAGCAGTAATGGTGGTAGATATTTGTTTCCCACAGATGGAAATCTTAATAAAATGTGGATTATAGCCTTAACCCTCCAGCCCCGGCTACGCATTACATAAATATTCCCCGAAATCCGGGGGTTTTGGCCGAAAAACGTCTACGCCTAGGCTACCGTATCTTTGTTATTCTGACTGCTTCCGCATTCCCGCGCATCCCCAAGCGTAGATGTGTTTCGTACCTGTAGAATGGCGTTAAGTAGAGCTCTCTAAGTCAACTGGTTCAGTTGTGATGATGATTTCATTGGAGATAACTTTATGGCAAAAACAGCCACTTTACACTACTTTTCGATACTTAACAATAACATACAGGCACACACGAACAAGCGACGCACTCCTTCTTGTGGCCGGAGATGCGGGGCGTCGGTCCAGCCGGCTGTTGTTTACATGCGTCGGACGTACGCCTCGCACACCAAGCTTACAGGCTTTAAGCTCATGGGTATTTAAGAGACCTTCCGGGTAGCTCGGGTGTGTTTTTTATGGGTGTTTAAGAGCCCTTCCGGGTCTGATGGGTTAATGAAGGTAAAATTTTCAGTTATAGATTGTGTCGTGCGTGCGTGTACTTACACTAGTTGTACTTACACTAGTTGTATTTGCGGGAGTGAGCATGCTCGTTAATTCCCGCCTCCTAAGATATGTTTGTCATACCGTGCTTTGAAACTATGCACTGACGGTGCAGACACTACTTCGGCTGGCAATTTGTTCCACCCACTAATCGAGTTGGTAGGAAATCTTTTACTTTTCAGATCAGATTTACTATTAAGCACTTTTAGTTTGTAGCTGTGACCTCTTGTTCTCTCACCTCCATCCCTCTCTATGAAGTTTTCTTGGTCGATTTTGTCAATACCTCTAACACATTTGTATATCTGAATTTGCTGTCCTCGTTTCCTTCTCTGTTCCAGTGTAGGTAGATTCAATCTCTCGAGCCTCTCTTGGTACTCCAAATTTTCCAAACCTGGGATCATCCTCGTAGCTGCTCTCTGTACCCTCTCAATTTTGTGGATATGTTTCTTCATGTGAGGGGACCACACTACAGATGCATATTCCATCCTGGGTCTTATTATTGCCGTTATTATTTGTTTCATGGTGTTTTCATTAAGATAATTGAAAGACATCCTGATATTTGCCAATAGTGCTGGTGATTCTCTCACTATCTTATTTACGTGGCTTTCTGGAGACATGTTATCCTTAAATTCTATCCCCAAGTCTTTTTCTTTTTCTGCTTTGGGAATTACTTCGTTTCCTAGTTTATAATCTTTTCTAGGTCTGTACTTGCTTTTACCCATTTCTAGGGTCTTACATTTCCCTGCATTGAACTCCATATTCCATTTGATGCTCCATTCATGGATCTTTTGCAAATCTGCTTGGAGCTCAAGGCAATCCTCCTGGGTTCTGATCGTTTTAAGCAGCTTAGCATCGTCCGCAAACATGCTCATGTAGCTTGTTAGTCCCTCAGGTAAGTCATTTACAAATATTAGAAACATGATTGGGGCTAGGACAGATCCTTGTGGTACTCCACTCGTAATTTGAGTGTGTATTCCAAGGTTGCCAGCGCACATCACATCTCCAAACTCGCCCAAAAGTAGCCCAATCACCGAATACCGCACAACATACAATTTCAGCTATTTTAATCCTATCGCACACATTTTCTGATATGTTTATCTTTAACAGCCATGCATGCATGATACTATGAGTTACCCAAATATCACTAGGCCTAGTCCCATGTAGCCTACTGTATGAGTAGTGGCCTACGTGTCACATCATTTAAATATTAATGAAATACCACATACATTATTATCACAATCATGCACTCATCAAATCTGCATCAATGTCCCAATCCCCCCTCACAAACAATCACTTAATTAGGCTATTCAGTCACCACCACATCGGCTACCATACATGTATAGTACAACCAACAGAAAGCCATGATGAACGTTTGTATGAAATGTAGCCTAGCTATACTCAACACTCGACACCTCTACAACTTTAATAGTATAGTATATAGAACCAGCCCAATTCCACTTTCCTCAATTTTAGTCAGTTAGGATAATACTTCAGAGGCTATCCACCCCATCACACTGTAAATCAAGAATATAATATCGTTTGAAATGGAAACTCGCAATTCTACGCTTCTGAATGAATCCTAACTAGCCCAATGGTGCGAACAAAAGAAGACCTTGGCAACACTGTGTACGTATATCCAGCCGCAGTCAGCTGACGATCTAAACAGTCGCCCGTGGAAAAGGCAGTGTTGTAATTTTTTTGTCATCATCTTTTTCGAAATTCCTGCATCTCCACGTATGTAATTTGCTGCCACTGTGTTCTATGACATTCTGATTCACATTGATTGATTTCCTGTCACTGGTCTAATAAGAAATATAGCCGGTAACATATTTAGCTGCCCGATTTGATAGTGGATTATAAATTGGTAACTTTAAAGCGCACGATAGCTTGTTTTGTAGGAAAGAAACTATAGTGCGCAGGCGCAGACCTTCAACCTGCCAAATTCTACAGCTACAGAATATAATACCGTATGTTCAGCCAATTTCTACTGAAACACGTATTTGTTAGTAACTAAAAAGGAAGTAAATACAATACTTCAATGAGTATTAAAATTTTGCCCAGCCTATCACACCACATTAGATGAAACTAAATTTCTTGTTCATGAAGCTGATATTTATGTATCAAATTATGTTAATTATTATATATTCACTGCATTAACGAGTATATAACCATCATATTATGAATCTAGTAAAAATATACTACACAACTATGTGTCATAGATAAGTGTGCGAACTGTATTAAACCTCTTAAATCACGAAAGCCCTCAAACACCTCAATGGTGCATCACACACGATAGTCATTTGAATAAGACCCCCAGCGCCATCTGGATTTTTAGTACAGTTTTCCCTCATTTAAGCAAGTTCCTCGGAACAATTGCTGTGAAAATATCTGTAGAATAATGCAAGGGATGCAATGTTTCTTCGTATGGATAATGTAGGAAGGTCCTGTGTGATTGCAGGGTTATTGATTAATCTAATAGCTTTATTTTGAATTTTGTCCAACTGCCTCCACTGCCACTCCACAGAGGTGAACAGTAATCCATCTGAGAACGCACATGACTTTTATATATTACGGCCAACTGCTCGTCAGTGAAGAATTCTCGAACTCTGTACAGGAGTCCCAGTTTTTTAGAGGCATTCTTAGCAATGCTTCTAACATAATGTGTCCAGCTCAAGTTAGTAGTTAATGTTACACCGAGAATGTCAATACTAGGGGAAGTGGGAATATTTACATAATTAAAAAAATATATGGGAGTCGGTGAGATTCTGTCGGTTAGAAAATTGAATGTACTTGGTTTTCTGTGCATTAACCCAGGAGCTGCGGGAAGACTCTTAAGAGTTTCCCCGGGTGACTGCGGGAAGACTCTTAACCCCTTCAGACTCATATGACGCAGAGGTTGCCAGATTAGCAATAAGAAATAGAGTTCTCTCACTCTTATAATTACCTCTCCAAAATTAGTTTTCTGCCCACAGCTAACTCAAAGACAACTGCAGAGGTTGAAGTAACTAAACTAAAGGTTTCTAAATACCCCTGATGGTAACACAGGTTTTAAAGTATCCCTAATAGGCTCAAAATTGCGTCATATGTCGGAGAGGGTTAAGAGTCTGGGAGAATTATTTTTTTTTTTTTTTGCCCCTGGGCCATGCCAAATATCACTCCTCCACCTCCCCTCCTTCCCCACTTTCCTCACCTCCTTCAGTTATCACCTATTTTCCCATTTTCCCATTTTCCCTGTTATTCCCTTATTCTGTGGTCTATTTTCGTGCTAACATTAGCGAGTTGCAAGCAGGGCATCGTCATCACTGTTACCAAGCGAGTGCAAGAGAGAGAGAGAGAGTATCGATCGACAGTCTCTCTCCAGACGTGGGGAAAAGTGGAGGGAGGGAGGTTGCCTCAGCCATACATTATGTAACTCCCGGCCTGTATCGCCGATTTTGACCATCCAAACGCTGTTTCCACTTGTTTTATTGTTGTAACAGGTTAATACCTTTATATTCAACCTATAATAGGCGCATATGGATAAGTATTAATGCTATTTATGGTAAAATAACAATGTTAGTGATGGGAACAGCTCAAATACGTGCGCACAGGAGTGTGGTGTCTCATACCCCCCATGCACACGTCTTAGGTTAAAGGAAACTAGATTCTTTTGTCCCCATTCATTAATTCTAGAAAGGTCCTGGTTCAGAGAAATTGCAGTTTATTTTTGAATTTATAAGATCGGGTTGGGTGAAAGAATTGGTAAATGTTAAGGAACTGTGGAGTGTTGAGTCATCTGCATAGGAATGTATTGGATTATGAGTGGTAGATATGAGATCATTGATATGAATGAGGAACAGAGTTGGGGCCAAAACTGATCCCTGGGGAACACAGCATTTATTGAGTGAAATTGAGAATAAAGGCCATCTACCATTACACGTATTTTTCTGTTATGAAGATAAGAAGAAATTAGTGGAACTAATGATGCAAGGCCGTAGTGTGACATCTTCGACAATAAGGATTGATGCCAGACTCTATCAAATGCCTTTGATATATCCAGTGCTATTGTATGTGTTTCACCATGTTGGTCTGTAGCGTGGTTGATTTGATGCGTAAGAAGGCAAAGAATGTCTGCAGTTGATCGACATCGTCTAAAACCATATTGCCTATCACTGATTAATTTATTATTCTCAAGATGCTTAATTATGTGATTATTTAATATAATTTCAAAAACTTTACCAAACGTGGAAGTTATAGCTATTGGTCTGTGGTTTGATGGATCTGAAGAGGCACCTTTTTTAGGAACTGGATGGATGTTTGCTTTTTTCCAGGGTACTGGGAAGCATGAGGTATGAGTACACAGACGGAATTTTTTTGCCAATACAGGAGCAAGCACCAAGGAGCAATTCTTAAGTACTATTGTGAATATTTGTGTATTGAAGTAAAATGTGCAAGAGGATCAATTCTAATTGCCTCTATATATAGAAGCCCAAATAATAGTAGGGAAGAGGATGATAACCTACTGAAAGTAATGGAGGAAATAGATAATAGAGAGAACAAATATAAGATTTTTATTGGAGATTTCAATTTGCCAAGGATCAACTGGGCAAATTGTACTACTCCAGTGGGACGTGTAGCCTGGAAAACAAGTTTATAGAGAAAGTGAGAGATTGTTTTTTAACGCAACATATTACAGAGATGACAAGATATACAGATGGGATGCAGGGGAGTGTACTTGATTTGATTTTTAGCAATGAGGAGGATATAGTGGAACATGCCAATGTGGATAGCCCTATAGGTCGTAGTGACCATGCCTGTATAAGCTTTAGTTGCAATATTAAAACAGAGAGGGATAATAGAAGCAATAGAAAAATATACATGTATGATAGAGCAGATTATGAGCTGCTGAGACGGTGTTAGGACATTGACTGGGGGGAATACTTGAACGGTGAAGACGCTGAAGGAATGTGGAGGAAAATTAGAGTCAAACTGGAGAATGCTGTATCCAAAAGTGTACCAGTAAGGGAATATAAGAATAAAACAAAATTGAGGAAAAGAACGAACCCAGAATTGCCAATGAAAAGAAAGCTTTGGACATTGATTAGAAGAAAGAAACGATTGTGGGAAGGACTAAAATTGTTAATAAAGAACCGGGGGAACCAGGTCAAAGTGGCGGCTGCGAAACGTTTAACGGGTTGGATTCTGCGTACTTTTAAAACACGCGGTGAATTACCTATGATAACGCTCTTCAAATCTCTAGTGCTACCGCGGCTTGAATACTGTAGCGTATTAACATCCCCATACAAAGCAGGTGAAATAAATGACGTAGAGAGTGTACAAAGAAATTTCACTTCGCATATAAGTTCGATAAAACAGCTACACTATTGGGAGCGTTTAAGAGCGCTGAATCTGTACTCACTGGAACGTAGAAGAGAACCTTACCTAATAATATACACGTGGAAAATCGCAGAGGGTTTAGTACCAAACCTACATACTCCGATAGTCATGAAATTCAGTGATAGGAGAGGCTGGGAATGCGAAATCCCCCGGATGAATAACAGGGGTGCTATGGGCTCTCTGCAAGAGGGCTGGTTATCACACAGAGGCCCACGTCTCTTCAACAAACTCCCACGGCGAGTAAGAGACATGAGGGACGTCTCGTTAGACAGCTTCAAGAGAGCCCTGGATGTCGAACTGCAAAAGGTGCCAGACGAGCCCATCCTCGCAAGGGAGCGAGCTGCCGCTTCAAACAGTCTACTGCACCAAATCACCACCCAAAACGAGGGGCGTCGCGCTCCTTGGTGCCGCTAGAAGAGTAGCGAACACATCATAAGGTAAGGTAAGGTCTAGTATAGAAGCTAAAGAAGTGGATCTGGAACGCAGACAAATAAACAATAAAATAAGGTGGGAGACAAGGAGGGGGGTGAAGGAGAGGGAGAGAGAGATTGCTAGAAATGTGAAGGATAATCCAAAAATATTCTGGAAGTACATGCAGGAAAAGTTAACAAGAAGAGTAGGGATCCCAGAGCTGGTAGGGGGGTTGGATGATGGGAGTAGAGCGGAGACTGATAAGGAGAAAGCAGAGGTGCTGGGGAAATACTTTGGGGGGGTACTAACAGTGGAGTCGGATGATGCAGTGCCTACTATTTCCCATCAAACAGGCACTGGCACTAAAACTAATAGAGTTTTCCCATGCTAGAATAAGAAGGGCTATAGAAAAAATGAACAGAAGTAAGTCCCCGGGACCGGATGGGATACACCCAAGAATCATAAAGGAAGGAGGTGAGATGTTAGTAGAGCCATTGAAAATTTTATTTGAGGTATCGTTTAATACAGGACAAATCTCGATGGACTGGAGAGAGGCGAACATAACAGCTATATTTAAGAAGGGAAAGAGAAATGACCCAGGAAATTATAGACCAGTCAGTTTGACAAGTGTTGTGTGTAAACTAATGGAAACGGTAATTAGAGAAGGAATAATGGAGCATATGAAATCAAACCAACTTTTCAATGGGAGACAGTTCGGATTCTTGCCGGGGAGGTCGACGATACTACAGCTAATTAAGGTGGTAGATGATTGGATGCAAATTCTAGAGGATGGTGATGTAATAGATGTGGTATATTGCGATTTTATGAAGGCCTTCGATAAGGTTCCACATAAAAGGTTAATAGAGAAAGTTAGAAGCTATAATATAGGGGAGAAATGTGTGAAATGGATAGAAGCCTTCCTGAAAGGTCGGAGACAGAGGGTACTGGTGAATGGAATAGGCTCGGGGTGCAGGGAAATTACAAGTGGGGTACCTCAGGGATCTGTGTTGGGACCACTACTGTTCGTTATATTTATCAACTACTTACCTGAAGTTTTAACTAATGGAAGTGAGGTATACCTGTATGCGGATGACACTAAGCTGTATAGAAGAGTGAGGAGTAAGGAAGATGTGGGTTTGCTTCAAGGAGATGTGGAGGGCATGAAGGGATGGTCTGAGCATTGGTTAATGCCTTTTCATCCAAAAAAATGCAAGTACATGCGGATTGGGACAAGCAAGATAGACAAGGTAGGATACAGTATGGAGGAAGTGAATGCAGCAAAAGATATAGGAGTAGTGATAGACAATAAGTTAAATTTCTCAGAACATTTAGTGGAAAAGATAAACAAAGCCAATAGAATTGTAGGGCTGATAAGGACATTTGTGTCACTTGACGAAGAAATCTTCAGGAATCTCTATACAGCGCTGGTTAGGCCGCACCTGGAATATGCGAACCAGGTGTGGGCTCCATGTATGGTAAAGGATATAGAAGCAGTGGAGAAAGTGCAGAGGAGAGCTAGCAAGCTAGTACCAACGTTGAAGAACGCGGGCTATGAGCAGAGGTTGAGGACACTGGGGCTTCCGACACTGGCATAAAGGAGAAAGAGAGGGGATATGATAAGAGACTTTTAAGATAGTGTCAGGAATGTATGATGAGGATGTGTGTGAAGGTATCTTCTTGATGCGGGAGGGAACAAGAACGAGAGGACACTCTAAGAAAATTTACAAAGAAAGAAATAGGCTTGATAAGGCAAAGAACTCATTTTGTGATAGAGTGGTAAATAAGTGGAACGCACTGCCCCAGTATGTAGTCGATTCCGAATCAATAAGGGAGTTTGAAAGTAATCTTGATAAAGCATGGGAAAGACAAGATTTGAAGTTTGATTATAAAGCAAAAATACAGAATAGTAAAAATGTTGCGTCTGCTACCGCCGCCGCCAACACCGTGAACGACTGCAGCAGTGCAAGTACTGGTACTGAGCTGGATACACAGGCCTATTTTGCCTTTTTCCAGAGGATCTACTGTAAGACTGTAAGATACCAAGACAGTACTAAGATAAAGACTTTATTGCATAGTAATGGCTGTTGGTCCATATCAAATTTTAAGACTGAGTGCTCCACACATACGTGCAGTTTCAGTCTCTTGTCCTAATGGCGGCGTTCCAGGCAACCCTGTTAAGGGCTGCTTCACTTGTCAAGTTTTTGGATTTGAGATCGGCACGTATAGTAGTGGCAGCCTCGGCCCCACCACCGGCAGAGATGGTATCTCCTAGGTAACAAAACTTGTCCACTAGCTCCAATGACTCAATTCCAAAATTCACAGCCACAGGGTCATCATTTAACCCGTACAGCCCCAGCGACGCGTCTGACGCGTCTGCGATGTACACTCTAACCTCCATTTAACGGACTCTGATTTAACGGATATCGGCAATAACGGTCAAAATATTTAGGCCGGACGAATCCGGATTCCTGGGCAGTCAATCCGTAGCTGTGCTAAGTCCGTCCGGTAGGTGGCGGGGCAGGCGCATGACGTCATGACGCGGTAAATTTTGGAGAGCCTCAGTCCGCCATTGTCTCTCTGGGAACAGATTGTGACCGCTGCCGCGCGATCTTTTGTGTGCTGACCCTTCCTGTGTACCTGGACTGCTATTCATCATGGGGCCCAAGGATGAAAAACGCAAGCGAGTGAACCTAAGTGTGGCCAAAAAACTTGAATTAATAGCCAAACTGGAGAAAGGAGTGAGTGTGACGAATGTTTGTGAGGAATATGGGGTGGCCAAACAAACAGTGTCTGACATTAAGAAGGCCAAGCCAAAGTTATTAGCCTATGCCACGCAATATTGTGTTGACGCTTCAGCTAGCAAAAGTGGGAAAGTAAAGCCTCGCAAACACATGAAAACAGGGAAGGAAACGGGTCTGGATGCAGCTGTTATGAAGTGGTATTTGCAACAGCGATCGGCCGGGGTGAACGTTAGGGGTTGTGAGATTTTGGCTGCTGCTAGGAAATTGTCTGTGAATCTTGGGATTGAAACTTTTCAAGGGAGTGACGGGTGGTTGTGGAGGTTCCGCAACAGGTATGGGCTATTTAATGCCACTGTACGGGGCGAGGCCGGTGATGCAGATGGGGCAGCTGTTGAACCGTTTCACCTAAAATTACAAAACTTAATTGAAGAGGAAGGCCTAACCCTATCTCAAATTTATAATGGTGACGAGACAGGCATGTACTGGCGTTCTATGCCTAAGAACAGCCAGTTGAGGAAAGGGGAAGAAAATAAAAGAGGCAAGAAATCAAGTAAGGAGAGGCTTTCCTGTCTTGTGTGTGCCAATGCAAGTGGTACCCACCGCCTCAAACTGGTCATTGTTGGGAAGTCTAAGGTACCCAGAGCTTTGCGGGCTGTTATGAACGAACTCCCAGTTATATACTTTAACAGCAAGAAAGCATGGTTTAATAGTGCAATATTCTTGGAGTGGTTCCATGATTACTTCGTCCCGGCAGTCAGAAAGTATCAGATTGAGGTTCTCCACATTGCTCCAGCAGATGTGAAGGCCATTCTGCTTCTTGACAACGCTCCCGCCCACCCCAGTCCTGAACGGATAGTGAGTGCTGACGGGCGTATTCGTGTAATCTACCTGCCTCCCAACACCACCTCTGTCATCCAGCCCATGGACCAGGGCATAATTTCTGCTTTGAAGCGTCACTACATTCACCGTTATCTGGATGAAGTGTTGGTAGTTTTGGAGGAAGAGAGAGATGCAGTCGAAGATACCCGTGGCGCCAGAACACTAGCTAACATTAAAGCATACACCATCCGTTCCGCTATCTACAACTTTTCTTACAGTTGGTCTGATATGAAAGTGTCCACCTTGGCTAATTGTTGGAAAAAACTTCTGATTGGCACTGACGTAGAGGCTGACTTTAATGGGTTTGAGGCTGAAGACTTCCATAGACAGCTGAGGCGTGGTGGTGAAACCGGACCAAATGTGGACGACGTCAGAAATTGGTTGGATGAACAAGAGGAAGATCACGGCTACGAAATATTAACAGACGCTGAGATAGTAGCGTCAGTACTCAACCCTGAGTCAAGTGATAGTAGTGAGGGGGAAGACGAAATGCCTGTTAAACGTGAAAAGATGTCCTCACTCCGTACCTGCATCGATAAACTCCTTGATTACTCCACATACAGCTGTTTTGAGGAAGTGAGGGTGCAGCATGGGAACCTAAGACTGCTGCGGGACTATATTATCAAGGAACAATATAAAGTGGGCCACCAAACCAAGGTTAGCAGCTTCTTTGCCCCCCTTCCCACTCGTCCAGGTAGCCCACAGCCAGGGTGTTCAGGAGTTACAGTGCCAAGCCCTGCTAGCCCTCTACCTGGCCCTGCTAGCCCTCTACCTGGCCCTGCTAGCCCTCTACCTGGCCCTGCTAGCCCTCTACCTGGCCCAGCTATCCCTCTACCTGACCCTGCTATCCCTCTACCTGGCCCTGCTATCCCTCTACCTGGCCCTGCTAGCCCTCTACCTGGTCCCGCTAGCCCTCTACCTCACAATGACTTCACTGGGTTTGAGGTTAGACCTCTACCAGGCCCTGCCATCCCTCTGCCATGGCTAGGTACAAGCTCCAGGGCTCCCTCACCAGACATGTTTGACATCGATGATCCCCTGCCGGTGCCGATGTCTGGTGGTGAGGCTGATGCCATGGATCAAGAATAACAAGCTATTCTTGATCATGTAAATAGTGTACATATATTAGATATAAGGTAAGAAACACCAACTTTTCATTTGTATACTAATAAAAACAATACATATTACCAGGATTTATTTCAGGTACAGTAAAAAAAAAAGGATGCATAACAGTTAAATGTTACGATCCGGACACCTGTACTCAACACCGGATTTTTCTCAAGGAATTTCCGGAGTACATCCGGACTGGACATTATTTAGCAGCAACGGACATTTAGCAGCAACGGACAGGTGCTTGCACGCATTTGTCCGTTGAATGGAGGTTGCAGTGTATGTAACGCACAGCCCCAGAGACGCGCCTGACGCGTCACCCTAATTGCACCGACCGTAACCTCAGGTGTAGCCACTCAAGAGGGCTCAGATTTGTATGGGAACTGTGTACGTATCCCACGCAACCGTTCTGATGATTGAAAACTCTCAAAGTCCATGTGCGTGCGCGTGAGCGCGCAATAACCTGGTTTTTTGGGGTAATTGCCTTAAATTTTTTACTCTTGTAAAATACGTTTTCGGGGGCTCTGTAGGACCATTTTTAAAGCTTTTTGAGCGGTTTTTCGTGGTTTTTCCTTCATTCCTAACCCATTCGCTATTGTTTCTGGAATAAAACCATTTTTTGAAAACCGGCCAGGTTCTGGTGAACAAACATTACAAAACTAGCCGGGGCTCCACGGGTTAACACAAGCTCGCCCTTGCACACTACGCACTCAAATTTCTCTATTCCTGACTTATCCTTCGGCAGGGGTCCTTTTATTCTACTACACCCAACCCTCTGCTATCGCGGGTAATTGGTGCCCTAATTCTACCGCTATAGCGAGATTCGTCATAGCAAACTGAAGAACTTATGGGAATAATTATAATTGGTGCAGAGGTCCATAATTTTGACCTATTTCTTGCTATTTTCACATTTTGTTTACCATATATACTTATAAATACATATTATGAGGAGATTACTTACCACACATAATATATTTGAAATCAGTCATATACTGTATAGCCTAGCCTAATTCATCGGCATAATTTCGGCGCTTTCGTCTGACACAGCGTTGGCGTCGGTAGCCTAGACCGGCGTTTGCTCTCTGTCTGTTTTGATGGTGGGCATTTATTTCCTTTATCATTACCACCAGGCCCACTGTCACTATCACTTACTTACTTGAATCTTACTTGAAGTCGTCTAGAGGTCCCGTCCTCACAGTCGTGGTCCGCCACCGCTGCGTCCGTCCCGTGCGTCCCTTCGAAGGAGGTCCGTCTGGTCCGGTATAGAGTTTGAGGCCGCCCGGCAGTTAGCAGTGTATCCAGACACTGGTGGTTCATCTGGGAGGGTCTTTAGAAACTTGTCTAATAACCCTTTGAACCTGTCTACCGGGCAACCTACTATGTCTCGCACTTCCTTGGGCAGCGAGTTGAAATTTTTTGGTCCATTTTGGCCTAGGCTGGACGCGAGGAGGGATCTCACTCGTTCTGGTGCCTGTGTTGGGAGGGATCTCCTCTCACACTTCCTTCCAGTCCGACCATTTTGTTTTTCCTGGAGTTCATTACCAGTTGGATCTGGAACCAGCTTCTCCAGGATTTTCCACACATAAATTGCGCAGTACCTGTCTCGCCTTCTCTGCTGAGAGTACAGCCCTAGCTTCTTGAGCCGGTCCCAGTAGCTAAGGTCCTTCATCCCCCGAATGTTTCTAGTGAAGGACCTCTGGACGGACTCAAGATCTCGTATGTACCCCTTTTTGTGTGGCGACCATAGTTGACTACAGTAGTCAAGGAAGGGTTGTACCATAGACCTCCAGAGAGTTAGCATTGTTTCTTGTTCCCTGGAGTTGAACGTCCGTAGGATCCATCCGGCCATTCCCTTGGCTTTCTTGACAGCTGCAGAAATGTGGTGTTGAAATGTGGCATCGTCGGACAATTGCACACCTAGGCATCTCACATGTGGCTTGGGGGTGATGTCGTGGCCGCCTGCAGTGAGTAGTTTGGTGGTGTCCTTGAGGGTTTGTTTCGGGCCACATCGTAACGCTTCAAACTTTTCTTCGTTGAAGGTCATGTTGTTTTCGTCTGCCCATTTGTAGATTTTGTCGAGGTCATCCTGGAGATTATGAATATCCTCTTCATTTCTTACGACACGACTTATGTTCGTATCGTCAGCAAAGGAAGAGATAACTGATTGACCAACTCCATCATCAATGTCCCCTATCAGTATAAGGAAGAGCAGAGGTCCTAATACTGATCCCTGGGGTACTCCACTAATGACGTGGGACTTTTCAGATGTGTGGCCCTTAACAGCAACAGTCTGCGTTCTTGCGGAGAGGAAACTGTGCAGCCACACACCTATTTTGCCTTGGATGCCGAGTTTCTTAATCTTGTGAAGGAGGATGCCGTGATCCACCTTGTCGAATGCTTTAGCAAAGTCTAGAAACACGACATCCACATTTTCTCCCTCTGCAAGCCTGTGGAGTAGCCAGTCATGATGTGCCAGGAGCTTCGAAAGGCATGATCTGCCTTTCCGGAAGCCATGCTGGCTGGAGTTCATAAGGCCATTTTTCTCCAGGAAGTTGACAAGCTTGTTCCTCAGGACTTTTTCAAATATCTTGATGAGGTGGGATGTTAGAGCTACCGGTCGATAGTTCTTCGCCAGGCTCTTTTCACCACCCTTGTAGACTGGAGTAATGATGGCCTGTTTTAGTGAGGATGGAATTGTGCCTGTGTCCATTGAGTGTCTCCAAAGCTTGCAGATAGGAGGAATCAGGGCATCACAGCATTTAATCAGTAGTATGGCTGGTACTCCGTCAGGACCAGCAGCTGCATTCGTTCTCAGTTCTTTGATGGCTTTTCGTAGGTCTGCCTCAGTCAGTTCAATATCACTTAGTCGAGTCGGTTGTGGAGTGTCTTCCGTGAAGAAAGCTTTGGGGTCCTGGATTGCAGTTGCTGGCCGTGGTGTGCTGAAGACATTCTCGTACTGTGTTCGCAGGATCCAACATACATCTTTGGGGTCGTTTACAGCTTCACCATCCTCTGTTCTTAATGGCCCCACTTGCGTCTTAATTTTTGAGAAGCGCCTGCAGTAACTGTAAAAGAATTTGGGGTTCCGCTTGATGTTCAGTACTGCACGATCTTCCTCTCTTTGCTTTTGACGCTCATGGGATGCTTTAATTTGAGTTTCTATGCTTGCAATCTTGGTAGATAGTGCAAGCTTCCTCGTTTTGTTTTGGGTGTTATTGAGCTGTTTGTTGAGTGATGATCTTTTCTGCATTAGGATTTTTCGGTCCCTCGGGATTTTGAGGTGCCGAGCGTTGGAAGGTTTCCTCCTTTGGGGAATGTGATGCTGACACTCCTTCAGTAGGGTGCTGAGGATGGTGTCAAGCATGGAATTTGGATCCTTGTCATGGAGGATCAGGTCCCAATTTGTCTGGGAGAGGGAAGTTTGGAGATTTACCCAGTCAATTGCTTCACTGAAGAAGTTCAAATTTGAGAATGGGTTTGTTGGTTTTGTTGGCGGAGTTACAGTTTCAGCTTGAGCCCCAGCCTTCCTGTACATAGTGTGTATAGTTACAAGGCTGTGGTCAGAGAATATTGTCTTCTCCACTGAGTAGTCGGCAACTATATCCTGGTTGTTAGTGAAGAGGAGGTCGAGTGTGTTATTGACTCTGGTAGGCTTGGTTATCAGTTGTGTGAGGAAAAGCTTGTCAGAGAGTTTAAGGAGAAGCCTGGCTTGTGCTTGCTCCTCTCTGGTACCTCCTGAGACCTTTCCTTCTGGCCAATGGATGATAGGAAAGTTGAAGTCTCCGCAGATGATGATGTCTGGTGTTGGGGTTGGCATATCGTCGATTAGCTTGTCGATTCTGCTGTGTGAATTATTGTAACTTTCAAGGGTGCATGATGGGGGGCGATAGCAATTGAGAATAATTACATTGAGTGGCTTAATGTGGAGAGCCAGCATTTCTACTTGAGTATCAGAGTAGACTAGTATTGGTTTTGTATCTGAGGCTAGGTCATTTCTTACATATGTGATGACTCCACCATGGCTTCTATTTTCACGATCTGCTCTGTAGGAGGTGTAATTTGCCACTATTATTTCTGCATCACTCACCTCACTTTTGAGATGAGTCTCTGTCAGGGCAATGAACATTAGGTCATTTTCTTCGGCAAGCTCAGCAATGAAGGGGATTTTGCTTTTATTTGTCTTAGGGAATAGACCTTGAATATTGCCCATCATTGCATTTTCTAGCATGATTTCATGGCATTTAGCCATGGAAACATTTGGGTATGTGTTGGGACATTGTTGTGTTGATTGCCCATTAGGTGTGTGCTGATTATGGACGCTTGTGACTCCATGGCTTTCGTTAGCGTGTCGAGGGTCCTTTTCACCCCCACCATTAATTCTAAAAAAGCAGGGGCTGAATTTGTATCCTGGACAGCGTCGACTTTCTTCGAGGCCATGTGGGGCACTTGAGCGGTGGCAGGTACCAGTACTGGATTTACATCTTGCTTGGCTTGGTGTCTCTTTGTCCCTTTGATGTGAGGTAATTTACAGTTGCTATTCAAACATTCCTGCTTGGAGATGGAGTCCTCGCACATCTTAGGGTGGAGAAATTAGCATTTTTTCCCTAGTTGGCATCCTTGGTCTCTATTTGGCCCATGATTTAGGAGTTTACGACAGACCTTAGGATGACGGTACTCACATTTTGTCCCAAATTTGCCGTGCCGACATGTTCCCCGTCTGTGGTACCTACATATGGGGGTTTCTTGGGCAAGCTGAGTCAACCTGCCATTTCTCCTGTCCTGTGGTGAGATTCTGGTGACATGGGAATGATGGTATGCTGAGGAATCTGAGGATTTCTGTCTTGGGCTAGGCCTAGTTCTAGCAAGGCTGCATTCATGGCCTTGGGTCTGGGAATTAGGCCTAGGCCTACTGAGAGCCAATTCGACCGATAGATTGAGGTTTGTTGGTGTATTCCCTAATCCTAGGTCAACAGTCTTGTCCTCTTGCTTCCTATTGGGGTCATCAGAGTTGTTTGGTAGTTCTGGTGTAGTTAGGATCTGAGCTGCCTCGCATTTGAATGCATTTGAGGATAATACTTAAATACATATTATGAGGAGATTACTTACCATACATAATATACTGTATTTGAAATCAGTCAGTAAACCCTCCCTATCTCGGACCTCTAGAAGTCGGAAACCCGCACTACTCGGACTGGCTACGGCCTCTCGGACATTCACTTCCGTATTTCGGACATTTCCGGCATCGTTCCGACCGTCTCTGACGTTGTCGGACTTTATATAAGTATTCGGAAAATGTCCGTCATAACCGTCCTCTGATATCTCTAATATTTCCGAAATGTGTCTTAACGGTGTCCGACAAAGGATGACGTGTCGGATGCCACCTCACGTCACCGGACAATAAGGGTGAATATCCGAGAAACAGAGGGAGGTCCGACGCCATCTTACATCCGGGGACAGAGCGTGGGAGGCTGGGAGCGTCAGTCCGCACCAAGCTCTGTTGTGTTACACATCGACGTGTGCCATTATTTTGTTCATCATGCCTCCCAAGGATAAGCCTAAGCGTAAGGTGACTTCTGTATCACTAGAAACAAAGCTACAGATGTTAAAGGATCTGGACAGTGGGATGAAAGCCAAGCAGCTTCAGGAGAAGTATAGCTTAGGCAGATCGACAATCTACGATTTCATCCGAGACAAGGAAAAAGTCCGGCATCATGGCGCAGCTGTGCTTCATGGTCCATCTACCGCCAAGATCTTTCGCAAGGCCAAGCTAGCCTATCAAGACATCGACGACGCAGTGCTGAAGTGGTACCAACAACTTCGTGCTGAGGGCGTACCAGTGAGAGGCATCGAGATACAACATGCAGCAGAACGCTTCGGACGGCATCTTCATCACCCAGACTTCAAGGGTAGCGAGGGGTGGTTGTGGAGGTTCCGAAATCGCCATGGCCTCACAAACAGGAGTATTTGTGGTGAAATTTTAAGCGCCGATACTTCGGCCATAGAACCCTTCACTGATCGCTTCCACGCCCTTATAACCGAGGAACACCTTCAACATTGGCAACTCTATAACGGTGACGAGACTGGCTTATATTGGCGTTCTCTACCCTCCAACACACAGGCCCACCGAGAAATCACGTCCACACCTGGCCACAAAACTGAAGGAGCGCATTTCAGTGCTTTGTTGCGCTAATGCCGACGCAAGCCACCGTGTGACCCCTACAATCGTCGGCAAATCTCAGAAGCCGAGAGTAATTAAGGACCTCATCATTACCAGGCAACTCCCAGTCGACTATTATGGATCAAAGAAAGCTTGGTTTAACCAGGTCATCACCGAGGATTTCTTTCACAAGAGATTTGTACCCGACGTTCGCTCGTTCCAGAATCGAGTGTATGGTGTACCCTATGACGAAGCGGTTGCCATCTTGTTGCTCGACAACGCACCTGCCCACCCTTGTACCACGAAACTGGAGAGTGCAAACGGGAAAATTAAGACCATGTTCCTGCCTCCTAATACCACAAGTGTTATTCAGCCTATGGACCAAAGAATAATTGAAGCTTGCAAAAGGCATTACAAGAGGAAGTTCCTGGAGCAATGCCTTGTCATCATAGAAGATGGGATGGACGAAGAAGGTTATGTGGATACACGCGGGAAGAAATCTCTACAAAAACTGAAGCAGTATACCCTGAAAGACTGCATCTACAATTGGGCAGAGGCATGGCGAGAAGTTTCTTTCAACACACTGAGGAATGGTTGGACCAAGGTCTTAAATATCCCGAAGGTGCAAGATCCGGGTTTTGAAGGATTTGGGGCAGCTGACTTCAGGAACCTCTTGAACCAAGGTAACCAGGGTGACCTCCCCGAAGAAGAAGTTGACGACTGGCTGCAAGAGGACAGAGACCTACCTGGACACGAGCATAAGACTGACGAACAAATTGCAGCCGAGGTGTTAGGGGTAGCCGAGGAAGAGACCCAGGATGAGTCGGACGAAGAGACAGAGAGCCCAAGATATCCGTCTCGCATGCCCTAGACTCCTTTGACACCATTCTTCAGTTTCTGACTCAAGTAGATGACCCAAAGTTGCAGTCCCTATATGAACCACTGTGTAATGGTCGATTCCATATACAGAGGGCACACCTTAATCGGAAAAAACAACAGAAAATCAGCTCCTTTTGTGTACCCTCTGCTCCTCCCAGAGCTCGTACTTCGTCTGCTACCAGTGGGGTGTCGCTTGCTAGCACCACCTCCCTCCCAAGTGTTTCCTCAGTTGCTAGTACCTCGTGGAGCACTGTAGACACTGTGCCACTCTCAGACTTAGACATGGATTTGGATGAATTAATGAGTAGCACGCCTGTGCCCATGGATATACCTGAACCTGACATTGTTTGTGAGGTGGAGAAGGACAGTGTGGGTAAGGGTAAAGGTAAGGGTTCCATGACAGGCAAGGGATATGGTCCTAAGAGTGGGGGTGTGAAGAGCAGTGAGATGAAGAAGAACAGTGCGATGGACATTGAGGTGGAGCAGAACAGTGAGGTGAAGAAGAACAGTGAGAAGGGGAGTGAGGTGGTCAAGGACAGTGAGGTGGAGAAGAACAGTGAGATGGAGAAGAACAGTGAGGTGGAGAAGGACAGTGAGGTGGAGAAGGACAGTGAGGTGGAGAAGGACAGTGAGGTGGAGAAGGACAGTGAGGTGGAGAAGGACAGTGGGGTGAAGAAGGACAGTGAGGTGGAGAAGGACAGTGGGGTGGAGAAGGACAGTGAGGTGGAGAAGGACAGTGAGGTGGAGAAGGGCAGTGGGGTGGAGAAGGACAGTGAGGTGGAGAAGGACAGTGAGGTGGAGAAGGACAGTGAGGTGGAGAAGGACAGTGAGGTGGAGAAGGACAGTGGGGTGGAGAAGGACAGTGGGGTGGAGAAGGACAGTGAGGTGGAGAAGGACAGTGAGGTGGAGAAGGACAGTGGAGTGGAGAAGGACAGTGAGGTGGAGAAGGACAGTGAGGTGGAGAAGGACAGTGGGGTGGAGAAGGACAGTGAGGTGGAAAAGGACAGTGAGATGGAGGTGGGGGGTGAAAAGGGGATGCTGTAGTAATTAATGCAGTGTTGGGGAGGGGGGAGGGAGGACATCAAGACTACAGACAAGAGCTATGAAGGGGTAAGTGTAATATAGCCTACTGTACAATACATATTGTAAAACTAAAATACATGCACTGTGTTTTCTATTACAGATTATAGGGTTCGAATAGGGTTGTCTTCGTTTTCTAGGTTGACGCGGACGTCTCTCTTGAGGTCGGATTTTTTCCGTAGTCTCCGATTTCATTGTTGTCTCGGACGGACATTGGTTAGGTCGGATTTTATCCTCTGTTAGGTCGGACACAAGCCGGACCCCGGACATCTCGGATTTTCGGTCATCTCGGACTGGGTCTCCCCCCAATTAGTCCGAGATAGCGAGGGTTTACTGTCAGTATATAGCCTAGCCTAAACTATCGGCATAATTTCGGCTCTTTCGTCTGACACGGCTTCGGCGTCGGTAGCCTAGACCGGCGTATGCTCTCTGTTTTGATGGCCCTGGGAATTTAATTCCTTCATCATTACCACCAGACCCACTATCCCTATCACTGAATGCACCAAAAGCCATAATAAACGCTCAAGCTAAGAGGTTCGGGCAGAAAAAACCTTGTAAACATGTAGTTTTCCAACACAATGGTTACCAGCCTGTCCACCGATCACAGGCATTCACAGCCGCCGATGTTTTGTGACGTCATCGGGCGCCATGTTTGAACATTCCCGTCGGTACGGAGCCGCGATAGCACCCTTTAGGGACGCAATAAGGAAATTTTAGTGTTTTTAAGGTAGCCGTTATAGCACATAAACGCTATAGCAAAACCTGTGATAGCAGAGGGTTGGGTGTACAGCGCTTAGTCCCATGGTGCACCCAACATCGACAGATGCTTCACCGAATCACGTTAGCGCTCACACCCTTTCCACACACTGCACATGGGTATGTACCGCTCTTTTCCACATTGCCTTGGCTCAATCTACAATGCATGATCTTGGTTTTGTTAATATTGACTCAAACAAACGATTCGAGTAAAAAATAGTTAAACCCTTGCTCGCCATGCCCTCTCTCCATTCTCTGAATTTGGCCTCAGCATCTTGCATACTGTCAGCTATTAGGACTAAATCGTCTGCATAAAACAGTTCCAACGGGAGTCTGCCTCTAAAGACTAGACAGTGCCTCCAGGACCATAATAAAGAGGAGGGGGCTTAACACTGAACCCTGAGGACTCCAACACAGACTGCGAACTCATCACTCAGTACACCCTTCACCCTCACCGCACTTCGCGAATCCTCATACATCTTCATTAGCACACTCACCAGCCACTCTTCCACACCAAGTTTCCTCATAGCCCACTGCACAACATCTCTAGGCACCCTGTCAAAGGCCTTTTCCAGGTCTACAAACACAAAGTAAAGATCCCTGCCTTTTAGTAAGTATTTTTCCTGTACAGTAGGGTCTCACATAAAACGAGTTTATGGTCGATAAACGAGGGCGTTTTATGCGATTTCGTTTTATGTGAACATAGCATTTTGGTGGCCCAATATCGTCAATGTTCACTGGAAGCGTAAATTTCCGTCAGGAGCGTACGATATTTCGGCGTTCTATATGAAAGCGTATGATATTTTGTACGTTTTGTACGATATTTCGGCGCTCTATATGAAAACTCCTCGGATTTGCCCCACTTTGGCGGCGGACTCGTTTTATGTGATCACATTCGTTCTGATCGAAAATTAAATATTAATATTTTAGGTCGGTCGTTTTAATCGAGACTCGTTTTATGCGAACACGTTTTATGCGGGACCCTACTGTATTTGCCTGACTATGAAGATAGCATCGGTTGTACCTCGTCCTGGCATAAAACCAAACTGCATACTGTATCATCAATGGAGATGCTTTGCCTAATCAAACCCTCAAAGACTCGCTCACAGATCTTCATGATGTGGTCAAGCATTTTCAGGCCCCTATAATTTCCTCTATCTAGCGGTACCCCTTTTACTTTGTATACAGTATACTGTGTTTACTATTACACTTTTGAGCCAATCCTCTGGGATTTTCTCATCTATAATAATGGTGTTTATCAACTCAGTGACTAAGTTGACACCAGTCTCCCCTGAGGCTTTTATCATCTCAGCGACAATGTCAGAGCACCCTGGAGCTTTACCGTCCTTCATTTTATTGATTGCGTCGCTCACTACAGCTGGTGCTATCAAAGAAGGGGGTCCAGATATTGTTTTTTCGATACTAAGCTGTTCCTTATCCCATTCAAACTCTACCTTTACCTTTTGATACCTTTTTATGTGTTCGCCGCTCTTCTAGCGGCACCAAGGAGCGCGACGCCCCTCGTTATGGATGGTGATTTGGTGCAGTAGACTGTTTGAAGCGACAGCTCGCTCCCTTGCGAGGATGGGCTCGTCTGGCACTTTTTGCAGTTCGACATCTAGGGCTCTCTTGAAGTTGTCTAACGAGATGTCCCTCATGTCTCTTACTCGCCGTGGGAGTTTGTTGAAGAGACGTGGGCCTCTGTGTGATAACCAGCCCTCTCGCAGAGAGCCCATAGCACCCCTGTTATTCATCCGGGGGATTTCGCATTCCCAGCCTCTCCTATCACTGAATTTCATGACTATCGGAGTATGTAGGTTTGGTACTAAACCCTCTGCGATTTTCCACGTGTATATTATTAGGTAACGTTCTCTTCTACGTTCCAGTGAGTACAGATTCAGTGCTCTTAAACGCTCCCAATAGTGTAGATGTTTTATCGAACTTATATGCGAAGTGAAATTTCTTTGTACACTCTCTACGTCATTTATTTCACCTGGTTTGTATGGGGATGTTAATACGCTACAGTATTCAAGCCGCGGTAGCACTAGAGATTTGAAGAGCGTTATCATAGGCAATTCACCGCGTGTTTTAAAAGTACGCAGAATCCAACCCGTTAGACGTTTCGCAGCCGCCACTTTGACCTGGTTATGTACTTTGAAACCCATATTATCAGACATTAATACCCCAAGGTCTTTAACACTGTCTTTCCGTTCTATTATGTGGTTAGATTCTGTTAAGTAATTTGTAATTTCTTTAACACCATTATTATCTCCGTACCGTATTAATTGGAATTTTTCCTCATTGAATTGCATGTTGTTTTCCCTGGTCCACTGAACACTACATTCATGTCTTCCTGCAGTCGGCCCGTGTCCTCTTGTGTGTTTACTATCTTGCTTAATTTTGTGTCATCAGCAAAAGACGACACCGTACTGTGTCTGGTGTTGGTATCTATGTCGCAAATTAGTATGAGGAACAGAAGGGGCTCTACCACTGTTCCTTGGGGCACTGAGCTTTTGACATCCGAAGGCTCAGAAGTGACTTGGTTTATTTAGCAATCGTTCATAGTGTGCCTTCCATGCTTCTCTGATTTCATTTTCTGCATACACAATCTTCCCATTATCGTTTCTAACACACTGTTCACCTATAATATCCCTACTGTCATTTTTAACTCGCCTAGCTAGGTTGAAGATCCCATTGGGATTGTCAGTGTTACACACTTGTTCGAGGACCAAGTCCTTAATGCCTTTTATAGCATTGTAAATAACTCTTGTGGTGATGGGCTGGTCTATCAGAGTGAGAACTGAGCGATCTCTGCCATACCCATAGCTTACTCTGACTGTTCCTTTTACTTATATATTTTCTAGATCTCAAGTGACGGCGTCTCTTCCGTGGATTGACCTCCCAATCTACCAAGATTGAAAGCCAAAGCGTCACATTTTTCTTTTGCCCCTCAACTTTCTCTTCATAATTGCTGAGGAGCACAGGGCCCTGGGTGGGGCTTTGGTTTCCTGGGCGTTTCTGCACCCTCCTCAGCTCCCCGCCATGGAGTGGCTTCGGTCACCCAGGCTTTATTGTGGTCGGCAGGGAGGGTTCTGTGGGGGCGCTCGGTTATGGCCTTGCTCGGGGCCTTTGGGCTGTTCGGCAAGGCAGCTTGGGGAACAACAACAACAACAACAACTCTTGGCAGTTCGTTTAGCTGCCTGGTATTCCTCCTTGCTGCCTCCCTTCTTCCATGCTTTGAAGCATCTCCTTTTCTCTTTCACAGCATGTTCTACCTCATCGTTCCACCACCAGGAGGTCTTATTCCTGGGGTGACCCTTTGTTTTCCCACAGACTTTGTCAGTGGCAACGATAAGGCTATGCTTAAGGGGACCGGCCGGTTTTTAGGCTTAAAAAGCTTGAAATCCTGAAAATACCATTAAGTATTAAAATTTGTTTACTCAACATCCCTTCATAAGCCAGTGAAATGTTATTAGTGAAAATCCATTGGATTTTTTTTTTTTTTTTCCAAACTTTTCCGGTAATTCTAAAAACGTTATATAGCGAACTTTGAAATTGACAGGCTCAGTAACTACTGGTCGTACGAGGATTGTACACATATCAATGGAAAGAGCGTAAGATACTCTACAACCTCCCATCATCATCATCATCATCAAATCTGACGCCTCGCTTCCAGAGGAAGCGCCCCAAAAAGGGATGGCCATGGCAGAAACTGCCTCCAGGCTCCCAGACATGCCCCGACTGACCCACTCCACAGTGCCATTTCCACTAAGTGGATTATAACCATGAACACTGAAGGAGCAGACCCAGAGCAGTCCCTCACCCGGATGGCAGTTCCACCACTGTTTTGCTATTTTATTTACCCCAGTGGGGCCCTGGCTGGAAGCATACCAAGCACAGGAATTTTCTGGAAATAGGAACCAGTGGTCCACTGCTCCAGAGGCAACAGCTGTATCTTCTACTCTGCCATGTTCCTGCGTAAAATATTGTAAATAAAAAATAAAAGTTAAAAATGTCACCCAATTACCTTAGACTTCACATGTTTTTCTCAGCACCTGTTTTGTCACACTTTGGGATCTAATAATACAGGTAACTGTATTATTGGGCCTCTAGGAATATGTCTTCTAAGCGTAGTAGGGAAGGTATACAGTAGGGTAGTGATTGAGAGAGTGAGAGTGAGAACGGAGAAATGGATAGGCGACGAGCAGGGAGGTTTTAGGAAGGGAAGAGGATGTGTAGATCAGATTTTTACCCTGAATTGTGTTGTGGAGAAGTATCTGGAGAAGAAACAAAAGGTGTATGTTGCCTTTATGGACTTGGAGAAGGCCTATGACAGAGTGGATAGAGAAGGTTTGTGGAAAGTACTTAGAATATACGGAGTAGAGGGCAAGTTGCTGAAAGTAGTGAAGAGCATGTATGAGGGTGCAAAGGCGGCAGTACGTGTGGAGAGTGAGCAGAGCGAGTTCTTTGACCTGAATGTTGGTTTGAAACAGGGGTGTGTGATGTCCCCGTGGTTGTTTACTGTATATATGGATGGAGTTATGAAAGAAATACTATCAAGAGCAGTGGATGTTGGTGTATCGCTGAAAAGGGAGGGAATTGAGTGGAAGCTACCTATACTGCTGTTTGCGGATGATACAGTTCTGATGAGTGATAATGAATGGGAGTTGCAGGGTCTGGTAAATGAGTTTGGAACAGTGTGCAAAAAACGGAATTTGAAGGTAAATACGGGGAAGAGCAAGGTTATGGTCTTCGAAAGGGGTGAAGTCACAGAGTGTGAGGTGAAGCTGAACGGTCAGGCTATGGAGATCGTCAACTCTTTTAAGTATCTGGGCAGTGTGTTGAGTAAAGATGGGACTATGGATGAAGAGGTGCGGGAGAGGGTACAACAGGGGAAGAGGGTTGTAGGAACGCTAAAAGCAGTAACAAGAAATAGGGTGGTCAGTATGGAAGTGAAGAAGTCCTTGCATGACAGTGTGGTAATCCCGACACTGACTTACGGAAGCGAAGCATGGACGTTGGTTGAGAGACTCAGACCAAGAGTGAGAGCAGTGGAAATGAATTACTTAAGGAGTGCATGCGGAGTTACATGGAGGGATAGACAGACTAATGAGGAAGTAAGAAGGAGGTGTGGTGTGGAGGTAGATGTGCTGGAAAGTGTGAAAAGGAACAACTTGAGATGGTTCGGCCATATGGAACGTATGGAAAGCGAGAGAATGACTAAGAGGGTGTATGAGAGCGAGGTGGAGGGACAGAGGGGGAGAGGTAGACCGAATATGAGGTGGAAGGATGGAGTGAGGAAGTACATGAACGAAGGTGGTGCTGGTTGGGGGGAGGGGCGTCGACTGACTGGGGACAGAGGTGCATGGGGGCGGTTCGTTCGTGGCCACCCCTTCGGGGATCACGGCGTCAGGCAATAGATAGATAGATAGAATGTTTTATATACCATTGGAAAGCACGTGAAATGCTCTATAAAGCTATTGTCTCCTTTTTTTGCATTTGAGACACAGCCCATTGGCATAGGTAGGTAACCACCGAGTACAAAATCATTACCTAATTTCCGAGTCACCTAATTCCGCAATTAGATAAAAAAATAAAACAATAGAGTTGTAAAACCACCTGTCCTGAGTTGTCTGATCCCTCTGAAAATATTATACAATGCTTAGGTTTCGAACTATTCGACTTCAATTTTTTTTTTAAATTTTCGAGCTAATTTCCACCCTAATTCAGGAACTAATTGACCTAGAATAAAAAAACAAAAAACAAAAAATCCTTGTTACATCATCCTCTATACGTGTGCGAAATCTCATTGAAATCGGACAAAGTTCAGTGTCACCCCCTATTAAAAAGCGGCCGGTCCCCTTAAAGTTCCATTGACTATTTACATCGTTAGGCCTAGCTTCCTTATTTCTATTCATTTCCTCCAGTTCACTTTGAAACCTATCCCTAACTTCCTTGTTCTTCAGCAGCCACACTTTCCTTTTGGGTATGTATACCTTCTTGCACTTAGAATCTCTGTATAAGCTCATGTCGCACACAAGTAGCTTATGCTGGGGGATACATTCTTCGCTCGGGATGACCTTTACATCCCGAACCAGTTTCCAGTCTTTCCTGTTAACCAAGAAGTAATCTATCTGGCTACTGGAGACCCCAGAGTTATATGTGATCAGATGGCTCTGTCTTTTCTTGAACTTCATGTTACACACAACCATGTTGAGTGCAACACAGGACTCCAGTATATAATCGCCTTCCAGATTCCTCCTTCCTTAACCATTTCCTCCATGTGCCCCCTCGTATCCATCTGCAGATGCTCCCACGTGCCCATTCAGGTCTCCCCCCCCCCCCCCCCACCACGATTGTTATTTCATTCTCTGAGAGGCCTGAAATGACACTGACGGTGTCATTCCAGAAGTCCTCTTTTATCTCTTTCTGTAGACCAGCCTGTGGGGCATATGCAGATATCACATTCAGAATTCTTTCACCAACTTTCAACTTCAAAACAATCAGCCTTTCACTAACTCTCGTAATCTGAAGCACACTTTCCGCCAGCTCTTCAGCCACCAGAACACCCACTCCTCCTTTTGCTTTATCAGTCTCCACCCCATCCAGTAGATCCTATATGTTTTCTTTCTTCCGACAATCCACTGTACCCCAGGCCCTTTCCAGAGCGTTTCCTGGACACAGGAGAGGTCCACTCGCCTCCTCTCACACATCTCAGCCACTTCATTTGCACGCAAATTCAAACTACCAACATTCACACTAGCAAGTCTGAGATTGTGGGGTCATTTGTCCTTATCCTGTGCGGTTTTGGAACATCGGACTTACGTTTATTTTCTTTAGTTTTAGTCATATTAGGTGGGTTGGCTGGCAGATGGGCATCCCCCCCCCCCCCCCCCCCCGGAGCTCCGGCTCCAGTCTACCCCGGGACCATTCCCAGCACCTTCCCCCAAGAGATTACAAGGGGGTAGGATCCAGTGGCCTCGATACGTCCCACCCTATTAGTCACCTTGTACGACACGCAGTAGGATGCGGGAGGCATATTCTTTTTTTCCTCCACTATTAGTACAGGTACTTTCCACATACCTTCTCTATCCACTCTGTCATAGGCCTTCTCCAAGCCCATAAAGGCAACATACAGCTTTTGTTGCTTCTCTAAATATTTCTCCACAACACATTTCAGGGTAAAAATCTGATCTACACATCCTCTCCCTTCCTAAACCCACCCTGCTTGTCACCTATCCATTTCTCCGTTCTCGTTCTCACTCTCTCAATCGCTACCCTACTGTACACCTTCCCTACTACGCTTAGAAGACATATTCCTCGGTGGTTGTTGTTCCCCAGGCTGTCTGGCCGAACAGCCCCAAGGTCCCGAGCAAGGCCAAGGCCATAAAGGAGCGCCCCCATAAAACCCTCCCTGCTTACCACTACCAAAGCCCGGGTGACCGAAGCCATCCAAGGCAGGGAGCTGAGGAGGGTGCGGAAACGCCCGGGAAACCAAAGCCCCACCCAGGCCCTGTGCCCCTCAGCAATTATGAAAGGAAAGTTGAGGGGCAAGGGAAAAATGTGACGCTTTGGCTCCCAATCTGCCAACCTCTAGGTTGGCAGTAGGGAGGTCGATCCACGGAAGAGACGCCGTCACTCGAGATCTACAAAATATATAAGTAAAAGGAACAGTCAGAGTAAGCTATGGGTATGGCAGAGATTGTTCAGCTCTCACTCTGATAGACCAGCCCATCACCACATGACTAGAACCCAATCCTCTCAGCATCAGCTAGGAAAGGCCCTAGAAAGCCGCCTTTGGCGGTGGGATAGCTCCCTTATTTCAACTCCTTCCGGGGTTGGGCACCCGCCTCGGTGGTTACCACACACTCCTCTTTTCCCTTTACCCTTATGTATCCCAAAAAGGATGCAATTGCGTCCTCGTGCGCGAAAAGGTTAACTTCACACAAATTATCATCAATGTTTTTTGGCAAATTTTGTATTTTAGAGTGTACATAGGTGACTCGTATCCTTCCTTACAGCATGGGACATCCTCAGTAACCAAGTGACCCCTGGGACGGCCCTAGATGCAGTGGAGGAGGGGTGTAGTGTGTGTGAGGTGCTGCGCTGTGATGGATCTGTCGGCTATGGTGGCAGTCCCGACGAAAATGGAGAGACCACCTTGGACGCCATGATTATGGATGGGTACGCTTGCCCTTATCTACGATGAGGTCTTCTGAAAACTTATATTATCTATCTATTGCCTGACGCCATGATCCCCGAAGGGGTGGCCACGAACGAACCGCCCCCATGCACCTCTGTCCCCAGTCAGTCAACGCCCCTCCTCCCAACCAGCACCGCCTTCATTCATATACTTTCTCATTCCATCCCTCCACCTCTCCCTCTCTGTCCTTCCACCTCGCTCTCGTACACCGTCTTAGTCAATCTCTCGCTTTCCATACGTTCCATATGGCCGAACCATCTCAAATTGTTCCTTTTCACACTTTCCAGCACATCTACCTCCACACCACACCTCCTTCTTACTTCCTCATTCGTCTGTCTATCCCTCCATGTAACTCCGCACGCACTTCTCAAGTAACTCATTTCACCACTCTCACTCTTGGTCTGAGTCTCTTCCCGAACGTCCATGCTTCGCTTCCGTAAGTTAGTGTCGGGATTACCACACTGTCATGCAAGGACTTCTTCACTTCCATACTGACCACTCTATTTCTTGTTATTGGTGTCAACGTTCCTACAACCCTCTTCCCCTTTTGCACCCTCTTCTGCACTTTTTCATCTATAGTCCCATCTTTACTCAACACACTGCCCAGATACTTGAAAGAGCTGACAATCTCCATAGCCTGACCGTTCAACTTCACCTCACACTCTGTGACTTCACTCCTTTCGAAGACCATAACCTTGCTCTTCCCCGCATTTACCTTCAAATTCCGTTTTTCGCACACTGTTCCAAACTCATTTACCAGACCCTGCAACTCCCATTCATTATCGCTCATCAGAACTGTATCATCCGCAAACAGCAGTATAGGCAGCTTCCACTCATTTCCCTCCCTTTTCAGCGATACACCAACGTCCACTGCTCTTCCTAGTATTTCTTTCATGACTCCATCCATATATACAGTAAACAACCACGGGGACATCACACACCCCTGTTTCAACCCAACACTCAGGTCAAAGAACTCGCTCTGCTCATTCTCCACACGTACTGCCGCCTTTGCACCCTCATACATGCTCTTCACTGCTTTCGGCAACTTGCCATCTACTCCGTATATTCTAAGTACTTTCCACATGCCTTCTCTATCCACTCTGTCATAGGCCTTCTCCAAGTCCATAAAGGCAACATACACCTTTTGTTTCTTCTCCAGATATTTCTCCACAACACAATGCAGGGTCGCCTATCCATTTCTCCATTCTCACTCTCACTCTCTCAATCACTACCCTACTGTACACCTTCCCTACTACGCTTAAAAGACATATTCCTCGATGGTTACCACACACTCCTCTTTCCCCTTTGCCCTTATATAGGGGGACTATTATGCCAGTCTTCCAGTCATCAGGTGCATTCCCCTTCTCCCATGCTAGTTTGCATATTTTCCATACCCATTCGATCACTATCTCACCACCATACCTCAACATTTCCCCACACACTCCATCTGTTCCTGGTGCTTTCCCCAACTTCACTCTTTTCATGGCTTCCCACACTTCTGACCTCCTGATCCCCACCTTCTCCTCCACTACTTCTCCTCTTCTCCCTCCCATAACCCATCCAACTATGTTTGCTGGCTCTTCATTCCTTACATTTAGCAACTCGTTGAAGTACTCCCTCCATCTTTCGACTCTCTCTTGCTTCTCGGCTAGCATTCTCCCATTCTTATCTTTCACACTCTTACTGTTTCCCTTGCTACCTTCCCTAACTTTCTTGACTTCTTTCCAGAACAGTTTCTTACACTCCCTCCATTTTACACTCAGATTCCTTCCAAATTCCTCATCTACTCTTCTCTTACTTTCCTTCACTACTCTCTTCACCACTCTTTCTCTCCACGTACCTCGCTCGTTTCTGCCTCTCCAAATCTTCATTCCCTCTACTACCCAACCACTCTCTATACGCGTTCTTCTTATCTTCCACAGCTATTTTTACCTCTTCTGTCCACCATGCTGTACCTTTCACTCCCCTCCCTCTTCTCCTCACTCCACACACCTCCTCACATGCTGCACAGACCTCTTCCTTAAACACCTTGCTTATCTCCTCCACTTACTCCATATCTTCCAGGTCGAACCCACCTAGTCATCTTTCTACTGCTCTCCTGTACGCTTCCCTGATTTCCTCCTCCTGTAGCCTCTCCACCCTCCTCACCATTCCACCTTCCTCTCACCTCCCTGCAGCTCTCCTCACCCACTTCTTTTGTATCCTAACCTTAGCTACTACTACATAATGATCAGACAGACCCCCTCCAATACCCCTATACACCCTAGCATCCATCACAGATTTCCTCATTCTTTCATCCACACATGTATAATCAATCAGTGACTTTCGTTCCACCACTGTCTTATCCTTCATCGTCCACACCTCTTTCCATGTGTACCTGTGTATCATTCTGTGTCGGAAGAAGGTGTTGGCTATCCACAACCTCCTCCCCACACATACGTCCACAAGTGCACTACCATTCCAATTCACCTCTGACGGTACCCCCCACCCTCCCACCACTCCATCAACTTTCCTATCACCCACCTTACCATTCATATCCCCAATCAGAAATATTCTTTTGTTCTTGTCAAACTTATCCAGGCACGCCTCCACATTCACCCAGAACTCCTCTTTCTCTCTTACAAGTTTATCCTCTGTCGGAGCATACACACACACAATCACCCACGTTTGTATTCCTACTTTCATTCTCACCCACACAATCCTTGAACCCACAGACCCATATTCTCTTACACACTCCTTCCATTTGTTACTTACAAACAAACACGCACCTTCTCTCGCTGCTCCCTCACTCATTCCAGCACACACACACCCATTCCACACTCCTACTCTCTCACATCTGTACCCTTCCATTTGGTCTCCGTCATTCCACATACAGTAAAAGTCCTTTAATCCAGCGACCGATGATTCGAATCTCCCAATTGTCCGAATTTTTCAATTTGAGGCCAAATCCGAATTCACCCGATGGTCCGAATTTTCGAATTTCCCGGGCGCGCGATATTTCCAAATATCAGGGCCCTCTAGCGGCCAGGCCGGGCTAAACCGACGCTCTGCTCTTCCCAGTCTGCCATTATCGGTCTACCTGAAACGTTGTTTCTTTATCCCGTGTTTATCCCGTGTATCCTGTGATATAGTGACTTAGTGATGGGTCCCACAGCAAGTTCAGGTGCACGAGGGAGGAATGACAAGAACAAACATAAGAGGAAGCACGTAACTCTGTCCATAGCCGATAAATTGCGAGTGATAGCTATGGTAGAGAAAGGCAGTGATCGGCGTAAAGTTATGGAAACGTTCAATATCGGTGCCTCCACAGTTTCAAACATAGTGAAGGCAAAGGCTAACTTATCGAAGTTTCAAGTTACACGGGTGATGTGAGAAAGACAATGATTAGTCATTATTATCATTATTATCATTATTATCATGTGTTTGTGTCTTGGTTTGGGTCTTCAAAAAAATGTCGGGGGGGGGGGGGGGGTAACGCCCGATAATCCGAAAAATCCACTAATCTGAACGAGGGCCGGTCCGCTGCCCTTCGGATTAACGGAAGTTTACTGTACATCCATCCTGGCATTCACTAACACTTCCAGTACCTCTCTCTCTTTTGTGCCATCATTCATGCCGCTCACATTCCATGTCCCTATTCTCAGAATGTCCGTAGGCTTGTCCATAGTCGGTCAGGGTTCGTCAACACTGGGTCCGTCCGCATCCGAGGCCGATTGTTCGTTCATCGTTGCTATGTATTTTTTTCCGGGTGTGGGTCGCAAGCCCACCGACCCAATATTTTATTATATAGCTGGTATATATTGTATTGGAAGATTGTTCCCTTAACACAATCACTGCGGAAATTGTCATATGACAATTGCTTGGTCTTCACTGTACCATATGGGGGTTTTGGACTAAAAGTGACCTTCATTCCCTGCACATTTTCATGTAGTAACAAGAGCTAAAACGTATTTCAATGATATTTCCCTGAAAATAGAGCAATAGACCTTTCCAATGACACCTGAATTATGTCTGTACGACCACTGGTTGCCGTGCAACGATATTGCAAAGGTAGAGCTAAATCGGTAAAAATTAGCGGTTTTCAGCGGTTTTCGGGATTCCCAAGTCTGTAGGGGAGCTGGAGATGTCTCACAGTTACGCTAGTGTTCGCCCAGACACGACAGGCGATGCATGGAAGGGTCCCGCGTTGCTTAGACTCGCTTGCCTGCCTCCCTGGCCTAGTACTGCGCTGATTTTCGGCGATTGTCATATGACAAATGCCGCAGTGATGTCCGTATTTTTGATATATGATATTTTGATATGGTTAAGGTGGCAAAAATCTGTGTGTGATAACCCGGGTTCGAATCCTGGCGGATCATATATACTTTAATTAATTTCATTGGGAGTATTTGGTGTTATGGTGAAATTAATAAAATATAGATTATTAGTAGGTTCAGGGATATTTCGTCGCGAGGCCGGTCTATATGATCTGTGCCCCATGAATATTCTTTCCTCTCACTTAAACATTAGGCTACCATAGCGTGGTTGGGAGTATGAACATGATAGATTAATATCCAGTATTCGAGAATGGATAATAAGTCGTAGGCGTGTGCATAAACCTTTAACCGTCCTGGTGGTGTAATGGTTAAGGTGGCAAAAATCTGTGTGTGATAACCCGGGTTCGAATCCTGGCGGATCATATATACTTTAATTAATTTCATTGGGAGTGTTTGGTGTTGTCGTGAAATTAATAAAATATAGATAATAGCCCACAGTCATTGAGTTAAAGAATTCCCTGGGGTATCGGTATACAGTTAATAAGTTTGTGAATTTTGAACTTCTACACTAGGCTATATAAGAATTCTTAGCACTACACAGTTTTACGTTATAAAATAGTACCGGTATATTTGTCTTCATTACTCTTCATACTACAATATGCACTTGATCTACTTATTCTCCTTAACCCTTCTGGCCCGGGCTGCCTTTCCTAAGGACGTTGTTGAGATCCGGGCGATCTGGCCGAAAAACGTCTATGCCTAGGCTACCGTATCTTTGTTATTTTAACTTCTACCGCATTTCCGCACGTCTCCAAGCGTAGATGTGTTTCGTACCTGTAGAATGGCGTTGAGTAGAGCTCTCTAAGTCAACAGGTTCAGTTGTGATGACGATTTCCGTGGAGAGAGTTTCGATGTAATGTTAGCAATATCAGACACTTTTTAACACTAAATCTGTTCTTGCAGACAACACAATAACAAACTCCGACTCTTCTTCTTGTTTTCGGAGGTGCGGTGATGCAACGACAGGCTTTGTTTACATACGTCGGACGCACGGCTTTCAAAACACGCTTAATAGGCTTTCAAGCTTACGGATTTTAAAATGACACCCGGGCTCCTGCCCATCTTCCGCGGTGTCCTTTTAAAATGCTGCCCGGGCGGGAAGGGTTAAAATGTTAATTTGCCCTGTTATTCATCCCACCATTCTCATTCCTAATGTCTAAATTCTTATTCACTCAAGTGTGAGCCATCCACCCGTATCGGCATCGACCAAACTATGCTCAGAAAAATAGCCCACAAACCTCATCATATTTGACTGTTTAGCCCATACCAGCAACAGACCAAGAACGTCCACGAACCAAAACGGACACAGTTTCGGACAAATTATAGATAACACTTGACTAGTTTGTATGCATGGCAGACTGAGATATTTGCTCTACTGAGCATGCTTGTTACATGGTGTAAAAATCATGAGTCTCAAAATTTCAGATACTGTACTGTACTGGGCGGGTGCCCAACCCCGAAAAGGGTTGAAATAGGGGAGCTATCCCCCCGCCAAAGGCGGCTTTCTAGGGCCTTTCCTAGCTGATGCTGAGAGGATTGGGTTCTAGTCATGTGGTGATGGGCTGGTCTATCAGAGTGAGAACTGAGCGATCTCTGCCATACCCATAGCTTACTATGACTGTTCCTTTTACTTATATATTTTCTAGATCTCAAGTGACGGCATCTCTTGCGTGGATTGACCTCATAATCTACCAAGATTGGAAGCCAAAGCGTCACATCTTTCCTTTGCCCCTCAACTTTCTCTTCATAATTGCTGAGGGGCACAGGGCCCTGGGTGGGGCTTTGGTTTCCCGGGCGTTTCCGCACCCTCCTCAGCTCCCCGCCATGGAGTGGCTTCGGTCACCCAGGCTTTATTGTGGTCGGCAGGGAGGGTTCTGTGGGGGCGCTTGGTTATGGCCTTGGCCTTGCTCGGGGCCTTGGGGCTGTTCGGCCAGGCAGCTTGGGGAAAAACAACAACAACAACAACAACAACATACATACATACATACATACTGTACACAAATTTAAAGACCGAGTGCTCCTCATGAAGTGCGGTTCCGGTCTCATGTCCTTGTTGCGGCGTTCCAGGCAACCCTGTTCAGAGCTGCCTCACTTGTCAGGTTCTTTGATTAAGATCAAACCGCAAGGTCTTATCCCACGTCTTTCTTGGTCTGCCCTTTGGTGCAGCTCCCTCCACGTTCATGGACTTGCATCTTTTCACCCAACTTAGTTCATCCATCCTCTCCACATGCCCAAATCATCCAAGCCTGCTAGTACACATTTCATCACTGATACTCTTGATACGTCAGACATTCCTGGCGTTGTAGAAACCTCCGTTCTTGTACCTGTTGGCACTTCCGACCACAATGCCATCATTTGTAAAATTAATCTTGATTTTTCTGTTCCTGATATTACTCTCTCACGTAAAGTCTACCTTAAATCCCGGGTTAACTGGGACAACGTTTGTAATGATGTTTGTAATATTGAGTGGAATCACATACAGTAGGCTCACATATCTCGATCAATCTCATCTCGATATTTCGCATCTCGATGCCACCTTCAAGCTCTCCCCAATCACAAATCTCGATGAAAAAACGTTAATCTCGATAGCTAAATATCGATGCTAGATGCTTATATACTAATATAAACAGATTAATCTTGACCAAATCGATGTGTGAACCTCACAGTCATTGTGTTTTGTTCACCTGTATACTAATGTACCGCTAGTATCGATCGTTTTCCAGCGGTAGTCTAACCTGACTCATCTCTGCCGCTTTCATTTACGTAGTAATATAAATTACTTTACCATGTTTTAATATACATTATTATTTGTATGAGGAAAATCTAATATATAATAATAGTAAAGACAAAAGAAAACTTGATTAAACTTTATACCATGGAAAATGTATTGAAGTCGGTAGATTTGCGGCCATTTTAGCAACTTGTAGCTTCACGATACAACACATGTTGATCACCAGTCGACTTTTGTTTTTGTTCAAGTGAAGATGCTTTGTTTTATTGATCAATTACATGGAATATTGTAGATGTAGTTGTAGCTGAAGGGTTAGGGAGTCATAAGATACACATATTGATCCAGATTACAACCAGATACAGCTGGTTGGTGATCGTAAGTACAAGTTACAGGGTCAAAAGTGGTGATTGTTAGATTTGACGTGGGTTACTTGCCGATTCGCTGGTCCCTATTGTATTTTTCCCCATAAGAAGTTAACTTCGCATCTCGATATTTCGAATCTCGATCGGTATTTGTGGGAACCAATTATGATCGAGATTGGAGATTCCACTGTACTAAGATCTCATGACCCGTTTTCAGCTCTCAACAATTCCCTTCTTGGTATCCTTCGCAAAAGAGTTCCATCAAAGACAATCAAGTCTCGTATCAGGGATAAAGCATGGTTTAATGATGACAAACAGGCTGCATATCGTCTATGGAGGCGTAATCAAACCCCCTTGCATTGGGAAAATTATGTTTTTAAAAGGGCAGCTGCGCAGAGAGTTTATGATGGTGCTGAGAGGGATTATAACTCCCATCTTCAGGATGTTCTGGCAGGAGCTACACAGCCTCATAAATGGTGGTCCGCTTTGAAATCCTCTTTATTTGGAATAGATTCCTCCATGCCTCCTCTTTGTGATTCTGATGGCTCCATCTCTTTTTATCCATTATCGAAGGCCAATATTCTATCTAATATTTTTATTAATAAGCAGAGTAATCAGGAATTGTCTTTGCCATTGACATGTTTCCCTAGACCCAATGGCATTCAAATCAGCTGAACTGAAAAGGTACTTGCTGGATCTTGATACCTATGGTGGCACAGACCCGGATGGGTTTTTCCCTCTCTTTTTGAAAAAGGTTGTAGTGGTCTTGGCACCTAAATTGGCAGTGGTGTTTAGGTTGCTTTTGAAATCAGGTAGTTTTCCTCTTTGCTGGCGTAAGGCTATTATCACTCCTATTCCAAAGGGAAATACTGCCTCATCATCTCCTAATGACTATCGCCCTATCTCCATTACACCTATCCTATCCAAGCTCTATGAGAGGCTTTTGTCCAGACGCCTTTCCTCTTATTGTAATAGTCATAATTTGATACCAAACTCACAGTTTGGTTTTCGTAAGGGACTGGGTACATGTGATGCACTTCTGACACTCGCCCATGACTTGCAATCTTCATTGGACCAGGGACATGAGTCTCGCGTCGTGGCTATTGACTTTAGTTATGCTTTTGATTTAGTCAACCATAAAGCACTTCTGTTTAAGTTACAGCTCATTGGTATTGGTGGCAATTTTTTAAGGATCTTTGAAGATTTTTTGACGAAAAGATCTCAGTCTGTGGTCATTGATGGGTGTCATTCCCCTTCTGTTACTGTTGTTTCTGGTGTTCCACAAGGCAGTGTCCTTGGGCCTTTGCTTTTTATTATTTTTACTGCTGACCTGTGTTCCGAGCTTGAAAATAAACTAATCTCCTATGCTGATGATACAACTTTATATGCGTCAATTGCATCACCAATAGATCGACACGTAATTGCTACTGCTCTGAATAGGGATTTAGCCAAAATTACATCATGGTGTGAACTTTGGGGCATGAAACTTAATGCTAGTAAAACACACTCCATTATCATCAGCAGATCTCGTACCTTGGATCCTCCCCATCCTTATCTACAAGTTTCTGGCGAGCAAATTGAGAATGTGGATACTCTGCGTTTGTTAGGAGTTACTCTTGATCCCAAACTTACTTTTGAAAGGCATATTCGTTCTTTCTCCTCTTCCATTTCTCAAAAAATTGGTCTGCTTCGCAAGGTTTATAAAACATTTGCTTGTGACGCCACAGTTATCAAGTCTTTTTATGCTTTTATTTTGCCACATTTCGAGTACTGCTCACCTGTCTGGTTGTCAGCAGCTGACTGCCATCTCAAGTTGCTTGACAGGTCGCTAAATTCCATCAGTTTTATTCTACCTAATTTGTCTCTTGATCTGTGTCATCGACGTAAAGTTGGTGCCCTTAGTCTTTTATTTAAAGTTTTTAACAACCCTCAGCATCCCTTACATGGGGTTCTGCCTGGGCCCTATGTCCGGGCTCGTGCAACTAGATTCACAAGCAATCTTAATTATCTTGCCATGAGCCGTGTTAATTTTTCTACTACACAGTTTTCACAGTGTTTTGTGCCGGCCATGGTTGACTTGTGGAATAAGTTGCCAAATGAGCTAGTCAATTCAGCTAATATCTCCATTTTTAAGTCTAGAGTTAATGCTTTTTTGCAGCATTAATTCTAATTTTTAAACTTATTTTATTCTATTTTATTGTATTATATTTAAGCTTGATATCCTCCACTGCATAATATGTTATCTGTGTTTAATATGTGTATATGTACAGTACAGTATACAGTGTATGTTTTTATTTTTTCCTAAGTTGCCATAGTCTCTCTCCAGTGCCTCCGGGTGTTTTGTGTGGATTGATCTTGATGGTGTTTCTGCACCCTGGTTGGAGACTTCGGCATTTCGTATAATAATAATAATAATAATAATAATAATAATAATAATAATAATAATACCTAACCTTCTCCTTAGCTCTTCACTTGATATCCTATCTTGCTGTTTGGCACCACACATCCATCTCGCCATTCTCATCTCATTGCGTTCCATTCTGTTGATATCCATCTGCTTTGACAGGCCACATTTTTTAAGCAAATTTAATTGCACTTCTTCTCATGGTGAGTAGTGGCAACAGTTCTCAAAACATTCCCCAGCCGCATCTTATTAGATTAGATTAGATTTCAAAAAGTTTATTGTCATAAAGTACATCAATATTACAATCATATATAGTACATCATACAAAAGTCCTATAATTTAATATCATTGACATTAATTGACATTTATTGTCATAAAGTACATCAATATTACAATCATATATAGTACATCATACAAAAGTCCTATAATTTAATATCATTGATATTAATTTAATATCATCATTGACGATATGCCTATTAACATAATAGTCTCTATTCAAGCGCCGCGGTAGCCAGTTTTGAATCTGCCGCCCGGGGAAGAACAGAGTACTCGTCATTAGTGCAACGCTAATTCTCTTATGGAATCTTCTTATGATTGGGTACCCACTACGAAAAAACCTTCGTAAAAAAATAAAAAATAAAAATATACTTAAAATGTATTATACTAAGCTTTCCATCTCGGTGGATTTCTTATGTGTGGATCCCTGACGCTACTAACCAAGCGTCCATACGTCCTTCTCTTCCCCGCGGGCAACCTGGTTGGACGTGTGTTGCCTGAGCTCTGCCACATTCTTCGTTCGCTCAATTCTCGTGAGTTCTTACTCATTTAGATATACAGTTGGTCCTCCAATAACGTGGCCAATGTGTTCTGGTTACCGCCCGTGTTAGCCAAATCCGCGTTACCGAACCCATATGTTTACATGTTAAAGGCACCTTGGTGTTCTGGGGATTTCCACAAAGTCCACCTTTTCTCCATAGAAGCCTATGTTATAATAATAAATTAAATTATAAAGGTTATTTTACATGTGCATTGGGTTGATTTGCCCATTGCAACTCTTACCTCTGAATAAATGAAGTGTTGCATCCCCCCCGTCCCCTCCCCCCCGGATCCATCGCCGTCACTGCGATGAAGTTGATGGTCTGGTAGCTCTCGCCGCCAGCCATTCGTTGATAAGGCGAGGTCCCTCCCCAGCTTCAGCATCAGAGTCCTCGAAGCCACTGTAGTCGGCATCTGATACACCCGACAGTAAATCATCTGGTGGCTGAGGGTTGGAGTCGGAGTCGGAGTCACTCGACGCCACTTGTTCCTGTTGCTGTGCTCATTGTCGAAAGAAATCTGTTATTCGTGTCTGCTGGCGTGCATTTATCCTGTCGTGAAACATGTCGAAGTACGGCTGGATGGAAGCAGTGAAGCTTGCTATTATCTGTGCTGAACGTTCATGTTTGGGATCAAAGTTGTTCATGTGATGGCTGAGGCGTTGTGACAATTCTACAAATTCCCGTAGACCAGGAGTGTTCGTGTTTTCCTGGGGTTCGTCTTCTTCGCGATGTTCTTCCTCTGCCTGCTCTTCCTCTTCCAAATCCTGCATTAGGTCCTCGGCATCAGGCTCCTGTGGTGGCTGAATCAAACCTTGAATATCTTCTGGCCCCACTTCACCCATCCCAGGCACACGTCTGGCAACCTCGACTGCTCTCTCCACCACTGCCTCAAGCCTGACTGGCTGATCAGGTAAATCCAGCTTGTGCCCAGGTAACCCCTCTAGAACATTCCTCCAGGCATGGTGGATTGTAGCTCTTGTCACATCAGCCCACGCTTCCACCATCGTATCCACTGCATTCGTAATATGAAACCTTTTCCAAAAGGCATGCACTGTCATAGCTGCTCCGTCGGTGGGTTCCTGTTGGTGTTGTGGTCGTTGTTGTTGTTGTGGTGGAGGCGCGTTTGGTGCCTGCTCATTCAGTGGTAGGGGAGGACCTTTTAGGCATTTTCTTCCAGTTGACTCCCAACTCATCGCAGTTAAAAATCTGATCCAAGTTGTAGCCATCGGCCACAATAACCTCACGTAAGAAAGCAGGGTATTCGTTGGCTGCAGCATTGTCGGCGCTTGCTGTCTCTCCTGTGATCCGAACACTTTTCATTTTGTTTAGTTTATTGAAGGACATCAACCACCCAGCAGATGCCTTAAAGGGTTTGGGGTTCTGTACATTGTTCATTCGAGCCACTGCTGCATAATATTTCTTCGCCTTTTCTCTGATCATCCGTCCGTCTGTCGGCACATGATTCTTGTTTTGCCTCGCCAAATACCGCACCATTAGCTTCTCTTGTCTTCTTTAGGATGACATTTCCCACTTTTATCGGTACGTGAGGCGAACAATGGTGGAACTGGGGAAGGACGCTGGGGAGGGAATAACATACCCGGATCAGCCGCAAGTGACGTCACTGGACCAGGGAGGGAGACGGAACAGCCTCGCCCGGCCCAGGAGAGAGAAAACTGCCCAGCTGGACCCCGCGTCATTGTAAGTATTGACCGCGTTAGTAACATTTTGGATATTTGGGGTGTACCGCGTGCCACCAAATCCGCGTTTCTAAAACTCGCGTTACCGGAGGACCAACTGTATATCTGAGTAGTATTGAACAGGGTTTAGACTAGCTAGCTCAGGCTGCCCCATTGGTATGCCCGCAGGAAGTGTTAAATTAGGGTACGTGTTACAGGCGCCTACGTGTTCTCCAGGACCAACGCCTCATGGTTTGTGATATTTTGTTTCTGCTGCGCCTTAGCTATTGTTTTCTCTAGTTAGGAGGCTATTATCTTCGCAGAATATCATGCGTTGTACATCGTGATAAAGATGCCGCATGTTTGTTAATGTAGCAGACACGCTAGTTTAACCCCTCAGAACCGGAAGGGCTCTGAGGCACCCATAACAAACTAGGCCCAGGAACACGGATGGGCTCTTGAGCACCGGAAGCTTGAAAGCCTGTAAGCTTGTTTTGAAAGCCGTCCGTCCGACGCATATAAACACAGCCGGTTGGACCGACGCCACGCATCTCCAAACACAAGAAGGAGAGGCGTCGTTTGTTTTTGTGTGGCTGTGTGTTGTTGTTTCAGTAGTGAAAAGTGTATTTACCTAATTGTATTTACCTAATTGTAGTTTACAGGAGTTGAGCTAAGCTCGTGTTGTCCCGTCTCTCAGTCTACTTTTTATCCAATTTTTTCTTGAAAATATGGATGTTCCTTGCTCCTACCACCTCCTCCTCCAGCCCATTCCATTTGTCAATACATCTATAGGGGAAGCTAAACTTCCTGATATCGTTCTTGCAGGTAGGTCTTTTTACTTTGTAGCTGTGGCCTCTAGTTATTCCTGTGTCCATAATTAACATATCCTCCCTATCCAGCCTCTCCAGCCCCCGGGTGCATTTGTACATCATTATCATGTCTCCCCTCTCTCTCCTCTCTTTTAAACTTGGTAGATTTAATTTGTCTAGCCTCCCTTCATATGGCAGTTCTCTGAGACTTGGAACCAATCTAGTAACTGCTCTCTGGATTGTTTCTAACTTGTGAATATGCTTCTTTAGATGCGGGGACCACACCACTGCTGCATACTCCAATCTTGGTCTAATCATACTCTTCATAATTTTCGCTACCATGGTCTCATCCAAGTAGTTCAGAGCAACTTTCATATTCCCGGCCATTGCATACATTCCGCTAAAGAGCTTGTTAATATGTTTCTCTGGCGACAAATTATCTTGTATAATCAACCCTAAATCCTTTTCTTTTTCGGCCTTGCTAATTATATTATCTCCCATCCTGTACTCCCAATTTGGTCTATTCACACTTCTTCCCATATTTAACACATGGCATTTACTTATATTAAATTTCATTTTCCACTTGGTGCTCCATTCAAGTATACTATCTAAATCCCCTTGCAGCTCCTCACAACTACTTTTATTTGTTATTTGTCTCATAATTTTTACGTCGTCTGCAAACATTGACATGTAGGAATTTATGCCTATCGGCAGGTCATTCACGTACATAAGGAACATGAGAGGTGCCAACACAGATCCCTGCGGCACACCACTCTCAACTTTCCGCCACGATGAGTAAGTTCCTCTAATGTTGGTCCTCATTTCCCTATCTGTTAGATAGCTCTCCATCCATTTCAGCAAACTCCCCCTGACACATCCTAGCATCTCAAGCTTAGATAACAATCTCTTATGTGGTACCTTATCGAATGCTTTGGAAAGGTCTAAGTAGACGCAGTCCACCCATCCGCCTCTTTCTTGGAGTACATCTATCACCCTACTGTAATAACATAGCAAACTGGTAACACAAGATGTCCCTTCTCTGAATCCAAATTGCTTTGTGGTTATTATCTTCTTTCTCTCCAACATTTTCATCCATCTCTTCCTAATTAGCTTTTCACAAATCTTGCATACAATACTAGTAAGTGAAACTGGTCTATAGTTTAGAGGGTCCTCAGGGTTTCCATTCTTGTATATTGGGATGATATTAGCTCTTTTCCATTCAACAGGAACCTGTCCTTTATCTAAGGAAGCTTGAATTATGTCCCTCACTGGCTCCACTAATTGCTCTGCACACTCCTTTAAAACCCAGGCAGACACTTCATCCGGTCCCATAGCTTTCCTTACTTCAAGTCCTCTCATCGCAGATAACAGCTCATTTCTAGTTATTTCAATCTTACTAAGACCACTCTCCAGTACTCCCGCCTGTGGTTCATCAAAACCTTCCTCTCTAGTAAAAACTGACCCCAATTTGTTATTCATTACCTCACACATGTCCGATACATTTTCATACGTCCTAGCATCAACTCTTAATTTAGTAATTTGTTTCTTTACCTTCAACTTACTGTTTATATATTTATAAAATAATCTAGGGTCACTTTCACATTTATTTACTATGTTCTTCTCATAGTTCATTTTAACTTGCCTAATTATGTTAACATATCTATTCCTCTCCTGTTTATATTTATTCCGATTACTCTCAGTGTTCCTTCTTCTTAATCTAGCCCAAGCTGCATCACGCCTACCCAAATCTCTTTTGCATTTCAAATTAAACCAATCTTTCTGCTTAGTAAAATTTCCAGTTTTATATCTTGGGACAAACAGATTGGTTCCTACTCTATAAATTTCGAGGAATCTACTATATTTACCTTGTACGTCCTGTTCCTTAAAAATAAGATCCCAATCTACTCCCTCTAAATATCTTTTCAAGGATACATAATCAGCTTTACTATAATTTAATCTGTCATTTATGTAGCTATTGTCTAATCTATTGGCATTACTCGAGGTCAACTTCCATTTTAGTAATAGGTGATCACTTTTACCTACAGGACATAGATAGTTTATATCACTAATTTCGTGAGGATCTTTTGTAAAAATCAGATCGAGTTTAGAAGGTTCGTTATTACCCCTCATTCTTGTATTTTCCTTCACATGTTGTGCAAGTACATTTTCCGTAACCAACTCCACTAGCCGACTTCCCCAAGATCTCTGATTTGGCCCTGCATCTCCCGATTCCCAATCAACCTCACTACAGTTGAAATCTCCTACCAAGATCAATCGATTTTTCCTTAAAAGCAATCTTCTCAACGACTGAATCATATCCTCTACCATCTCCTCAAATTCCAACTCCCTCCATGCTCTGGTCTTTGGTGGCATGTAAGCTACTGCTATGTCTAGCTTTTTTCCTTCTATATCATTGAGTTCAACTGCCATTATTTCTGCCTTGTCATTATTTAACTCCACATGCTTTGCTGTCATAGGGTTCTTAACTAATACTGCCACTCCACCTCCCCTTTTACCCTTCCTATCATATCTCCATATATTATATCCTTCACTAAACACTATGTTGCTGTCAAAGTCCTGGTTCAGCTTTGTCTCCGTCAAACAGACTATCTGTGGTTGATCTTTTCTTAATATATCATCTAACTCTACCTTTTTACTGTTTATTCCATCTATATTAGTGTAGTAGCACAGTATATTTGAATCCACCTCCTTGTTTCTCTTCCCTCTCTGCCTCCTACCAGGTTCAGCTCCTCCTCCTCCATCCCTTCCCTGACCCAGTTCCACCTCCCCTGCTAATTCTATTCTCCTCCCTCCCCCTCTCTCTCCCTCTGTTCCACCTCCACCACATCCTGACTCTCTCTCCGGTCCCCTGCTCCCTGCATTATCTCTCGCTCCGTCTCCTTGCTTTGACTTCGTACTTGTCTCTCTGTCTCTTTCCCTATCACTCCTCTTACTTTCGGTTCTTGGTGGCTCCTGATGTACCACTTCCTTACTTGCCCTTCCCTTATTCTCCAAAAAAAATCTTCTTTTGCTCTTCAGACAACTTTCCATTCTCTTCATCAGCCTTAGCTTGGAGTTCCCTTAACTGTTCTCGTTCTTCTACACTTAGGTCCTTTTTTACCCTTATATGATTCAGCTCTGTCGAATTTAATTTCCAGCTCACATTGGCTACTGCTTCTGCTGTTGATCTAAACTTTAGTTCCACTCTTAGTGGTCTCATCTCGCCCTTCTTATATTTTCCTAACCTTCTCACCTCCTCCAATTCTTTTACCCATCCATAACCCTCGTCTAAGTAATCCAATATCCCCTTGACTTTCACAACATCCCTTTCCTTTCTTACCTTCATATCTGCCAGGTGCTCTTCCACATCTCCAAAGATTACTACACACTTACCTCTATCTATTGTCTCTCTCACTACCTTCTCTTTCTTCTTTAAAACTTGCACTACATTTTTTTCAAACTCTTTCTTTTCCTTTTCTCTCTCTCTTCCTTCTGCTCCTTCACAATTTCTTCAAGGGCTACCATCGTGGCACTCTCTACCCTTGTCCACTAATTTTTTACCTCACTAATTCCTTTTACTTCCTCACTCAGGTGGCCCTCATATTCCTTAAGCTGAGCCTTGAGTGCCACATTTTCCGCCGCTAACTCATCTACTCTGGCCATCACTGCCTCTAGGCTGTCACTTACTGGCCTAGGCCTATCCACCCCGCTAGTAACGCCACACATATCGGACAAAACTTCTACTTTAGCCCCTAACTCCTTCCTCCAATTTTCCATCACTCCCCTCCCCTCCATCTCACAAGACCCATCAATTGTTTTTTCATACTTGCCAACTGATCATCCTTGTCCTCGGTGATAAAGCCTTCAAATTCGTATTCCTCCTCATCCCCAGCTAGGCTTTCACGCCTTCCCGCCATCGCGAGGTGGTCGTCTGCCAGCCTAAAAACAACAATCGCCCCACTATCCCATCTCACTCCAGGAACTGTTTTACTTAATCCATATTTTCAATTACTTGGAATATCCAATTAAATCTGAATTCTCACAAAAACACCTAATTACTTATGATATGCACATATACATTTCCGGGACAACACTTAGACACTCCTATCAACTTCACACAAGGTAACTCATTATCGGAGAGCAGCTGCGAGGTGTTGACAGCTCGGAGGCCTACTACCTGTGCAGTGTCATATGGCTGACATCGCCACGAAACTCTCTCCACGGAAATCGTCATCACAACTGAACCAGTTGATTTAGAGAGCTCTACTCAACGCCAGTCTACAGGTACGAAACACATCTACGCTTGGAGATACGTGGGATTGCGGTAGCAGTTAAAATAACAAAGATACGGTAGCCTAGGCGTAGAAGTTTTTTGGCCAAATCACCCGGATTTCGGGGATATATTATAGAATGCGAAACCGGTGCTGGAGGGTTAAGGGTTGTCACACGTGGTGTAGAACCTTCTAGCGTACGAGTATGCATGCAGGCCCCTCTCGTGGGCCCCTTCTCTTCGTGCTGTGGCTGTGATGTCTCCAGGTGTCGACATCTTCATTCAGGATACTTCTTCAAGCCTCGTGGCTAGCCTCAGTAGGGGTCTCCGTTAGCTGTTAGGGGTTATTCTTATATATACTATTGTTATGTGTGATATATGTTCCCCTTTTCTTGGCCCTCCTGGTTTGTCACATGTCGATCACGTGCGGTGGGAGCCTAGGAGACGTCCTTTTATATTTTCTTTAGGTTTTGCGGTTTAGTCGTCTTTTGTAATAGACGACTTCTCCATGGTTGTTTTTGTCCCGCCGAACCTTGTTTGCGTTTCAAGGTCTAGGCCCCGCCATGCCGGTGGCCGGGCACAACCAACCCTATGTAGTGTGCCACTACACACCTTTTGCGGCGGGCATGCCTAGTCCGGCGGAAAGGTCGGTTTTGTTAACCGGTTTTTTGACTAGCCCTGCGAACAGTCCAGTACCTCGCCGCCCGGCGGTACTAAGAGGGTACAAGCAGTTGGTCCGGCTAATAGAATAGCCATAAGCCCTGTGGACGGTCCAATTACCTCACCCCGCTCAGCGGCGCAAGTAAGACAAAGTATCTTTCCGGCTAGTCAACTAGCCACCGGAAGACAGAGGACCGGGTTCCGGTTAGGGCCAGTGACCCATGTCACAGGTAAGCAGTCACGTGAAAACCCCGTTGGAAAAGGGGTGGGGTTTTTTCACATTAGCTCTCAGGCGGCGGAAATATAGTTGACAGTGGTCAACTAGTTTTCCGGCATCTAGGAGTCGGTAGGATGTTTGAACACCTCTCAGGTTATCCTTATGAGCATTGATTCCTGGAAATTTCTATTTCCAGATCTCGTCACATCTTGAGCAACACTTCAGAGGATCTGTTCCCGGCGGGGAGGGGAGTTCAGTAACCATGCCTCAGTTTTCAATTTGTGCCACGCCTACCTGTCTTCTAGTCCCAGTCACAGCTCACAAGCTGTGCATTAGATGCATGAAATGCCTAGACAAGTCAAAATTTTTGTGGACTTCTCAAAGATGTCCAATTTGTTCAGACCTTTTTGAAGAATGGATCGCTAGCCAAGATATGTCATGCTTGCTAGCCTTAATACAAATAAAGAATAAATTTGCTTCATACACCACCAGGGTGGCGAATGTAGACCTTTTTTGTGATAATGCAGAACTGCTAAGGCTTATTTCCCTCTATTCTTTTGAAGATCCCCCTTGTTTTCGGTCAAATCCCCTTGTTGCAACTAACTTCCCCAGTCAGTCAACACTCTCTGTAGAGCCTTTTGCGTGTGAGGTTCACTCCCCTCCCCACTCCAAGAGAAGAACTCGTTCTGAGTCGCCGAAGCTCCGGCCTCCTTCTCAACAGCAGTCACCCCTACGACTTAACGAGAGGTCTTCGAGCATGGACCAGCGGTCCCCCAAGAGACAAAAATTGTCCAGTCCGTCACAGGACTCCTCTTCGTCTACGGAGCCCGATAGCCCCCCCCACCCAAGTGTGTATGTCTAGTTCTCAACCCGTCCCATCGGCGTCTGCCTCGGGGACGCCGGAGTTTTTTCCCGGTCTCCTCGGGACAGACGTCGAGGGGCATCAGTCGGCCGCTAGGGTTAGATCCAAGGCGAGGGTTTTACTGCAAGGAGCTAGATTAGTTCTATCTAAAGGATATTTCCCTTGTGTTGAGGTAAATTTGTCTGATTCTACGGCGTCTGCCTCGGAGCGGCCCCGCAAGGTAGCGGAGGGTGTCTCGACACCCTCTCCAGAGACGTGTGGTATAAGTAATATTCTTACACCTAGTAAGCTAGCCCCCTTTTGTAGTGCAGGACAAGGGCAACCAGAAACGGCGATCCATTCGGAGCCGGTACCACATTGTGTAGAATCGCCGGGGGGAAATGCTCCATTCCCCGGCTCATCAAGAAATAGACAAGGTACTCAACAGACCAAGTACTAGTGGACAGGTTGAGGAGACCGGGACAATAGATAAGGTAAGATCCAAGTCTCTCAAAAGACCACGCCCTCATTGTGTTACGGCGAAACATTTGGATGAACTATTACAACAAGTGTTGAAACAGTGTGCTATCTCTAAACGGGCCCGCGATATTTTCCCACCGGCGGTGGGATTTCCCTCAGTTACATCGGTGCCCTCTCCCGCCTTGGACGATGACGTTCAACCACTCACCTCTGTCCCCTTGATTAGTACAGGAACGCAGCAAAACGTACCAGTTCACCCCTTATCACCACCTAAAGTAAATCTATTGTCAGAGTCATCTATGGCCACAGCTTCAACGCCGGCCACTAGTTTTGCACAGCCTAAGGGGCCCTTGTTTAACGTCGCATCTAGTCCACCGGCAGAAATTATTAACTCTCCGCTGGGAAACATGGTTTACCATTGCTCCAATCCGGCCTTTCACCCTCTTTCAGTATCAAAACAAACAAAGGGTGCAATCCCTCATTGGCAAGAACCAGTAGGTATGTGGTGTCCGGTTAACCCGCCCACGTCGGGAGAGGGACACAAATCCATAAAGGGGGAAATTCCAGTACCGTGGGAGTGGACCATAGAAGTGAACAAACATAGGGAGTTTAGGGCAAAAGATGCCCAGGGTAGGTTGGTGAAAGTACAGATAGAAGCGTTCCCAGATAACACGAACTATCAATATTTTGTATATGTTCCCAAGCAACTTGCCCCTCCTTCCCCAGGAGACCTTCTTTGCCCCGACTGCTCCCGACCTTACGGGATTCACAGTTACGATTCGGTTAGACTAAATGAACCAAGGTTCATTACATCCCCAGTAACTATGCCAGCGGGACAAAGGGAAATAAACCTGGGGGAGGTGGGACACGAGCCATGGGTGGAATGGGATCAGGAAGTCCAACAGTTCGCCATTGCTCTAACGTCTAACGCTTCCCTGGCGGTTCCCCCACCTCGCCATATGGAGTTTGATTTGATGAAGCCCCAACCTGGGGGAGTTCCCAGAGCAGTGATTGAGTTCCTTATAGCCACTCAATTAGCGCTAAATGATATTCCGGAACCTTTCAAGGCTCCTGAACCTATTGACCTTCAACGTGAGTTCCTCCTGCGAGATAGTACTCAACGTAAATTTACGGGTTTCCTACTGTTGAGAGACACGGCCCAAGTCATTGCTAAACCGATTGCTAATCCCAAGAAAGGCCGGAATGAGGCAATCAAGGCTTTTCAAAATTATCTGCTACCCCATCCGGCTAGGTCGATCATGGACATACGGACGTCCCTATTTGAGGCAGTCCGGGCTAGACAGCTTCTCAGACTCCATATGGTAAAAGGTTTGCCTGAGAATGTGTATTACAGAGTCATTTTTCCCCCAATGTTAACACCATCCATTATGAACGCACAAACTAAGAAGGATGTAGAAATAATGCTCTGCCCTGCTTTACCAACCTCAGTTTAAAGAACGGTAGGGTTAGGTTAGCTACCACTGGAATGAAGGACATGTCTGTGGCCAGCGGCAGGCGGACTTCAAATGTTTACCTATTCCTGAAAAGATTCCCAGTTTCTTCCTCCCTCCCAAAGCCCTGCACCACACACACACGAACCACCGACGAGACAACACCTCTGCACCCACGCTCCCGAAAATCAGCTGATCTAGCAAGCTGTTTACAGCGCTCGTCAAATAAACTCACCTAAACTTGAGTATAAGGATATTTTGTGTTGTCCTGTATTATAATGCAGTATTAAAATAATTTGAGATTAAAATCAAGTGAGGATATTTCGAGTGATAAGAATATTTTAAGCGATAGTGAATGCGAGTGGATGTAAACAAATATGGCTGACTTTGATGGATTTGAAGTCGGTGAGAGCGGGGGCATTCTAGGGAAAATTGTACGTGAGCTGAATGAGATTAAAAGGTGGAAGGAGGATATGCAGGAGTGGAAGGTGAGTGTTAGTTCACAGATTGAGGCTATATGTTCAATATGTGGTGCTCAGGCTGGGGACATCGAGCCTAGACAAGATTTGAGTCGGGCTAGCCTAAAAGAAATTCAAACTCATATGGGGCAACTCCGGGACGAAAATGAAGCTTTAAGATTACAACTTGAAGAATACAAAGGGCAAACCAAAGAAATGAAAACACATGTGGAGGAGATTAACCCGTTGAGCCCTGGCTAGTTATAATATTTTGTTCACCCCAGTCCCAAGCCATTTTCACTTTTTTTTTTTTTTTTTTTGCTAAAATGGAAGACAAGGATGAGAAATGAAAAAAAAAAAAAAATCACCTCGGATATTTTTTTTTGGGGGGGGGGAGCCTCAAAACAATTTGTTGAGCCAAAATGGAAGCGAATGGTGAGAAATGAAGAAAAAAATAAAAAAAAACTCACCTCGGTCATTTGGGGGGGGGGGGGGTCAAAAGTTCGTCTCCCCCGCATGACCACCCGCCCGGGAGCACTAGGGTGAAAACTGAGTATGGCATTGTACGGCATACATCCTAAGGAGTGTCTCACATAAATCTCAAGCCTCTAGCTCCCATACGACCGGAGTAATGAAGGTTCAAAGTGGCGGTAAACTAAGGGTGTAAAGTATCCCCACTAAGACACCACCAGCCGCGCGGCTGTCTCGGCCCGCTCACACCTACTGGCCCGGCTCCCACACACACTACGGTACCTCCCCCTCCTATTCTCCCGCCATTTCCTACCTTACGAGCCACGTAAGTGTTTTTTATATGTCGGACGCACGTGATGCGTCGCTGGGAGTTGGTGATCAAACACTGCCGACGCATCACGTGCGACGCTGGGTCTCACTGGGTTAAGGAGAAACACAATAAATGGGTTAATGACGAAGGAGGAAGAGTGAAAGAAGTGGCAATGAAGGAAATCATGGAGGAACAAAAGAAACAATCGGAAAGGGAAAATAAAGATCTAGAATCAGTGGTAGTAAAAGCTATGAGGAGAAACGAACAGGTCCTGCATGAAACAATAGATAGAAATAAGTGTATTATTGTATTTGGGGATATAGAGGAGCACATTATTGAGAGGAAAGCTAGGGATAAGGAAGAAATTAACAAGGTAAAAACATTAATCAAGCATGTCGATGAAGAAGGAAACAACTGGAGAGATGATATTGAAGAAGTTAGGAGAATGGGTAAATATAGTAAGGGAAACACAAGGCCAATGAGAGTGCAGTTTAGGTCAAGGGTAACAGTGGATGCAATAATGAACGTAACATGGAGACTTAACTTGACCAGCAAGTTTAAGAAAATTACAATTAGAAAAGACATGAGTATTGAGGATCGAAACATAAGAAAGGAATTGCAAACCGAGGCAAATGAAAAGAATGGAGAAAGGACGAAAGAAGACGAATAGAAGTTTTTCTGGAGAGTGTGGGAGGGAAAAGTCAAGAAATGGTATATAAAGCGAAGGGACGAAGTAGGGAGGGAAAGGGAGATGGTGAGGGTGATGGAGGAGAAGGCAGAGAAAGGGGAGGTGAAATAGAAAGAGAAACAGTCCAAGTGGAGGCAAAGGGAGGGGAGGTGGAAACGGAGCGAGAAACAGTCCAGGTGGAGACAAGAGAAGAGGAGACAAGCTAGGAAATAAATTGGGAGGGGTACGTACAAAAAAGAAAGGAACGGGCAGGGACGAGAAAAATAGGGAAAATACTGGTAACGCTAAGTTCATGTATACAAATATTGATGGGTTAATTTCCAAAAAGATTGAGTTTGACGAATATGTAAAGAGAGAGAGGCCCGGGGTAGTATGTTTGACTGAAACTAAGCTTAACCAGGAGGTAGACGCGAATATAATTAGTTATGCGGGATACAGTACATGGAGAAGAGACAGGTTAGGAAAGCCAGGAGGAGGAGTGTTGATCATGGTAGATAATAATATTACTGCTAAAGAATTAAAACTTGGTGATAGCATTGCTGAAGTGGTAGCAGTTGAAATTGAGGATAATGATAGGTCAAAATTGGACATTGTATCAATGTATTTACCTCCTAAGACTAAATCTTGGAGCAACGATGAATATAATGAATTCATTTTGGAAACCTTGCGAATGTTAGAAATTATTTGTAAAAGGAAAAATAGGCTTATTCTTGCAGGGGACTTTAATTGCGGGGAGGTGGATTGGGAATGTTTGGATGCGGGTTCAAATGAAAATACTTGGGGTAGCAAATTTCTTGAACTAACAATGGGGTATCTACTAACACAACACATTACGGAAAATACAAGATTTAGAGGAGGTGATGAACCATCAAGACTTGACTTATTATTCACCAAAGAACCCCAAGAAATAAAGAACCTAACATATTTGAGTCCCATGGGAAAAAGCGATCATGCTGTGATTGAATTTGAATTGACAGTGGAATTTCTGGAAGGCAGAGAGGAGGAACATAGGGAATATAGACTAAATTATTGTAAGGCGGATTATGAATCATTACGAGGATACTTTGCAAATATAGATTGGTCATTTATTGAGCAAGAACAGAATATTCAGGTAAAATACACCATGGTACTAGATATTTACAGGGAGGGGGTAGATAAATATGTACCAACATTTAAGGATAGAAAGCTGGCTAAGGAGAAAGAGTGGTTTAACATGCGATGTCACATTGCCCAGAACAAAAAGGACTCTGCATGGAATAAAGTGAGAAGGAGAGGAAAAATGGAATGAGTATAAGAATGCTAGAAACAACTATGTCAATACTATAAGAGAGGAGAAAAAGAACTTTGAAAAAGATATAGTAAACAAATGTAATAAAGAACCCAAACTGTTCTATAGTTATATCAACGGCAAAACAAAAATAAAGGACAAAATAACAAAGCTTAGGGTAGAGTGTCAATTATATGAAGACACAGTGGGTATGTGTGAAATTATGAATGATACATTAACATCCGTGTTTGTGGAGGAAGATGACTATGTAGAACCTGTGGTGGAATTGAATGAGATACAGGGACTAGAGTCGATAGAAGTCAACAAGGATGAACTAAAATCATTGTTGGAAGAATTGGACATGAGAAAATCTATGGGCCCAGATAACATTGCTGGATGGGTATTAAGAGAATGTTCTGAACAACTAGTGAGACCTATTTTTAATATTGTTCAACACTCATTAAACAAGGGGGATCTTCCCTTAGAATGGAAACAAGCAAATATAACTCCAATATATAAAAGTGGAAATAAAGAAGACCCGCTAAATTATCGACCGGTATCCTTAACGAGTGTTATATGCAAGCTTTGTGAAAAGATTATTAGAAAAAGATGGGTGGGTATGTTGGAGGAGAGGGAAATAATTTCAAGCAAGCAGTTCGGGTTCAGAAAAGGTCATTCGTGTACCATAAATTTGTTGAGTTACTATGATAGGGTAATTGACATTGTACAAGGGAGGGAGGGGTGGGTAGATTGTATTTACTTAGATTTCAAGAAGGCATTTGATAAGGTGCCTCATAAGAGATTGTTGTGGAAGCTCAGGACTGTGGGGCGGGTTGAGGGAGTATTATTAACCCGTCCAGCCCCAGCGACGCGTCTGACGCGTCGGCGATGTATGTAACGCACAGCCCCAGAGACGCGCCTGACGCGTCACCCTAATTGCGCCGACCGTAACCTCAGGTATAGCCACTCAAGAGGGCTCAGATTTGTATGGGAACTGTGTACGTATCCCACGCAACCGTGCCGATGGTTGAAAACTCTCAAAGTCCACGCGAGCGCGCAATAACCTGTTTTTTTTTGGATAATTGCCTTCAATTTTTTACTCTTGTAAAATCCGTTTTCGGGGGCTCTGTAAGACCATTTTTTAAGCTTTTTGAGCGGTTTTTCGTGGTTTTTCCCTTCATTCCTAACCCATTCGCTATTGTTTCTGGAATAAAACCATTTTTTGAAAACCGGCCGGGTTCTGGTGCGCAAACATTACAAAACTAGCCGGGGCTCCACGGGTTAAAGTGGATGGAAAACTATTTAATTGGGAGGGAAATGCGAACAGTAATAAAAGGAAAGTTCTCCTCGTGGAAAAGGGTAAAAAGCGGAGTGCCTCAAGGATCGGTGTTGGCCCCAATCATGTTTTTGGTTTTCATCAACGACCTTGAAATGGGAATAGGCTCATATATATCTATGTTTGCTGATGATGCAAAATTAATGAAGCATATTACAAGTAGGAGTAGTTGTGAAGAATTACAGAGAGACCTAGATAAATTATATGAGTGGAGTCAAACTTGGAAAATGGAATTCAACACGAGTAAGTGTCAGGTTCGTGAGATGGGAAAAAGTAAATATAGACCTTCTTGGGGATATAAAATAGGAGATGAAATAATTAGTAAAGCTGGGAAAGCAAAAGACCTAGGGGTAGTTATGGTAGACAGCTTGTCACCTGAACAGCATATACATAAAATAACTGGTGAAACCTATGCAGTGTTGACTAACATGAGAATAGCTCTGAATTATTTAGATGAAGAGATGTTAGCAAAAATAATAGGGACAATAATACGACCAAGACTGGAGTATGCAGCAGTGGTGTGGTCTCCACACCTTATAAAACATAATAAAAAACTGGAAAGAGTTCAGAGACTTGCCACTAAGATGATAGCTAGCCTTAGAGACCTGCCATATGAGGAGAGATTGGAGAGGCTAAAGCTGCCAACGCTGAGGGAGAGGAGAGAGAGAGGTGACATGATCATGATGTTTAAGTGTGTGAAAGGTTTTGAGAAGATCGACAAGGGAGATTTTGTGGTGAGGGACGAGGGAAGAACCAGGGGTCATGAATGTAAGTTGAGGAAAGTTGTATGTAAGTCTGATGTAAGAAAGTTCAGCTTCCCGTATAGAAGCATTGATAGTTGGAATAAGTTGGATGGGGAGGTGGTGGGAGCAAGAAATATCCAAACTTTTAAAGCAAAATTGGATAAATGTAGAGAGAGAGACAGGACAACACGAGCTTAGGCTCAAATCCTGTATACTACAATTAGGTGAGTACAATTAGGTGAGTACAGGCACGCGGACACGAGTTAGATCCCGTAGACAGCACCCAGGCATGCGCCAAGGGGCTTTACGGTAGTTCCCGGGCTGCACCCCGGCGGACGTAGACACGGGTACACGGCTTACTTACTCTGACTGTTCCTTTTACTTATATATTTTCTAGATCTCAAGTGACGGCGTCTCTAACGTGGATTGACCTCCCAATCTACCAAGATTGGAAGCCAAAGCGTCACATTTTTCCCTTGCCCCTCAACTTTCTCTTCATAATTGCTGAGGGACACAGGGCCCTGGGTGGGGCTTTGGTTTCCCGGGCATTTCCGCACCCTCCTCAGCTCCCCGCCATGGAGTGGCTTCGGTCACCCAGGCTTTATTGAGGTCGGCGGGGAGGGTTCTGTGGGGGCGCTCGGTTATGGCCTTGGCCTTGCTCGGGGCCTTGGGGCTGTTCGGCCAGGCAGCTTGGGGAACAACAACAACAACCACCATCTCCAGTGCCTCATTGCCAAAGATAAAACTCTCGAGCCGATCATTGAACAGATTACTGTTCACCTCTGTGGGGTGGAAGTGGAGTGGTTGCATTGAGGCAGTTGGACAAAATTCAAAATAAAGCTATTAGATTAATCAATAACCCTGCAATCACACAGGACCTTCCTACATTATCCATACGAAGAAACGTTGCATCCCTTGCATTATTCTACAGATATTTTCACAGCAATTGTTCCGAGGAACTTGCTTCAATTGTGCCGCCTCTCCACATCTTTCCCCGTAGAACTAGGGCAGCTGAGAGCGCCCATGAATTTACACTTTCTCCTCCACAATGCAGAACTTCTGCTTATCAGAATTCATTTATCCCCAGAGCTACTACTCTTTGGAATTCACTTCCCTCGAATTGCTTTCCACAAACTTACAATCTACAAATGTTTAAATCCAGTTGTTACAAACATTTTATGAATGGAGAAAGCCTTTAGGCACATGGATCTTTTTGTTTTATCTGTGTTTTTGCTTCCTCCGTTCATTGTCTCCTTAAAAAAAAAAAAAAAAAAAAAAAAAAAAAAAAAAAATCTCCATTGCATACTATGCATACAAATTTCACAATTTCAGACTTTTTTCTCGGTAGAGGTCCCTTTATTCTAGTTTAGCGCTTCTTCCCGTGATATACCCAGTAGTGGCAGACGCTACACTATATTGAGTTCGCGCCCACCCCTTTTCTGCATACTGTATAGCAGTTCCCAGGGGAGCCCAGCTTTGACATCACCAGATAGTGCCTCCAGAACCATAACAAAGAGGAGAGGGCTTCACACAGAGCCCTGGTGGACTCCGACATGAACTGTAAACTTCTCACTCAGTACACCTTTCATCCTCACTGCTGTTCGGCCAGGCAGTTCAATAAAAAAAAAAAAATAGTACTGTACAGTAGTTCCTTAGGCTGCTTGGCCGAACAGCCCTGAGCTCCTAATGAAGGCCACGGCCGAGAAGTTGAGATTGAACTAACTGATGAGTAATAAGTAATTTGTGATCTTTCTGTCTTAGTTTATGGTCTTTGTCCACCATTTGTTGTGAGGGAACAGTTAATAAAAAATCAGTGCTTAAGACGATCTTCAGGGCTTGCAAGAAATCGTTAAACTCCTGTGTCTGACCAACAGCCAGCGAGGCAAGAGGATGATAATTTAGAGCAGCATTTTCCAACCTGGGGGAAATTTCCCCCTGGGGGGAAATTTGAAGCTACCAGGGGGGAAATAATTACATGATTACACTGCCTACTACTACTACTACTACTAGCAATGGGCGGGTGCCCAACCCCGAAAGGAGTTGAAATAGGGGAGCTATCCCCCCCGCCAAAGGTGGCTTTCTAGAGCCTTTCCTAGCTGATGCTGAGAGGATTGGGTTCTAGTCATGTGGTGATGGGCTGGTCTATCCGAGTGAGAACTGAGCGATCTCTGCCATACCCATAGCTTACTCTGACTGTTCCTTTTACTTATATATCTTCTAGACCTCAAGTGGTGGCGTCTTTTTCGTGGATTAACCTCCCTACTGCCAACTTAGAAGTTGGCAGATTGGGAGCCAAAGTGTCACATTTTTCCCTTACCCCTCAACTTTCCCTTCATAATTGCTGAGGGGCACAGGGCCTTGGGTGGGGCTTTGGTTTCCCGGGCGTTTCCGCACCTTCCTCAGCTCCCTGCCTTGGAGTGGCTTCGGTCACCCGGGCTTTGTTAGTGGTAAGCAGGGAGGATTTTGTGGGGGCGCTCGTTTATGGCCTTGCTCGAGACCTTGGGGCTGTTCGGCCAGACAGCCTGGGGAACAACAACAACAACTACTAGCAATAAAAACAAAATCTCGGAGATGGATTTTCTCATGCCCGAGAGAGAGAGAGAGAGAGAGAGAGAGACAGAGAGAGAGAGAGAGAGAGAGTACAAAGGAAATCAAGCAACAACAGATCTAGTGACCCTTCTAGGTTGCTTGTCCTCCAAAACACTGAGGATCAAGTGTCCAAACAGTGGTTTAGAGTGGGTAAGGGAACATTGGAAAGGGAATTACTGCCCTGGAACTAATGTCCGTGGCAGGATTAGGAAGTTAGTAGAGGACAGATGGGTTAGTAACTGAGGGGGGGATAAAATAAAGTTATTCATTTACAAACGCAGTCAGTCGCGGGTTTGATGCGAGATATTTGTCTAGGCGGAGTTTAAATGAATCAACGGTGATACAGTCTATAACGTTTCGGGGAAGCCCATTCCACAAGTTGACAACTCGATTGAAGAAGAAATTCTTAGATTCGTGCGAGTTAAAAGATTTACCAATAATTTTACAACCGTTTCCCCGTGTGTAATTAGATTGGTCGATAGTGAAGTACTTACTACAGTTCATATTGTCGATGCCTTTGATGATTTTGAACACTTGAATTAAGTCACCTCTTAATCTGCGCTGGGTTAAAGGAAATAGATTTAATTCTCTAAGACGCTCTTCGTATGGTTTGTTCTTTAGGCTAGGTATCATTTTGGTAACTCTACATTGAACTCGTTCTAGCTTGTTTATATCTTTTTGGTAATAAGGATTGAACGCAGTATTCCAGAACAGGGCGGACTAAGGAATTGTAAAGGGTTAGGATAACGTCTTTGGATTTATGCTCAAATGACCTGCCTATAAAGCCAATTATTTTGTTTGCCTTCTTAACAACTTCTGAATATTGTTGACTCGGTTTTAGGTTACTCGATATTGTTACTCCCAGATCGGTTTCTCTGTTTACATTCTTAAGCTGAGTGCCATTCATCGAGTAGTTTGCTTTCTCATTTAGGTATCCGATATGTAGTACTTTACATTTATCCGCATTGAAACTCATTTGCCAAATTTGGGCCCAACATGACAATTTATCTAGATTGTGTTGCATATCGTCAACTTGTTCTTTTGAGAGTACGCTATTTGCAATTTTTGTATCGTCAGCAAATTTTTGAGATTGTACAGTTGAGACCCTCATCTATGTCGTTGATGTAAATTAGAAAGAGAATTGGTCCTAGTACCGATCCCTGGGGTACCCCGCTACTTACATTGGTCCATTTAGATGCCTTACCATTTATGACTACTCTTTGCTTTCTGTTGCTGAGCCAATTTTCTATCCATTTCAACGCACCGTCTTGTATTCCATGCGCTTTTAGTTTTAGCAGTAAACGTTTGTGGGGAACTTTGTCAAAGGCCTTTTGAAAATCAAGGTACTATAATATCTACAGCTTTACTCTCATCGTAGAGGTTGAGGATATCGTGGAAGAAGTCTAAGAGGTTTGTTAAACAGGAACGTTTTTTACGAAAGCCGTGTTGAGTATCTTAAGTATGTTATTTTCCTCTAAGTGATTTACGAGTCTGTCTCGTATGACCGTTTCTAGCATTTTACATACAACTGAGGTTAAGCTAATTGGACGATAGTTACTGGGTAGGGATTTGCTGCCTTTTTTGAATATCGGTGTTACGTTGGCTAGCTTCCACTGATCAGGCATAGTTCCAGACTGCAAGGATTTATTGAATAGTAATGTCAGTGTTTGGAGAGCTCATCCTTAGCTTCCTTTAGAACTCTAGGCGAGATTGTATCAGGTCCAGGCGTTTTATTTACCTTGAGTTTATCTAAACAATTCAATACTTCTCTCTCTGTAACGGTGATATTGCTTAGAACATCTGAATTATCAATCTGAATCGGCGATGGTGTAGGGATATCACTGAGGTCTTCTGTTGTAAAAACTGATGCAAAGAAGGTATTGAGGGCATTACTCATTTGTACTTCGTCTTTGGTGTATTCTCCATTTTCATCGACTAACGGTCCAACAGTTGAAGTAACTACTTTTTTCTTTCTGATATAACTATAGAATTCTTTCGGGTTTGTTTTACTTTGATTCGCAATATGTAACTCTAAGGTCTTTTTACTTTGCTTAATTAACTTTTTGGCTTTGCGTCGTAGCTCTACAAATTTCACCCGTTCTTCGTCATTTTGTGAGGATTTTAATCTATCATTAGCAAATTTTTTAGCAAGCAGGCAGTTTGAAATATCTTTATTCGACCATTTGGGCTTATTATTATGGCCTGGACGCCGTATTTTCGATGGTATGCAGTCTTGCACTGCTTTTAGGTAAGTGGTTTCGAATAACTTCCAAGATGTATTTATGTCGTTATTGTTAATTAAAAACCTCCAGTCAGTTTCTTTAAACATAGCTCTAAGTTTATGGAAGTTTGCTTTCTTGAAATTAGGAACTTTTTCGATGCTACTATTTGGTTCGTTACTAGTAAACTTTAAAGTGAAAGTTATCGTACGATGGTCGCTGTTACTGAATTCATCACCAACATTCAAATTCTCTATCAATTCTTCTTTTGTTGCAAGTACAATGTCAAGAACGTTATTACCACGGGTCGGCGTTCGAACAAATTGATAAAGCGAACTCTCTTGCAAGTTCGTATACAAGTCATGTCCGGAGTGTGAAGTAAGAGTATCGCCCCACTTGGTCACAGGTAAATTAAAGTCGCCAAAAATTATGGTATCTTGTGAGTTACCGTACTTACATCTGCAATTTGTTCGTAAATTTCTCGGTCAGTTTGCACTGATTGAGCTGGAGGTCTGTATATTAACGCAAGTATTATTTTGTACCTTTATTATTCTTTATTAGCACAAAAGATGTGTCGACGTTCACAATTTGAGGTTTTGACAAGAGGGTAGGGTTAAGACTTTCTTTGATATAAAGTAAAACGCCACCTCCTTTTCGATTTATTCGGCTTTTCTCAAACATTACATAACCGGGAAGTGAATACTCTGCTAAAAAGTCTCTATCTTCTGTATTGAGCCAAGATTCTGTTATGCCAATCACATCATAATTTTCTGTAAACACTAGCTCCTCTAAATCTGAAAATTTATTGCGTATGCTACGAGCGTTTGCATAGAAAACCTTTAAATTTGTTATTTTAGAACTCACGGAACGCTCTTTAATAATATTTTTGGTTCTTGTTGGATCTACATTTATGTTCATGGCTGTCCTCGGTCCTCGCTGTCTTCGGTCTTTATCGCTGGTGGTCCTCGGTTGCCTCTGTTTTTTGCTTGGCGTTGGATGATTTATGTCACTGCTGCTTCTTCTCGGATGGCGTTTTTTGATCCATGGCTGCAGACTGCTTCGTGTAGGAGACGACCCATGCATGCTGATCCCACAGGGTTTAGATGTGTGCCATCCTTGCGGAACAGAGTAGGCTGGTTGTAGAAGCTGTCCCAGAGGTTGATGAATTCAACTTCTTCCCTCAGACACAAATATTTTAGTCCGCTATTTGTGCTGAAGGCCTTTGTCGTAGAATTTGTCAGGTGCGTCGATCTTGGGGAGAATGCCTGAGATGATGATATTCCTTGACTTGTTTTTGTAGTGCTGGATCATCTTGCGATATTTCAACATCAACTCTTCGGATCTGGTGCGCATGACGTCATTTGAAGCAGCATGGATGACAAAAAGGGTATTTTCATTTGCATCCTTTGTGGTATCTTCGAAGGCTTCCACAATGTCGTCCAGTCCAGCTCCTGGGATGCCAAATCTTTTTCGTCGATTTGGGACTCTGTCGCAGAACTCTTCGACCTGTCCTCGTAGGATGGAATCCCTAACGAGCCTGGTCTCTTCTGGTTCGTCTTCCATCTCTACCAATATCTCAAATCTGTTTGACATTGTGACTGGTAGATGAGACCTTTTCTGCGTTGGCCGTGCACCGTTCCTCACTGGTGTAAATCCGGAAACCTGTGGTGGCGGGACTCTGCGTACAGGTCGGGGAGAGGAGTGGTTAGAACGGGGGCGAGGGGTTGGTACTGTTCGTGCTAGCAGGCTTCTTGCACGAGGAGTGGGGGAGAGACTAAGGTGAACAGGGCGGCTGTCCTGGTTTGATGTCGGCTCAGGTTCGTCAGAAGATGCTGCAGTGGCTACTGCAGGTGTTGGATTGTTGGCAGATGACGTTGGGGCGGTGGTGGATGTTGGAGTTGAAACAATTGGAGTTAGTGATACTCCAACGTTGAGTGTTACAAACTCTTGGAGTGATTCCAGCTTCCTGGTGAGGGCGTTGATCTTGTGGGCTTCATCCAATTTTGCTGTCAAATCCTCTCGTTGCTGGCAGAGTCGGCAGACTTGTGGATCGGCAGGAGCAAACATGGAAGCACCAAACCTACCGGCGCAGTTGTACAGGCACGAGGCATGGTGACGATCACTTTCATCAGATCACTTCATTCACTTAAAAACACTTAACTCACTTTAAAAACACTTATCTCACTTTAAAAACACTTATCTCACTTTAACCCTCTCACCACGGAAGGGCTCTTGAACGCCCATAAAAAAGCATATAACAGGTACCCGGATGGTCTCTTGAACGCCCAGTGGTTGAAAGCCTGTGAGCTTCGTGTGCGAGGCGTCGGTCCGACGCATGTAAACAACAGCCGGCTGGACCGTCGCCCCGCATCTCCGGCCACAAGAAGGAGAGCGTCGCTTGTTCGTGTGTGCCTGTATGTTGTTGTTAAGTATCGAAAAGTGGTGTAAAGTGGCTGTTTTGGCCATAAAGTTATCTCCAATGAAATCATCATCACAGCTCAACCAGTTGACTTAGAGAGCTCTACTTAATGCCATTCTACAGGTAAATAACACAGCTACGCTTGGGGATGCGCGGGAATGCGGGAAGCAGTCTGATTAACGAATATACGGTAGCCTAGCCTAGACGTTTTTCGGCCAAAACACCCGGGTTTCGAGGAATATATATATAATACATAGCCGGGGCTGGAGGGTTAAAAACACTTATCTCACTTTAAAAACACTTCACTCCCTTCAGGTCGTTTCACTTACTTAAATAGGCCTAACCGAAAACAAAAATGTTGAAATACGCACAAATAGGTTATCAGCGGTGATAGCCTAACCGAAAATTAAAACAAAACAAAATTAAATTTGAATACGCAGTGATAGCCGAACCAAAAACAATTTTATTTTTATTTAAACAGAAATAGGCCACCAGGGGTTATAGCCTATCCTAACCGAAAACAAAAATTATGAAATACCGGTACGCAGAAATAGGCCACCAGCAGTGATAGCCTAACTGAAAATTTAAAAATTAAAATTAAAAATAAGAGAGAGAGAGAGAGAGAGAGAGAGAGTGTTTCGACTACTCTTTCCCTTGTCCACATGAAGGGGGAAATCTGGATGGTTGAACTGGTTGGAGGGAGAAATGACAGAAAAAAGGTTGGGAATTGCTGATTTAGAGGGTAGCTGGTGTGGTATGGTTTCAATAATAGACTTTAACAATTGCCCCATTATCATTCCTGACACATTGTTCTCCCACAACACATATGTGGTTCCATGTCAGTTGAACCAGTGCCACTTTAACCAGTGCTAAATCAACCAGTGGCCACTTCAACCAGTGACCATTTCAACCAGTGACCATTTTAACCAGTAACCTAACCTAACCTAACATAACATAACATAACATAACATAACATAACATAACCTACTGGTTAAAATGGTCACTGGTTGAAATGGTCACTGGTTGAAGTGGCCACTGGTTGAGTTAGCACTGGTTAAAGTGGCACTGGTTGAAGTGGCACTGGTTCAACTGACCTGTCACCCACATATGTACACCATGATAATACAGTATAGATACCGGTAATCTGAATTAGTGTAACTTTGCAGGATAACCCACGATATCGGAGCAGTGGGATGTCTGAAGCGAGTGAAGAGTGCCATATCTGTGGCCAGGAAGGTGATGGAACACACCACTCACACTCTGCTTGTAGGGGAGGCTGCCACAGCCTTCGCCATCAACATGGGCTTCAAGGAGGAGAATCTCACCACCGGTGATTCCATCAAGATCCATGATGACTGGCTGGCCAACTCCTGTCAGCCCAACTACTGGAAGAATGTCCAGCCTGATCCTGCTACTTCCTGTGGGCCATATGAACCTGCCAAGAACTTTTTGGAGCGGTCTGTCGCATCTGAGGGCAAGAACTTTGGTGCCGAGAATCATGATACCATTGGAATGATTGCGATTGATTCTGGCGGTCATATTGCTGGGGGGACGTCCACCAATGGTGCCACCTACAAGATCCCTGGAAGGGTGGGCGACTCTCCCATCCCCGGCAGTGGAGCATATGTGGATCATGCTGTGGGCGGAGCAGCAGCCACGGGAGACGGTGATGTCATGATGAGGTTTATGCCTGCCTTAATCGCAGTGGAGAGTATGCGATCTGGCTTTCAGCCTTGTGTGGCCGCTAAACTGGCTCTCTCTCGTATTGCTAAGTATTATCCTGATTTTGTGGGAGGTCTTATAGCGGTCAACATCGATGGAGAGTTTGGTGCAGCGTGCCACGGGTTAACATCCTTCCCATATTCTGTGGCCAATGATGAACTGGGGACTGCCATGATCTTGTCTGTGGACTGCTTTACTTAAGAGGTTAAATACTGTACTGTATAAAATATAACTAAAGATATTCATACTGAATATCTAGCTATATACTAGCTATACCAATAGACTATCTCTTCACCTGGGCAAGACGGAAGCCATCTTATGTGGAACAAAACGCAAACTGAAAGACATTGTGGGCTTCTCGGTCAACTGTAATGATATTCCTATAACAACAGTGTCACAAGTTAAATATCTCGGACTAAAACTGGACACAAGTTTGTCAGGTGAAACAATTTTGGAATCTATCCTGAGTAAGTGTAGAGCACGTATAAAATACCTGTATAGATAGGTGGTATGCTTGCCGGCGGCAACCAGAAAGACCCTCTGCCAAGCGCTTGTTCAATGTAATTTTGACTATTCTGTGTCATCCTGGTACTCTGCATCATCTACTGTAAATCAGCACAGCACAATCTTCAGGTCACTCAAAATAAAATGGTTAGGTTCATGCTGAACCTAGGACCCAGATCACATGTTGGCCAGGAACAACTTCAGTCACTAGGTATGCTCAATGTCTCTGACAGGGCCAAACAAATCAGGCTCACTAATGCCTTCAACATTTTCTATGACAGAGCTCCAGAGTATCTAAAGAATGATTTTGTTAAAGCAAATGAGAGGAGTGGACATAATACAAGAAACAGGATGTTTAATTTTAAGGTCCCGAGAATCCAAGGACAGGGTAAGCAAACATTCTTCTTCACCGCCATCAAAGACTGGAACGACCTACCCCAGTCAGTCCGTGAAAAGAGAACACTGTATTCCTTCAGACGTAGCCTGAAGGAACACCTGAACCGGACAGCTGCGAGAAGGGAGCACCAAGCTTATGTCTACTACTAAATTCGACATAGAGATAGACAAACCAAACTGAAATGATTACTGATTACGGATTACTGATATTTACTATAGGATGTAAGGTATCTTAAAATAACCCCCTAGAAATACTTTCTCTAAAGTATCTATTTCTTTATCCTCCCCTTTTTCCCCAGCTAACCTAATCCCACAAGGACCCCAATGGAAATACGCCTAACGGCCTTATTGGGCTATCCTTAGTTGGAATTATGCAAAGCTGGTACATGTCATATTTGTAACATACTATGTGGTAGCAACTCTGTAAATTGCTAACTGAATAAATATTATTATTATTATTATTATTATGAAGAGATACGTAGGAGAGTGGGGCAGCAGGAACATTTGTCAGCCAGAGTGGACAGAAGGGTGCTGAGCTGGTATGGTCATGTTGAACGAATGGGAGATGAAAGGCTTACAAAGAGAATATGTGAGTCAGGTACAAGGGGAGATAGAAGGGCAGGAAGACCCCCATTGAGATGGAGAGACTGTGTAAGAAAGGCTTTGGATGATAGAGGAATGACTATAGATCAGGCAGGGGAAGTGGTGGTGGACAGGAGTGAATGGAGAATGCTTGTGAATAGTTGAGTGAACACGTGGTCATTTGGAGTAAGGGGTCGGGCGCAAGTTCGACTACATAATAGTCCATCAGGCGCCTGGCCCGGGGGGACGATTAATATGAAGGGTGTGCCTGGAAGTGTGGTGGGAGGGCTTGTGGCTTTGGCTCCGCTGCATGTCTGCCTGCCGAGATCGGAACCTCTCCGGGTGGTCAGGGGCCGGGGAGTGCTGGAGCGACCTTGGTAACCCTGGTCTCTGGGTCTTCTCCTGGGTGACCTGGATGTGTGTGAGTTTGTGTTTTTTATCTGTGTTTATTTTTTGTTTTATGTTGTTTTTGTGTTTTCCCTGTTCTTGCTCTGTCTTGAGTCGGCTACCCCCAAAATGGGGATTGGGCCTGAGCATATAGATAGATAGATAGATTATTATTATACCTTCTGTGATTTTATCCATCCTTTTAATATATGGGCGGAGTTACAAGGAGGGATAGACAGACGAATGAGGAAGTAAGAAGGAGGTGCGGTGTGGAGGTAGATGTGCTGGAAAGTGTGAAAAGGAACACCTTGAGATGGTTCGGCCATATGGAACGTATGGGAAGCGAGAGAATGACTAAGAAGGTGTACAAGAGCGAGGTGGAAAGACAGAGGGAGAGGTAAACCGAAAGAGAGGTGGAAGGATGGAGTGAGGAAGTTTATGAATGAAGGCGATGCTGGTTGTGAGGAGGGGCGTCGACTGACTGAGGACAGAGGTGCATGGGGGCGGTTCGTTCGTGGCTACCCCTTCGGGGATCACGGCGGCAGGCAATAGAGAGATAGATAGATAGATCGGTATCATTTTAGCTATTTAGTATGCGAGAAGCTTGAAAGATAAGAAAACAATAGATATTAGAAAAATATCTATTGGTTGGAAAGTTGTTAGGCAGGATTATAAAACTTCTTGATATTAACGGTTGGAATTATCCATTTTTGGCCATTTTTATATCTATTGGTAGGTGGGGACATTCATCATTCACATTCTTTAGCCAATGTTTTGGTCAGAGTATGCATCTTTGCTGGAAAGTGCATCAGGTCAGTTGACCAATGTAACTTTTTAGCATCATGTGAAGGCAGTTGACTGGGGTCACAGTAAGGATATATGGCCCTGTACCTTGGAGCAGGGTGCTGCTCCCGACATCAACATCATCATCTCCAATGCCTTGCTTCTTCCTGGGAAATCCCCGCTAAAGGATAGCCATGGCAGAAATACCTCCAGGCTACTTTGTCAATACATGCTTCCTTTGCCCATACCACAATACCCCTTCCACTACATGGAAGTTTTTCCTCGGTATAGGGTAGGATCGTTAGTATCCAATCAAAAAGTGCTACTTACTGATTTTGGCTGCCAATTTCAACAAGAATTAAATACAAAAATACTTTTGTTTACCCTTTAACACCCACACCAGTAATGAAAGTTTATATTAAGAGTAATGTCAAGTGTCTGTGAAACATATTTTTTTTATATAAATGTTTATATCATTAACCCTTCTGGCCCGGTTGTCATTTTAAAATGACATCACGAATGAAGGGCAGGAGCCCGGTTGTCATTTTAAAATCTGTAAGCTTGAAAGCCTATTCAGCTTGGTCTGAACGCCGTACGTCCGATGCATGTAAACAAAGCCGATCGTTACGTCACCGCACCTCCGAAAACAAGAAAGAGAAGACTCGTTTGTTATTGTATGTCTGTATGTCGTTGTTTCAGTAGTGAAAAGATCGTCATATTGCTAACATCGCCTGCAAGTGCTCTCCACTGAAATCGTCATCACAACTGAACCAGTTGACATAGAGAGCTCTACTCAACGCCAGTCTACAGATTGGAAACCGCACTACATTTATAGATGCGTGGGATATTTCTAGCAGTTAAACTAAACAAAAATACGGTAGCCTAGGCCTAGACGTTTTTCGGCCAGATCGCCCGAGTAGCCCACACTGTCATTTTGAGAGCCTGCCCGGGCCAGGAGGGTTAATAATCAACATATATATATTTCCTAGCTGATGCTGAGAGGATTGGGTTCTAGTCATATGGTGATGGGCTGGTCTATCAGAGTGAGAACTGAGCGATCTCTGCCATACCCATAGCTTACTCCGACTGTTCCTTTTACTTATGTATTTCCTAGATCTCAAGTGACGGCGTCTTTTCCGTGGATTGACCTCCCAATCTACCAAGATTGGAAGCCAAAGTGTCACATTTTTCCTTTGCCCCTCAACTTTCTCTTCATAATTGCTGAGGGGCACAGGGCCCTGGGTGGGACTTTGGTTTCCCGGGCGTTTCCGCACCCTCCTCAGCTCCCCGCCATGGAGTGGCTTCGGTCACCCAGGCTTTATTGTGGTAGGCAGAGAGGGTTCTGTGGGGGTGCTCAGTTATGGCCTTGGCCTTGCTCGGGGCCTTGGGGCTGTTCGGCCAGGCAGCTTGGGGAACAACAACAACAACAACAACATATATATATTATACCTATTCCTTTTAATATATTATTTTGCAACATAAAACCTACATTTAGGCCTAGTCTAATTTATTTCAAAATATTTTTTTTTTTTTGCCCTTAACCCTTTAGGACCGGTTATGAATTCTATAAATATTCCTTGAAACCCGGGGGTTTTAGCCGAAAAACTTCTAAAACTTTGACGAAGCTAAGCTAGTAAAATGCGAAACTGACACAATTAAACGGAAATGTTTTGAATCGGCTCATATTGTTTTAAACGACACCATAAACTTGAATAATGGTTTCTTTTCTTTAGCCAAACCCTTAGCTATAATGTTAATGAACATACAACCAGGCTAGGTGACTCTTTCCCATATTGTTCAGGCGGTATTATATTTCATTTCATTTCATATTGCTACACCAATGATTTCATTTTGTTTAGTTGTTTTCTCAGAGCTTGGACTATATATAAGTTGACTGTACTTCCATATATGTTGTATTCCTGAAGAAGCCGTAGAAGGCGAAACGTTGAATAAACCTGGGACCATATCTGCACATGTGGTTTAACCATAAATGTTGCAGCCTACGCTGTTTCTTTCTTATTTAATGGCTAGGATACTTTATTCTGATAAACCCTTTCAGACACAATAGATCGCAATTGTAATTTTTCTCCCGTTTCTTACGGCAACCCGTAAGGAAATTACTTTTTTATCAGCTTACAATATATATCTCTTTATTTGTCCTTTTTAAATATATGATAATATATTGACAAGGAGAGGTGATTGGATACTAAACCCAAAATCCTTGATGCGTTAGTATCCGATCACAAAATATTTTCCTTTCAATATGCTTCACTTTATGTTACATATTATTATTTTTAATTTTACATGCCTTACAGGATTAATAATTTCCCTAGCACCTATATTTTGTTATATAATGTGGTGTGTTAGTATTCGATCACTGATCCACCACTGTGGTCGACTGGTTGACCACTGTAGTCAACTGATCCACCACTGTGGTCAACCGATCCACCACTGTGGTCAACCGATTGACCACTGTGGTCGACTGATCGACCACAGTGGTGGATCAGTGATCGGATACTAACACACCACATTATATAACAAAATATAGGTGCTGGGGAAATTATTAATCCTGTAAGACATGTAAAATTAAAAATAATAATATGTAGCATAAAGTGAAGCATTTTGAAAGGAAAATATTTTGTGATCGGACACTAACGCATCCAGGATTTTGGGTTTAGTATCTAATCACCTCTCCTTGTCAAACTCATTTGCAATATAATCAACTATTTTCATTTTCCATGTGTTATTCCAACATTCCACTACAATATATTATCATATTTGAAAAGAATAAATATAGAGATAATTTTTAAGCTGACAAATAAAGTAATTTCCTTATGCGTTGCCGTAAGAATCGGAAGATAAATTACAGTTGTTTACATTCGGTGTACGGTAGAAGCTAAACTATTTATCCACTTAATTTTTTTTTTTTCACACAATACTTAGCTTTCATAGCTCTATATTCTGTATATAACGTTAATACTGTATCTTTTATAGTTTTGTTAGTAGCAGTTTTTTGCACTAAAAACTGAAAGTGATTGGATACTAACACAGTGATCGGATACTAACGCTTCTACCCTATTTATCCACTTTGTTCTCCCATATCATAGATGATCTTTCACTACTAGTTACTCCCTGACTTTCATGTATGTTTCGTGGCATTCTGTCCTCATTCATTCCCTGGCCATGACCGTACCACCTCAAAATACTTCTCTTTATCCACTCACCCATTCCACATTCAACGATTGCTAAATGTAGAGTTTGAATGGGATAAGGAACAGCTTAGTATCGAAAAACCAATATATGGACCCCCTCCTTTGATAGCACCAGCTGTAGTGAGCGACGCAATCAATAAAATGAAGGACGGTAAAGCTCCAGGGTGCTCTGACAGTGTCGCTGAGATGATAAAAGCCTCAGGGGAGACTGGTGTCAGCTTAGTCACTAAGATGATAAACACCATTATTAAAGATGAGAAAATCCCCGAGTAAATACAGTAGGGGCTCACATAGAACGTGTTCGCATAGAACGAGTCGCTTATAGAACGACCAACCTAAAATATTGTTCCAAAATTTTCGTTAGGAACGAATGTGATCATATAGAACGATTTCGCCATCAAAGTAGGGCAAATCCGAGGAGTTCTCATATAGAGCGCCGAAATATCGTACAAAAAGTACGAAATATCGTACAAAACGTACGAAATATCGTACACTCGTGACGGAAATTTACGCTTGCAGTGAACATTGACCATATTGGGCCACCAAAATACCACGATCACATAGAGCGAAATCACATAGAACGGCCTCGTTTATCGACCAATTTCTCGTTCTATGTGAGACCCTACTGTATATATAAAGGAAAAGGGGATGCGGTAGAGGTACTTATAGGGGCCTGAAAATGCTTGACCAAATCATGAAGGTCTGTGAGAGAGTCTTTGAGGGTTTGTCAGACAAAGCATCTCCATTGATGATATGCAGTTTGGTTTTATGCCAGGACGTGGTACAACCGATGCTATCTTCATAGTCAGGCAGATACAAGAAAGATACTTACTAAAAGGCAGGAATCTTTACTTTGTGTTTGTGTTTGCATGGTATCATCATCACATTCCCCAAACCTAACATATACCCCACGCTACCCTCCTCACACTCCTCTGCACCCCATCCAAAGTCATAGAACGCCTTGTACTACAACTGATTACACACGCCTTACCCCTAGCTCCAACATAACATGGCTTCAGGCCACTGAACTCCACAAACACTCTTCTTACAGACCTTGCACAAAGAGCTTTTGACGTCATCAACTCAGCCAGACCACCACACAGATCACTACTTGCCACACTCGACATTAGTAAAGCCTTCGATGCCATCCCCCGCCACAACCTAACAAACAAAATCTACGACACAAACATGCACAATAACACTAAAAGATGGCTGGCCAACTTCCTAGCAGGCAGATGCGCACACGTATCTTTTGCCGGTCAGTCATCTAGCATCAGAAATTTCCCAAACGGAGTCCCGCAAGGATCCGTCCTGTCGCCTGCACTCTTCAATCTGCACATGCATGATATAAATACACCCAATACACCCCAAATAAACATAGCCTCCTACGCAGACGACATAGCACTCGCATGCACACACCAAGACCCAGACACAGCAACAAGTTTCCTTCAACCCTATCTCAACACATTACATGACAGGTGCACTAAAAACAGACTCAATTTAGCCCCAGGCAAATCCACTGCAATGCTCCTCACAAGCTGGACAGGAGATCACACATACTCCCCGCAACTCACCATAAACAACACACCCCTAACACACACACACACTCCCAAAATCCTAGGAGTAACATATGATACTCAAATTATATTCAAACAGCACACCACAAACATGAAATAGAAACTGACACCCAGACTTAATGCCCTCAAGTCACTTGCCCACACAAAATTTGGACACAACAAAGAAACCACCACCATAGTTTACAAACAATACATAAGATCAGTGATGGAATACGCAAGCCTGGCCTGGGCTTCCAACCTAGCTGAAACACATCATAAGACCTTACAGACTATTCAAAATAAAGCCCTAAAAATCATCACAGGCTGCACAGCTACTACACCTACAGATCACCTACATCAAGAAACCAAAGTCCTTAAAGTCAAAGACCATCTGGAGATGAGAGGCACTCAATTCCTGGCAGCAGCCTCCACGAACCAACACCACCCACTACACTACATGGCAACACACCCACAGACACCAAGAAATATCAAAACAACAGCCAGCACACACAAATACTATCTTCTCTCCCTCCCTGCCCACCCCAAACCAGCTTCCAGAAGTACATCCATACTCATATCTCTCGCCGTTCCATCCACTCACTCATAGACAACACGCAGCTGCAGGCACGACCTCCCGAAATCCATCCTTCTGAATCCTCCCTTCCTCATGAGGACAGAGTCCACCTGGCCAGGCTAAGATGCGGACACCATCCAGCTCTTCTGAGCTATCAGAAGAGACTGGATGACTCCGTCGTCGACACCTGCCCAGATTGTAACACAGCACCCCATGCCATTAAACACATCATAGAAGACTGCGCTTCACACAACCACTTATGCCAACAACACAATCTACACTCCTTGAGAGCTCTATGGGAAAGCCCGACCGTGGCCATGGCCTTCCTTAGGGACTCTGGGCTGTTCGGCCAGGCAGCTTAGGGAACAACAACAGCAACAACTTTGTGTTTGTAGACCTGGAGAAGGTCTTTGACAGGGTGCCTAGAGATGTTATGCAGTGGGCTATGAGGAAACTTGGTGTGGAAGAGTGGCTGGTGCGTGTGATAATGAAGATGTATGAGGATTCGCGAACTGCGGTGAGGGTGAAAGGTGTACTGGGTGAGGAGTTCACAGACCGTGTTAGAGTTCATCAGGGTTCATTGTTAAGCCCCCTCCATTTATTATGGTCGTGGAGGCACTGTCTAGAGATTTTAGATCCGGTCTCCCGTGGGAACTGTTTTATGCAGATGATTTAGTCCTAATAGCTGACAATGTGCAAGATGCTGAGGCCAAATTCAGAAGATGGAGAGAGGGCATGGCGAGCAAGGGCTTAAGAGTCGATATTAACAAATCCAAGGTTATGCATTGTAGATTGAGACCAGGCAATATGGAAAAGAGCGGTGCATACCCATGTGCAGTGTGTGGAAAGGGTGTGGGCGCTAACTCGATTCGGTGTAGCATCTGTCGATGTTGGGTGCACCATGGGAGTAAGCGCTGTAGTAGAATAAAACGACCCCTGCCGAAGGATAAGTCAGAAATCGAGAAATTTGAGTGCGTAGTGTGCAAGGGCGAGCTTGTGTTAAATGATGATCCTGTGGCTGTGAATTTTGGAAATGAGTCATTGGAGCTAGTGGATAAGTTTTGATACCTAGGAGATACCATCTCTGCCGGTGGTGGGGCCGAGGCTGCCACTGTCGCTAGAATTAGATGTGGATGGGGGAAGTTCAGAGAACTGCTGCCACTTCTGACCATGAAAAGAATGCCTCTCCCCATGAAGGGAAAGGTATGCCTCATACATGTGTTAGAAGTGCAATGACGTATGCCTCAGAAACATGGGCCGTTAAAGTAGAGGTTGTCAACAGAATGGAACGTAATGAGATGAGAATGGTGAGATGGATGTGTGGGGCCAAACTGCAGGATAGAATAATAAATGACGAGCTGAGGAGACGTTTAGGTATAAAGAGTATTACCTTACCTTACCTTGTGATACCTTGTGACGAGTTCGCCACACTTTTAGTGGCACCGAGGAGCGCGCCTCCCCTCGTTCTGGGTGGTGATTTGGTGCAGCAGACTGTTCGAAGGGGCAGCACGCTCCCTTGCGAAGATGGGCTCGTCTGGCACTTTTTGCAGTTCGACATCGAGGGCTCTCTTGAAATTGTCTAACGAGACGCCCCTCCTGTGTTTTACTCGCCGTGGGAGTGTGTTGAAGAGATGTGGGCCTCTGTGTGATAACCAGCCTTCTCGCAGAGAGCCCACAGCACCCCTGTTATTCATCCGGGGGATATCGCATTCCCAGCTTCTCCTATCACTGAATTTCATGACTATCGGGGTATCGGGGTATTCCTCCCTCTCCACCCACCTCTCTCCTACTTATGCCTAATATCCTAATCTCTTCTAAAGATGTACTTTCTACCCTCTCTGGGCTTAATACTAAGAAGGCGTACGGTCCGGACGGTGTTCCCCCTGTTGTACTTAAAAACTGTGCTTCCGTGCTGACCCCCTGCCTAGGCAAACTCTTTCGTCTCTGTCTCTCCTCTAATGTCTTTCCTTCTTGCTGGAAGTTTGCTCTCATTCAACCTGTCCCAAAGAAGGGTGACCGCTCTCAACCCTCCAACTATCGTCCAATTGTTCTCATCTCTTGTATCTCCATTAAAGTTTTTGAAACTATTCTTGCTTCCAAATTTCTTAAGCATTTCTCTTCTCATAATCTGCTCTCAGATCGCCAGTATGGCTTCCTTAATTGTCGCTCTACTGGTGATCTTCTTTCATATCTTACTAACTCTTGGTAATCCAACTTTCGGGACTTCGGTGAGACTTTTTCTGTTGCACTAGACATATCGAAGGCCTTCGATAGAGTCTGGCACAAATCTTTAATTTCCAAACTGCCCTCCTTCGGTTTCTGTCCCTCCATCTGTGCCTTTGTCTCTAATATCCTTTCCGGCCATTCCATAGCTGCGGTTGTGGACGGCCATCGCTCATTTCCTCATCTTATCAACTCCGGTGTTCCTCAGGGTTCTGTCCTATCTCCCATTCTCTTTCTAATTTTCATAAACGATCTTCTCAACTGTACATCCAGTCCTATCCATTCATATACAGACGACTCTACTTTACACCTCTCAATTAGTTTTCCAGAATGCCCCAGCCAGCAGTCCCTCAAAAGTAAACGTAATGAAGCCGTGAAATGCTTATCTTCTGATCTAGCTACTATTTCCAATTGGGGTAGAGAAAACCTTGTTGCATTTAATGTTTCCAAAACTCAATTTATCCATCTTACTACCTGTCAGGAACCTCCAGAGGACTATCCCTTATTCTTCAACAATACAAAAATCAACCCTTCATCTTCCCTCAATGTTCTCGTTTTTTTTTTTTTTCTGCTCTCACTTGGAAAGACCATATTACCAGTCTCGCTAAGGCAGCCTCCCAGAAGCTGGGTGTGCTCAACCGCCTCAAGGGGTTCTATACCCCTGCGCAGCTTCTTTGCTGCTCGCACTAGACAGTGCGAGCAGCAAAGAAGCCCCTTCTTTGCCCCTTGCTCTGGACATGGGCACAGTGCGTCCTTGTATTGAGTATTGTTCACATGTGTGGGGAGGATCCTCTCACACCGCACTACTAGATAAAGCCTTTCGTATCATTAACTCCCGTCCACTCACCAACTCTCTCCAATCTCTCTCTCTTCGCTGCAATGTTGCATCTCTCTTTCTCTATTCTATCGCTACTACAATAATCAGTGTTCCTCGGAGCTTTCCCAGTGTATACCACCTCCTCTACGTAGGGTACGTAGTATACGCCGTGGAACACAATCCCACCCCTACTCTGTGCAACTCTCCAACCCAAGAGTGAAACGCTATTCTCAGACTTTCTTCTATTCAACTGCTGAGCTCTGGAACTCTCCCAGAATCAGTCTTTCCCTCTTCCTATGACTTAAATTGCTTCAAACTCCGTGTGTTCAGGCATTTTAGCTCGAACATCCCTTGATTTCGGCCCTGTCACTCTTTGAAATCTGGGGGAGGCACTCGTTGCAGCCAGTTATGCCTTTTGCCTCCCTCATTCACATAGAAAACAAAAAAAATTAGGTTTGGTACAAAACCCCCTGCGATTTTCCATGTGTATATTATTAGGTAACGTTCTCTTCTACGTTCCAGCGAGTACAGTTTCAGTGCTCTTAAACGCTCCCAATAGTGTAGCTGTTTTACCGAACTTATATGCGAAGTGAAATTTCTTTGTACACTCTCTAAGTCATTTATTTCACATGCTTTGTATGGGGATGTTAATACTCTACAGTATTCAAGCCGCGGTAGCACTAGAGTATTAGCGAGGAAATGCGTACAAGTAGACTGGGATGGTATGGGCATGTGGAGAGAATGGATGAACAAAATTAGGTGAAAAGATGCAGGTCTGTGATTATTGTTATGCCCTGTTTTTCTACAGGTTTAACTTGGGTAATGTGAGTTCTAATTGACTGGGTATATAAGGCTGCATGCACAATACAAGATATGAGGAATAGAGAACACAAAGAAACACATGGTAGCAAGTTACACGATCACGTTTATTGATATACCACTGCAGAATACTTGTGTAAGACAATATAATAGAATCGAACAACACTAGCATAAGTGGATCTGGATGGAGCCTAGTCTGCCACTTCCAATGCTCAGGTCTCTATTCTTCTGATCACTGGCTTTTGATTTAACAGGTTTATATACCGAAGACCATCAATGTTACTTATAGAATCATATTCACTGTTAGATTTCTTACTGGTAGCTCTGGTGCACAAGTAGTAGTTCACAGACTAGATTAGACACGCGTATTTTAGAGCACGGGAATTCTAGTAACCTCAGGGGGTACTGATCTAAGTTTTCTATTCTTGTCTCAGAAATACATAGAACGCAAATCAGTGGGCGAACCTTCAGATATTACTAGGGTTTCCTTCTAGGTAATAATATCTGGGGCATATGGTTGATTACGAGAGTCAGTATCGCCTGTTAAATAATGAACACTGATACGCTTAGCACTTCCTAATTGAATGGTTATATGAATTATACTGGGGCAAAGAGATAGCCACTTCGTAGAAATATTAATTAGTGAATCTCTAAACAGCACAGTAATATGTAGTACTGCTAAAGGGAATCTTAGGTAGCATCTGATGGGTCTGGTCCTGGTTATCTTGCGTCCGTGATGTTGGGGGCTAACGACTGGTTCCGCGGCCGTCCAGGGGGCCCATATGTGTGAAGTTCTTAAATACGTGGGCAGGTCCTTCTATCCAAATCTGCCACGGAGTCTGCCGGCTCTGGGATCTCACTCCGGAACAACACAAGGGCAGAGCTAGAAGTTAACTGCAGGGTAGTGACCCCTGGTTGGTGTCTAGCTTTCAACTGATTTGACTGGGGGCGGGAGTTAGATTTATAGGCTCGGTTCTGGACCCTGTAGACAGTAGGGATCTCGAGTCTTATGGACTTAATTGAGCTCTCAATAGATATGGGGACTAGGTAAGATGGTATTTACTGTTGTGGCACATGGCTATAGGAAAGCCTTTATATTTTCATATAACTGAGCCTTAGTAAGAGGTACTATTTTCGCTATACTGGAAGTATTTAGGGGAGAGAGACTGGATCTACTTTGCGAGGAGGATGGGGACAGCTGTGATAGGAGCGTCTCTCTAGATTGTTCAATCTTCATTCTATGGTATAGCTGAGGTGCTAATTTAGTGATCAGAGCATGCAAGAAAGGTAAATGGTTTATTGTGAGTTAATAGAGGTTAGTAAAGGTGTTAGTCATGCATGGTTAGTTCATTGATAGGAAGAATTCCTGTGCTACCTGGCAATGACTCGAAAGTCAAAACAGGGGCCAGGTATACCTCCGCGGGGGTGGGGGTCTCCCTCCTTGGGTGGGCAAAAAGGGGGAGTTGGGCGCCCTCTCTCTGTGATAGTCGTCCGGCGGCTGTGGCTAGGGGCTTGCCATATCACCAGTGTTTGTAATAACCCTCTGTGTATGAGACAGATGTGGGTGTCCTTAATACCAAAACCGAAGGTGCCTTAGCTAGCTGGTTTTACTCGGCTGGTTGTTAATTGTAGGGTTTGCTGGATGTGGTGGAGACTGGGTTGCTAACTCTGCCACATTTATCTGGAAGTATGGCAATAGAAGTTAGTTACTGGCGGGGCGGCTAGCCTCGCACCGACGACCATTGGGTGCAGGGTTGTGACTGTGTTGTAAGAGAATAGATGGCATGCAAGGGGCTAGTAAAGTTCTAATGTTGTTCTGGCCTACTAAGTGAAGGTAGGCTGGATAGGAGTATATATAAAAGGTTGGAGAGCGTTAGCAACGGACAATTCAAGGATCTTCAAGAGGTATGAGAGAGAGGCTAGGTCGGACAAGAGTCGAGAAGCGCGGGTGTCTTAATGAGAGGGGGGGGAGAGTTCAAGGGCTACAGGGAAATTTTGCCCCTAAGGTCCCTGGGCGTGGGGGTGGCATTAGGCTACAATTGATATGGAAGTTTGAAAAGGCAGTAGAATACGTTAGCCAAATGCTACCGGGGAATGCAAGTATGGGGTGGTATATGAGTCTGGAAAAGATAGAGTTATGTGATCAGTCCGAGGGTTATGGATATTATTAGTTGGCCCTGGGAACTGCGTTTTCTATTAAATATAAATATACCAACAACAGCGGCAGTTTGTAGGGGTACTTAGTTATTGTTTCGGGGTACTTATGACAGATACTGGTAACCAGGTTATCTTATACAATCTCTGGTTGGGGTAAGAGGTGTAAGACACGAAGTAAATTGGCGTAGTGTGGACTGTGGATACGAAGGAGGCAAGGGGAAGACGTATGACAATTGTGGGAAAGTAAATGGAAAAAGGTGAACACAATGGCGGATAAAAATACTTAACCTAAGGATTGAATACATAGATTTATGGGGCGATGGGTCTTCAGAAGCTTAGTCTGGCAAGACAAGATGTTAGGGAATGTTAATATTAATACTTAGTTACTAGAGGAACAATGCAAGGGGCAACTGAGCACGGGTTACATATATCTATACTCGTCATGGAAAATGATATACGAGGTCTAGGGACAAGCGTGGGTGTTTTAACTTCTAAGATATATAACATCTACTTCTCGGATGTAAGAACATACATAGATATAATTATGGCTGTCTGATGTGTTGGCATTGGCTCAACGTCGGGACAGGGCATGGGTGTTTTTAATATGAATGTATATTCCTGTTCATCATCTTTGTAGTTAGGAGTGTAGGACACGAGAGGGTTAGTGTACGTGAAGTGTGGAAAATGGTCAGTTTAGAAAAGGTAAAGGGTGCAGCCTGGAGCTGCTTAGCCCTGCGGGCTTGGGCCTGTCTGAAATGGCTGGCTCGGTCAGCTGGTCCTTTCGTTCTGTGGACCTTTCCTTTGGGTGTTTCTGTGTGGTGTTCGCTCGTGGCTTCTGTGGTGGGCTTCTTGTTCTGGGGCATTTTAATTATGAAGGGAGCTGCACCAAGGGGTGCACCGAGGAAGACCTGGGATCAGACTAGACGTGCCGATCTCAAATCCAAAAACTTGACAAGTGAAGCAGCCCTCAACAGGGTTGCCTGGAACGTCGCCATTAGGACAAGAGGCTGAAACTGCACGTATGTGTGGAGCACTTGGTCTTAAAATGTTATGTATGTACAGTATGTATGTATTCAATGCCCAAAGCATGCTCATCCAGTCCAAGAGACTCATACACGTCCTTATTACTTGGTCAATCTAACTTAGTCACACCAGCTGCCATTCTGAAATAGCTCATCTCCACAGCTCTCAATTTGGAGAGGTCCTCGTCACTTACTGTCCATGTCTCACTTCCATGCAAGAGTGTTGGGAAAAGCACACTTCCTCAGCGACTTTTTCACTTCTTGACTGACCATTTTTCTTTTTAGAATACAATCAAGTTTTCCATTTTTCTCTCTTTTATCTCGCTATCCATTTTACCATATTTGCACAGTACAGCTCCCAAATACTTGAAACTTTCAAGCTCTTCCAATTGTTCATTGCTCATTTAAATTTTCCAACTTTTCTCATGTCCTTTCTTGATTCTATATATAAAGGTTTCATACATTTTTCTCTCAACACCATTACATAACATTTCCCTACATTGACCTGTAACTTCCTCTTTTCACACCCTGTCAAAGTCAGTGACCACTCTTTGAAGTTCTTCCACATTTTCCGTCAACAGGACTGCATCGTCCGCATGTAGGCATGTTAACCCCTTCAAAACCATAACGTCTTTTTACCTTTGATTCGTGCTAAAATTAAATGATTTAATGCAGTTTAACCCTTATTTAGCGGGGTCGGACTTAAGTCCGATACGAGAAAATTGGACTAAATGGCGGGGTCGGACTTAAGTCCGTGGGCGTATTCCCACCCTAATTTAGGTGGAAAGCGAAACTTGGTGGTCAGGCGGTGTACTACAAGGGCCCACCCACACATCCCCACTGCGTGACCGTGACTAAGTGACCCTCAAGCAGCCATAATGGAAGGTCAAGATTTGCCCGTGTTCGATTCGGTGGCCGCCATCCCTAGTGCATCGCGCCACCCTACTAACCACGCCCGGCTTACCACCCAGGAACTAGATATCATGCTGAACTCTTCAGAACTTTCTAATAAGCTGTTGGATGAAACCGTCGAAGGTCTGGGTGAGAGTTTTGGTAGTGTGGATGACTCGGAAGACGAAAATAACCCGATCATAGGCTTTCACCCCAAGCATAATTTGCGTGGGGTGAATGTTGTGGTTGATATTGGTCCTTATTGGACAGACCCTTGAGCAAATTGGAGACGTTCCTGACGAAGAACATACTGGTGTGCGTGTTGGTAAGTACAATTTATATTTTATAATTGCTTGAAAATGTGATTGCAAGCATTTTATCACCTTACGAGCGGCTGGTGGAGTATATTTCACTGTGCCGCCCAGCGGGTTTTTTTTTTTACCCTAAATGGGGTTGTTCCGTACTCTTTTTCATGCATAAACAAGACCCAGAGCGTAATACAAGTATGTATCATGAAAGTGCGTAAATTGAGCTTTCCAATGACACCCGAACCATCCTTTTACGATCACTGGTTGTCTTTCAACGATCGTAAAACACAAGTGCAAAAACCTTAAAATACGGTAATTTCCTTATATAATTCCCTGTGTGGCGAGCGGTCTTGAGGTAATTTATGTTCCTAATCACCGCTCCGCTCTCTCTCAGAGCACATTACGTCCTCAAAATTGCACTCTACAAGAAATTTCCTTTGCATTTTATAGCGTATTATTTGCAGGCGTTCGGTAAATTTCTTACGGTAATACAAACAACGAAAGATTGAATATTTGTGCTTGGCATTATATGATTGTGGGGAACAGATGTAGCCCTACCGTATATATTATGTTTTCATATATTATATGATACATGTGTAAAAATTTTATATTATCACGACTCTCTCTCTCTGTCTCACTCTCTTTGTTTGTACTCCTTTGTACTCTCTTTGTCTGATGTAGGCCAGGGCACGCCCCTAACTAATCTCTTCCCTCCCAGGGGAAATCACACCTAGCAGATGTTTTTGACCTTCCCTCTCTCTCTGTCTGTCTCTTCCTCTCTGGGTCTACCTATACTGCATGTGACATTGAAATTGCTTGAGAGTTTTAAAATGCCCCAGAACGAGAAGCCCACCACAGAAGCCATGAACGAACACCACACAGAAACACCAAAGGAAAGGTCCACAGAACGAAAGGACCAGCTGACCGAGCCAGCCATTTCAGACAGGCCCAAGCCCGCAGGGCTAAACAGCTCCAGGACACACCCATTTACCTTTTCTAAACTGACCATTTTCCACACCTCACGTACACTAACCCCCTCGTGTCCTACACTCCTAACTACAAAGATGATGAACAGGAATATACATTCATATTAAAAACACCCATGCCTGTCCCGACGTTGAGCCAATGCCAACACATCAGACAGCCATAATTATATCTATGTATGTTCTTGCATCCGAGAAGTAGATGTTATATATCTTAGAAGTTAAAACACCCACGCTGTCCCTAGACCTCGTATATCATTTTCCATGACGAGTATAGATATGTGTAACCCGTGCTCAGTCGCCCCTTGCATTGTTCCTCTAGTAACTAAGTCTATAATATTAACTGCCACCAGCATTGATGCGACATAGCGGCAGTGTCCTTGTGTCGTATTGTGCCAAGTACAGATCAACCAGGTTTCATCACCTTACTAGGACGACGACTATAATGTCATCGTTCATCGATGTATGCAATCCTTTAGGTTAAGTATTTTATCCGCCATTGTGTTCACCTTTTTCCATTTACTTTCCACAATTGTCATACGTCTTCCCCTTGCCTCCTTCGTATCCACAGTCCACACTACGCCAATTTACTTCGTGTCTTACACCTCTTACCCCAACCAGAGATTATATAAGATAACCTGGTTATCAGTATCTGTCATAAGTACCCCGAAACAATAACTAAGTACCCCTACGAACTGCCGCTGTTGTTGATATTTATATTTAATAGAAAACGCAGTTTCCAGGGCCAACTAATAGTATCCATAACCCTCGGACTGATCACATAACTCTATCTTTTCCAGACTCCTATACCACCCCATAGTTGCATTCCCCGGTAGCATTTGGCTAACGTATTCTACTGCCTTTTCAAACTTCCATATCAATTGTAGCCTAATGCCACCCCCACGCCCAGGGACCTTAGGGGCAAAATTTCCCTGTAGCCCTTGAACTCTCCCCCCCCTCTCATTAAGACACCCGCGCTTCTCGACTCTTGTCCGACCTAGCCTCTCTCTCATACCTCTTGAAGATCCTTGAATTGTCCGTTACTAACGCTCTCCAACCTTTTATATATACTCCTATCCAGCCTACCTTCACTTAGTAGGCCAGAACAACATTAGAACTTTACTAGCCCCTTGCATGCCATCTATTCTCTTACAACACATTCACAACCCTGCACCCAATGGTCGTCGGTGCGAGGCTAGCCGCCCCGCCAGTAACTAACTTCTATTGCCATACTTCCAGATAAATGTGGCAGAGTTAGCAACCCAGTCTCCACCATATCCAGCAAACCCTACAATTAACAACCAGCCGAGTAAAACCAGCTAGCTAAGGCACCTTCGGTTTTGGTATTAAAGACACTCACATCTGTCTCATACACAGAGGGTTATTACAAACACTGGTGATATGGCAAGCCCCTAGCCACAGCCACCGGACGACTATATCAGAGAGAGGGCGCCCAGCTCCCCCTTTTTGCCCACCCGAGGAGGGAGACCCCCACCCCCGCGGAGGTATACCTGGCCCCTGTTTTGACTTTCGAGTCATTGCCAGGTAGCACAGGAACTCTTCCTATCAATGAACTAACCATGAATGACTAACACCTTTACTAACCTCTATTACCTCACAATAAACCATTTACCTTTCTTGCATGCTCTGATCACTAAATTAGCACCTCAGCTATACCATAGAATGAAGATTGAACAATCTAGAGAGACGCTCCTATCACAGCTGTCCCCATCCTCCTCGCAAAGTAGATCCAGTCTCTCTCCCCTAAATACGTCCAGTATAGCCAAAATAGTACCTCTTACTAAGGCTCAGTTATATGAAAATATAAAGGCTTCCTATCGCCCTGTGCCACAACAGTAAATACCATCTTACCTAGTCCCCATATCTATTGAGAGCTCAATTAAGTCCATAAGACTCGAGATCCCTACTGTCTACAGGGTCCAGAACCGAGCCTATAAATCTAACTCCCGCCCCCAGTCAAATCAGTTGAAAGCTAGACACCAACCAGGGGTCACTACCCTGCAGTTAATTTCTAGCTCTGCCCTTGTGTTGTTCCGGAGTGAGATCCCAGAGCCGGCAGACTCCGTGGCAGATTTGGATAGAAGGACCTGCCCACGTATTGAAGAACTTCACACATATGGCCCCCCTGGACGGCCGCGGAACCAGTCGTTAGCCCCCAACATCATGGACGCAAGATAACCAGGACCAGACCCATCAGATACTACCCAAGATTCCCTTTAGCAGTACTACATATTACTGTGCTGTTTTAGATTCACTAATTAATATTTCTACGAAGTGGCTAAGACCTTGCCCAGTGTAATTCATACTTAACCATTCCATTTGGGACGTACTAAGCGATCAGTGCTCTTTAATTAACAGGCGACCTTGACTCTCGTAATTACCTTATTCAGATATTAAAACTCTAGTGATATCTAACGTTCGCCCACTGATTTGCGTTCTATGTATTTCTGAGACAAGGATATAAAACTTAGATCAGTACCCCCTGAGGTTACTAGAATTCCCGGCCTCTAAAATACGTGTGTCTAATCTAGTCTGTGAACTACTACTTGTGCACCAGAGCTACCAGTAATAAATCTAACAGTGAATATGAATCTATAAGTAACATTGATGGTCTTCGGTATATAAACCTGTGAAATCAAAGCCAGTGATCAGAAGATTAATACCTGAACGTTGGAAGTGGGAGACTAGGTTCCATCCAGATCCACTTATGCTAGTGTTGTTCAATTCTATTATATTGTCTTACACAAGTATTCTGCAGTGGTATATCAATAAACGTGATCATGTAACTTGCTACCATGTGTTTCTTTGTGTTCTCTATTCCTCATATCTTGTATTGTGCATGCAGCCTTATATACCCAGTCAATTTAGAACTCACATTACCCAAGTTAAACCTGTAGAAAAAACAGCGCATAACAAGTTTGATTGCAAGCATTTTATAGCGTATTATTTGCAGGCGTTCGGTAAATTTCTCACGATAACCAGGGTGTATGGTACATTTCTCACGATAATACAAGCAACAACGAAGCTTGGCGAAGATTGTGGTCTACAATATACCTTTTTATAATTGCATGTGACCTTGTAATTGCTTGAAAGTTTGATTGCAAGCATTTTATAGCGTATTATTTTCAGGCGTTCAATAAATTTGATAAATATATCAAAATAAGTCCTGTGGGACTATGAAATAGCTATTATTGGACAAGGAAAATATTTTGTTCATCCCTCCACTGGAACATCAACAACAATGTCAACAACGTATCGCCGTCGGAAATCGTAAGATTCAGAGTCGTAAAGATTCCAGGACGAGCTCAATAGAAAATGAATGAATGAAATGAATGAGTGTGCAGTACTGCCAATACGTATAGCGACTTCCGCTAGATCTAGAGACCTTTACTTCGATCTAGCAGCAATGACCTACACTAGCGGTTTTGTTTTGAAATTTCAGAACAATTTCGAAGTGATATTATATGGATTTTGCCAATTCATATTTCTAGTGGTATTTATCATGTCTTACATCTAACAATATATGCTAGCGGATTTAACTTCAATTGGTAACCCTCCCGCTCGAGTCGGCTCCAAGAAAATCGATAATTGGTGGCACTTTAGTAAACAGGTGATAAACAAAACCGCATGCGGATCGGTTTGGTGTATCGGTATTATGGTAAGTTGGCTACCTACTATTGTTTATACGATATAGTAAGTAATGATAAGTAAATTATTATATATTATATATAAAACAAAAACAAAATTCCTGCAAAGCAAGCGAAACAGAGAGAGAGAGAGAGAATGCAGAAACTGAACTGAAGAAAGAGTGAAACAGATATAATAATACAGAAATATTACAAGCAAATAAATGAAATAGAGGGATTAGTTAGAGAAAATAATAATGAGAAATACATAATACGGATGAGGAAGAGGGAAAGCGAGCGAGCCAGAGAGAGAGAGAGAGAGAGACAGGAGGAGTGAGAGAGATTAGAGAAAATAGAGAGATTGCAAGCATTTTATAGCGTATTGTTTGCAGGCGTTCAGTAAATTTCTTACGGTAATACAAACAATGAAAGTAAAATGCCCCAGAACAAGAAGCCCACCACAGAAGCCACGAGCGAACACCACACAGAAACACCCGGAAGAAAGGTCCACAGAACGAAAGGACCAGCTGACCGAGCCAGCCATTTCAGACAGGCCCAAGCCCGCAGGGCTAAACAGCTCCAGGACGCACCCATTTACCTTTTCTAAACTGACCATTTTCCACACCTCACGTACACTAACCCCCTCGTGTCCTACACTCCTAACTACAAAGATGATGAACAGGAATATACATTCATATTAAAAACACCCATGCCCTGTCCCGACGTTGAGCCAATGCCAACACATCAGACAGCCATAATTATATCTATGTATATTCTTACATCCGAGAAGTAGATGTTATATATCTTAGAAGTTAAAACAGCCACGTTTGTCCCTAGACCTCTTATATAATTTTCCATGACGAGTATAGATATATGTAACCCGTGCTCAGTCGCCCCTTGCATTGTTCCTCTAGTAACTAAGTCTATAATATTAACTGCCACCAGCATTGATACGACATAGCGGCACTGTCCTTGCTACAAAGATGATGAACAGGAATATACATTCATATTAAAAACACCCATGCCCTGTCCCGACGTTGAGCCAATGCCAACACATCAGACAGCCATAATTATATCTATGTATGTTCTTACATCCGAGAAGTAGTTGTTGTATATCTTAGAAGTTAAAACACCCACGCTTGTCCCTAGACCTCGTATATCATTTTCCATGACGAGTATAGATATATGTAACCCGTGCTCAGTCGCCCCTTACATTGTTCCTCTAGTAACTAAGTCTATAATATTAACTGCCACCAGCATTGATGCGACATAGCGGCACTGTCCTTGTGTCGTATTGTGCCAAGTACAGATCAACCAGGTTTCATCACCTTATTAGGACGACGACTATAATGTCATCGTTCATCGATGTATGCAATCCTTAGGTTAAGTATTTTTATCCGCCATTGTATTCACCTTTTTCCATTTACTTTCCACAATTGTCATACGTCTTCCCCTTGCCTCCTTCGTATCCACAGCCCACACCACGCCAATTTACTTCGTGTCTTACACCTCTTACCCCAACCAGAGATTGTATAAGATAACCTGGTTACCAGTATCTGTCATAAGTACCCCGAAACAATAACTAAGTACCCCTACGAACTGCCGCTGTTGTTGGTATTTATATTTAATAGAAAACGCAGTTCCCAGGGCCAACTAATAGTATCCATAACCCTCGGACTGATCACATAACTCTATCTTTTCCAGACTCATATACCACCCCATAGTTGCATTCCCCTGTAGCATTTGGCTAACGTATTCTACTGCCTTTTCAAACTTCCATATCAATTGTAGCCTAATGCCACCCCCACGCCCAGGGACCTTAGGGGCAAAATTTCCCTGTAGCCCTTGAACTCTCCCCATCTCATTAAGACACCCGCGCTTCTCGACTCTTGTCCGACCTAGCCTCTCTCTCATACCTCTTGAAGATCCTTGAATTGTCCGTTGCTAACGCTCTCCAACCTTTTATATATACTCCTATCCAGCCTACCTTCACTTAGTAGGCCAGAACAACATTAGAACTTTACTAGCCCCTTGCATGCCATCTATTCTCTTACAACACATTCACAACCCTGCACCCAATGGTCGTCGGTGCGAGGCTAGCCGCCCCGCCAGTAACTAACTTCTATTGCCATACTTCCAGATAAATGTGGCAGAGTTAACAACCCAGTCTCCACCACATCCAGCAAACCCTACAATTAACAACCAGCCGAGTAAAACCAGCTAGCTAAGGCACCTTCGGTTTTGGTATTAAGGACACCCACATCTGTCTCATACACAGAGGGTTATTACAAACACTGGTGATATGGCAAGCCCCTAGCCACAGCCGCCGGACGACTATCACAGAGAGAGGGCGCCCAGCTCCCCCTTTTTGCCCACCCGAGGAGGGAGACCCCCACCCCCGCGGAGGTATACCTGGCCCCTGTTTTGACTTTCGAGTCATTGCCAGGTAGCACAGGAATTCTTCCTATCAATGAACTAACCATGAATGACTAACACCTTTACTAACCTCTATTAACTCACAATAAACCATTTACCTTTCTTGCATGTTCTGATCACTAAATTAGCACCTCAGCTATACCATAGAATGAAGATTGAACAATCTAGAGAGACGCTCCTATCACAGCTGTCCCCATCCTCCTCGCAAAGTAGATCCAGTCTCTCTCCCCTAAATACGTCCAGTATAGCCAAAATAGTACCTCTTACTAAGGCTCAGTTATATGAAAATATAAAGGCTTCCTATAGCCCTGTGCCACAACAGTAAATACCATCTTACCTAGTCCCCATATCTATTGAGAGCTCAATTAAGTCCATAAGACTCGAGATCCCTACTGTCTACAGGGTCCAGAACCGAGCCTATAAATCTAACTCCCGCCCCCAGTCAAATCAGTTGAAAGCTAGACACCAACCAGTGGTCACTACCCTGCAGTTACCTCTAGCTCTGCCCTTGTGTTGTTCCGGAGTTGAGAGATTCCAGATCCGGCAGACTCCGTGGCAGAGAAGACTGATAGAAGCATCTGTCCATGTACAAGTCCTAACGTGCACCTTATAACCTTCACACAAATTCGTGGGTATATAAGAGTGTAGCCAGCAACGATCGTCAAGAGATCCGACTTGAGAACTTCCTACATTTTGGACCATCTGGACGGCCGAGGAACCAGTCGTTAGCCCCCAACATCACTGGAAGCAAGATAACCAGGACCAGATCTACCCATACTATTCAAGATTCATGTTGCTAGTACTAAGTGTTATAGTACTAGCTTGATACTCACTTATTAACTTTCTATAAAGTGGCTAAGACCTTGCCCAGTGTAATTCATAGTTAACCATTCCATTTGGGACGTACTAAGCGATCAGTGCTCTTTAATTATCAGGCGACCTTGACTCTCGTAATTACCTTATTCAGATATTAAAACTCTAGTGATATCTAACGTTCGCCCACTGATTTGTGTTCTACGTATTTCTGCCTTAAGAATATCAAACTTAGTTCAGTACCCCCATGAGGTTACTAGAGATTTCCGTGTTCTACAATATACGCGTGTCTAATCCTAACTGTGAGCTGCTACTTGGGCACGCGACCAGCCAGCAAGAGGTCAAATCAGTGACATTGAATTATACGAATATATTGAGGTCTTCCAGTAAAATAAAAACTTGCTAATTAAACCCGTGATCAGAAGAATATACCTGAACGTTGGAAGTGGGAGACTAGGCTCCATCCAGATCCGCTAATGCTAGCAGTTCCCTTCTATCATTTGTTTTGTGCGAATATAACTATCTTTCTATGCTCTTTATTTCTTTATTTCAATAAACGTGAACTTGTGTCGTGTTACCGTGTGTTTATTTTGTGTTCTCTATTCCTCATACCTTGTATTGTGCATGCAGCCTTCTATACCCAGTCATTCAGAACTCACATTACCCAAGTTAAACCTGTAGAAAAACAGGGCATAACAGAAAGATTGAATATTTGTGCTTGGCATTATATGATTGTGGGGAACAGATGTAGGCCTACCGTATATATTATTTTTTCATATATATATGATACATATGTAACATTGTTATATTATCACGACTCTCTCTCTCTCTTGTCTCTTCCTCTCTGGGTCTACCTATAGCCTACATTTATAATTGCATGTGACCCTGAAATTCCTTGAGAGTTTGATTGCAAGCATTTTATAGCGTATTATTTGCAGGCGTTCAGTAAATTTCTTACGGTAATACAAACAACCAAACAACGAAAGATTGAATATTTGTGCTGCACATCCCTCATACGAAATACCATTCCCACCGTATAGAGAGAATACAGAAACTGAACTGAAGAAAGAGTGAAAAAGATATAATAATACAGAAATATTACAAGCAAATAAATGAAATAGAGGGATTAGTTAGAGAAAATAATAATGAGAAATACATATACGGATGAGGAAGAGAGAAAGGGAGCACAAGAGAGGGAAAGCGAGCGAGCCAGAAAGACAGACAGACAGGAGGAGTGAGAGAGATTAGAGAAAATAATAATGAGAATTACATATACGGATGAGGAAGAGAGAGAGAGACAGAGCGCGCGAGAGAGGGAAAGCGAGCGAGCCAGAGAGAGAGAGACAGACAGACAGACAGGAGTGAGAGAGAGAGACCGAAAGAAAGAGAGAGAGAGAGAATACAGAAATAAGGAGAAATAAGAGAAAAATAAGACCGATTACCGAAGGAATAGTAGACGCGCGAGAGGCCGAAGTCAGGCCAAAGCGAACGCAACCGAACGCGCCCGGGAAATAGACCAAAAAGTACCTCCTCTTCCCACCCTCCACACTCATTCATAACATCCATTCATAGACTTATATGGGGAGACGAAGAGTTGCTCTTTCCAAAAATGATCGTTTCGTTCGCATTGGAGCCATAGTAACGGCGCTAGGGCGAGTGAAATTGAGCGAATATTTCGGGATTATGCCCGCTGAGCGGTACAGTCTAAAATACCTTACCACCCGCTAAATAAGGGTTAAGAAGGACCTATGTTACTAAGAGGGTTTATTAAGATCATATTTACCCATTTGAGTCGTATAGGTAGATTATAAACTAAAGAAGATTGTCTAATGGTAACCAGAATATGGCAAAAATTCCGCAATGGTGGTGTAATTGTTAAAATTGTCCACTCTCTTCTCTCTGATTCCAGCCTTGTTGCAATGTCTATTGATCCCTCCCTACATTCTCTGATCCATGTATTTTATGTATTCAATAACCAAGGTGACATGACACATCCCTTTCTTACTCCTACATTGACCTAAAAACTCTCACTTACCTTATCACCTACTTCCAGATTTGCCAATGCATTGCTGTAGGCCTAAAAGGATTTTACTGCTATTAGCAACTTCCCTCCCACACCATATACTGTCAACACATCCCACAGACCCTCCCAATCTACTTTGTCACAGGCTTTCCCAAATTCATGAATGCTGCATAGAGTTTTATATTCTTGACTAAATACTTCCATCAACAATTACATGGAGGCTATCTGGTCAATGCAGCTCCAACCCTTTCTGAAACCTCCCTGCTCTTCACTTAGTTTATCATTCGATACCTTTTTCAGTCTGTCTGTTAACCCGTAACCTTGCATATTCCTTAACACTAGCTCATTCAATGTTTGGGAGGTTATAATGCTGTTTTGTTTCATTATTGAGTGCTTTGATTATTTTTTACATTTTGAAGCATTTTTGTTTAGTTTGGCACACACGCATAGCCTACACACAAAAACGCCTCTTTCGACCCCCTTCAAGATATAATACACCCTCTAGACCTGTATTCAAGCTAAATTTGTACATTTTTGTTTTGGTAAAGAAAATGTGGTTTCCCCTAAATTACAGGCTCGCTATTGCTCGCCCAGAAATAATTGACACTTCAATGGGGTGGAAGGTCTTATTATTGTCAAACTAGTGAAACAAAACAGGGATGGTAAAAAAAAAAAAAAAAAATTATATCGAGTGGTGATATTGTACAGTACGGTACAGTTTTCTGTCCCTAAAGTACCCCAAAAAGGGAATTCGCCCACCAACCTCCCAACCAACAACCCAGTGGTAATTCTGCAAGAACCAGAGCAAAAACCAACCGGGACGAAAGGACCCAACAGCAAGAAGGGAAAGTGGGATGCTCCCGCAAGATCAAAGGAAGCCGCCAACCCTGTCAGTCAACAGAGGAGCGCACGACTGGACCAGGGGACCGACCCCAACACGGCCGGAAAAAAAAAGGCCCCAAAGGCACGTAGGCCAAAAATGGTGGATCCCCAACCTTTTTAACATTTCACAACACTCACATACCAAACCCATGCTCAGCTGTCCTTTTTCTGTTGTAGTAACTAAGTATAGATAAGTGCCCCCGTGCTCAGTTGCCCCCCCTTGCCTTGTTCTTTTAGTAACTAAGTGTATATATAATATTAACCGGAGTATGCCACCTGTATTGATGCGACATAGCGGCACTGTCCTTGTGTCGTATTGTGCCACGTGCATACCAACCCGGGTTCATCATCTTATTACGACGACGTCTATAATGCCGTCGTTTATGCAGGTATTTCAGTCCTTAGGGTAATTATCTCCTATCCACCATGTTATTCCTCTCTTCCATTTACTTTTCCACAATTGTTACACGTCTCCCAATCACCACCTCCTAATCCACAATCCACATTACTCTGTTTTGCTTCGTGACCCCATGCTCAGTGGTCACCTGTTTTGTGGGTCACCTTGTCTTTTGCTCCTTCACGCCCCGCTGCACACGCCACCCTACCTGTTCGATCGTAGGGGAATGCCACCCCTATGTCCAGCGCATTAAGGGTCACGACCCTAGGTCACGAGCGGCGCGGCGCCTAGCCTCAAACCACCCCCTTTCCAATATCCAAACCCCCCCTGTAAAGACGCCCAGACGAACGTTCTAACATGCCGATCCCGTTCATTTCCTCACCCCAACAAATAGCAGATAAAGACTCATTCTTGTAACCCCATTTACTACCCTCTAACTTACTAGCCCAACTCACAACCTGAACCAGGAGGGCGGACGGCGCGAGGCTAGAGCAGCCAACATCTCACCCCTAAGAAATCGACGGTTCCGCCTGACTTGCATTTTCACGAAAACTACTATTATGAGCCCCCTGAGTAATCCTAGTAAGTAAAAACTAGAACCCAGGATCAACCCTCCCTAGGAGTATCACTCTTGACACCACCACATCATAAGAAAACCCCATTAGCGTAGAGAATCCCATATATACATATTTAAGGAGTGGCATGCCCCCCCACCCCAAAGGGATACCCCCAACCCCCGCGGACGTTCACCATGACCCACACGTAGCCAACAACTTCTTGCCAGACACCAGGTGAATTTCCAACAGGTGATGAACTAACCCTCTAAATACCTATCCAAATACCATCCTATCCCATCCTTAACCAAAACCAAAATCTTCCTTATCCCATCCTAGATTAAGAATAGCATGTCAGCTATACCAGAGAAGGATATTTAGGTGAATTGATGAATAATACCTCCCAGCCTATTCACGTAGTGCGCCAGTAAAGTAGTCCCTATGAACCTTCACCAAATCCGCCTAAATAACTCTACTGGTACCTCATACTAGAGTTAAGATATCCACGATCATAAATCAGATCACAAGTTACTTACCACCACATTAAAAAAATCCTCCCTAACCCCCTAAGTTCACCAGAATAAATTAACTACTTCATAGCATTGACATCCAATACTTCTAGAACATTCCTGAAGCTTCCTTGACCTGCCTATAAATAATACCCAGAGACAACAGTCGGGCAGTTGAATATTAGAGCTCAAAGCAACGGTTGACCGCATTGTGTTGTCATCTAGTGTTCCCCCCCCCCCCCCCCTCAAGATTCGAGATAACTTCGGTGTTCTGTGATCTGTGCAACTCTGTGAGGAAGTGAATTTAAGTTGTATGAATATATTATTGCATTCGGGACTGCCGGCAGTAATATTATATTGGTAAACAACCGATTCACCCATTTTTGATTGTTTCCTGAACGTCTGGTAGTGCCTACTTTACTACTTAAGTTCAGGAATAATCATAACTCATAACTGATCTAAGGCAGAAAGATCGTTATGTTAGAAGGGATTATGTGAGCAACCTAATAGAGGATTCTGCAAGCATAACTCCTTGGCAACAATTGACTGTAGGCCTTATCAGCATTGTTGACAAAAAGGCGAAAAGCCGCCCGCGTTCCTTGAACCTCTTCTACATATTGGGACGTCATCACGGCTACGCAAAAAGCCCATCTGTAACCCTTCTCTACACTCCCGGACAACTTGGACGGCCCCGGAGCTGCTGTTAACCCCCGACACCACCGAGACAAGATAACCAGGAAAACTCGATCACAGTGTTAACTCGCAAAGTACCAAATTACGGTACCATTAACTCAACCAGCCAGTGTATGCGTTTATGTATCAATCTCTCTGATGTTAGGAAGAAAGTGATTTATTATGCTAGTATGTATTAACATATATCAGTGAAATTTAGTTTAGGCGAACTGACTCCCGTAATTATTCTTGCCATCAGGTTTTACCTCGCCAAAGAAATAAGTCCACATTAGGACTACGGCTCGAGCAAAAGCAATTTTGAAAGAAGTGATTGTGACTCCACCAGAAACCTGATTCGCCCTCACTGATATTTTTCGGTCTAAAGTGTTACCTAAACAGCCAAATATACTAGACCAGTGCAACTAGCTACAGTTATCCCTTTACGTTAATTCTTGGGCTATAACCATATTACCTATACCTTCATCCTAGATTGAGAGTCATATTACCAGAGAGTTAATACAGCGAGATACCTAACCCGCGTGATTCGTGTACTCTAATATCTTACAAATAAGGTGATCAGAAGCATAATACCTGAACGTTGGAAGTGGGAAGTGAACCTCCATCCAAATCCGCAAGAAGTGCTAGAGATTGTAAAAAGTCCAAAACTACGTATCTGACTTATTCAATTTACCATTGTTTCAAGTGCACATATAACCATTATTCTACCTAGTGTTTTTGGAGAATAAAGTTGCATTATAAACCATTACTGTGATGTTATTTATACCATCGGTTGATTCTATTGTGTACTGTGCGTGAAGTCCTATATACCCAATCTTGCAGAACTCACCTATACCAAGTTAAACCTGTATAAAAGCAGGGCATAACATTGGCAGCACCGGTGTTTCTTGATTCGGATAGAGGATTTCATTGCAGTGCATTTTCGAAGCAATAGAGAGAAAATAACATCAAGATGGCAACCCGTTCTCACATTCCCATTCCGAAATACGATGGGGAAACCTACGGAATAGAAACTTACATGGACATTGTAAAGCCCTTGCTAGATTTGGCGTATACTACGGATCAAGAAAAAATCGCCGTAACACTTACGCACTTGGGAAAAGCCGTTTCCCTAGTCGCATACCAGGTAACCCCTACCCTCACGTGGGCCGAATTCAGGCCCATAGTGATTGAAGCTATCAAACCTTCATTGGGCATCTTCGTCGCCCACACCCGTATTCAGGACACAAAGTACGAAGGTGATCTGGATGGAACGTTGAACACCATTTCACAACACATAAAAATCTCATTTCCCACCCTAACTAGAGTGCAACAAGAACAGCAAATTTTAGTGAACTTAGTCTCAGTGTTGCCCTCAGCAGTTAAAGATTATTTTGCTGTGCACGACGTCGGGTTCCAAAAGGACCTAATCATCATCCGACGAATCTTAGCAGTGCAACCGAAACCAAAAAAAATTGCTGCCATCAAGAGGTATACCACTCATCCGCAAAACCCCAACTCCAACTCCAAGCCCGCCTATTCCTCCGGGAAGCCTCAGCCTAGCAGACCCAACCCACTGCGACGGATCTACAACTGGAACAAAACCTACAACCTAAATCAGAGTAAGAACCCCACCTTGGTCATTATAAACCCCTATGATTTCCCAGCCTGTAGTTCAAAGTGTGCCCTTCATGAAATCCGCGACTCCGCGAAACCTCGATCAAACCAACCTCGCATTTCAGTAAATGAGGAGGAGTTTGTTGAGGAAGATGATGCCGGGGATTTGGAGCAGGAAGATGTTGCTCACCTCATGAACCCTGACACTTCAGAGAGAATCCTGGAAGAGTCAGAAATAGACCCCCAGGATTTTTAGAATATCCCCCGTCCACGATGGCCTCGGCGGGGGACGCCCTGAATGACCGAACTGCCCCCATTTATCACCTCGCCAAGATTAAGGACATTCCTGTCCGATTATTGATCGACACTGGCGCCTCTAGATAATGCTTGTTTCATTCTTTCGTTTCGAAACATCACCGCAAGTTTGGGGCACTGTCACCCACCAAATCCAAACTAATCAGTGCCGGAGACACTCCCTTACAAATCCAGAGTGAAACACAACCTCTCCACGTAACTACCCCTGCCCCCCATGCAAATTGCTACCATTCATTCATAGTTTTTCCATCCGATTGTCAACATTACGACGGATATTTAGGACTTGACCTCCTTCAGAAACTCCAGGCCCAAGTTGATTGCGGCCAACGACTGATCTCTTCAAAAAAAAAAAAAAATCCAAATAAATAAAAAATAAAAAAAACCCAGTCCATAAGCTCCACCAAGAAGAAGTCCCCTCAGCCACCCTGTTGCACCCTGAATCACAAGAGTGTGAATCAGCCTCACTATCCCCAGAACAGTCACAAAAAGCCCCCCCAGAACAAACAAAACAATAAGAATGTCACCCCCAACACTCCCATCCACCAGACCTCCCCGAAACCTAAAAGCTCAACCCCTACCCCCATCAAAAATGATGGAGGAAAGTCCATGTCTTTATGTAATGCTCATTCTCTTAGCCCATATTCCACTCCTATTATTCCAGGAAACGCCATGCACCCTTCTCTAAATGTTTTGATGAATACTCCAAATAATATTGGCCATCCTGTGCAACTTTCCATGCCACTTTTTTTCGACCACCCCTGATAAATGTCCTATGCAACCCCTATCCAATGCTCAAACGAATGTACATGCACCCCACAAACCACACACGCCCCCCTCTGAAATTCCGTTTTCTATGGTTACCCCTCAAACAACCACAGCCCAAATGTCACAGGTACCCCTCCCATCCGTGGTTTCTATGCCCCACCCTGACACACAGAAAGCGAACATACCCACACACACTAATACAAACCACAGGCCAGGACCCCCCCTAAACTGCAATCCCATCATTATCAGCCCCGCCATCATCCAAGACAAATGCCATATTCCCCCCCACCATCAGAAGTGGGTTAACCTTCGCCCCATTCTTCAAACCTCTATGATCTTGACCCCCACTAACATGTCAACCCCTCAGGACCGCTGCCTCATCCAGCCCGCAATCATTTCCTCCCAAACCAACAACATATTAATAGCCAATATCTCCGAAGAAGTACTCACTTTACCCAAGGGCCTCATTATCGGGGACCTAGAGACGTTTGATGACCTAACCGTAACCCCCACCACCGCCCCCAATAGTTTGAAGTTACCCTCCCTTCCCGAGTCCCTTTCGGACCAACAAAAACAAAACATGTATTCCCTACTGCTGGAGTTTAGCAACGTTTTTGCTCAAACCCCCACCGAAATAGGACAGACCAACCTAGAACAACACGCCATCAACACCACCGGACCACCTTTGCGTCAGCCCTCCCGCAGGAAGAACCCCCTCCAGCGGCAAGAAGAAGAACAACAAGTGCAAGAGATGTTGGATGCAGGCATTGCTACTCCCTCCATTAGCCCTTGGTCTTCCCCAGTGGTGCTGGTGAAGAAGAAAGATGGGTCCACTCGATTCTGCGTGGACTATCGGCGATTAAACGATGCAACGATCAAAGACGCCACCCCCCTTCCACGTATCGACGACTCCCTCGACTCACTCCACGGCTCCAAATGGTTCACCACATTGGATCTTCAAGCCGGGTACTGGCAAGTTCCAATAACACCAGAAGATCAGCAGAAGAGAGCATTCTCCACCAGCGGCGGTCACTTGTACGAATTCAATGTACTACCATTTGGCCTCTGCAACGGCCCTGCCACCTTCTCCCGCCTGATGGAATCAGTACTCAAAGGACTAACTTGGGAAACCTGCCTCGCCTATTTAGACGATGTAATAGTTTACTCTGGTACCTGGAAGGAACACCTACGCCGATTGAAACAAATACTCCAACGAATAAGAGAAGCCGGATTAAAACTCAAACCCTCAAAATGCGAAGTAGCAAGGAACAAGGTTGATATTTTGGGTCACGTAATATCCGAGCAAGGTATTTCCCCCGACCCCCGGAAGCTATCTGCCATCCATAACCAACAACCCCCCACCACAGTCAAAGGAGTCCGCTCATTTCTTGGGTTAGCCACCTACTACAGACGTTTCGTCCCCCACTTCGCAGACATAGCCCGCCCACTACATCAACTTACCCATAAGGACACAGTATTTTCTTGGACATCGGAGAGAAACGCAGCATTCGAGAAGCTGAAAGAAAAGCTAGTGCAGGCCCCTACTGTATCATTTCCCGACTATCAGCAACCTTTTCGTCTCTACACCGATGTGTCATTATACGCCATTGGAGCCGTTCTCGCCCAAGTCCAAGAAGGACGGGAGCACGTCATTGCCTATGCTAGCTCTACTTTAAATCTAGCTCAACAAAATTATGCTGCCACCAAACGGGAATGCCTAGGAGTCATTTGGGCCCTCAACCACTTCCGGTCTTTCGTACTAGGAGCAAAACTGGACATCAGTACCGACCACCAATCTTTGCAATGGCTACGGAAATGCGAAACCAATTCAGCCTTACTAGTACGATGGAGAGAAACACTCGAAGAGTACGACTTCACGATACAGTATCGACCAGGGAAACTCCACACCAATGCTGACGCCCTCTCCCGTCTCCCTGTACCAGAAAGCCCCCCCACCAACCTGGCCGCCTTACGACAAACAGATTTTTCCTACACTTCTGTAGTGCAGGACTTACCCAAACCCGCTGTCTCGCTCCTACAATCCTGGGAAAGCAGAATCAAGCCCCTTTGGATACCCAAGCCTATATTCTCAAAGTTGACACATTGGGGAGATCAACTCGCCACAGAATCTGGCCACATAGTCATTGACCCCACCCTCGCCCAAACCTACATGATTGCAATCCATGAAGGGAACGGAATTCACCTCGGTCAAAAGAAGATGCTCAAGATCTTTCAGGACCAATATTGGACACCAAACCCATCCGGAATTGCCAAGCAACTGACCGAAGCGTGCAAACCCTGTGCATTGGGAAAGGACCGATGCCGTACAGCAGGGCCAGCTGGTACCATTTCCGCTCAAAAAACATTCCAGATCCTTTCCCTTGATGTGATGGGCCCTTTCCCTGCTCGCGCCGGCAACCGCTATATTGTCACGTTTGTTGACATTTATTCCAAATTCCTAATAGCTTGCCCCGCCAAAGATCACACGGCCACCACCGTTGCTACCCTCCTCACCACTGAAGTTTTTCCCATTTTCGGCCTACCTATTGCTATCTTATCCGACAACGCCCCAGAATTTAGTGGCCAAGTCTGGCATCAATTCGCAAAGCAATGCGGACTAAAGATCAAACACTCCTCCCCTTACTGGCCGCAAGGCAACGCCGTGTGCGAACGCAGTCACCGTACGATTAACAACCAATTACGTACCCGTATGATTGCCTTGAACACCTCCGACTGGCCATCACAATTAAAAATGATTCAGTGGGGTATGAATACCTGCCCCAAAGAAGACGGAATTTCCCCCCACGAACGCGTGTACGGAGTGGCCCCCCTCTTATTGCCATTCCATCACCACGCCCAACCCTCCACCACACCACTCCAAATTGACCCTTTGCAACAACTACAGAACACCCTGCGCACCGCCCAAAACTGCCAAAACACTAAAAACGACAACACCCTTGACCAGAACCCCTTCGCCATTCACGATACCGTAATGGTGGCCAAGCTTCCGGTCATCAACAAATTAGGCCCGAGATATGTCGGACCTTATACCGTCACCCAGATCCCAAATGCCTACCAAACCACCATTAATTATCACGGCGAGACACGCACCTACAGAAATAGATTTGTTAGAATCTTCAAACCCCTAACTAACGAAGATAGTATTCCCCATACCACCCCCGACTCCGAGCTAACCACCCCCTGCACTCAACCACCTATTTTGTCCAGACCCGCAGCCCCACCTGACATTCCAACAAAACCAAAACCTCCTACCCCACCTCTCCCCGCTTTTCACCAACACACCCCCCGAACTCCTTCCCCCTCCGCACTGTCCCCAGAAGTAACACCCCCCCTACCGTACCTGTATCTTCCACCTCGGACAAAAAATTCCAACAAACAAAAAACATACCTCCCAAACACTCACAAACCACCTACCGTTACAAACTACGTCCACGTGTGTCCTCCAAAACTCACCCTACAAAACCACATCTAACCAAACGCTTGCGAAAACCAGCCCCCCTATCACCCCACTCCTCCTCACCCTCACCTTCTACCTCAAACCGAAAACCCCCACCTGGCCCTCGCCCATCTCAAAAGAAAGAGAACCCCAACCCTTCCCTCCAACAACCTCTGGTTTCCTCACAAACCCCATCCCCCCCTAACTCCACCCCCAGTCTCCACCCGAACTCCTCCGAAACCACCTCCCCTCTGTCCTCTATACCCGACCCACCAAACCCCCCCAACATCTTAGATCAAGATTACGCCCTCAGAAATCCAACAACCGGCATCAACAACAAAAAAACCCGCTCCTCCACAATGACCACCCACTTGACTCCATTTTCCCTACCAATTCGGCTTGCTCCCCCCGCAACTGGCCCCTTTCCTTCCACCATTCCCCCCTCCACGAGCAAACACCACAGCACACCTACCTCATCTACAACGAATACGGCAACCAACACCCCCCCACCTCACCTCCTCTCAACCCCACCCCAATACCACCCCGATACAGAACATCATCCAGTGATTCAAGCCCCAAAATAAAAAACCGCCCCCCCATACGGACAGCCTCAGGACGTTTAATCACTAAACCTGTCCGGTTTTCTCCTATCCGCGAGATTAAAACAGTAAAAACCACAACATCCCCCACAATCCACACAACACACACGCCCATATTAAGAATCGCCCCGATTTTTCCCCCACCACCCCCACAGACACAACACTCAGCCAAGACCTCCGCCACTATACCTGACCAAACAGCCACCAAGATGTCCACGACGCCCTTCATAAAGCGAGTCAGAATGTACACGGACTCAGGACAATTGGTCCGCGTGCAAACCCACCACGAAGCCTTCACAGCAGCCCTAATCAACACCACGACAACTTTCCTTCAGATCACCATCGACCCTCACAAGACCCCAGAGACCCGTTCCATCAATTGGTGGGGACTCCTCCATACACTACCCATGATCCACCACCAAGGAGCCTCTCTTTTCTTCACCCTTGAGGCTCGAGGACGAGCCTACGACGAAGGGGAGGGAAGTAAAATACCCCAAAAAGGGAATTCCCCCACCAACCTCCCAACCAACAACCAACAACCCAGTGGTATGCAAGAACCAGAGCAAAAACCAACTGGGACGAAAGGACCCAACAGCAAGAAGGGAAAGTGGGATGCTCCCGCAAGATCAAAGGAAGCCGCCAACCCTGTCAGTCAACAGAGGAGCGCACGACTGGACCAGGGGACCGACCCCAACATGGCCGGAAAGAAAAAGGCCCCAAAGGCACGTAGGCCAAAAATGGTGGATCCCCAACCTTTTTAACATTTCACAACACTCACATACTAAACCCATGCTCAGCTGTCCTTTTTCTGTTGTAGTAACTAAGTATAGATAAGTGCCCCCAATGCTCAGTTGCCCCCCCTTGCCTTGTTCTTTTAGTAACTAAGTGTATATATAATATTAACCGGAGTATGCCACCTGTATTGATGCGACATAGCGGCACTGTCCTTGTGTCGTATTGTGCCACGTGCATACCAACCCGGGTTCATCATCTTATTAGGACGACGTCTATAATGCCGTCGTTTATGCAGGTATTTCAGTCCTTAGGGTAATTATCTTCTATCCGCCATGTTATTCCTCTCTTTCATTTACTTTTCCACAATTGTTACACGTCTCCCAATCACCACCTCCTAATCCACAATCCACATTACTCTATTTTGCTTCGTGACCCCATGCTCAGTGGTCACCTGTTTTGTGGGTCACCCTGTCTTTTGCTCCTTCACGCCCCGCTGCACACGCCACCCTACCTGTTCGATCGTAGGGGAATGCCACCCCTATGTCCAGCTCATTAAGGGTCACGACCCTAGGTCACGAGCGGCGCGGCGCCTAGCCTCAAACCACCCCCTTTCCAATATCCAAACCCCCCCTGTAAAGACGCCCAGACGAACGTTCTAACATGCCGATCCCGTTCATTTCCTCACCCCAACAAATAGCAGATAAAGACTCATTCTTGTAACCCCATTTACTACCCTAACTTACTAGCCCAACTCACAACCTGAACCAGGAGGGCGGACGGCGCGAGGCTACAGCAGCCAACATCTCACCCCTAAGAAGTCGACGGTTCCGCCTGACTTGCATTTTCACGAAAACTACTATTATGAGCCCCCTGAGTAATCCTAGTAAGTAAAAACTAGAACCCAGGATCAACCCTCCCTAGGAGTATCACTCTTGACACCACCACATCATAAGAAAACCCCATTAGCGTAGAGAATCCCATATATACATATTTAAGGAGTGGCATGCCCCCCACCCCAAAGGGATACCCCCAACCCCCGCGGACGTTCACCATGACCCACACGTAGCCAACAACTTCTTGCCAGACACCAGGTGAATTTCCAACAGGTGATGAACTAACCCGCTAAATACCTATCTAAATATCATCCTATCCCATCCTTAGCCAAAACCAAAATCTTCCTTATCCCATCCTAGATTAAGAATAGCATGTCAGCTAGACCAGAGAAGGATATTTAGGTGAATTGATGAATAATACCTCCCAGCCTATTCACGTAGTGCGCCAGTAAAGTAGTCCCTATGAACCTTCACCAAATCCGCCTAAATAACTCTACTAGTACCTCATACTAGAGTTAAGATATCCACAATCATAAATCAGATCACAAGTTACTTACCGCCACATTAAAAAAAAAACTCCCTAACCCCCTAAGTTCACCAGAATAAATTAACTACTTCATAGCATTGACATCCAATACTTCTAGAACATTCCTGAAGCTTCCTTGACCTGCCTATAAATAATACCCAGAGACAACAGTTGGGCAGTTGAATATTAGAGCTCAAAGCAACGGTTGACCGCATTGTGTTGTCATCTAGTGTCCCCCCCCCCCCCCCCTCAAGATTCGAGATAACTTCGTCGTTCTGTGATCTGTGCAACTCTGTGAGGAAGTGAATTTAAGTTTTATGAATATATTATTGCATTCGGGACTGCCGGCAGTAATATTATATTGGTAAACAACCGATTCACCCATTTTTGATTGTTTCCTGAACGTCTGGTAGTGCCTACTTTACTACTTAAGTTCAGGAATAATCATAACTCATAACTGATCTAAGGCAGAAAGATCGTTATGTTAGAAGGGATTATGTGAGCAACCTAATAGAGGATTCTGCAAGCATAACTCCTTGGCAACAATTGACTGTAGGCCTTATCAGCATTGTTGACAAAAAGGCGAAAAGCCGCCCGCGTTCCTTGAACCTCTTCTACATATTGGGACGTCATCACGGCTACGCAAAAAGCCCATCTGTAACCCTTCTCTACACTCCCGGACAACTTGGACGGCCCCGGAGCTGCTGTTAACCCCCGACACCACCGAGACAAGATAACCAGGAAAACTCGATCACAGTGTTAACTCGCAAAGTACCAAATTACGGTACCATTAAGTCAACCAGCCAGTGTATGCATTTATGTATCAATCTCTCTGATGTTAGGAAGAAAGTGATTTATTATGCTAGTATGTATTAACATATATCAGTGAAATTTAGTTTAGGCGAACTGACTCCCGTAATTATTCTTGCCATCAGGTTTTACCTCGCCAAAGAAATAAGTCCACATTAGGACTACGGCTCGAGCAAAAGCAATTTTGAAAGAAGTGATTGTGACTCCACCAGAAACCTGATTCGCCCTCACTGATATTTTTCGGTCTAAAGTGTTACCTAAACAGACAAATATACTAGACCAGTGCAACTAGCTACAGTTATCCCTTTACGTTTATTCGTGGGCTATAACCATATTACCTATACCTTCATCCTAGATTGAGAGTCATATTACCAGAGAATTAATACAGCGAGATACCTAACCCGTGTGATTCGTGTACTCTAATATCTTACAAATAAGGTGATCAGAAGCATAATACCTGAACGTTGGAAGTGGGAAGTGAACCTCCATCCAAATCCGCAAGAAGTGCTAGAGATTGTAAAAAGTCCAAAACTACGTATCTGACTTATTCAATTTACCATTGTTTCAAGTGCACATATAACCATTATTCTACCTAGTGTTTTTGGAGAATAAAGCTGCATTATAAACCATTACTGTGATGTTATTTATACCATCGGTTGATTCTATTGTGTACTGTGCGTGAAGTCCTATATACCCAATCTTGCAGAACTCACCTATACCAAGTTAATCCTGTATAAAAGCAGGGCATAACAGTCCCCATAATAAGAACACTTGAACACCACATAGGAGGACACACTGGAACCTTTGTCTTGACTTGGCTTCCTCTTGGAATAGTTTTGGCCAAATTTGCTCTTACATGCAACTCTTAAAACATTGTGTATTTAGCCTGCATGCCCTATCATGAGCATAAATGGTGACTCACCCATTTGAATCAGTAGTGAACGGAAACGAGAAAATATAATGCTTTATTATAGCGTTAAAGGTTCAAAGAATCATTATTTTGACATTTTTACAATGTGAAGCAATACATTATAGCCCAGGGTTAATGGGTTATTAGAAATAATAATGTAAAACTTGCAAAATAAACAAACCAAAACGAGGACGAGACAATATAAAGGCAAAAGAACTAATTAAAATCGCTATGTTGAAACGACGTTTTAATCAAATGAAAATTTGAAATAAAAGAACACAAAACCACCACATAGGGTGTACTGTACATTAATACATGAAAAAGTTAATCCGTTTCCCAAACAAACCAATCGCACATATAACAACGCACTATCGTCACGTTCAAGGAATTAGACAAGTCCGGGATGTTCTGGTAAATTTTACTAACTTTTTTAGGAATAAAAAACTACAATTAATTTTTCAAATTTTGTATGGAACCAAAACCTGACAACTGTTGAGGAAAGTGCCGTTTAAGCAAAATGATCAGCGAACTAATGATTTTTATTGTACAGTGAAAGCCAACATTAATATGCACCTTGCTCTGAACTGAGCCAAAGCCAAGCCTATTGAAACCTATAATGTGTGAACACTGTAGCCCTCCTGTTCCCCTTCCACCAATGCTTTCAAGCACTGGTTCAGGCATTTGATATTAACTTAATCTTTTTATTTTATTTAGTTTTTCTTTTCTTTTTTAACCATCCCCACTTTGTTTCTCCATATTAGCTTGGCAATTTTGTAAGTATGTCCACCTCATTAGTTTAGCAATAATACGAGGTTTCTCTCCATTCAGGTATCAATTTTTTTTCCTGGCGAGCAATATCAAGCCTGCAATTTAGGGGAGGACATTTTCTACCATAAAATAATCAAATTTGGCTTGCAGTTTTTATTTTGGACTGCTTTTATTAGTTTGAAGGGAGTCTGAGGAGGGGTTCTTTAGCATGCTTTTTATTGTACAGTGAAAGCCAATGTTAATATCCACCTTTGCTCTGAACTAAGCCAAAGATAAACCTATTGAAAACCCCAATGTGTGAAAACTGTAGCCCTCCTGTTCTCCTTCCCCCAGTGCTTTCAATCACTGGTTTAGGCATTTGATATTAACAAAAATGCTAGAACAAAAATGGTATATCCAAATGTCCAGTGTTCTATTGTCAATATCATAGTTTGTCAACATCCATGATGATATTTTGTGTGAATAATAAAGAAATATATATCGGTCTATACTTGTATGACGTGCAACAACTGTCCCAAGCTATTAGCTAAACAGGGGCAAACTAACAAATCATGCAACAATCAATAAAATCCCTCTATAATAATGAATTAAAGCTCCCTCCCCCAAGATGTTGGATCAACTAATGGATCAGCCTTGCATTTAAGGTGACTAAAAGTCAAGGTGAGAAGGAGGTTTTGGAAAGTATATACAGTGTACACTGAAATGCACCGTGCATGTCTCCCACACATGCTAATAATGTGTATTGGACAGTTAAAATCAATAGTTTGATGAAAATTATGTTCATAAACTGTAATTGTAAGTTACTCTTTTTCAGTTATTCAGTCAAAGTGGATGATAATAACAGAATGGAACATAACAAAATGAGAATGAATGTGTGAGGGCAAACTACAAGATAAGATATCAAGTGAAGAGTTGAGCCGACGGTTAGATATGAAGAGTATCAGTGATAAAATGAGCTCAAACAGGCTTGCATGGTTTGGGCATGTAGAGAGGAGAGATGAACTAAATAGTGTGAAATGAGAAGAGTTGAGGCAACAGTTAGATATCAAGAGTATCAGTGATGGCAGGCTTGGATGGTTTGGGCATGTAGAGAGGAGGGATGAACTAAATAGTGTGAAATGAGAAGAGTTGAGGCAACAGTTAGATATCAAGAGTATCAGTGATTGCAGGCTTGGATGGTTTGGGCATGTACAGAGGAGGGATGAACTAAGCCCAACTTGGCGGGTGCCCAACTCCGAAAGGAGTTGAAGTAGGGGAGCTATCCCCCCGCCAAAGGCGGCTTTCTAGGGCCTTTCCTAGCTGATGCTGAGAGGATTGGGTTCTAGTCATGTGGTGATGGGCTGGTCTATCAGAGTGAGAGCTGAGCGATCTCTGCCATACCCATACCTTACTCTGACTGTTCCTTTTACTTATATATCTTCTAGATCTCAAGTGACGGCGTCTTTTCCGTGGATCGACCTCCCTACTGCCAACCTAAAAGTTGGCAGATTGGGAGCCAAAGCGTCATATTTTTCCCTTGCCCCTCAACTTTCCCTTCATGATTGCTGAGGGGCACGGGGCCTTGGGTGGGGCTTTGGTTTCCCGGGCGTTTCCGCACCCTCCTCAGCTCCCTGCCTTAGAGTGGCTTCGGTCACCTGGGTTTTGTTAGTGGTAGGCAGGGAGGGTTTTGTGGGGGCGCTCTATGGCCTTGGCCTTGCTCGGGACCTTGGGGCTGTTCGGCCAGGCAGCCTGGGGAACAACAACAACAACAACTAAACCCAATGAAAAGATACAAGTCTGTGAACATGGAGTGAGCTGCACTGAGTGATGGATCTAGAAAGACATGGTATCAAACCATACGCTCTTATCTTGAATTTATAAACCTGACAAGTGAGGCAGCTCTGAACAGGTCTGCCTGAAATGTCTGCATTAGAATGTGAGATTAAAACGGCAGCTTCTGTGAAACACTCAAACAAGTAGCCTATATATATGTATGTATGTACTGTACAGTACTCTAATTTTTCCTTGACTCTCCATATGTGTTACTAATAGGCTAGCTTGGGACTAGTTGTTGCACGTCATACAAGTATAGACCGATATCTCTTTCTTTATAATTCACACAAAATACTATCGTAGATGTTGACAAACTTTGATTATGACAGTAGAACACTGGACATTTGGAAATACAGGTTTCCCTCACTATCCGATGGTCCAATTTACGATATTATTATATTTATTTTTTTGGTGTTTGGGTTTGGGTTTTGGCTGGTCCCAGAATGCATCCTCATTTACCCCATTTATTTTAGGGTTCGCTATATGATTTTTCTATTTAAGATCGGGTTTTCAGGAACGTAACCCAATCGTAAATCGAGGGAGACCTGTACCATTTTTTATATATTTATGGGACCAGTTTACTGTTTTCTGTGATTCATTGTTTTCAAGTAGGCATTACAGGTAGTCTACTTATAAGACATATTTTCCACTTACCTCATAAACTAAGGTACTGTACAGTCATAGTCATAAATACTGTCTATAAATGTTGGAATCTAACTCAGCCTGAATGTAATCACCTTAATAATTCTATTTAATAGTGGCCCCTTCGTCATTGACGAACTGCCTTAAAGGAAGGCACCCTTTCAAACTCCATGCGTTTCGCACATTTGAAATGCCCGCGCAGGTAGCTTGATGGGGCCCGCATCATAAGTGCACACTTAATCTCTTAAGGAATTGCCATAATGATCGGGTACCACTAAAGAAAAAACTTTAGAAAAAATAAACACTAATAATAATACACTAAAGTTGTCAAAAACAGCTTCCAACAATCGTGGATATTCATGGTGTGCGCAGCCTGACGTGGAGACCCGCGCGTAATTTCGTCCTTCTTCTACCTGCAAAAATACCGCTCGGACGTGTTTTAGTGAGCTGCTGTATTTGTCGTCCCCTTTCGTCTTCTCGTGAGTCCTTACTCATTTGTATTAACTGAGACGTTCTGTGACAGGTTTAGATTAGCTAGCTTACTAGACCGAGCAGTATTATTGCAGGGAGAGTGTATTATAAGGGTACTTTTTGAGCGTCCAAGCAGCCCGATTGGGTGGACGCCTCGCATGTCTAACTTTTCTTTTTCAGTTTCCGTGTTAACTTAAACTAGTTAGGAGGCTATTTTACTGGGTTTTTTCCTGCTGAAGATGTTCCCAGGTTCTGTGCGTTTTGTGCGGTGTTTGTAGGCTCTAAAAGTTGTCACACGTAGTTGTGGGACTTCGTGGAGCCTTGCCCTGCCCCTGGGCCAACGTGTGGTGGCGTCGTCGTCGTGGGAGCCCCTCTGCGGTTGCCCAAGGCCTCGTGGTCTGCCTCTGTTAGGGGTTTAGCTTGTTTAGGCTAAGTTTATTACTTTATAATTATATATTGTGTATTATAGCCTTGCTTCCTCAGTACTTGTTGTGTTTTGGCAAGTATGAGGATTATATATTGTGTATTATAGCCTTGCTTCCTCAGTACTTGTTGTGTTTTGGCAAGTACGAGGATGACAGGGACCCCCTGTTTATTGTTGTGGTTGTGTTTTTCGTCGCCCAATGGTCTGGGTACTTAACACAACGGGTTGGGTGTCCTTTCCCGGCGCTCTCACTGCTTAGTGACCGCCAGGAGTCTGCTTCGGTGGACATTGGACAAGTCCCAGTTCCCATAGTGGTCTAATACCACTTTTTTCCCGGCGGGGGGTGTCAACCTCCTGGGGATATTCCGGCGTTGCCGGGAGGACTAGCCTGTCTCGCTAGGGTTACTTATTCCCGGCGGGACACACAAGGTTGTGACTGTTTTTTGTTTTGGTTTACTATCAAGATTAGGTAGTATACGGACCTCTCACTACTGTGTCTTCGCCCCGGCGAGTAGGTAGGATGGAAAAACAATAGTCAATGGGTTTATTGATACTACTAAAAATTATAAGTGTCATTATATGCAACCCTGTGTGTTTTTTCTTTTGGGTTACAGATTAGTAGTATGTTACAGACCTTATCACTACTAGTCTTCGCCCCGGCGAGTAGGTAGGACGAAAAAACAATGGGCAATGGATTTATTGATACTACTAAATATAAGTGTCAATTATATTACATTTAGTCCTCACCCCTCTTTTTGTGCAACTTCAGGCATGATTAAGAGTGTGGCCCAGTCGGGAAAATAGACTGATCCTGTTAGGACGCTCTGTTTTCTCGGCTGTGTTTTTTCTTTTGGGTTACTATCAAGATTAGGTAGTATACAGACCTTATCACTACTAGTCTTCGCCCCGACGAGTAGGTAGGACAAAAAAACAATGGGCAATGGATTTATTGATACTACTAAATATCAGTATCAATTATATTACATTTAGTCCTCACCCCTCTTTTTGTGCAACTTCAGGCATGATTAACCCGGCAAGCGCGATAGGCCTCACGGAAGGCTTCCTATAGGGAACGCGATAGGCCTCACGGAAGCAGGACCATAAAAAAAGCCTTCCATAAAAAAAAGGGCCTATCAAAACAAAGGAATTTGTCTCTAGGTGAGATAATTCCCCTCCAGTACTCATCCATGTAAATCTCACCCACCCCCCTCCCCTCCTTCCCCACCTTATTCCCCCCTCCCTCCCCACCTCAATTATCACCTATTTTTCCTCTTATTATCATCATTTATCGGTTATTTTTCTCTCCCGCGATAATGTAGCACAAGTGGGTTGCATAAAAGATCGTTATGCAACACCCAGACACCGGCACACACCGCCCCGCTCTTCTCAGTTGACTCCCAGACAGCGAGAGGGGAGGGCTGCCTGTCTCTCTCTCTCGCCTGAGATTATGACCGGGTGGCCAATATCTTCGTTTTTCACCACCCAAATGCTTTTCCCACTTATTTTAGCACTCTTGAAGGTTCATATATACATCATATATGTAAAATAAAAGCATACCGAAAACAAATAATGGTTTATATTGTAAATATAACGAATTCTGTCAGAATCCAGGGCTAGAAATGCACAAATAACTACCCTAGCACCTACGTCTATATCGCGCTTGTCAGGTTAAGAGTGTGGCCCAGTCGGGAAAATAGACTGATCCTGTTAGGACGCTCTGTTTTCTCGGCTGTGTTTTTCTTTTGGGAGACTATCAAGATTAGGTAGTATACAGACCTTATCACTACTAGTCTTCGCCCCGGCGAGTAGGTAGGACGAAAAAACAATGGGCAATGGATTTATTGATACTACTAAATATCAGTGTCAATTATATTACATTTAGTCCTCACCCCTTTTTTTGTGCAACTTCAGGCATGATTAAGAGTGTGGCCCAGTCGGGAAAATAGACTGATCCTGTTAGGACGCTCTGTTTTCTCGGCAGGGCCGGGGATATCAAATAACATATGTGAATGTTTCGGTTTATCCTTATGAGCATTGATTCCTGGAAATTATTTTCCAGATCACCACCACTTCTGGCGAGGAGCACGGACAAGGGGACAACCAATCTGGCTGGGGGGTTTGTCACTACCATGCCCTTTGTACCTCTTTGTGTTACTAAATCTTGTTATGAGTTTCCAATTTTTAATCACTCACATTGTATCTGGTGTGTGCCATGCCTGGATCGTTCTCGTGGGACCTGGTGGTCCAAGAAGTGCAAGACCTGCACTGAGCTCCGGCATGGCTTACTGGTTGACAAAGGTAAATCTTGCTTAATTTCTCTGAATGCAATCAGAATTGCTTTTAAACCTCTGAAGTGCGCATGGGGGTAATTGGAAACGTCCCCCTGTGCTGACGTATTTGAGGTGTTTCCGTCACTAAAATATTCATTGTGCCATTAATAGCATTAATACTTATCCATATGTGCCTATTATGGGTTGATTATAAAGGTATTAACCTGAAACAACAATAAAACGAGTGAAAACAGCGTTTGGATGGTCAAAATCGGAGATATAGCCCGCGAGTTGTATAATGTATGGGTGAGGCAAGCTACTTTCCCGCCAATTTCCCCCAAGGCCACTGAGACACAGTCGATTGATACTCTCTCTCTCTCTTGCACTCGCTTGCCATCAGTGATGACAACACCCTGCTTGCAACTCGCTAATGTTAGCACGAAAATATACCTCAGAATAAGGGAATAACAGGGAAAATAGGTGATAACTGAAGGAGAGGAGGAAAGTGGGGAAGGAGGGGAGGTAGAGGACTGAGATTTTGCATGGCCCAGGGGCCAAACAAATTTTTTTTTTTTTTTTTTTTTTTTTTTCGATGTCAAAAGTTGATTTTTTTTTCACTCACTCATAAGAGTCTCCCCGCAGTCCGCCGGGGGAACTCTTAAGAGTCTCCCCACAGTTCCCGGGTTAAGAATTACTGTACTGAGGTCGCACATAAGTCTTTGATGTGTGACGACCTAGAATTGTGGGAATACTTAACTGTCAAAGAACCCCCTGCCCCTCTCTTGCCTAAATCTCGCAGGGCTTTCACCAGTAAATCTCCCAAAGATAGTAAAACTAAACCTAAGTTTATGTCAAAGGAACATATTAGCTGAAGTGACAGTAGTGACAGTGAAGGGACTGAACCCCCCAGCCACAGTCCAAGTCGCCGGGGACTAGCAAGACTTCCTCCCCGACTCACCGGACCAAGACATCCTCTTCTAGCCGGAAGAGAAAGGCGGAAGAGTCAACATCCTCCTCTCGGAAGTCGTCCTCCGAACGACATAGCAAGAAATCTTGTTCGGGGTCTGCTGATGTTGGTTCCCGGTGTAGAACCGAGCATAGTAAGTCTTCCTCAGCTTCCACCTCCGCTAAGCCTGACATTCAATCCGGCAGCTCGGTGGTGGGACCGGAGGATGAGGCAGCAATTAACTCGGGGTGATGTTCTCAATGTGCTTACTACCTCTAAGTTAAACAAGCAGGACTTTGTAATCCCACAGGTTTCTAGTCATGCCAAGGTTCACGGTTTGCCACCAAAAGTGTTAGCAGACGAGTACCAGGGTTATAGGGTGGTGGACGAGTCGGATACTAGCGTCTCTTTAGATAATAGAGGTGAACGCCTATCTAGTGGTTGTGTGGGGCACCAACGGGTATTGTCTCAGTCAGTGTTCCCCCAAGCAATTGTTAATCCTCCACCAATACCTACTCCTCAGGAAATACCGATGCTTGATCTTAATCCTCAAGATATGCTTAACCATGTCACTAATCACCCCACGATACTAGGGGCCCCATGTGATTTTTCCGCAGCTCCGGACTTGAACCTGGACGCTTTGGACTCTGTGCACCCCAGCGAGGTGGAAGCGGAAGGTGAGTCGGATGTTGCATATATTCCATCCGCACAACCTAATGAACACACTAGTAACCGACCTCAGCGTCGCCTCAATATGTCTATTACACACAGCGGGTCAGATAGGGGGTCCATATCTTCCGAGTCTCGTTTTGCTGCCAAAGTTTACCTAGAGCAAGCTTTTGAGGGTATGTTAGCTAAATTGATGGCTCATAACGATGCTAGTAATTCTGCTCCTAGTACTTCCCATACGTCTGTCGGTTCGGGTGTGCCAGATGCTCTCCCGCCAAAGCCAGTTCGTTCTCTTGAGCCAGCCCCTGTGCCGGCGAAACAGGAAGTTAACGTAACGCTACCTCATAGTCTGTCAACAGCTAGTACCTTTGTTACGCAGTCATCACCTATCACCACAACTAATGTACAACTGATATCTGATGTCATTCCTCCCACTTTAGACAAAATTCCTACCCATCCGGGACCTATGCCCCTTTTGTATGGTCAGGATGTCTCATGGTCCAAAGTTTGTGCTCTCAATCCGGCGCTGGCAGTAACTACTTTGTCGGGAGAGCAACCGGTCCCTGCTGAGTGGGAAATACAAATTAATAAGCATAAGAAATTACGAGCTCTGGACTCGTCTGGTAGGACCTTAGATATAACAGTTAAGGCAGTACCCAATCTCTTTAACCCTGATTACTTCATTTATTCCTCGGCCCCGGCCCTTCCACCTGCCTCGTCAGCTAAACTCTATGCTGATTGGTCATGCACTGTAGGCATGAATGACGTCAAAGCGCTGTCCTCATTAACCCAGGAGTTGGATACAACCCCGCAGCTTGATCCTTTTGGTCACCCGGTCTTACACATAGGGCAGGCAGGGCTGGGGCCTTGGGTGGAGTGGCAGTCAGAGTTGAGACAGTATGCCTCGACAATTACTAACAAAGCCTCACATCAGATCCCCAAGGAAACTCAGGGTTGGTTCTCCCTTCCGGTGGTCAAAGCCGGCGGAGTCCCAGAACCTATCCTCACTTTCATTTCTGCCCCACGTCTCCAGATTAGAGACATAGATCCCTTTTGTATTCCTCCTCAAACTCAGCTCGAAAAAGACTTTCGTTTGAGGCAGAAAGCGTTACTGCTATTGTCGCAGGCACTGTTATCTCGTCAGCTCTCCCAATCCCTGCTTAGAACCATTGCGGCGATCCGAGACGAGAATGCGTGTAAGGCTCTGGAACTATCACGTAGAATCATGCTCCAGAATGCAGTTCAATCTTTGGGAGACATCAGAGTCGCCTTGTTTGAGGCAGTTCGGGCTAGACAGGACCTTAAGAGTCCATTTTGTTAAGAAATTACCGGAAGCTATTGCCCGCCGAGTTCTTATGTCTGAGGTTTTGACCTCCTCATTGCTTTGCCCTGATGTCTGGAGTACGGTTTACAACCTAGCCACGTCTCGGACCGCCGCAAGTTCGTCACCTAAAGAGTTCAAGTTTCCAAAGCTTTTCTCCAAACCAAAGCAGCAATGTAAAACTCCCCATCAAGGTAATAAGTTTTTTCCCCCTAAGCCACAGCACTCCAAAGGCACTGAGTCCTCTAAGAGTAAAGGTGGTACCAAACCTGGTAAGTGGACCAAGCCATACCATAAATATAAATCAGGTCAGGGTTCTACCTCTAAATCACAAGGCTCAGCCTCTGCTAGCCAGGGCCGGTATTTATAAAATAATTTAAAAATTTCCCTAAAAGCAATTTTAACTAAAAGAAAACCCTTAAAAGTTATTCATAAAACATTTAAAAGCAGCTTTTAGTGGAAGCGTTAAGAAGGCTGCCACAACCGCTAGTTGCTACATCTAGCAAGATTACAATCGATGAATAACGTTTAATAGGTAAGTATAGGCTTCTAATTGCATATACTAATTACTATAAAACATTAGGGTAATTATGCAATATTTTGTTATTGTGAAATCTATTATATATTGCTAAATTGAAAGGGTAATATATTTACCATACCAAAACAATTGCATACTCCGGTGTGGCAGCATCTGAGATAGTTGCCAAATTCGCGAGTTTTCACAATTCGTAAAGTGGGGTAATTTCGGAAGTTTTTCGAGTTTGTTTTTTACAATTTCTCCTGACTGTAAACACATTGTAGAGATTTAACTAGGTCAAGTGATGTGTAGTGATAATGCGCCGTGCGCCGTAATCCAGGAAGCCTCCTAAAATTATCCCCCATAATATCCTTATCCTAAATGATGTCCGAAGTATTCTTTAAAAGTGGAAAACTTCGGACTTGTATGGTAAAAGCGTTTCCATTATATAATGGCAATGGGTAATTACTTATTATCGCCAAAGTCCGAAGTTATGACCGCAGACCGAAATCACCCCAGTTTACGGTAATTTACGAAAAAATAGGGTGCAAATAGGCTACTTGTTCTCGGATGTTATGAAATAGGCCTATCTTGTGACAATCGAATATTATATCTTAGTCCTTCTACACTCCTTTAATTTGGTCTATTTGTTAGTGTTCTTCCAACAAGTACAGTATAGGCGTTTGTCAACGAGGACGCTGGAACTGTCGAGGTTGTGGGCGGAGGAGGATTTACCCATCTAAAAATAGAGAGACCGCGACCGCGGCAAAAAATGTAGTCGGACATATTATATACAGTATGAATCAAATTGTTTAAAGTAGGTTGATATATATGGTGGTAGGTTACTTTCTAATATAGCTTATTCGTTGGAGAACACACAGTGGATCACCTTTGAGTAGTATGATGTGTGGGGTGGTATATGGAAAGAATCAAGAGTTACCTAACATACTGCACTTGATAATATATCTAATCTACAATCATACCACCATGAGTTACTCATTCAGTTACATTTTGACCGTTGCCAAATACCGTAGGGTACTAGGCCTACACACTTTCATCTCTGGGTTAAGAGCTTTGTTCCTCTGTCTCCTTCATGGTTTAAATGGTGTACTTCGATTAACTCGCTATAGGCCTATTAATCCAATTAATCTTTCTAACATGAACATTCCTTGGCAGGGGGTGGCGGATTTGTTATTCAATCATCTTCATCGTCCTCTAAAAGTAACTTTTAAGCGCTAACAGTCCCAAGGGGAGCTTTTAGTTTTCGCTGGGTTTAAAAGCTACTTTAGCCGCTAAAAGCTACTTTTAGCCGCTAAAAGTTTTTTTGCCCAACTTTTAAGTTTTAAAAGTTGGCGCCATCTTTAAAAGCTACTTTTAGGCCTAAAAGTGCTTTATAAATACCGGCCCAGGCGTCCAACCCCACACCTACCCAGTCAAAAAACTAAATCTTTTGCCAGTCTCCAATCACACTTTGGACAAGTTAGGTCAAAGCTCAGTAACGCCGGACAAGTCTACCCTCACAGGGACTTTCAGAGTATGTCACAAAGCGTGGCCGCGGCGGACTTGGGCTCGGACAGTGGCCCGCAAGGGCATAACCTGGAGGTGGATCAGACGACCTCAATTGCGCCTCCCACGAGCAACCACTCGTGTATCTCTAGAAATAGAGTCGCTCCTCCAGGAAATAAAGTTGGGCCGGTTGAGAGTAAAGAGATTAATACTGGAAGGCAACAAACATTTCCCTCTCTTGCCGGCGGGGGAGTTATGGCCTATTCCAGGGTTTATCCTCAACTTACTAGCGGTCTGGGCGAAGCACGAGACACACTATTCAGTAACAACATGGACCTCTCCTCCACCGACGGTGTGGGTAGATACCGATGCATCAGGGACAATAGGCTGGGGTTATCAGTCAAGCCTAGGCCATCAGGGTCAAGGTCTTTGGTCCCAATCGCTAGACTGTCACATCAATGTCCAAGAATTACTAGTCCCATTGTTTTTCCTCCAGGCACACGGCCCAGCGTTGTGGGGCAAGTCCATCGCTTTCTGAATGGACAATCTGAACGCAGTATCGTGCATTCAGAAGCAAGGGTCAACGAGGTCTCGGGCATTACTCACGCTATCAGATATTTTTACACTGGCAGACAGTTTAGAAATTCATTTACACGCCTCGTACCTCCCAGGCATAGCCAATGTCTGGGCAGACGCGCTATCCCGGCAAATGAGTACGAAGGTCGAATGGTCAATAAAGCAAACCATCTTCAATCAGGTGATTGCTCCAATGTACCATCCACAAGTGGATTTGTTCGCATCCAGGGAGACTCACAAGCTCCCTCTTTACCTGAACCGCCAGGAACCAACCCTGGCGGGGGGACCAGACACATTGATGGTGGTCTGGAACAAGTGGAGTTCCATATATCTGTTTCCGCCTCCAGACGCATCACTCATGTGTCAGGTAATTCACAAGCTACAGAGCTATCGGGGCGCAGTCTCGATGATTGCGCCTCTATGGCCGGCTCAGGTGTGGTACCACCAGTTAAAGAAGTGGTGCGGGACCCCGACATCACTCCCGATATCGTATTTCCACTTGGACACAATTGGAAACCTAGAGACCTCGCTGACTTTTGCTTTTTGGACATTCAGAGAGCCAAGTGGCTGCCCCAATATGGCCAGAGTGTAACTGCTAAATTGATAGGTCAATATACAGAGTCTACCCAGCGACAATACTCTTCTCATTGGCGTGCTTTCACTACTTGGGTTGTAGAAACCTCTCAGACAAACACTTCGGTTGCATTAGTTTTCAAATACCTGGATTATTTGTTTGAACATAAGCGTCTATCAGTTCACACTTTAAAAAAACACTTGTCAGCTATAAAGATCCCCCTTTTTGATCTAACAGGTTTATCTATACCGCCGGCGGAGGAAAAGGGTTTCATGAGAGCATGTTTCAGGCTTCGTCCACCACCCCGCCAGCTCACACCTACCTGGTCACTCGAGAAGACTTTAGCATTGCTTTATGCCCCCAAATACACCAAGAACCCACCTTTTGAATTAATTCTTTAGAAAGCCGTGTTTTTTATGGCTCTTGCCTCAGGTAATCGGGTATCTGAGTTGGCGGCGATGTGTAACACACCTAATTGCCTTAGATTTGGGTGGCGCAATGCTGATGTACAGATTGCTCCGTCTCATTCTATTGTTGCCAAAAATTAACATCAGGATCATGTTTTTACTTCCTTTACTGTACCTGCCCTTAAACGCGGCGATACTCACCACATTCTATGTCCAGTACAAGCCTTGATTAAGTTAATCAGAGCATCCCAGCCTAAGCAACCGGGAGCTCTATGGGTATCTGCGAAAGGTACACGGGTTACAAAGCGAAGGTTGGCGGCCCTCCTCGTAGAAGTTATCAGGGAAAGCAATCCCGGCTTAGTGGTAAGAGCCCATGACATTCGTAAATGGGCGGTGTCCCTACGCTTTTTACATAATTATTCGGTAGATGATATTGCCGAAACTAATTTCCAATCATACCTTTCTATCTTGCTATCTGTCAGTACACCTAGAAAGACCAAAGCACACCTGTGTGGCCCTCGGCAACGGGTGTAAGATCTTTGTGCTAGTAGATTTAAGCTGTTGTTTTCAAAACAGGGGGGGGGGGGGATGTGTAACTACAAAGACACTAACACCCCTTCGCCGAAAACTTGTGATATATATGCAAATATGTAAGACCGAAGGTTGTGATCTCTATTTACATTGTAAATCTTCTTTTTCTCTAGTAATTAAGAAAGATATATTTTTCTAGTCAAGAAAGATGGGATAACATAGGTTAATGTTCTGATATTATTTAAGAGTAATATGAGTGATATATACTAAAATACTATTACCTATGCAATTTTCACAGCATACCTAAGTTATGGTTGCAATATTAAGAACAAGTGTCAAATGTCACATACTTTATTTTGTACATAGTCGGAGTCACAAGCCTAGTGACATACATTATATGTTCAGTAACTCACGCTAGTCGTGATTTTGTGTACTCGGTTAAGCAGTCACCCTGTGCGGGCCTTATAATCTGAGTCAATAACGTCACACTCTTAGTGATATTATAATCTAAGTCATGTTGAGAATCAGGTATTCGCCAACAAGGTGGGTTATACATAAGCAGTATCTTTAAGCACACATTTGCTTACTCTTTCATATTTTTATATCTGTAAAAGCATTTACATATTGAAGAATACACGTTATTGTAAGTATACAATAAATATTTGAGTTGTCTTGGTGTTTCTGTGAAACCTTTGGATTTTGAGTTGGGAATACTTTCGGAGAGCGGGTTTTTAAGGGTCATCAGTACGAATGTCCCCCTCCAGTCTTAGAATTCTGGCAGTTCGTCAATGACGAAGGGGCCACTATTAAATTATAGGTTTGATCCCCAAGGGGAAGAGAGAAAACCTAATATTTATGAGTGGCCCCGGAGTCATTGACGAGTTCGGCCCTCCCACCATCCCCTTCCCATTCGTTGATATTTTGAGAAGTCTTGATATATCATTGAAGGACGAAATGACGCGCGGGTCCTGACGTCAGGCTGCGCACACCAAGAATATCCACGATTGTTGGAAGTTGTTTTTGACAACTTTAGTGTATTATTATTAGTTTTTATTTATTCTAAAAGTGTTTTCTTTAGTGGTACCCGATCATTATGGCGATTCCATAAGAGATTAAGTGTGCACTTATGATGAGGGCCCCATCAAGCCACCTGCGCGGGCATTTCAAATGTGCGAAACGCATGGAGTTTGAAAGGGAGCCTTCCTTTAACCCGGGAACTGCGGGAAGACTCTTAAGAGTTCCCCCGGCGGACTGCGGGAAGACTCTTAAGAGTCAGAGAAAAAAAAAATCAACTTTAAACATCGAAAACAAAAAATTTGTTTTATTTATTTTATTTTGTTTTGCCCTTGGGCCATGCAAAATATCACTCCTCTACCTCCCCTCCTTCCCCACTTTCCTCCCCTCCTTCAGTTATCACCTATTTTCCCTGTTATTCCCTTATTCTGAGGTATATTTTTGTGCTAACATTAGCGAGTTGCAAGCAGGGTATTGTCATCACTGTTAGCAAGCGAGTGCAAGAGAGAGAGAGAGAGTATCGATCGACAGTGTCTCTCCAGCCTTGGGGGAAATTGGCGGGAAAGGAGGTTGCCTCACCCATACATTTTGTAACTCCCGCCCTGTATCGGCGATTTTGACCATCCAAACGCTGTTTTCACTTGTTTTATTGTTGTAACAGGTTAATACCTTTATAATCAACCTATAATAGGCGCATATGGATAAGTATTAATGCTATTTATGGTAAAATGAATATTTTAGTGATGGAAACAGCTCAAATACATGCGCACAGGCAGAGGTGTCTAATTACCCCCATGCGCACTTCAGAGGTTAAGGCAGTTCGTCAATGACTCCGGGGCCACTCATAAATATTAGATTTTCTCTCTTCCCCTTGGGGATCAAACCTATATTACCTGATATTTGCATTCCATAGGTTCGTTTAATAAATTTCAGGGCACAAAATGTATCAGAAGTTTGTACCATGACTGTACAAATGAGGAGGTCCGTGCCAGAGGGGCCAACTCGCCACATTTTCAAAAACAGCGCTCTAGCTGGTTCCCGCTCCGTGAAATTCTTGGGAATCATCTGGCAAAAAAAAAAACATCCGACTTTCGTCCTTATAGCAACTGCACATAGGGTTGAGCATCCCTTGTTTTTGCCGTTTGGCAGACCGTTTATGGGTGTGAATCTGGGTAGACAGAGGGGCCAACTCGCCAACGCGCTCAGCCAATGAGAGCGCGGCTACGACGTGGGGAATTAAATGGCCGCCCGCCCGACCACTCACAGGCGCTGTACGAGACGTGCTTCAGTAGTCACGCTCAAACCGAGTTAGAGTCAACACACGAGTGTATGGTATGTTAACTTTAAACATCAATAACTCAAAACTATACTCGTGGCGAGTTGGCCCCTCTGGCACGGACCTCCTCAAATGCAAGCCAAAGAAATACAATGATAATAATTTAGTTTATTGAATGGAGAAGTATTTTAGTGCCTTGGTGCCTTTCCTTAAATGTTTAAGTTGATATGAACTGTGATAGATATTTGCATTAAAGAATTTTAATATTTTTTCTTATTTCTTAGCATAATAAGTGTTCAAGATGATAGCATCAATAGTGCATGGGTATCCCTTAGTCACATGATAGCTGCTCTCCATGATCTCCTGTCAAGTCCCCTAGCACTGGAAAATCCTTACTCAGGATCTCATCCCAGATCTACAGTACCTTGGTCTACGGATTGTCGTCCTTCCGACCACATCTGCACTTCTAATATACGTTATACAATCAGCCTCCACATTGCTAAACCATCGTAGGCTACTCTGCCAGTGCACATCACCAAACTGTTACACACTGTAGTTATCTTGTTAAATAATCTCAATGTAATCAAACAAACAGCATAAATTATTATTATTATTATTATTATTATTATTATTATTATTATTATTATTATACGAGATGCCGAAGTCTCCAACCAGGGCGCAGAAACACCAGCAAGATGAATCCACACAAAACACCCGGAGGCACTGGAGAAAGACTATGGCAACTTAGGAAAAACAAAAAACATATATACTGTATATATACATATATTAAACACAGATAAAATTAATAATAAAATATTATGCAGTGGAGGATATCAAGTATAAATATAATACAATAAAATAGAATAAAATAAGTTTAAAAATTAGAATTAATGCTGCAAAAAAGCATTAACTCTAGACTTAAAAATGGAGATATGAGCTGAATTGACTAGCTCATTTCGCAACTTATTCCACAAGTCAACCATGGCCGGCACAAAACACTGTGAAAACTGTGTAGTAGAAAAATTAACACGGCTCATGGCAAAATCATTAAGATTGCTTGTGAATCTAGTTGCAGGAGCCCGGACATAGGGCCCAGGCAGAACCCTATGTAAGGGATGCTGAGGGTTGTTAAAAATTTAAATAAAAGACTAAGGGCACCAACTTTACGTCGATGACACAGATCAAGAGACAAATGAGGTAGAATAAAACTGATAGAATTTAGTGACCTGACAAGTAACTTGAGATGGCAGTTGGCTGCTGACAACCAGACAGGTGAGCAGTACTAGAATTTTGGCAAAATAAAAGCATAATAAGACTTGATAACTGTGGCGTCACAAGCAAACATTTTATAACGCTTGCGAAGCAGACCAATTTTTTGGGAAATGGAAGAAGCGAAAGAACGAATATACTTTTCAAAAGTAAGTTTGGGATCCAGACTAACTCCCAACAAACGCAGAGTATCCACATTCTTAATTTGCTCGCCAGAAACTTGTAGATAAGGATGGGGAGGATCCAAGGTACGAGATCTGCTGATGATAATGGAGTGTGTTTTACTAGCATTAAGTTTCAAACCCCAAAGTTCACACCATGATGTAATTTTGTCTAAATCCCTATTCAGAGCAGTAGCAATTTCGTGTCGATCAATTGGTGATGGAATTGACGCATATAAAGTTGTATCATTGGCATAGGAGATTAGTTTATTTTTAAGCTCGGAACACAGGTCCGCAGTAAAAATAATAAAATTACGATAATAGCCTACATGTCGAGTTCCATGAAGATGAATGACATTTTTGTGTAGCCTACACTACAGTAGTAGGAAAACATTTAAGTATAAAGGCAGCTTAATGTGTCATACTGATTTAGTAGTACTGTTAAGTGTACTTTCATAGATGAATAATAGGTTTATTATATCATCTTATGTATAGCATCTTATAGCTTAAAAATAATGAAGACAATCCAGCTGTTACGGTATTTGTAGTATTTTGTAAGGGTAGACCTGTAAATAGGTGTATGACATTACAACCTGTTTGCCTGGTGATGGGCTGGTCTATCAGAGTGAGAACTGAGCGATCTCTGCCATACCCATAGCTTACTCTGACTGTTCCTTTTACTTATATATTTTCTAGATCTCGAGTGACGGCGTCTCTCCCGTGGATTGACCTCACAATCTATCAAGATTGGAAGCCAAAGCGTCACATTTTTCCCTTGCCCCTCAACTTTCTCTTCATAATTGCTGAGGGGCACAGGGCCCTGGGTGGGGCTTTGGTTTCCCGGGCGTTTCCGCACCCTCCTCAGCTCCCCGCCTTGGAGTGGCTTCGGTCACCCAGGCTTTATTGTGGTCGGCAGGGAGGGTTCTGTGGGGGCGCTCGGATATGGCCTTGGCCGTGCTCGGAGCCTTGGAGCTGTTCGGCCAGGCAGCTTGGGGAACAAGAACAACAACAACAACCTGTTTTCTCTAGCCATTTCTGAGATATATAAAAAAAAAAAAAAAAAAAAAATATATAAAAAAAAAAAAAAAATAGATACATAGAAGCTGAAGATCAGAATTGTTGCCAAGTTAGCTGACACTGGGTATAGACAGTGTACAGGTACTGTACTGTTTTTTTTTTTTTTTTTTTTTTGTTCCCTAAGCTGCCTGGCCGAACAGCCCCGAGTCCCTGAGGAAGGCCATGGTCACGATCGGGCTTTCCCACAGAGCTCTCATTGAGTGTAGATTGTGTTGTTGGCGTAAGTGGTTGTGTGAAATGGTATGGGGTGCTGTGTTACATCCCGGGCAGGTGTCGACGACGGAGTCATCCAGTCTCTTTCGATAGCTCAGAAGAGCTGGATGGTGTCCGCATCTCAGCCTGGCCAGTTGGACTCTGTCCTCGCGAGGAAGGGAGGATTCGGAAGGATGGATTTCGGGAGGTCGTGCTTGCAGCTGCGTGTTGTCTACGAGGGAGTGGATGGATCGGCGAGAGATATGAGTATGGATGTGCTTCTGGAAGTTGGTTTGGGGTGGGCAGGGAGGGAGAGAGGACAGTATTTGTGTGTGATACCGTGTGTTGGGTGTTGTTTTGATATTTCTTGGTGTCTGTGGGTGTGTTGCCATGTACTGTAGTATAGTGGGTGGTTTTGGTTCATGGAGGCTGCTGCCAGGAATTGAGTGCCTCTCATGTCCAGATGGTCTTTGACTTTGAGGATTTTGGTTTCTTGATGTAGGTGATCTGTGGGTGTAGTAGCTGTGCAGCCTGTAATGATTTTTAGGGCTTTGTTTTGAATAGTCTGTAAGGTCTTATGATGTGTTTCAGCTAGGTTAGAAGCCCAGGCTGGGCTTGCGTATTCCATCACTGATCTTATGTATTGTTTATAAACTGTGGTAGTGGTTTCTTTGTTGTGTCCAAATTTTGTGTGAGCAAGTGACCTGATGGCGTTAAGTCTGGGTGTCAGTTTCTTTTTCGTGTTTGTGGTGTGCTGTTTGAATGTCATATGAGTATCATATGTTACTCCTAGGATTTTGGGTGAGTGAATAATAATAATAATAATAATATTTATTCAGTTAGCATTTTACAATGTTGGTACCACATAATATGTTACAAATATGACATGTAGGGGAGAGCGGTGATGGTTCGGACGGAAGGATGGTTCGGACAGTGCATTTCCTGAGAAACGTATGGGACCTAAGGCCGCAAGATCTTGCGTGAAAGTGCGAGAGTTTGTTTACGTTAGTCACACGGAATTTCGGGCCTACAAATGCCGTACTTTTCGATGCAGATCAGATTTTGTGTTTTTTGCACATCCTATGTAATATTTCCAGTTTATATCGTAAGCTCTACCTCCATGAGCATGTCAACCAGCGAGTTATGCATTATTATGGTGAATCTGTGTTGCATGCAGAAGATATTGCCGTAAAAAACGAATGCTAAACTCTTCTGTGTGAAAGTTGAGAGTACCCAACAATTAACTATTTAAAATCGGGATGGTTCGGCCAGTTGAGGGTGGTGATGGTTCGACAGTGGTCGAACCATCCCGCTTTACCTATAGTATAGGGGGGCAATAGATGTAAATGTATCTATTATTTTATTTATTGATAAATTACATGCTGTAGTATTTGGTTGAAGGAATAAGGATACACGAGGTAGCAGTAGTGGTGGTTTAATGTTATTCCTTCAACTGCTACAATTTAACTGACTAGTACAGTAATAATATTGTTCTCTATAAAACTGAAATAACAGAAAAACAGTTACCCAAGCATTCACCACCACCAAGCCGTTTTCCCTCTCATCCTACCACACCTCACCACAGTGGAAGAATGGGAAACAGTGGCCGAGTAGAGGAAAGAGCCGGGAATGAAAGGACAGGGCGGAGTTCCCTACCACACCGCCAGGAGACGCGTCGGAGGTGGAGTTCCCTACCACACCGCCAGGGGAAAAACAACTCAAGGTCACCTCCCTGTACCAACAATGATATACCCTGCAAAACCGGAACACGAATTGCTACCATCGATATGACACGTCCTGAAACACCAGAAGGGGACATACTTATCACCATCAACAATTCCAAAGTCCAGGAAGATGAAAGCAAGAAACGGAAAAGGCAGAATTCTCCCCCTAACCCTCAACTCATCAAGGGCACAACCCCCAGCCCAGACAAACGTGCTCGAACTGTTACCGAAGAGAGGGACTGTCCTACAACACCAGGAAAGGACATAATCATCAACCAAGACAATGCCAAAGCACCAAGAAAAGAGAGAAGCGAGATAGACAGGCGACAACAAGAATGGCGCCATCAACACCGTATCAGATCTAAGCCTCGCCCTTGTTTCCCGCCCCCGCATCACCTCCGGGGCAAGGAAGCCGAGAAGTAGGGTCCAGACAGCCCACCCCCACTCCAAGCCACAGGGAATTAATCACCACCAGATACCAGCTGCCAGGTGCCTTTCTGTCACCTAATCCCTCCACCGACCTGGCAAGGTAAAAAGGTAGATATAATACTCCCACAGATTTCATTTAAGTATCTCAATTTAGAGCTGTTTCTTGGTGTCAATAGGCGGAAGTACAGATTCGAAGATTGAGGGCTCAGTTGAAGGATTGTTCCTATTGATCGATGGACGTAGAAACAATTGTGATACTGTAGTCACTCACCAATACTAATTATTTTGAGTGGGTATCAACAAGGCCGGTTTATTAGACCCTTTCATGGTGAAGCAAGCTAATATCCTCGCCCTACCCCAACCCCGGAGCTATTGTGGATATAAGTGCACTACTGCTGTGGATATTGGCTTTATTCAGGATAGACCAAACTGCAAGAAATTCATCAAAGTTCTTTTAAAGACCAGAGTAGTCAGGAGTTCACTCCTGCATTAACTCGATTCTATTTTATCTTTGGCAATGGCTAGGTAAATAGTATTTAAGGTCCCAAACCAAAGAGCTCGAGTTAAACTGTGCTAACCCAGTCACATCAGGACAACCCCCACGGCCAACACATCTACCCAAGATTGGATTACTAATTCTACACAAATTGGATTACTAATTCTACACAAATTGGATTACTTATTCTACACATCTAAAGTGAAGTTATTATACCATTAAAAGTTATAGAAGATCAAACTGTGGAAAGAATATGAGGCGCTCATTCGCGGAACGTGATAACCGCCACCTCTGGCAAAAGCCGTTATATTATCGCATTATATTGCCACAACCTTCTCGAATCTGGAGCCGCGGTAGGGAGCTATATTTGAGAATGTCAACATGGTTGAAAATCGCATAAAGTACGACGCACTTTCATCCGTGTTGACAGGGCGTTTGCCTAGCCCTAGTCTCTGCATCGCATAGGGTGATACGCGCCACCCAGGCAGCGTGTGTTCAGCCAGCCAATGACAGCCCGGCTATGGTACCGCGTGGGCGCCAGCTCAGCCACTCACGGCGCACGTTGCTCTCTGTTCTCCCGCCACAATACAGTCTAGCTCAGCTCTCACGCCGTACGGATCATTTACCTTGCACCTGGTGTTGTTTTTGTGCCGTTTTGACCGTGTTGCAGTGCTTCCCTGAACAATGAGTGATAGTGAAAGTGAGAGTGATAGTGGGAGCCCACCCCCACCTATAAAAAAGAGGTGTAACCCGGACAATTGGTCTGAAATAATCGCCAGGAACAAGAGAAATACTGGGAAGGAATATGTCAGCCGCCAAACAGGAAATACAGTGAATGCTAGAGTTATTGGGCCGCCTTGCAATGATGGATGCTACGATAAAATTGCTGAACCTATCCGCCAAGCAATCCACAATAACTTCTGGCAAACTGGAGATTGGTTAGTCCAGAATACCTTCATTCAGAAACACGTTCTGTCAGTGCCAGTGAAACGACGAAGAAAGCCTGCCGACATCAACAACCTTGGTCCCCATCGGTCATGCACCCGCAAATTTACTCTCTCCTACCAGTCTACAACTTATAAGGTTTGCAAGACAGCCTTCATCAACATTTTAGCCATAGGTAGGACAAGATTAGAGAATGCCCTGACCCACGTGAGTGACACTGGTACACCGAAGAGAGACGGCCGCGGGCAACACAAGAACCGTGTCACCATTGCAGGTCCTGATGCAAAGCGTGTGCACAAACACATTGCATCATTCCCCAGCGTTACCAGCCATTATAGCAGAGCCAAATCGCCCAATTTGCGGTACCTAGAGACATCGTTGAGTTTAAGCCGGATATACCACCTGTATTCTACCTGGATGGCTGAGAATTATCCTAACAACAGCGTAGTCAAGGAAAGTTATTACCGGAAAGTTTTCAAAAGTAAAGAACTCTCCTTCTCACCACCAAATACTGATACTTGCTCGACCTGTGACCTAGCTAAGGCCACTTTGAAACATGCCAGTAATGACGCAGATAAGGCAATCTTGCAGGCTGAACTTGATGAACACCTGGCGATGGCACGGCAGGCACAAACACTTATGAAGACTCTGGGGCAGGACAGGGACGATGATACTCGTGTCATAGCCTTGGACCTCCAACAGACACAGCCAATACCTCGTCTCACCACTAATGCTGCCTACTATAAGAAGAAAGTCTGGCTGTACAATTTATGCATTTCCAACCTCAAGACCGGTGAAAACCAGTTCTTCGTGTGGGATGAGGTGACAGGTGGGCGTGGCTCGGTCGAGGTGGGTTCGTGCATCAAAAAGTGGATCGAGAATGAAGTACTGCGTCATGGTGATTTTGGCAAGCTTATACTATTCAGTGACAATTGTGGTGGACAGAATAAGAACATTAATATCATGCTCTGCCATCTTTACGAACTGCACAGTCGCCGTCTTCAGGAAGTGGTCCATTATTTCCTCATCCCAGGACATAGTTACATGGCGTGTGACAGGGCTTTTGGGAACATAGAAAAGCGCTTCAGGGTTGAGGGGAACATCTATGATTTTGAACACTATATCAAGGTGATTGAGCGTGCGGTCCACGCAGGTAACAAGGTCATTCCCATGGTGAGAGAGGACTTTCTAAACTTAGACCTGTTGCAAAGTGTCATAACTCACCGTACACCCGCCAAGCCACTCCTATTCTCTGAATGTCGCCGATTCTGCTTTACTCTGCAATATAGGGATGGGTATCAGCTGTCTCGAGGCTACGAGGGGCCTCTGCATTGTCTCAGGCTTATGCCAGGTAAAGCCAAGTATGCTCCATCGGCCTTTAATCTGTCACGAGTGCCACTCACCCCCAAGTACCCAGCTGCCATCAAACTTCAAGCTGACAAACTCCAAGCCGTCCACGACCTGCTATCCTACATTCCGCCAATCCACTCGGAGTATTACCACGAACTTTTTCGTATGCAGAGGGACCTCAGTAGAGCAGCTAGACCAGCCTTGGACAACAACTCTGACTCCTCTGATATTGATGACAACCTGCAAGAGTATGCAGATGATAGTGACAGTGATAGCGACACTGCCTGACTACTCGGTGAGTATGAATATATAAATGTAACAATAGAATAGAGTAATAATGCATTTTAGTAAGGTCAAATTGTTAAACAATAGCAATCTTTACACAAGAACATTATAGTAACTAGCCATCAAATTCCTTCCTTAGATTAAAATTTTGTAAAATCATGTCCTTCCCAAGCTGAATAAAACATCCCAAATTAATTAATTAACATTAATACTAGCTTACTTTCTATAATAATAAATCAATAACATTAAAGTAGCAAAATTATTACTCTATTCTTGTGTTTTACTTATTCATTATTATTCACCATGTCTTCCTCCATTTTCTAATCTTTATTATCGCTTATTAATTTTATAAAATTATGTTTCTATTATCTTACCCTACTCTTCCATGTCTTATTATTATTCACTGATAATATTATTTATGTTTTATTGTTATACATTTGCTTTTTCTCAACGTTTCTACAGTATTGAATTGATATGGGGTTATAAAATCATGGGATTATTTCAATCACACTCACGTTACTATTAATTACAAGCAATTTATTTTTATTTTTTTTGTGGTACATGGCTAGATACTATTTTCCGAACATTTGATAACACTGTCACCTCTCTCCTTAATCGGGTCTGATAGTTACAGCTTTTTATAAGTCGGCAAACTTCAGACGCGATTTATTTTTTATTTTATTTTGGGCAACTATCATGTTCTGCGATAAATTACAAGCAATTTATTATTATTTTTTTTGTGGTACGTGGCTAGATACTATTTTCCGAACATTTTGATAACACTGTCACCTCTCTCCTTAATCGGGTCTGATAGTTACAGATTTTTATAAGTCGGCAAACTTCAGACGCGATTTACTCCTTTTTTTATTTTGGGCAACTATCATGTTCTGCGATAAATTACAAGCAATTTATTATTATTTTTTTTGTGGTACGTGGCTAGATACTATTTTCCGAACATTTTGATAACACTGTCACCTCTCTCCTTAATCGGGTCTGATAGTTACAGCTTTTTATAAGTCGGCAAACTTCAGACGCGATTTACTCGGTTTTTTATTTTGGGCGGTCAACACGTTCCGCGAATGAACGCCTCATATATACTTAGTGTATTATCAGAGAGAAAGTATATAAAGATAAAAAGTGAAAGTACAGTAAACCCTCGCTATCTCGGACCTCTAGAAGTCGGAAACCCGCACTACTCGGACTGGCTACGGCCTCTCGGACATTCACTTCCGTATTTCGGACATTTCCGGTATCGTTCCGACCGTCTCTGACGTTGTCGGACTTTATATAAGTATTCGGAAAATGTCCGTCATAACCGTCCTCATATATCTCGAATATTTCCGAAATGTGTCGTAACGGTGTCCGACAAAGGATGACGTGTCGGATGCCACCTCACGTCACCGGACAATAAGGGTGAATATCCGAGAAACAGAAGGGAGGTCCGACGCCATCTTACATCCGGGGACAGAGCGTGGGAGGCTGGGAGCGTCAGTCCGCACCAAGCTCTGTTGTGTTACACATCGACGCGTGCCATTATTTTGTTCACCATGCCTCCCAAGGATAAGCCTAAGCGTAAGGTGACTTCTGTATCACTAGAAACAAAGCTACAGATGTTAAAGGATCTGGACAGTGGGATGAAAGCCAAGCAGCTTCAGGAGAAGTATAGCTTAGGCAGATCGACAATCTACGATTTCATCCGAGACAAGGAAAAAGTCCGGCATCATGGCGCAGCTGTGCTTCATGGTCCATCTACCGCCAAGATCTTTCGCAAGGCCAAGCTAGCCTATCAAGACATAGACGACGCAGTGCTGAAATGGTACCAACAACTTCGTGCTGAGGGCGTACCAGTGAGAGGCATCGAGATACAACATGCAGCAGAACGCTTCGGACAGCATCTTCATCACCCAGACTTCAAGGCTAGCGAGGGGTGGTTGTGGAAGTTCCGAAACTGCCATGGCCTCACAAACAGGAGTATTTGTGGTGAAATTTTAAGCGCCGATACTTCGGCCACAGAACCCTTCACTGATCGCTTCCACGCCCTTATAACCGAGGAACACCTTCAACATTGGCAACTCTATAACGGTGACGAGACTGGCTTATATTGGCGTTCTCTACCCTCCAACACACAGGCCCACCGAGAAATCACGTCCACACCTGGCCACAAAACTGTGAAGGAGCGCATTTCAGTGCTTTGTTGCGCTAATGCCGACGCAAGCCACCGTGTGACCCCTACAATCGTCGGCAAATCTCAGAAGCCGAAAGTAATTAAGGACCTCATCATTACCAGGCAACTCCCAGTCGACTATTATGGATCAAAGAAAGCTTGGTTTAACCAGGTAATCACCGAGGATTTCTTTCACAAGAGATTTGTACCCGACGTTCGCTCGTTCCAGAATCGAGTGTATGGTGTACCCTATGACGAAGCGGTTGCCATCTTGTTTCTCGACAACGCACCTGCCCACCCTTGTACCACGAAACTGGAGAGTGCAAACGGCAAAATTAAGACCATGTTCCTGCCTACTAATACCACAAGTGTTATTCAGCCTATGGACCAAGGAATAATTGAAGCTTGCAAAAGGCATTACAAGAGGAAGTTCCTGGAGCAATGCCTTGTCATCATAGAAGATGGGATGGACGAAGAAGGTTATGTGGATACACGCGGGAAGAAATCTCTACAAAAAACTGAAGCAGTATACCCTGAAAGACTGCATCTACAATTGGGCAGAGGCATGGCGAGAAGTTTCTTTCAACACACTGAGGAATGCTTGGACCAAGGTCTTAAATATCCCGAAGGTGCAAGATCCGGGTTTTGAAGGGTTTGGGGCAGCTGACTTCAGGAACCTCTTGAACCGAGGTAACCAGGGTGACCTCCCCGAAGAAGAAGTTGACGACTGGCTGCAAGAGGACAGAGACCTACCTGGACACGAGCATAAGACTGACGAACAAATTGCAGCCGAGGTGTTGGGGGTAGCCGAGGAAGAGACCCAGGATGAGTCGGACGAAGAGACAGAGGGGGGGCCCAAGATATCAGTCTCGCATGCCCTAGACTCCTTTGACACCATTCTTCAGTTTCTGACTCAAGTAGATGACCCAAAGTTGCAGTCCCTATATGAACCACTGCGTAATGGTCGATTCCATATACAGAGGGCACACCTTAATCGGAAAAAACAACAGAAAATCAGCTCCTTTTTTGTACCCTCTGCTCCTCCCAGAGCTCGTACTTCGTCTGCTACCAGTTGGGTGTCGCTTGCTAGCACCACCTCCCTCCCAAGTGTTTCCTCAGTTGCTAGCACCTCGTGGAGCACTGTAGACACTGTGCCACTCTCAGACTTAGACATGGATTTGGATGAATTAATGAGTAGCACGCCTGTGCCCATGGATATACCTGAACCTGACATTGTTTGTGAGGTGGAGAAGGACAGTGTGGGTAAGGGTAAAGGTAAGGATTCCATGACAGGCAAGGGATATGGTCCTAAGAGTGGGGGTGTGAAGAACAGTGAGGTGGAGAAGAACAGTGCGATGGACATTGAGGTGGAGAAGAACAGTGAGGTGAAGAAGGGCAGTGAGAAGGGGAGTGAGGTGGTCAAGGACAGTGAGGTGGAGAAGAACAGTGAGATGGAGAAGAACAGTGAGGTGGAGAAGGACAGTGAGGTGGAGAAGGACAGTGGGGTGAAAAAGGACAGTGAGGTGGAGAAGGACAGTGGGGTGGAGAAGGACAGTGAGGTGGAGAAGGACAGTGGGGTGGAGAAGGACAGTGAGGTGGAGAAGGGCAGTAGGGTGGAGAAGGACAGTGGGGTGGAGAAGGACAGTGGGGTGGAGAAGGACAGTGGGGTGGAGAAGGACAGTGGGGTGGAGAAGGACAGTGAGGTGGAGAAGGACAGTGAGGTGGAGAAGGACAGTGGGGTGGAGAAGGACAGTGAGGTGAAGAAGGACGGTGAGGTGGAGAAGGACAGTGGGGTGGAGAAAGACAGTGAGGTGGAGAAGGACAGTGAGATGGAGGTGGGGGGTGAAAAGGGGATGCTGCAGTAATTAATGCAGTGTTGGGGAGGGGGGAGGGGGGAGGGGGGAGGGAGGACATCAAGACTACAGACAAGAGCTATGAAGGGGTAAGTGTAATATAGCCTACTGTACAATACATATTGTAAAACTAAAATACATGTACTGTGTTTTCTATTACAGATTATAGGGTTCGAATAGGGTTGTCTTCGTTTTCTAGGTTGATGCGGACGTCTCTCTTGAGGTCGGATTTTTTCCGTAGTCTCCGATTTCATTGTTGTCTCGGACGGACATTGGTTAGGTCAGATTTTATCCTCTGTTAAGTCGGACACAAGCCGGACCCCGGACATCTCGGATTTTCGGTCATCTCGGACTGGGTCTCCCCCCAATTAGTCCGAGATAGCGAGGATTTACTGTAGGTAAAATATATCTACCGGGTATATGATAAGAAGTATTCTGGAAACATCGGATACTACGCATGTATGCAAAAAGCGAGAGAAAGGAAGTACTAGTGAAACCCAAATAAATCAGGGAAGTACTGATAATAATTCTGTTAAAGTTAATAACAAATAAATTCAAGTTAACTTATGCATAAGCACCACAGTGAATTAACATCAGAAAAATAATTACGTTCAGCTCCCAAATCCAGAACAACTCTACGCAGGTAAAAATCAAAAGCTCACATATATAATTACTGCATAGCCTTTCTAAGCACAAGTGTAAATCCTCGATTGAAAGGAGTGCTATTCTTATCTCTGAAATAAATACAGGACAAGTGTAATCTTTCAGTTAGAAAGCGGTCCCCAATACTCACTTAGATATTGCATAGAATAATCCAGTCTTGCGAGTCAGACGTAGTGGAGCCTCGTTCGTGCATCTATTATTGTTTTGTTCTTGACCATTGTTGTTCTAGCTTTTACGTATGCGATATTCTTGTGCAAATAAACGAAATATGAATGCACGTCTTGTGATAATTATCCTCTTTTGTCTTTCTGTGTCTGTGGTAAAATAATAGGACTTCTCCAGTTAGGAAGAACCCACTTGATCAAAACCAATTAAGCCCCAGTAAAAACCTGGCATAACAAAAACAATTATGATTAAGGTATGAAACTTAGAGATCAAAGCATATGAACTATTGAAACAGATGAATCTTTGTACTAAAGTCTCGAATCATGATACTACAAAGCATATTGAGTTTCGGTACGAATTATAGTATATTGTATTATGAAGCAAACATTATGACAGAGATGCATGCCTAACTTTATGCAGAGAGTAAAATTATCCATAATGTTGATTAATTTTATTTGTTTAAAGTATATGTTTTGGAACAATTATGAAGATACAATTTTGGATGTTGGAGTCAAATGCTGTGCATGTGTGTGAGAGAGAGATAAGGCCAATTATGCATTATTTTAAAGCAGACAGTAACAGGCTAACTAAATTATACATCATTCTGGTGAAGCTTAATTCAGTTTTAAAACATTATTTTATTTAGCAAATATACAGAGGTTAATTTGAATTATGAAGTTAATTTTGTACTTTGCACAACAAAATGTCTTTTAATTGATAAACTCTTGATTTTAGCCAATCTAACTCACATAATTTTAAGATTATGCCAATTAATACACGTGGCCGTACCATCCCACCCTTCTGGCCGAACCATCACCACTGGTAGGGATGGTTCGGTCGATTTAGAAACTTGTGTTTCGGGAACTATAGCTCAAAACTGAAAAGAGCTAAGGGTTTGATATAATTAGGCTAAAGAACCAAATAACGAAGCAACATTTTAACATCAACTAGATTATACTACTGCTTAAACCTGAATTTCTATAAATATTTAAACAAAAAAAAGTGTCCGAACCATCACCGCTCTCCCCTACCAGCTTTGCATAATTCCAACTAAGGATAGCCCAATAAGGCCGTTAGGCGTATTTCCATTGGGGTCCTTGTGGGATTAGGTTAGCTGGGGAAAAAGGGGAGGATAAAAAAAGTAGCTACTGTAGAGAAAGTATTTCTAGGGGGTTATATTAAGATACCTTGCAGCCGTGGTACTTAGCGCGGTCGAACCTATATTTCACAAATGTTATGATATTTATATATATGCGTGTACTGTTACTTAGTAATATTGTATTGTGTAACCTAATCAACCCGAATGATATACATTTAAGTAAGAATACACCGAAATATAATCGTGATTAGGCTCGAATGGAGTGGCACCGCGGCTGCGGCCAATGTTTATAAACAACATGCTTTAGGCCTACATATCAAGATCAATAATTAATGATCCATCATTTCGATATTATTTTGATCTAGTTGAATTTGTAAAAAATTGTGATGACTATTCCTATAATATAATCGCTTACTTTGAGGTATTATATATAATAACTCCGGTAGGTTATCGGCCTTCTATAGGATTATGACGCTTCTTTCGGATATTCTGAGGATATAGCTAGGTACATTTATAATTATCACATCCAAATCGATTATTTGTATATGGATATATACACAAAGTCTTATAACTGTTATCAAGTTCCGAAAGTCTGAATCGGGTTGAGTTTAGACCCTGTGGAAGAGCAGGGTTGAGTTGGCTTGATATTGGACACCCTTCTATGGCATTTGGGTGTGAAATACGACACCATTTCCAGTCTATCGGAGATAGTGATGGTAAAGGAAAATGCGGTATGTGTCTGATTTTGTGCAGCTGATGTCCTACATTTAACACACTCCACTTCGTTTCTAGTATTAATGTAAGTACATCGATTATGTACAATTTCATTACAACTATTGCATTGTGAAAGTGTACTCCTATTGTTGAATCCAATATTACAGACTATACATAATTTCCTCTTATTGTTTATCTTACGTCTGGCGCTGGGGTTGTGTTTAGGCGTGTGATCAGCTGAGCGTTGGGGGTGAGTGAGCGAGAGAGGGGGACACGGTGTGACTATGCCTACACCTTGGCCCACCCCTACCTTAACTTCCCCTCGCGCGCACTGTTGTTTGTTGTTCTCGTTGTCCTCGGCCGTTGCTGCTACTTCATTGTTGATGTTGTTGCGGGTGATACCTTCTTTTTTAGTTGTTCTGGTTGCACGTTGAGCTACTTGGGTCACCGATATCTGTGATAGTGATGATACAGTTGAGGGCAGTGTTGAGTAGGTAGTGTGGTGGCACTGTGTTGGTGGTTGCCCTGCGGTCTTGGTTGTGTGTGTGAGCGGGTGTGTTGTTTATGGTGATTTGAGGGATGTATTCGTGTTCTCCTGTCCAGCTTGTGAGCAGGGTTGCGGTGGATTTGGCTGGGGCTAAGTTAAGTCTGTTTGTAGTGCACCAGCCATGTAGTGTGTTGAGATAGGGTTGAAGGAGATCTGTTGCTGTATTTGGGTCATGGTGTGTGCATGTGATTGTTATATCGTCTGCATAGGAGGCTAAGTTTATTTGGGGTGTATTGGGTGTAGTTATATCGTGCATATACAGATTGAAGAGTGCGGGCGATAGGACGGATTCTTGTGGGACTCCGTTAGGAAAGTTTCTGATGCTAGATGACTGACCGGCAAAAGATACGTGTGCACATCTGCCTGCTAGGAAGTTGGCCAGCCACCTTTTTGTGTTATTGTGCATGTTTGTGTTGTAGATTTTGTTTGTTAGGTTGTGGCGGGGGATAGCATCGAAGGCTTTACTAATGTCGAGTGTGGCTAGTAGTGATCTGTGTGGTGGTCTAGCTGAGTTGATGCCGTCAAAAGCTCTTTGTGTAAGGTCTGTGAGAAGAGTGTTTGTGGAGTGCAGTGGCCTGAAGCCATGTTGTGTTGGAGCTAGGGGTAGGTCGGGTGCAATTAGTTGTAGTACAAGGCGTTCCATGACTTTGGAGGGGGCGCAAAGGAGTGTGATGGGGCGGTGTAAGTAGGGTAGCGTGGGGTCTTTGTTGGGTTTGGGGAATGTGATGATGATACCATGCTTTCAGATGTCCGGTATTGTGTTGTGTGAATAACTGTAGTTTGATATGTTAGTGAGTGCTTGTATGCCTTGTGGTCCCAGGTGTCTGAGGTGTATGTTGCTTATGTTGTCTAGGCCACAGGTGGGTGAGTGCTTGAGATTGTTGATGATGTGCTTTGTCTGGTGAAGGGTGTATAGTCAGGGTCTGTGGGGAATTGACGTCTCTTACGTCAGATGACACATCGGTCGTCTTTGTGGGGTCTTGTGGCAGACATGTGAGAAGTGATTGATGAGAGTGTTTGCTTGTTGTTTGCATGAAGGAGTAGAGTCTGTTGTTGTGATTGCAGCATGTGATTGTGTTGTGTTGCTGTTGGACAGTGTGATGCTGTTTAGTGTTTTGTAGAGTTTTGGGGGGTTTGTTTTGTGATCAAGTGTTTGTAGGAAGTTATTCCAATTTAGTTTTTGTTGTTCTTGTATTTTGTTGTTAGTCTGGGTGTGGAGTGCTTGGATTTGTTTGTGTGATGTCTTGTGTGTGGGGTGCTGGGGAGTGTTTCAGTATGTCGCGTTGTCTGATGAGGTTTTGAATTTCTGGTGTGAAGTTGGGGTTGTGTCTTTTTCTGTTACCTCTTGGAATGTGTTTCTTGTCAGCATTTTGGATAGTTTTATTGAGTATTTGTACAGTTGGTCCTCCGGTAACGCGTGTTTTGGAAACGCGGTTTTGGTGGCACGCGGTACACTCCAAATATCCAAAATTTTGCTAGCACGGTCAATACTTACGCTGGCGCGGGGTCCAGCTGGGCAGTTTTCTCTCTCCTGGGCCGGACGAGGCTGTTCCGTCTCCCTCCCTGGTCCAGTGACGTCACTTGCGGCTCGTCCGGGTATGTCATTCTTGTATTTTGTTGTTAGTCTAGGTGTTGAGTGCTTGGATTTGTTGTGTGATGTCTTGTGTGTGGGGTGCTGGGGAGTGTTTCAGTATGTCGCGTTGTCTGATGAGGTTTTGAATTTCTGGTGTGAAGTTGGGGTTGTCTTTTTCTGTTACCTCTTGGAATGTGTTTCTTGTCAGCGTTTTGGATAGTTTTATTGAGTATGTGTACAGTTGGTCCTCCGGTAACGCGTGTTTTGGAAACACAGTTTTGGTGGCACGCGGTACACCCCAAATATCCAAAATTTTGCTAGCACGGTCAATACTTACACTGGCGCGGGGTCTAGCTGGGCAGTTTTCTCTCTCCTGGGCCGGGCGAGGCTGTTCCGTCTCCCTCCCTGGTCCAGTGACGTCACTTGCGGCTCGTCCGGGTATGTCATTCCCTCCCCAGCGTCCTTCTCCAGTTCCACCATTGTTCGCCTCGCGTACCGACCCCCCCCCACCGCGTGTGTTGTAACACAGACCGTGGTTCTCAAAGTGCCTTTTTTTCTGTGACTTAACCTCGCCGCCATGCCGCCCAAGAAGCACCGTATCTTTACGTACGCACAGAAATATGACATCGTGAAGGAGTTAGAGAAGGGAAAGAGACAAGCTGAGTTGGCAAGACGACACGATGTTAACGAGAGTACAATTCGTACCATTTGGAAGGACAGGGAGAAGATTGCCAACATTATGAAGGGAAACCCCGCAGAGGGTACTCAGGCGTCGGTTAAAGTGGGAAATGTCATCCTAAAGAAGACAGAGAAGCTAATGGTGCGTTATTTGGGAAGGCAACAGAAGAATCATGTGCCGACAGACGGACGGATGATCAGAGAAAAGGCGAAGAATTATTATGCAGCAGTGGCTCGAATGAACAATGTACAGAACCTCAGACCCTTTAAGGCATCTGCTGGGTGGTTTGTGTCCTTCAATAAACTAAACAAAATGAAAAGTGTTCGGATAACAGGAGAGACAGCAAGCGCCGACCATGCTGCAGCCAACGAATTCCCTGCTTTCTTGCGTGAGGTTATTGTGACCGATGGCTACAACTTGGATCAGATTTTTAACTGCGATGAGTCGGGAGTCAACTGGAAGAAAATGCCTAAAAGGTCTTACATTTCTCGCAAGGAGAAGGCAGCAAGGGGCTACAAAATGGCCAAGAACGTGTAACCATCTTGTTGACCTGCAATGCTTCCGGCACCTGCAAGATGAAGCCTCTAATCATTCATAAGGCAAAGCGCCCAAGGCCTTATCGCAATATGGACATGGCCAAGTTGAATGTGCACTGGATGAGCAACAAGAAGGCCTGGATGTCGTCAGCGTTGAGCCTCGAATGGTTCGACAATTATTTTGTGAAGGACTTGGAACATTTTTGTACCCGCCAAAACATTGCTTTTAAAGCACTGTTACTGCTTGACAATGCACCAGGACATTCCAGATTGTTGGTTGATCGGCACCCAAACGTAAAAGTGATGTTCATGCCCCCCAACACTATGTCCCTGCTACAACCCCTTGACCAGGAGGTGATAGCGTGTTTTAAGGGTGCGTACACCACTAAAACTTTCCTGATGCTCGAGACTGCCACTGACATCCAAAAAGAAATGCTACAGATATCGGAAGATGAATCAGTCCCTGACTCTCTCCCACCGCTCGAAGAACTGTCTGCCCCTGACTCTCCCCCACCACTCAATGAGCCTGCACCAAACTTGCCTCCACAACAACGACAACAACAGCAACAGGAACCCGCCGACGGAGCAGCTATGACAGTGCATGCCTTTTGGAAAAGGTTTCATATTAAGAACGCAGTGGATACGATGGTGGAAGCTTGGGCTGATGTCACAAGAGCTACAATCCACCATGCCTGGAGGAATGTTCTAGAGGGGTTACCTGGGCACAAGCTGGATTTACCTGATGAGCCAGTCAGGCTTGAAGCAGTGGTGGAGAGAGCAGTCGAGGTTGCCAGACGTGTGCCCGGGATGGATGAAGTGGGGCCAGAAGATATTCAAGGTTTGATTCAGCCACCACAGGAGCTTGATGCCGAGGACCTACTGCAGGATTTTAAAGAGGAGGAGCAGGCAGAGGAAGAACACCGAGAAGAAGACGAACCCCAGGAAGAGCCGAACACTCCTGGTCTACGGGTTTTGTAGAATTGTCACAACGCCTCAGCCATCACATGAACAACTTTGATCCCAAACATGACCGTTCAGCACAGATAATAGCAAGCTTTACTGCTGCCATCCAGCCCTACTTTGATATGTTTCACGACAGGATAAATGCACGCCAGCAGACACGAATAACAGATTTCTTTCGCCAACGAGCACAGCAACAGGAACAAGTGGCGTCGAGTGACTCCGTCTCCGACTCCGACCCTCAGCCACCAGACGATTTACTGTCGGTTGTATCAGATGCCGACTACAGTGGCTTCGAGGACTCTGATGCTGAAGCTGGGGAGGGACCACACCTTATCAACGAATGGCTGGCGGCGAGAGCTACCAGATCATCAACTTCATCGCAGTGACGGCGATGGATCCGGGGGGGAGGGGACGGGGGGGATGCAACACTTCATTTATTCAGAGGTAAGAGTGGCAATGGGCAAATCAACCCAATGCACATGTAAAATAACCTTTATAATTGAATTTATTATTATAACGTAGGCTTCTATGGAGAAAAAGTGGACTTTGTGGAAATCCCCAGAACACCAAGGTACCTTTAACATGTAAACATATGGGTTCGGTAACACGGATTTTGCTAACACGGGAGGTAACCAGAACACATTAGCCGCGTTACCGAAGGACCAACTGTACAGCATTGTTGATGTAACTATTTTATTATTGATAGGGCAGAAATTATGGACACTGTTCGTTTCACCCCCATGTTCGTTACACCCCACCTTCACCCCTACCTGTATATACTGAAAACATAATGGAAGAATGCGAAAAATATCTAAAAGAGCATCAGCAAACGAAAACAAATGTCTGAAAGAAAAGTTAATAATATACATATTCATGTCAATAACGAGAATGATGAGTGTTAATAAGAATTTTGTTACCGGTAATAAGTATTTTTCAATATTAAGCTGAAAACAAAAAAAGTAATTGGGGAGAGGTATCCTGACCAGGATTCACACCCACTTACTCCAGATATAAGGTCTATTTGGGAGAGTGGATAAAAAACACATCTGAGGAAGAGCACTTTATTGACAACGTTTCGCAGATAGCTTCATCATTTAAGGGAAGCAACCGTAGTTCTTATATAGGCCTACCTAGACGTCCTGGATTGAGTGGGTTCGAATCCTGGTCAGGATACCTCTCTCCCAACCTGTCTGACAATAGGGCCTATCATTAGAAAAATGTAATGCGATGCCTGGTATAGTACAGTATTTTATTTACGATTTGTGGCGAAAAGAATATTGTTGACAAGGAGGAATTTATGGCAAGAATGAAACCGTTGATGAAGGATAGCCACGGATAATCAGTGACAGTGGCTAAGCCGCCAAGGAGGTCCACTGCCAAGTTGTCACCGACCCAGCCTTCGCCCTACAGAAGCAGAGCAACGATCAGCATCCAGTGAGGACTTCCTTCGTTAAAAGGTCAGTAACACACATATTATAGTGTTGTTGCCATAATATATATATAATATATATATATATAGGCTTATATTTGTATATAAACGTAAGGAAACGGGCGACTGCAGAATACCGATGGAAAATATGATCGAAACTACCGGTACCACTAATTTTACCATGGGTTTTCTTTATGGTTTTAGGTAGTTTTCATCATTATACAGTATGCTAGTTGAAATTAGTTACAATCCCCGGAAAAAGTTATTTCTCCCATTATCCAAATATCTTAAAACACTCAGATGTAAGTAATTTTCAGAGTAAATATACATTTTTTTTTTGTATTTGCCTTTGGATATAGGATGGGTTGACCCCCCCCCCCCCCCCCATGACTTATTGAAATCAGCATCTATTTTGCAAGTAAGGGGCATCATAAGATTTTCACTGCCGTCAATATGGAGATTTTTTTTTTTTGCACAGTGCTTTATATAGCCTAGTGCACATAAAATGTATTTTCGGAGGTTGAAACTAATATAAATATGATCGTTGCAACATCCTGATTCTATAATAGCCTTCAAATATTAAAACATCATTAGTGGTACCGTAGTTTCGGTAATAAGTAGCCTATGGTACCAAGCCGATTGGCCCACACAAGGTAGATCCCTCTCCCACCCGGGACCTGGACGGCTCCGCACGTATGGCAGTCAATATGTACCACTCAGTAGTAGCAGGTTAGTACAGCCATGGTAAAGAGACTAATATTAGTCTATTTACCATGAGTACAGCTCCGTACCTCAGTCGGGTACTGATGGGTACTAAACACAGAGATCCTTTCTTACACTACCTGCCTTGCAGATTGGACCACTCCGCAATAGTACGGAAGGGTAATAAATACAGCAGTCCTTTATTATACGCTACCTGCCTTGCAGATTGGAGCCTGGATCGAGTCTTACGTAAATACACAATAAATATATGGTTATAGCCTTGTGATTTGTGATTGTATAAAACTTTGTGCGTATGTGTGACGATTAAATTGAGAAATATCGTTTAATTAACAATATAACTAACAAATACAGTATATTTAGCCAATGAATTAAATAATCTATACAGTAAACATTTCATATCTAGCTTAATATGGCAAACTCAAGTCTAATTAAGGCTATTCCACATCATATCCACATTTACAAACCACCTTTATTCAGTTGATAAGGATAAAGTACTCAATTAACCCTCTCCGACATATGATGCGATGTTGAGCCTATTGGGGATACTTTATAAAATACCACGGGAACGAAAAACCTGAGAGCGAAACCTCCAACCCTAACGAGCCACAGGAACGAAAATCCTGAGAGCGAAACTCCCATCCCCAACGAGATCCCACCCAGGCCCCTTTTCCTTTCCCGATTTATGTCTCTCTCTCTCTCTCTCAATTCATTCCACATATTATACGTCTCTCAATCACAGTCTTCTAATATACAAACCACAATACTTTACTCACTGATATTCTTGATGTACCACCTAAGTATGTATTTAATTATGTAACCCCCATGCAGGCTATAATACTTTCATTGTGTAGGTTTGAGGCGATCTAAGACACCTTAGCTTCCATTTCACACCAAATCAGATCGTGATTACGTCAGCCCCGTATTTAGTTATATAACAACCATAGCCCCCCCCAATTCTAAAAATTTTATGTCTCTAACTTCCCGTTGTTTTATCCACTAACTATATATTCCCAACCTTTAACCACGACTCTATACACCCGATAACCCTATGCCAGTTATTGTATTGATTTAGGCCTGTTAATTCGGATAAACTCACTATGACCAATCTGCAGACGATTATCAGGAGAGATGCAGGAAAGCTACCTCGTATCTCTCTCTCCATGACGAGTATAGATATATGTACCCCGTGCTCAGTCCCTCCCCCTTGCCTTGTTCTTCTAGTAACTAAGTGTATATATAATATTAACCGGAGATGCCACCAGTATTGATACGACATAGCGGCACTATCCTTGTGTCGTATTGTGCCACGTGCATACCAACCAGGTTTCATCATCTTATTAGGACGACGGCTATAATGTCGTCATTCATGCATGTATTCAATCCTTAGGTTAATTATCTTTTATCCGCCATTGTGTTCATCTCTTCCATTTACTTTTCCACAATTGTTATACGTCTTCCAATCACCTCCTTCGTATCCACAATCCACACTACTCAATTTTGCTTCGTGACCCTATGCTCAGTGGTACCCTGTTTTGGGTCATCCTGTCCACTTATCCTTCACGCCCCGCTGCACACACCACCCTACCTGTTCGATCGTAGGGAAATGCCACCCCTATGTCCAGCGCATTAAGGGTCACTATCCTAGGTCACGAGCGGCGCGGCGCATAGCCTCAAACCACCCCCTTTACAATTCACAATCCTCCCCCCACCTCGCGTATCCACTACCCCTCGTATCCTACACCTCTTACCCGCCAGACTCTACCTACATGATGATGAACATGAATACACCTTAATTTAATACACCCATGCCCTGTCCCTAGGTTGAGCCAATGCCAACCATTTCAGACAGGCATAAATCTATGTATGTTCTTCCATCCGAGAAGTAATATGTTAACCCCCTAAAAATACCTTGTCTTGCCAGACTAAGTTTCTGAAGACCAACCGCCCCCATAAATCTATGTATGTTCTTCCATCCGAGAAGTAATATGTTAAAACCCCATGTCCTAATTGATAAGAAACTATGATACCCACGGGCACACCAGTGTATATATAACCATTATTCCTGTAAGACCTAGACAGAAATGACTGAAGATGTTAGCCACCATGCAGTAACTCTAATTCTTACCCCAACCAGAGATTGTATACACAACCCTCTTTTACCATTGTCTCGACGCATTTTCACCACGAAACAATACCGAAACTACCCCTACGAACTGCCGCTTTCTTTGGTGTATATGTCATAGAAAACGCAGTTCCCAGGAACAACTAGGTCAGCAAGAAATAGTGTCAGATTAACAGTGTCCATAACCATCGTATTGACGAGTAATAATACACCATGTTTTTCTCTACTTCTATTCACAGTCAAGCACACACCTACAGTTAACCTCCTCTTCCCCACAGCCCCACAGTCCACATGATTCTATCCTTTCCAGACTCATACACCACCCCATATTGCTCATCCCCCGGTAGCGTTTGGCTAACATACCTTCCCTGTCATTAAACCCCAGGCTACGATACCAACTGTAGCCTAATGCCACCCCTATGCTCAGAGACCTTAGGCTCAAACTTCCAAGTAGCCCTCCTTAACCCGGGAGCTGCGGGGAGACTCTTAAGAGTTCCCCCGGCGCACTGCGGGAAGACTCTTAAGAGTCAGAGAAAATAAAAATCAACTTTTGACATCGAAAAAAAAATATTTTTTTATATTTTTTTTTTTTATTTTTTTTTGGCCCCTGGGCCATGCAAAATCTCAGTCCTCTACCTCCCCTCCTTCCCCACTTTCCTCCTCTCCTTCAGTTATCACCTATTTTCCCTGTTATTCCCTTATTCTGAGGTATATTTTCGTGCTAACATTAGAAATCCGATTGGAGGGTGTGGTCATCACTGATAGCAAGCGAGTGCAAGAGAGAGAGAGAGAGTATCGATCGACTGTGTCTCAGTGGCCTTGGGGGAAATTGGCGGAAAGCAGATTGCCTCACCCATACATTATACAACTCGCGGGCTATATCTCCGATTTTGACCATCCAAACGCTGTTTTCACTCGTTTTATTGTTGTTTCAGGTTAATACCTTTATAATCAACCCATAATAGGCGCATATGGATAAATATTAATGCTATTAATGGCACAATGAATATTTTAGTGACGGAAACACCTCAAATACGTCAGCACAGGGGGACGTTTCCAATTACCCCCATGCGCACTTCAGAGGTTAACCCTCTCCCTCTCGTTAACCCCCCACGCTCCTCCACTCCCTCCTAACCTAGCCTCTCCACCACACCCCCTGAATATCCTTAACTTTTCCGTTACTAACATTCTCAAACCTTTTGTATATATACTCCTATCCAGCCTACCTTCCCCCAGTAGGAAGGAACACCATTAGAACTTTACTAACCCTTTTCATGCCATCTATTCCCTCACAACCCATTCACAACCCTGTACCAAATGATCGTCAGTGTGAGGCTAGCCGCCTCGCCAGTGACTAACTTCTATTGCCATACTTCCAGATAAATGTGGCAGAGTTAGCAACCCAGTCTCCACCACATCCAACAAACCATGCAATTAACAACCCAACCAATTAAACCAGCTGGTCAAGGCACCTTCGGTTTTAGTATTACGAACACCCACATCTGTCTCATAAACAGAGGGTTATTAAAAACACTTGTAATATGGCAAGCCCCCAGCCACAGCCGCCCGGACGCGCATCACAGAGCGAGGACGCGCACCTCCCCTTTTTTACCCACCCGAGGAGGGAGACCCCGACCCCTGCGGAGGTATACCTGACCCCTGTTTTGACTTCCGGGTCATTGCCAGGTAGCCCAGGAATTCTTCCTATCACTGAACTAACCATGTATAACTAACACCCTGACTAACCTCTATTAACCCACAATAACCCAGTAACCTTTCTTGCACACTCCAATAACCAAATTAGCACCTCAGCTATACCATAGAATGAAGATTGAACAATCTAAGAGAGACGCTCCTATCACAGCTGTCCCAATCCTCCTCGCAAAGTAGATCCAGTCTCTCTCCCCTAAATACTTCCAGTATAGCCAAAATAGTACCTCTTACTAAGGCTCAGTTATATCACATTATGAAGGTTCCATATAGCCATGTGCCACAACAGTAATCACCACCTTACCTAGTTCCCGTATCAATTGAGAGCTCAAATAAGTCCATCAAAACTCGAGATCCCTATGCCCTACAGGGTCCAAAACCGAGCCTATAAACCAAGCTCCAGCCCCCAGTAAAATCAGTTGAAAGATAGATAGGTGGGGCCGAGGCTGCCACTGTTGCTAGAATTAGGTGTGGCTGGGGGAAGTTCAGAGAATTGATGCCAATCCTGACCATGAAAAGAATGCCTCTCCCCCTGAAGGGAAAGGTGTATGCCTCATGTGTTAGAAGTGCAATGACGTATGCCTCAGAAACATGGGCCGTTAAAGTAGAGGATGTCAACAGAATGGAGCGTAATGAGATGAGAATGGTGAGATGGATGTGTGGGGCCAGGCTACAGGATAGAATAACAAATGTTGAGCTGAGGAGACGTTTAGGTATAAAGAGTATTAGCGAGGTGATGCGTACAAGTAGACTGGGATGGTATGGACATGTGGAGAGAATGGATGAACAAAATTGGGTGACAAAATGCAGGTCTGTGATTGTGGAGGGAGCTGCACCAAGGGGTGGACCGAGGAAGACCTGGGATCGGACTATACGCGCCGATCTCAAATCCAAGAACTTGACAAGTGAAGCAGCCCTTAACAGGGTTGCCTGGAACGCCGCCATTAGGACAAGAGACTGAAACTGCACTTATGTGTGGAACACTCAGTCTTAAAATGTTATGTATGTATGTATGTAACCAGTGGTTGGTCACCAGAGTTGACCTCGAGCTCTACCATTGTTGGTTGCTGAGAATTGAGTTCCAGAGCCGGCAGACTCTGTGGCAGATTTGGATAGAAGGACCTGTCCACGTACTTGAGAACTTCCTACATATGGACCATCTTGACGGCCGCGGAACCAGTCGTTAGCCCCCAACATCACGGACGCAAGATAACCAGGACCAGACCAATCAAATACTACCCAAGATTCACTCTATCAGTACTACAGTGTTACAGTGCTATTTAGAGACCCACTTATTAATATTTCTATGAAGTGGCTAGATCTTTGCCCCAGTATAATTCATATATAACCATTCCATTAGGAAGTGCTAAGCGTATCAGTGTTTATTAACCTCTGAAGTGCGCATGGGGGTAATTGGAAACGTCCCCCTGTGCTGACGTATTTGAGGTGTTTCCGTCACTAAAATATTCATTGTGCCATTAATAGCATTAATACTTATCCATATGCGCCTATTATGGGTTGATTATAAAGGTATTAACCTGAAACAACAATAAAACGATTGAAAACAGCGTTTGGATGGTCAAAATCGGAGATATAGCCCGCGAGTTGTATAATGTATGGGTGAGGCAATCTGCTTTCCCGCCAATTTCCCCCAAGGCCACTTAGACACAGTCGATCGATACTCTCTCTCTCTCTCTTGCACTCGCTTGCTATCAGTGATGACCACACCCTCCAATCGGATTTCTAATGTTAGCACGAAAATATACCTCAGAATAAGGGAATAACAGGGAAAATAGGTGATAACTGAAGGAGAGGAGGAAAGTGGGGAAGGAGGGGAGGTAGAGGACTGAGATTTTGCATGGCCCAGGGGCCAAAAAAAAATAAAAAATAAAAAAAAAAAAAATTTTTTTTTTTTTTTTCGATGTCAAAAGTTGATTTTTTTTTTCTCTGACTCTTAAGAGTCTCCCCGCAGTGCGCCGGGGGAACTCTTAAGAGTCTCCCCGCAGCTCCCGGGTTAATTAACAGGCGATATTAACTCTCGTAATCACCCATATATCCAGATATTATTACCTAGAAGTGAAACCCTAGTGATATCTAATGTTCGCCCACTGATTTGCGTTCTATGTGTTTCTGCTATAAGAATATAAAACTTAGATCAGTACCCCCTGAGGTTACTAGAATTCCCGTGCTCTAAAATATGCGTGTCTAATCTAGTCTGTGAACTACTACTTGTGCACCAGAGCTACCAGTAATAAATCTAACAATGAATATGAATCTATAAGTAACATTGATGGTCTCCAGTATATAAACTTGTGAATAAAGCCAGTGATCAAAAAGATTAATACCTGAACATTGGAAGTGGGAGACTAGGCTCCATCCAGATCCACTTATGCTAGTGTTGTTCAATTCTATCATTTGTCTTGCACGAGTATTCAGAAGTGTGTATATCAATAAACGTGATCGTGTGTCTTGTTACCGTGTGTTTATTTTGTGTTCTCTATTCCTCATACCTTGTTTTGTGCATGCAGCCTTCTATACCCAGTCAGTTAAAACTCACATTACCCAAGTTAATCCTGTAGAAAAACAGGGCATAACATTGGCGGCAGCGGTGGTTCTTGATTCAGATAAAAGGTTGCATTACATTGCAAGTTTGGAACAGTAGAAGCATGGCAACATCGCAAAAATGGCAGCGAGCTGCCATTCAACTCACACACATTCCCAAGTATGATGTAAACACGTATGATATCGCCACTTACTTAGACATAGTAAAGCCAGTGTTAGATGTGGCATTTCAAAATGACCGCGAAAAAATCTCCGTTGCATTATTGCACGTTACGCAGTTGGGAGAAGCCGTTTCCCAAATTGTGCCAAAGCGTACCTGGAACCAGTTGTTTTTCCAAATTATTGAACAGGTAACGCCAAAGCTTACCTGGAACCAGTTTCGATCCCTCGTGATCCGGACCTTAGGGCCACTTTTGGGTTCCCTCGTCGCCCCCAAAATAATAAAAGTCGACGAGATCAAGTATGAAGGGGATATCAATGTGACCCTCGTACAACTCTACAGATACGTGAGGACCACGTATAGCTCTCAAGATGACGAGCAACAAAATGAACTCTTATTCACCGCATTGTTAGACATCCTCCCACCCCACCTCACTGCCCGTCTCGACCCGTACGGCTCATTCGAAGAACATATGCTCTCCATCAGAGAAAGATGACAACTCAGTTCGGTGAATCCCCTATCCACCCCTTCAGCCCCTATCCAAGAAAGTAAATGTATTCCTCCACTGAACACTATCATCAATAAGTCCCTCCATCCCCCTAAAGAAAACTCTGTGCACCCTTCCAAAACGACTCCCGGTGAAAGTCCAACCCCAGTGCACTCTTCCTTGCCTCTATCCTCTCTGACCATCCCTAAATTTTCCCCTGCCCAGCCATCCACCAACGATAATCTTCCATCAATTGTGTTACCCCATAAACCCCATCCTTTTTCTATGCCTGCCAACAAACCACAGCACGCAGAAATGGTCACCCCCACCGTAACCAATTCTCTTTCAATGTCACCCCTGAAAAATGCTGGTCAGAAAATGAGCCCCCCCTCCACTCTCTCACATGCCCCTGTCACCCAAGACCAACCTTCACCCCCGTCAATCCCTCAACAACCTGTCACGCCTCTCACTTCCTCATATTCATCACCTGTCCCCCCCTCAAAACCTGTCAACCTCACCCACCCCACCATCATCTCCCCACATGCCCAACCTCGGTGAACCCCTTCAAACACCCGCATCAACCAAGAATGCTACAGCTCCACCTACCTCCTATTCCCCCCCTCCCTTGTCACCCTCTCCAACATTACCCGAACCGCTCCTGAATCCACCTCCAGTAACACCCCCGCTCGCCAACCTACCTCTGCCCCATAATCTAGCACCAGAACCAAAATCTCCATCAATGTCTCCTTCATCCATCCTACCAAATTCCATTGTTTTCCGAGACAAATCTCTTCCGTAACAATCTCTCCAAACTGACCTACTCACCCCATCCCCACAATTTACCTGTCAATCACCCAGACCCCCATCTGTCCAGGATCAATCTTCCCATGTTTCCAGGACAGACTCTTATGTATGTAAAAACCATTCTACCAAATATTTATGTACCCATGTGTCCAGGAAAAATGCCAACCTATGTACCCAACAATGTTTTCCCCATGCCCTCAGAAATGCTCAGCTATTCCCCCACCAACAAAATTTCCCTTGTGACAGTTTTCCGTCAGTAGCTCCCTTCCACCCCTCTACAATTCACACCCCTAAAAAACTTCAAAACCCCACACTTGACTCGCCCCCTCATGACAGATAAACCCACCAATCCCATATAACCTCTAAACAAACCGTCACTGCCACCGACAAAACTCCCCAAATTCGTCCTTTTAACAACCACAAATCAGTACATCAGTCCTCCCCCAATAACCCATGTTCTATGCCTAACTCTTCCCCCACCAATCCTCCACAGTCCCACCAACAAATTCCGTTTCCTAAATCACTCACACCTCACCACTCTGATCCTCCCACACGCGCCGTTAATCCCCCCCTCACGCGTGACCCCACCAAAGTGATTCTCCCCCCCTCATGCGTACCGAACACCTGCTCACCAGTTGGTCCCCCACCATCATTAGCCCAGCTAAACTCTCAACCTCCACCAATTCCCACCCTGCCAGCCTAACCTCTCACGACCACATTCAGAACGAAAAATCACCCCCGTACATAACCCCTACCTCCTCTTCCCCCCTCTTCACCGTTACCCCATCCGCCCCAAATTCCACCCCCAAAGATCCCGCTCGACAAAATACCACGCCCATCAAAATCCAACCACAAAACTTTTTCCACCTTGGCTAACCCCCAAAATACTACCCTCTCTCTCGCCCCAAACAACATAATCAACCTATCAACCTCAACCACTCCTCGAAATCCCATCCACGTCTCTCCCGAAAATAAAATCAGTCCAAATTCAACCCCTCTCAAACCACAACCCTGCCTGCCCAGACCCCCCCCCCCCCCCACCATCTCCCTATCAAATCACCACACTCCAAACCTCCAAACCACCCGATCATCGTAAACTCTCAACCTCCAGCCTTACTCACCCTTCCCCCAACCCCACTCACGACCATAACTCTCTACACAATTCAACCCCTCCCCAGCATCAACCTCTTCCGCAACAACAACCCCGACTCGTCCTGCCCGTTTCACCTTTAACCCCCCCTATCACTACCCCCGACCGCAACCTTTTAAACCTCCCTCCAAAACTGGCCCCGGGCCAGCTCTCACCCAGACCCACATTCCTAACGGCAGACCTAACGGTATATCCACCCCTCCCTTCCAAAGTGAAAGCGAACCCCCAAGGTCAAAGCCACAACCACCACCACCACCCCTACCAATAAACCAGACCTTCACCAAGACTAACGGCGACCCTAAATAACACCCCCCCCCCCCCCCTGATGATGATGAGGATGTTATTGTACTGGATTTTCCATGGGATTTTGTTTTGTATTTTTCTCAATTCCTAAGCGATTGGGCATGATTCTATAAATTTACATGTTTTCCATATACTGTATATATTATATATTTTTTCCTTAGTCATACTACCTTTCTTGTTAACCTACACTTTTCTGACTATCTTTTAAATGTGTTTTATACATTGTTAAACACTTTAGCTCTTCTTAATTTTCCTGTGTTCTTAATTATCTGTTCTTTCGTCAAGTTCTTTTATCATCTTTTCTCTCCTTTTCCAACATCTATGTATTTTCTTCCCTCGTTCCCTTCTTTCTTGAATAGTAACTCTCCTATTAGTTTTCAGTTTCTTAGAGATATGGCCTGAGTAATCTTGTTATTTTTTTTCCTAATTTCATTATATTATTCACATTCCAGGATAAAATGTTTTAAGTTTTTGTCTCTCTTTTCTGAACAGTCTGTTGCTAGTCGGGATGACAGTAATCTTCGTCCTCAGCGACAGGCTGCCATTTCCCTCCAACCTAACCCCCTCACCGACCTGACCTGGCCCCCCTAAACAAACCTACGTACTCCAACCTTGAGGTACGAGGTCGTACCTAATATAAAGGCGACGGAAGTAAAATACCACAGGAACGAAAAACCTGAGAGCGAAACCTCCAACCCTAACGAGCCACAGGAACGAAAATCCTGAGAGCGAAACTCCCATCCCCAACGAGATCCCAGGCCCCTTTTCCTTTCCCGATTTGGTCTCTCTCTCTCTCTCAATTCATTTCACATATTATACGTATCTCAATCACAGTCTTCTAATATACAAACCACAATACTTTACTCACTGATATTCTTGATGTACCACCTAAGTATGTATTTAATTATGTAACCACCATACAGGCTATAATACTTTCATTGTGTAGGTTCGAGGCGATCTAAGACACCTTAGCTTCCATTTCACACCAAATCAGATCGTGATTACGTCAGCCCTGTATTTAGTTATATAACAACCATAGCGCCCCCAATTCTAACAATTCTATGTCTCTAACCTCCCGTTGTTTTATCCACTAACTATATATTCCCAACCTTTAACCACAACTCTATACACCCGATAACCCTATGCCAGTTATTGTATTGATTTAGGCCTGTTAATTCGGATAAACTCACTATGACCAATCTGCAGACGATTATCAGGAGAGATGCAGGAAAGCTACCTCGTATCTCTCTCTCCATGACGAGTATAGATATATGTACCCCGTGCTCAGTCCCCCCCCCCCCTTGCCTTGTTCTAATAACTAAGTGTATATATAATATTAACCGGAGATGCCACCAGTAATGATACGACATAGCGGCACTATCCTTGTGTCGTATTGTGCCACGTGCATACCAACCAGGTTTCATCATCTTATTAGGATGACGGCTATAATGTCGTCATTCATGCATGTATTCAATCCTTAGGTTAATTATCTTTTATCCGCCATTGTGTTCATCTCTTCCATTTACTTTTCCACTATTGTTATACGTCTTCCAATCACCTCCTTCATATCCACAATCCACACTACTCTATTTTGCTTCGTGACCCTATGCTCAGTGGTACCCTGTTTTGGGTCATCCTGTCCACTTATCCTTCACGCCCCGCTGCACACACCACCCTACCTGTTCGATCGTAGGGAAATGCCACCCCTATGTCCAGCTCATTAAGGGTCACTATCCTAGGTCACGAGTGGCGCGGCGCCTAGCCTCAAGCCACCCCTTTACAATTCACAACCCTCCCCCACCTCGCGTATCCACTACCCCTCGTGTCCTACACCTCTTACCCGCCAGACTCTACCTACATGATGATGAACATGAATACACCTTAATTTAATACACCCATGCCCTGTCCCTAGGTTGAGCCAATGCCAACCAATTCAGACAGGCATAAATCTATGTATGTTCTTCCATCCGAGAAGTAATATGTTAACCCCTAAAAATACCTTGTCTTGCCAGACTAAGTTTCTGAAGACCAACCGCCCCCATAAATCTATGTATGTTCTTCCATCCGAGAAGTAATATGTTAAAACCCCATGTCCTAATTGATAAGTAAAATGCCACAGAACGAGAAGCCCACCACAGAAGACACGAACGAACACCACACAGAAACACCCAAAGGAAAGGTCCACAGAACGAAAGGACCAGCTGACCGAGCCAGCCAATTCAGACAGGCCCAAGCCCGCAGGGCTAAGCAGCTCCAGGCCGCACCTGGATACCCCTTCTAAACTGTCCATTTTTCCACACCTCATGTACACTACCCCCTCGTGTCCTACACTCCTAAATACAAAGATGATGAACAGGAATACATTCATATTAAAAACACCCATGCCCTGTCCGACGTTGAGCCAATGCCAACACATCAGACAGCCATAATTATATCTATGTATGTTCTTACATCCGAGAAGTAGATGTTATATATCTTAGAAGTTAAAACACCCACGCCTGTCCCTAGACCTTGTATATCATTTCCCATGACGAGTATAGATATATGTAACCCGTGCTCAGTCGCCCCCTTGCATTGTTCCTCTAGTAACTAAGTGTCTCTATAATATTAACTGCCACCAGTATGGATACGACATAGCGGCACTGTCCTTGTGTCATATTGTGCCAAGTACAGATCAACCAGGTTTCATCACCTTATTAGGACGACGACTATAATGTCGTCGTTCATCGATGTATGCAATCCTTAGTTTAAGTATTAATATTAACATTCCCTAACATCTTGTCTTGCCAGACTAAGCTTCTGAAGACCCATCGCCCCATAAATCTATGTATTCAATCCTTAGGTTACGTATTTTTATCCGCCATTGTGTTCACCTTTTTCCATTTACTTTTCCACAATTGTCATACGTCTTCCCCTTTCCTCCTTCGTATCAACAGTCCACACTACGCCAATTTACTTCGTGTCATACACCTCTTACCCCAACCAGAGATTGTATAAGATAACCTTGTTACCAGTATCTGTCATAAGTACCCGAAACAATAACTAAGTACCCCTACGAACTGCCGCTGTTGTTGGTATATATATATTTCATAGAAAACGCAGTTCCCAGGGCCAACTAATAGTATCCATAACCCCTCGGACTGATCACATAACTCTATCTTTTCCAGACTCATATACCACCCCATAGTTGCATTCTCCGGTAGCATTTGGCTAACGTATTCTACTGCCTTTTCAAACTTCCATATCAACTGCAGCCTAATGCCACCTTATGCCCAGAGACCTTAGGGTCAAATTCCCCTATAGCCCCCCTGCACTCCTCCCCTCTCATTATAAGACCCCGTGCTTCTCTACTCTTGTCCTACCTAGCCTCTCTCTCATACCTCTTGAAGATCCTTGAATTGCCCGTTGCTAACGCTCTCCAACCTTTTATATATATACTCCTATCCAGCCTACCTTCACTTAGTAGGCCAGAACAACATTAGAACTTTACTAGCCCCTTGCATGCCATCTATTCTCTTACAACCCATTCACAACCCTGCACCCAATGGTCGTCGGTGCGAGGCTAGCCGCCTCGCCAGTAACTAACTTCTATTGCCATACTTCCAGATAAATGTGGCAGAGTTAGCAACCCAGTCTCCACCACATCCAGCAAACCCTACAATTAACAACCAGCCGAGTAAAACCAGCTAGCCAAGGCACCTTCGGTTTTGGTATTAAGGACACCCACATCTGTCTCATACACAGAGGGTTATTACAAACACTGGTGATATGGCAAGCCCCTAGCCACAGCCGCCGGACGACTATCACAGAGAGAGGGCGCCCAGCTCCCCCTTTTTGCCCACCCGAGGAGGGAGACCCCCACCCCCGCGGAGGTACACCTGGCCCCTGTTTTGACTTCTGAGTCATTGCCAGGTAGCACAGGAATTCTTCCTATCAATGAACTAACCATGCATGACTAACACCTTTACTAACCTCTATTAACTCACAATAAACCATTTACCTTTCTTGCATACTCTGATCACTAAATTAGCACCTCAGGTATACCATAGAATGAAGATTGAACAATCTAAGAGAGACGCTCCTATCACAGCTGTCCCCATCCTCCTCGCAAAGTAGATCCAGTCTCTCTCCCCTAAATACTTCCAGTATAGCCAAAATAGTACCTCTTACTAAGGCTCAGTTATATGAAAATATAAAGGCTTCCTATAGCCATGTGCCACAAGAGTAAATACCATCTTACCTAGTCCCCATATCTATTGAGAGCTCAAATAAGTCCATAAGACTCGAGATCCCTACTGTCTACAGGGTCCAGAACCGAGCCTATAAATCTAGCTCCCCCCCCCAGTCAAATCAGTTGAAAGCTAGACACCAACCAGTGGTCACTACCCTGCAGTTAACCTCTAGCTCTGCCCTTGTCACCTTGTGTTGTTCCGGAGTTGAAAGATTCCAGAGCCGGCAGACTCCGTGGCAGATTTGGATAGAAGGACCTGCCCACGTATTTGAGAACTTCACACATATGGGCCCCCTGGACGGCCGCGGAACCAGTCGTTAGCCCCCAACATCACCGGAAGCAAGATAACTAGGACCAGATCTACAAATACTATTCAAGATTCATGTTGCTAGTACTAAGTGTTATAGTACTAGTTTGACACTCACTTATTAACTTTCTATAAAGTGGCTAAAACCTTGCCCAGTGTAACTCATATTTAACCATTCCATTTGGGACGTACTAAGCGATCAGTTGTCATTAATTAACAGGCGACATTGACTCCCGTAATTACCTTATTCAGATATTAAAACTCTAGTGATATCTAACGTTCGCCCACTGATTTGTATTCTACGTATTTCTGCCATAAGAATATAAAACTTAGATCAGTACCCCCATGAGGTTACTAGAGATTTCCGTGTTCTACAATATACGCGTGTCTAATCCTAACTGTGAGCTGCTACTTGGGCACGCGACCAGCCAGTAAGAGATCAAATCAGTGAAATTGAATTACATGAATATATTGAGGTCTTTCAGAAGATAAAACTTGCTAATTAAGCCAGTGATCAGAAGATTAATACCTGAACGTTGGAAGTGGGAGACTAGGCTCCATCCAGATCCACTTATGCTAGTGTTGTTCGATTCTATTATTGGCTTGCACGAGTATTATGCAGTGGTATATAAATAAACGTGATCATGTAACTTGCTACCATGTGTTTCTTTGTGTTCTCTATTCCTCATATCTTGTATTGTGCATGCAGCCTTATATACCCAGTCATTTAGAACTCACATTACCCAAGTTAAACCTGTAGAAAAACAGGGCATAACAATAAGAAACTATGATACCCACGGGTACACCAGTGTATATAACCATTATTCCTGTAAGACCTAGACAGAAATGACTGAAGATGTTAGCCACCATGCAGTAACTCTAATTCTTACCCCAACCGGAGATTGTATACAACCCTCTTTTACCATTGTCTCGACGCATTTTCACCACGAAACAATACCGAAACTACCCCTACGAACTGCCGCTTTCTTTGGTGTATATCATAGAAAACGCAGTTCCCAGGAACAACTAGGTCAGCAAGAATAGTGTCCGATTAACAGTCGTATTGACGAGTAATAATACACCATGTTTTTCTCTACTTTTATTCACAGTCAAGCACACACACCTACAGTTAATTCCTCTTCCCCACAGCCCCACAGTCCACATGATTCTATCCTTCCAGACTCATACAATACCCCATATTGCTCATCCCCCGGTAGCGTTTGGCTAACATACCTTCCCTGTCATTAAACCCCAGGCTACGATACCAACTGTAGCCTAATGCCACCCCTACGCCCAGAGACCTTAGGGTCAAACTTCCACGTAGCCCTCCTTAACCCTCTCCCTCTCGTTAACCCTCCCACGCTCCTCCACTCCCTCCTAACCTAGCCTCTCCACCACACCCCCTGAATATCCTTAACTTTTCCGTTACAAACATTCTCAAACCTTTTGTATAATTATATACTCCTATCCAGCCTCCCTCTCTCCAGTAGGAAGGAACACCATTAGAATTTTACTAACCCTTTGCATGCCATCTATTCCCTCACAACCCATTCACAACCCTGTACCAAATGATCGTCAGTGCGAGGCTAGCCGCCTCGCCAGTGACTAACTTCTATTGCCATACTTCCAGATAAATGTGGCAGAGTTAGCAACCCAGTCTCCACCACATCCAACAAACCATGCAATTAACAACCCAACCAATTAAACCAGCTGGTCAAGGCACCTTCGGTTTTAGTATTACGAACACCCACATCTGTCTCATAAACAGAGGGTTATTACAAAACACTTGTAATATGGCAAGCCCCCAGCCACAGCCGCCCGGACGACCATCACAGAGAGAGGACGCACACCTCCCCCTTTTACTCCACCCGGGGAGGGAGACCCCGACCCCTGCGGAGGTATACCTGACCCCTGTTTTGACTTCCGGGTCATTGCCAGGTAGCCCAGGAATTCTTCCTATCACTGAACTAACCATGTATAACTAACACCCTGACTAACCTCTATTAACCCACAATAACCCAGTAACCTTTCTTGCACACTCAATAACCAAATTAGCACCTCAGCTATACCATAGAATGAAGATTGAACAATCTAAGAGAGACGCTCCTATCACAGCTGTCCCAATCCTCCTCGCAAAGTAGATCCAGTCTCTCTCCCCTAAATACTTCCAGTATAGCCAAAATAGTACCTCTTACTAAGGCTCAGTTATATCACATTATGAAGGTTCCATATAGCCATGTGCCACAACAGTAATCACCACCTTACCTAGTTCCCGTATCAATTGAGAGCTCAAATAAGTCCATAAAACTCGAGATCCCTATGGCCTACAGAGTCCAAAACCGAGCCTATAAACCAAGCTCCAGCCCCCAGTAAAATCAGTTGAAAGATAGACACCAACCAGTGGTTGGTCATCAGAGTTGACCTCGAGCTCTATCATTGTTGGTTGCTGAGAATTGAGTTCCAGAGCCGGCAGACTCTGTGGCAGATTTGGATAGAAGGACCTGTCCACGTACTTGAGAAGTTCCTACATATGGATCATATGGACGGCCGCGGAACCAGTCGTTAGCCCCCAACATCACGGACGCAAGATAACCAGGACCAGACCAATCAAATACTACCCAAGATTCACTCTATCAGTACTACACTGTTACAGTGCTATTTAGAGACCCACTTATTAATATTTCTATGAAGTGGCTAGATCTTTGCCCCAGTATAATTCATATATAACCATTCCATTAGGAAGTGCTAAGCGTATCAGTGTTTATTAATTAACAGGCGATATTAACTCTCGTAATCACCCATATCCAGATATTATTACTAGAAGTGAAACCCTAGTGATATCTAATGTTCGCCCACTGATTTGCGTTCTATATGTTTCTGCTATAAGAATATAAAACTTAGATCAGTACCCCCTGAGGTTACTAGAATTCCCGTGCTCTAAAATACGCGTGTCTAATCTAGTCTGTGAACTACTAGTTGTGCACCAGAGCTACCAGTAATAAATCTAACAGTGAATATAAATCTATAAGTAACATTGATGGTCTCCAGTATATAAACTTGTGAATAAAGCCAGTGATCAGAAGATTAATACCTGAACGTTGGAAGTGGGAGACTAGGCTCCATCCAGATCCACTTATGCTAGTGTTGTTCAATTCTATCATTTGTCTTGCACGAGTATTCAAAAGTGTGTATATCAATAACGTGATCGTGTGTCTTGTTACCGTGTGTTTATTTTGTGTTCTCTATTCCTCATACCTTGTTTTGTGCATGCAGCCTTCTATACCCAGTCAGTTAGAACTCACATTACCCAAGTTAATCCTGTAGAAAAACAGGCATAACACTTTAAATCCTTTGTTACCATTTAGTATTTAGAAACCTTTAGTTTAGTTACTTCAACCTCTGCAGTTGTCTTTGAGTTAGCTGTGGGCAGAAAACTAATTTGGAGAGGTAATTATAAGAGTGAGAGAACTCTATTTCTTATTGCTAATCTGGCAACCTCTGCGTCATAAATGCGTGAAAGGGATAATCTACCGGATAACATATATATATATATATGTATATATATATATATAAATATATATGTATATATATATATATATATATATACAGTATACCTTGTTATATCATTTTCCAAAGTTATGCCCTTTCCTCCTGGGACACCCTGTATATATATATATATATATATATATATATATATATATTCCACCTATCTACAGAGTTGCAGATAGGTGGAATAGGCTACCGAGTGGCATGGTAGGATCGAACGATAGGGAGCTTTAAGATAAAACTAGATGCCTAGGCCTAGCCATATGGACGAGATGGGTTGGGTATGAGGGGGGATCTGCCGGTTGACCAATCGGCGCTCTGTAGATCCCCGTACCTTGTTACGTTTTTGTGGGGTCGGTCCCCAGGGTATTGGTGATTGGGCCTATAATTAGGCCTTGTAATTGGGTTGGTGACAGGATCTGCCTGTGTGGGCCGATCGGCTTCTGCAGACCCCTTTTTCTTATGTTCTTATGTTCTTACAGAGAACACAGGTGTTGCCCACAGCGGAATATGGAACATATGCTATACGGTAGTTACCGGTACAAGTATTTATGAATAATACATTATAAACACATGGGAACAAAAACGGATAGCAGTACATGGTTCATTGAAATAATGTAAAATGCATTTAGGTAACTATGTGGTGTGTGTGTGTCATCTGTGACAAAAGTACCATACAGTAAGTAGCCTACCTGACCAGGTCACCGAGAGATAAATTTCTTTTCAGAAAATATATAGACAATAATGGTTTGGTAACAGAGTTGTAGATAGGTGGAATAGGCTACAGAGTGATATAGTGGGATCAAGAACGATAGAGAGTAAGATAAAATTAGATGGGCATATGAACGAGATGGGGTGGGTGGCAAAGGAATCTACCGTGGGTGGACCAATCGGATCTCTGCAGACTCCCGTTTTATTATGTTCATATATATACATGTATATATATATATATATATACATATCACAAAGACACGTGAACTACGGTAATAAATGTTTGAATGCCCCCAGCCGGGATCGAAACCCTCCGACTTTCAGAAATAGTGTCCAAGCTGTTAACCCACCATTCCACGGCGTGATAAAGTAATCTTAACATTTTCCTATGTAAATTACGAAGGGAAATCCTACTTGGAGAATATAGCCTACCTGTATGGTATCCTGGAATATGGATCGTACGACTTGTGTATGAATTGAAATACATTCTCCAAGTAGGATTTCCCTTCTCTTTATATAAACCGTACAGGAAAAGGTTAAGATTAGGCCTACTTTATCAAGCTTGGACATTCGTTCTGAATGTTGGAGGTTCGAGACCGACTTGGGGTATTTAAATAAATAAATTAATATATATATATATATATATATATATATATATATATATATATATACTGTATATAAGGTAAATATTATTGGTCCTCACCACCTACTAATTAGTGTTCCGGTGTAAATCCCTTAAGTTCCCAGACACCCACTTCGCACCATTGTTTGATATAGGACATATATAATTATGGACTAAGATATAATTGCAGCTAAGATTAGAAACAATTAGAACCTAACCACTGCCTAAATACTGCAGCGCATTGGATTTCACTCAGTCTGAGTGACTCGTTTCACTAGAAAATAAATACAAATATGACAGTTAATTAATTTGCTTGAAATCTTATATAGATTAATCTAAACATGTTTTGCTGATTTAACTATAATACAAACTAAATATGATTAATAATAATAATAATAATAAATAAAATTGATAGAAGAGATGAGTTGGGTGTGAAAGGGGTCTGCCGTGTGGGCCAATCGGCTCTCTGCAGACTCCCCATCTTGGTAGCATATGTAAGGGATCTGCCTTATTTGTACAAGTGTGCAAATAAGAGAGAGAGAGAGAGAGATTGGCTGTGTAAGTGATCTGCCTCTTGAACAGAGTCGTAGATATGTGAAATAGGCTACCTAGTGCTATAGTGGGTATCAAGACAATAGAGAATTTCAAGATAAAATCAGATAGTCATATGGACGAAATGGGTTGGATGTGAAAGGGATCTGCCTTTTGGGGACACTTGTCTCTCTGCAGATTCCCATGTTCATCTTAGTTGCATGTGTAAGGGATCTGCCTCATTTTGTACTGGTGTGCAAGTAAACGTGACAGAGAGAGACTGGTGTGTAAGGGATCTGCTTATATTCGTTTAGTAACAGAGTTGTAGATATGTGGAATAGGCCGAGTCCTATAGTGGGATCAAGAACAATAGAGTTCAACATAAAATTAGATAGGACGAGATGGGTGGGTGTGCAAGGCTGCCTCGGGTGTGTCTGGCCACCATTTTGGATATCATGCAAAGCTGCCCAATACAAAATGCACCTTTGTCAAAGTTTGGTCCCGATCCGACAAGCAGTTCGGAGTTTATTGCGTAAAAACCGGACTATATATATTTAATGGAAGCGTGCAATAACTTCTTGAACTCCTGATAACGTTGCTTACTGTTTGAGGAGGAGGAAAGGTAAGTCACACCACACCAAATTGTCAAAACTTTGAAGGTCTAGAACTTTGTTATTAAACAAAGCATTTGGCAAAGGGAGGAATTGTTAAAAACCTTAGCCAATACTCGCTATTCACCAAAATAAATTTGATTATCATTGTTATTTGGTAGGGTAGGTAGTATAGGTAGGTTGGCTAAATAATTGGTGGAATTCGTAGGGACTCGAACTGTTTGAGAGAGTTAATACAAAAAAATATAGATCTGAATAATAAATCGACTATGTTATTAAGCAAAACTGGGGGATTTTGGAAGCTGTAGGCTGGAGACGGTAAACTTTGTGTGGTAGCGAATACGGGTTAAAGTAATTTAAGAATAGACAGTTTTCAATGCTGTGGCCAAACTATTCCACCCATTTATATTCTTTTGGTATCAAACGTTCGAATTGCGAGCCTCACCCAACTACGCAAACATGGTATTGATCATCGGCGCAGTTTTCAAGACGTGGAATTTTAAGTGGAATTCGAGTTTTTTCAAGATTGCCGGAAAAAAACCCACGTGCAAAAGCAAAACCTTCTCTATAAATTTGCGGAGCACTAGTAGTGGAGTCCATACGGTATGCCAGAAAGCCCAATTCCTATGAGTAGAGACGGTATTTAGCGTCAAATTTTTCGGAAATCGGCTGCCATGGACCTGTTTGGTCGCCATGCCGGATGTTTAGCATATCAAAAGTTGCCCAATACAAAAACGCACCTCTTGTGAAAGTTTGATCCCGATGCAAAAAGCAGTTCTAGAGTTTTGCGTAAACCGGCGTGTAAGAATAATTTGGATGAATAAGTGGTTTAATTATTACAATAGGGGTTCCCCGTAGTCGAACCCTCATAATAATAATAAGGAAAAGGTTAAGTTGATCAACGTCTATTAGCCTACCCATCTCTGAACAAGTAAACTACAGATCAGGTTTTATTCTGAATATTTACACCACTGGGAAGTACGTGTCACCATTCTTGGCAATAATTGGCAATAATGGCTTAATCGCAGAGCAATTCACAAAACAGTTTTAAACGAAACCTCTAATGTTCCTATGTTCGTATTTTCTTTGTCTACTGTATTAAATTTCCCAGTTCACTTACACATATACTACTGTACTGTATAAGTATATATTCATTCAATTTCTATCATTTACGTCTTAAGTTTCAATAAATTCGAACTCGGCTTCATTAACTTTTGATTCACTGCCTCTCTTCTACATAGATACGTCGGTACTTAGAAATAGTTAGATGAAGTGCTATGATGACACTTAATTATTGTTGACATTAACAATATATAAATCACCAGTACACCTACACTGTAAACAAATCACCATAAAATATACACTAAAAGACCGTAAATACCGGGCTACCGGTACCGAAAAACAGTAGGCCTATTAAATATTATAATATGTGGTCTACCATCAGAATACACACTGAGACCGTAAATTGTATAACTATAGTCTGTTGTATTTCAGCTGAAGGTAAATTAAGCTGCATTTTGTGTTTGGACGCAAAACGATACCACCCCCCACATCCTGATAAGAAGCCATTGGGGCTTTTGGCAGACAATGCCAAAATTAATCAGTGATATCCGAGAAAACAGTATTCTCATCGTTCCCGCATTAATCGCCAACAGCATATACTGCGCTTACGTTTACTTATACCTTGCTTCATATTCATCTCAGGCATCCAACTTAAAATAAGGCCCGATATATACATTCAATCTCATTATCACTAGAACAATACACTATGATGCCATGTATGAAGTCTTCTGGAGAAATAGGGGCAAATTTTAAGAAAACAATATGCAAGATAACTAAAACACAAATTTTATGCTCTAGATACTAGCATTGACAAGAAGTCGCTAGATAGTCCACCAACAGACACTCAAAAACTTGTATGTCACTAGAAAAACATAGGTTGAAGTATACTAGACTATTCTTTAGCAAAGCAAGTCATCGCAACCCCATCTCTACATTAATTCCTTAAAATAAACGGAAACTAACTTGAATATGCGCTAGAATTCATCACAGATCTTGAATGTCGCTAGATGGAAGTGATGGAAGTGAGATTCCGCTGGATGCTAGCGGTAGCCGCTACATTGGCAACGATCGTAACCAAGAACCTCATTTCCGTTATAATTAACAAAGAATCAGCATAATTCGAAACTATTACAATTATTTCAAGTTCAGAGATCATCAGATCAGTTTGGAAGTCGATGTACCACAATTTCAGTTCCATTAGTTTAAAAACAAAAACATTTCACATAATATGCTACTTTAGAGAGTTTAATACCAGAAGCATATCTCTCCTCCTGGCATCGTAATAAAGCGAACGACATTAGCTGGTTTTTTTTTGTTTTTTGTTTTTATTTAAAAGAACGTCCAACAAAACGGTTTCGTACTATATGTAACCCCCTACCCCCCACCAACCCACCCACCCACCCAACCCCCCCCCCCGCCCACCCGGCTGCATGGTAGTGTTCGTCACCCTACATATTCCGCCACTCCTACTCAGAAATTATTTAAATGTTAACCTAAGCACTATTTTATTACTCTCAATGTTACAAGAGAAATGTTTGTGTATAATTTTCCATCCCACCTCATATAATTATGATGTCCACAAAACCATCTTCAATTGTATATAGTCCTAAGATTATTGCCGATCTTGTCCTAGTTGTTCGTGATCATTGCCAGTTATTGAAATACCTCATACAAACTATTTATTAATATCCTTACGATGTTCTCATTTGTAATTAGTATTTCTGTTGTTTTAAACTTTGGGGGGTAAGTGGCTAATTTTGTTAATAATAATATTTACATTCCTTGATCAATCAATAATAAGCAAATTAAAATGCCCCCCAGAAACGAGAAGCCCACCACGGGAAAGCCAACGAGCGAACACCACCAGGAAACGGGAACAAGAAACCACCCTAAAGGAAAGGCCCCACAGAACGAAAGGACCAGGTGACCAAGCCCAACCAGTTAATATACAGGGCCGAAGGCGCAAGGGCTAAGCCCAGCAGAAGCACTGTAAGTCCACCCACACCTAACCACAAACCCTGCCTATTATCCGTTGTAATTAAAAAACACCCAACTTGAACCCTTCCCCCCACCTCGCGTAATACCTCCCCTCCCCTACTACCCTCCCCCTGCGTGTCCTAAACAACCTCTAACCACCTACATGATGATGACCACATGAATACACCTTATTTAATCCAACACCCATGCCATAGGCCCTGTTCCCTAGGTTGAGCCAATGCCAACCAGTTCAAGACAGGAAGGCCTAAAATCTATGTATGTTTTTTTCTTTTTTTTTCCATCCAAGAAGTAATATGTTACCCCCCTGTCTTGCCAGACTAAGTTTCTTGAAGACCAACACCGCCTCCATAAATCTATGTATGTTCTTTTTATCCTTCCATCCGAGAAGTAATCAATTGTTAAAAACCAAAAACCCATGTCATAATTGATAAGAAACTATGATAAAACCCCCAACGGATACACCATTGGATGTATAACCATATTTCCTGTAAGACCTAGACAGAAATGGACTGCAAGAGGTTAGCCACCATGCAGTACCCCTCTACTTTTCTTTACACGCCCGACCTCTACATTCTTAAATTCTTACCCCCAACCAGAGATTGTATACACCCACCCTCTGTGTACCATTGTGATGCTCGTACGCCTTATTCCATTTCCACATACCCGAACGCGGCCTTTGCCCACACGAAACAATACCGAAGCTACTAACCAACCCCCTACGAACTGCCGCTTTCTTTGATTATAATGTCCAATCAAGAAAACGCAGTTCCCAGGAACAACTAGAATCAGCAAGCCGAAATAGTGTCAGAGTAACAGTGTCCCCAATAACCATCGTATTGGACGAGTAACTACATACACCAATGTTTTTTCCCCTCTAACTTTGTATCCAACAGTCAAGCACACACCTACAGTTAAAAAACCTCCTCTTTCCCCACAGTCCAACACGATGATTGTAAATCATTATTTCCAAACTCATATACCACCACTTATTTGCTGCTCCCCCTGTAGCGTTTGGCTAACGTACCTTCCCTGGTCATTAACCCCCCCAAGGCTACGATACCCACTGTAGCCTAATGCCACCCCTACGCCCAGAGTCCCTTAGGGTCAAACTCCCACGTAACCCCTTTAACCCTCTCCCTCTCGGTAACCCCCCCACGCTCCTCCAACTCCCTTCCAACCTAGCCTCCTGCTCCAGCATACCCCCTGAATATCCCGTAACTTTTCCGTTACTAACATTTCTCAAACCTTTTGTATATATACTCCTATCCAGCCTACCTTCCCCCAGTAGAAAGGAACAACCATTAGAACTTTACTAAACCCTTTGCATGCCATCTATTCCCTCACAACCCATGCACAACCCTGTACCAAATGATCGTCCGTGCGCGGCTAGCCGCCTCACCAGTGGACTAACTTCTATTGCCATACTTCCAGATCAATGGTGGCAGAGTTAGCACGCAGTCCTCCACATATATCCAACCACCCATGCAATTAACAACCCAACCCAGAAAACCAGCTGATCAAGGCACCTTCGGTTTTGGTATGACTAACACCCACATCTGTCTCATAAACAGAGGGTTATTACAAAACCCTTGTAATATGGCACCCCACCAGCCACAGCCGCCCCGACAACCATCACAGAGAGGGGGCAACGCTCCTACCCCCCCCTTTCACACCCCCCTGAGGAGGGAAACCCCGACCCCTGCGGAGGTATACTTTGACCCCTTTTTTGACTTCCGTGTCATTGCCAGGTATGCCCATGAATTCTTCCTATCACGGAACTAAACCATGTATCACTACCACCCTGACTAACCTCTATTATCCCACAATAACCCATTACCCTTTCTTGCACACGCCCAATAACCAAATTAGCACCTCAGCTATACCATAGAATGAAGACTGAGCAATCTAAAGAGAGACGCCCCCTAGCACAGCTATCCCACACCATCCTCGCAAAGTAGATCCAGTCTCTCTCCCCTGAATACTTCCAATATAGCCAAAATAGTACCTCTTACTAGGGTTCAGTTATAGAGAAATTATGAATGCTCCATACCTCCATGTGCCACAACGAATTAATCACGCCCTTTACGCTAGTTTCCCATATCCATTGAGAGCTCAATAAGTCCATTCAAAACTCGAGATCCCTATGGCCTACAGGGTCCAAAACCGCCCCTATAAATCAAGCTCCAGCCCCCCATTAAAATCCGTTGAAAGATAGAAACCAACCAGCTGGCTTGCCCCTTAAGTTGACCTCTAGTCTCTGCCCTTGTGTTGTTTCCTGAGAATTGAGTTCCAGAGCCGGCAGACTCCGTGGCAGATTGAGGCTGAAGCATCTGTCCACGTAACAAACATCTACGTTCACCTTATAACCTTCCACCGTAAACCAGTGGGTATATAAGAGTGTAGCCAGCAACGATCGCCAAGAGATCCGTCCTTGAGAACTTCTACATATTGACCATCTGGAACGGGACTGCGGAACCAGTCGCTAGCCCCCAACCCTCACGGACGCAAGATAACCCGACCAGACCAATCAAATCCTACCCAAGATTTCACTCGATCAGTACTACAGTGTTACAGTGCTATGTAGAGATTCACTTATTAATATTTCTACGAAGTGGCTATATCTTTGTCCCAGTGTAATTCATATATGAACCCTCCCATTAGGAAAAGTGCTAAGCGTATCAGTGTTTATTAATTAACAGGCCATATTAACTCTCGTAATTACTCCTATATCCCGATATTAAGAACATAACCGTGAAACCCTAGTGATAATTTATGTTCGCACACTGATTTTGCGTTCTATGTGTTTCTGATACAAGCAATATAAAACTTAGATCAGTACCCCCTCAGGTTACTAGAATTCCCGTGCTCTAAAATACGCGTGTCTAATCTAGTCTATGAATTACGTCCTGTGTGCACCAGAGCTACTTTGATAAATCTAACATTGAATATGAATCTATAAGTAATATTTATGGTCTCCAATATATAAACGTGTGAATAAAGCCAGTGCTCAGAAGAAATTAAGATCTGAACGTTGGAAGAGGGAGACTAGGCTCCATCCAGATCCACTTAATGCTAGTTTGTTTTAACTTCTATCAATTGTCTTGTACGAATATTCATACCTTCGTTTTGCTTCAGATTAATCATCATCAAACAACATATCGAAGTGTGTCCCAAAATCAAAGTGAACGTGTGTCGTGGTTACCGTGTGTTTATTTTGTGTTCTCTTATTCCTCCATACCTTGTTTTGTGCATGCAGCCTTCTATATACCCAGTCCAGGTTAGAACTCACATTAACCCAAGTTAATCCTGTAGAAAAACAGGGCATAACATTGGCGGCAGCGGTGGTTCTTGATTCGGATAAAAGGTTGCATTACATTGCAACGTGGGAACCGCCATAACACGATAACATCATGGTGCACCGTTCGCACAGCCCTCCCATCCCACATTATGATGGGGAAACTGTACGAGATCGAAACGTTCATGGACATAGTGACCTAGTTTATACCACGGACGCAGAAAAGATAGCCGTGACATTAACGCACCTGGGAAAAGCCTTTTCCCTGGTTGCCTTACAAGTGCAACCCTGCTCTCACATGGAACGAAATTTTCGCCCCATAGTGATAGAAGCCATTAAGCCTTCGTTGGGCGTTTTAATTCGTGGCCCACAACCCGTATCCACGACACTAAATTCGAAGTCGATCTAGATGCCACAGTGAATAAGATCGCCCAACATATAAAATTGTCTTTCCCCCACATTGACCAGAATCCAGCAAGAGCAGCAGATTCTGGTCAACCTTGTATCAATAGTGCCCATCAGCAGTTAAAGATCATTTCCGTGTGCACGATTTCGTCGGATATAAAAAAGATCTCATCACGATCCGACTTATTTTGGCCGTGCGCACAGAAAACACCCACCCAAATCGCTGTAATAAAGAGATTTCCCACGCACCTCCAGCAGCACCTCGACCACCAAAACCCCAAGGCCCAACCTACTTCAACTCCAAGAATGGCTACCCATCCTCATCCTTCCACAACAGACCGACCTACCCTTCCCGGCAAGCCCCAACCCAGTAGGCCCCGGTTCCAACCGTACTCCAGCCACGCAGAATCCCTTCAACCGGACACAAAACCTACAACACCTACCAAAGTACAAACCCTACATTAGTAATTATCAACCCCTACATGATTTCCCTGCCTGTAGTGCTTCAGTGTGCCCTCCATCAAATTCGTGACTCTCGCCAACTCGCGCCCCTTTACTCCTCGCAGTTCTGTAAATGAAGAGGAGTTTGGGACAAAGAGGAAGAAATGGAGGAAATGCACACCGGAGAAATAGCCCCTATCATGACCTCAGACGATACCGAGGAAACCCTGGAGGGGGAGGTAGATACCGACTTCCAGGATTTTTAACGTACCCCCCCGACCACGATGGCCTCGGCGGGGGACGCCATAACTGACCCGCACGGCCCCCATTTCTACTACATGGCCAAAATCAAGGACATCCCTGTCCGCTTGTTAATCGACACGGGAGCTGCCAAGTCATGCTTGTTCAAGTCTTATTATGATCAACACACGACCGACTATTTGGCCCCTTGTTACCTACCAAATCATAACTACTCTCAGCGGCTGATACCTACTTAAATCTCCTAGGAAGACACTTTGCCCCTGTCAGTAACTACTCCTGCCCCCCATGCTCGTTGTTATCCCCCGTTCACCGTATTTTCCTCCCACTGTCACAGTACGATGGTTGCCTTGGACTTTACCTCCTTCAAAAACTCCAGGCCCCGTGTTGACATGCGACCAGAGGCTGATCTCATTCAAAAAAAAAATCCAACCCAAAGCCTCTGACAAACCAATCACGCAGAAACCTATTTCACAAAAAGAAAAAACACCTCCCCCTCAACAAACTCTGAGTCAGGATTACCAAGTTGCAGCTAGCACTATAGGTGACTCTAAACCCCTCCCCTTGCCCCGAGTTCTCTCAAAATCTCACGCATTTCGGTGAAAAAAATGCCTTCACAAACGAAAGAAGACAAGTCCAAGCAACTTCCCTCTCGGTAATCCCCCCATTTCTCCCCCTTAAACCTCTTTCCAGGATCAATCCTCCCATGTTTCCAGGGCAGACTCTGATGTATGTAAAAACTATTCTAAAACCAAATATTTATGTACACGTGTTTCCCGGGAAAATGCCGAACTATGTACCCCAACAATTTTTTCCCCATGCCCCCCTAAATGCTCAGCTAGTCCACAACCAACAAAATTCCCCTTGTGACAGTTTTTCCGTCAGTAGCTCATCCCTCTTCCAACCCCCCACAAGGCACAACCCCAGAACACTTCAAAACCCCACACTTGACCGCGCCCTCTCATGACAGAACAAACCCACCAATCCCATTATAACCTCTAAACAAACCGTGACTGCCCCCGACCAAACTCCCCAACTTCGGTCCTGTTTAACAACCACAAATCAGTACATCATTTCCTCCACCAATAACCCATGTTCTCTACCTAACTCTTCCCCCACCAACCCTCCGCAGTTCCACCAACAAATTCCGTTTTCTAAATCGTCTCACTACCCTCACCTTTCTGAGTCCTCCCACACGCGCCGTTAAGCCCCCCCTCACGCGTTGACGACCTATGTACCCAACACTGTTTCCCCCATCCCACATACTAATGGGTCAGCTATTCCACAACCAACAAATTCCCCTTGTTACAGCTTTTTCCGTCAGTTATCTCCCCTCCACCCCCACACCATTCACACCCCCTAGAAGACTTTCGAAGCCCCACCTTGACTCGCCCTCTCATGACAGACAAAGCCCACCAATCCCATATAAACTCTAAACAAACCGTCACTGCCACCGACAAAAACTCCCCAAATTCGTCCTTTAAACAACCACACATCAGTACATCGCTCCTCCACCAAATACCCATGTTTCTATACCTCACTCTTCCCTCACACAACCCTCCACAGTCCGCACCAACAAATTCCGTTTTCCTAATCACTCACCGACACCTCACCACGCTGATCCTCCCACACGCGCCGTTAATCCCCCCCTCACGCATGACCCCCACCAAAGTGATCCCCCCCTCCCCCTTATGCGTACCGAGCACCTGCTCACCAGTCTCTCCCACCACCATCATTCGCCCAGCACTGTAGTTTAAAATAAATGTCAAATTCTCCCCCCCCCGCCATCAAAATGGGTTAACCTTCGACCCATACCCCAAACTCACATGATATTTTGCCCCCACTACCACATCCAACAACCCCAATCGTTAGCCTCTTACAACCCGCCATCATTTCCGCTCGCAGTCAACCACATTCTCGTGTCAAATATCCTCGGAAGAATCCCCTGACATTACCAAAAGGCCTCAGCATAGGACACCTCGAAACTTTTGATGACCTCTCCATAGAGTCCAATGACACCCCCTACCCACCCAAATTGCCCCCTCTCCCTGACACATTTATCCCGACCACCAAAAACACAGCATTTACGAACTATTGCTATAGTTCAGTGACGTGTTTGCCCAACAATCCACTGAAATCGTACAGAACCAAGTGGAACAACACATCATTAACACCAACAGGCCCCCCCATAAGGAACAACCATCCCGTGAAAAAAAATCCCATACCACGCCAGGAAGAGGAACGCCAAGTCCCAGAGATTTTATAGGCCGTAATTGCTACCCCGTCCATTGTTAAGCCCTTGGTCTTCCCCTGTTGTCCTAGTAGAATAGAAGAAGGGTCCAACCCGTTTTTGCGTCTGATTACAGGAGATTGAATTGACGTACCCATTAATGACGCTACGCCATTACCCCGGATAGACGCTTCCCTCGCCTCCCTATACGGCTCCCGATTGTTCACTACCCTCGACTTGCAAGCAGGGTCTTGGCAAGTTCCTATCAAGGCAGGGGACCAAGAAAAACAAGCATTTTTCCCACGAATGGTGGCCACCACTACGAAAATTTAACGGCTACCTTTTGGCCTTTGTAAACGGACCCGCCACTTTCTCACCGTTTGATGAGAGCGGTATTACATGGCCTGACCTTGGAAACCTGCCTAGCGTATCTAGACGATATTATTGTGTACTCACAAACTCTGGGACGAACACCTCCCTCAGGTTGAGACAAGTTCTTCAAAGAATCCGAGCCGCCGGGTTGAAATTAAAACCCTCAAAGTGCGATATTGCACGAAATAAGGTTAGAATTTCCTCGCCAACGTAATATCTGAACATGGGTATTGCACCAGACACTAGAAACGTCAAGCCATCTAAAACCCCCCCCACCCACCACCGTTAAAGGAGTACTTTTTCTTTTTTCTAGGTTAGGCCACATACTACAGACGTTTCGGTCCCACACTTTGCCGCAATAGCCAGACCCATCCACCAACTCACCCACAAGGACACCACATTCACCTGGACACCTGAAAGAGACCTTAGCTTTTAACACTTTGACACAAAAGCTAATCCAAGCCCCGATTGTCGCTTTCCCTGATTACCATAAACCTTTCCGTCTTTATAACCGACGTATCTCTGCACGCCATTGGTGCAGTTTTAGCTACAAGTAAGAGACGGAGAAGAACATGTGATAGCGTATGCCCGCTCCACACTCAACCAAGCCCAACAGAATTATGTAGCCACCAAGAGAGAGTGCTTAGGGATCATTTTGGGCACTCAACCACTTCATGGTCATTTGTGTTTTGGGCGCAAAACTCGATATAAATAACCGACCCATCCAATCTTTGCAATGGTTGCGTTAAGTTTGGCGAAACCAACTCGGCCATCTTGGTACGCTGGAGGGAGACACCTAGGAAGACTAACGATTTTACAATACAGTATCGTCCAGGTAAACTTCACACCACTGCAGACGCCCTGTCACGTTTGCCAGTACCGAAAGAACCCCCCCAACAACCTAGCCGCCTTACAAAACACTGATCTCTTATCTCCCCGCCTCCACCAACATAATTCCCCCCAGCACCCTCACTACTTCAATCTTGGGAAACAAGAATCAGACCACCCTGGATAACCGTTAAATGTTTGCAGGAAACTGACTCGCTGGGGAGATCAAACTTGCCAAACTCTCCGGTCACAGAGTCCTAGACCCCACCATTGCCCACGACTACATGATTGCCATCCACGGGTGAAACGGCAGAACACCTTGGACAAAAGAAGATGGTTAAAAATCTTCGCGGATCAGTACTGGACAGACTGGGGAAAAAAAAAAATCATAACGCCCTCCAAGATTGCACAACGCGTGACCGACTCCTGCAAACCTTGTTTATTGGGGGGAAGGATAGATCACAGACACCCCGGGCCCAGCTGGTACCATTTCTGCCAACAAACTGTTCCAAGTCCTATCCCTCGACATCATGGGCCCGTTTCCTTCGTACGCTGGCAACCGCTATATCGTCACATTTGTTGACGTATATTCAAAATTTTAATAGCCTGCCCAGTTAAAGAACCACACAGCCACCACCCACGTCGCCCCCTTGCTTGCCACAGAAGTGTTCCCTATAATTCGGCCTTCCCCTTGCTCTTCTATCCGACAATGCCCCCGAATTTAGTGGACACGTTTGGCACCATTTTCACACCCACATGGCGGTCTTAAGATCACACACTCATCCCCGTACT